>CM062922.1:5395623-6020623 GCA_031878705.1 Tapirus indicus | reverse complement strand
ATGATTTCCATTGGAAAAGAGTTTGAGGGCTAAGTGCGTCTTTGAATAGATTCGTTTATTCCAGCGTGTTTTTACCATGCTTCTGTTCAGCAGCACGACACATAACCAGAGTCAGTCTTTAAGCTTCTCTAATTGTCTAAAGAGCAAATACAATTAACTCTCCTGTTTCAGAGAACTGAGGCATCGGGAAGCTACACCGTTTTTCAAAGGTAAGATTAGAAATAACACTTGGCTGTACAGAATCCAAACCCCATTCTCTAGCTACCCAATCAATCTTTCATTCTTTTGTAGACAAAGGCTACTTTTATCAGAAAGTTCTGAGATTAAAGAATAAAACCATACTCTTATTAATGGCAAAAACCTATTGCTTGGTAACCACTTAAAATTCACCATTAATTTAATAATATGGGACAATGTTCAGAATATATCATTAAGTTAAAAAGCAAGTTGCAAAACAATATATATGATATAAGATCAATGTTAGAAATAAATAAATAGATGGATGATTTAAGGAGAACTACACTAACATATTAACAATGATAATCTCTGTGTATTAGAGTATTTTTTTTCAATTTTAAATTATATATTTCTGTGTTTTAAAAATTGTATGGTGAATGTATTACTTTTATAACAAAAAAACATTAATATAAAGTGATTTTCATAAACCCAAATGACAATGCAATGCAATATTAGTTAAATTAAATTCACATCAAAGAAAACATACTAAAGGAATGGAAACACCTGTATGAAAATATCTTAAAACCTTATAAAAATAGTGATAATTAAAGGTCAGTATTTGATTTTAAATGGTCCTTATCTTTGGAATACAAAGCTTAAAGAATTAACTTGTCACATAATATAAATGTACCTGAATACTTCCATTTATGTAATGAACATTTATGTATAAATTATAAATATTTCAATGTGGAAGCAGTGATAAAAATGATTCCATCATTATCAATAGGGAATTGAAGCCAAAGACATGAAAGTCAAGTTTTAAGAAAGCATCTGACTGCTTTAAATGAGTTCAATAATTCAAGTTTAGACAAACTGCATCTCCAACACCTTAAAAAAACATGTGAATACTATCATGGAACCACTGTGAGTAGAGTTTGAAAATACATAGAAAATGTCAAAAATGTCAGAAGACCAGATTTGGAAGAATGTTGTCCTGGTTTTCAAAAATCGAACAAAGAACCCCAGAAACTCTGTAGCACTGTTTCCCAACATTCAGGAATGTATTAGTAAGTCCATGATTTTTCAGTTCATAGGGAAAAAAGTCAGTGATCAGTAGGAGTCAACGTGGATTACATAAGAAGTCATACAAAAATATGTTAATTTCTTTTTTTAAATGGGTTATTAGTCAGAGGAATGTTAAACATAGTATATTTTTTATTTTAGCTAAGCTATTGAAAAGGAGTAACAACATTGTAGTAGAAAACTTGGAAAAATGTAGTCTGGATGATATTAAAAATATTCATAGCAGATTGAACAAAAATACACAAAATACTTTCTAGTGGACAGCTGGAGGTTCTCTGACACCTCATTACAGGGGCTCATCTTATTTCTCTATGCTATACATTAATCACTTGACCATATAAACAATAGTCCTACTTATCATTTGCCTATATCAAGAAACTGGAAAAAGTAGTTAGTGTCTTATTCCCCCCAAGTCTTCTTGGATAGCCATTGGCCTGACTCTGGAAGTGTCCAATATCCTGCTGGAGGGATTCTAGCTCTGATGATGGGGCTATTGCTATATCTCTAATATAATTGTGTACCAATCTATAGAAAACGGTTTTGCTTTTGTCACTATTCCGAGTAACTTGCATGATCTGCAAAGCTTCCTTTAAGGTCTAGAACCCCGGCTTGGTTTTGCTTGTCTCCTGGTAATGGAATCGCTGCCACCTGCCCAGGATACTGTTGCCCCCAATAGGAACTCCCAAATGCCAACAGCTGCCCTGCCTGAACTGATGATCCCCTTCCTGGATCCCTCAAACCTGCGTATGCCTGTCTCTGTCCTAGTACCGGATGTTTGTGTAGATTATCAAATTATCAACAAACGGTCTGTGGAATTGAGTTAAATTCAAATGTTTGGTGGATTATCGTATAACAGTTGTCATAGCTCAGAGAGAGAATATGCCAACCCAAAGTAATAAGGTCGTTTATGGAAATGTTCGTGTATGAGTAGAGGCCTGTCCGTTAGGGATGTTTGAGAAAGGAATCCTGCATTAGGAGGGAGGTTGGACTTTTTAATTTCATTCCATATAATTTTCCCCAATCTACTAATTTTTGATTCTTCAGAGATCCTAGCACGATGCCTTGAACTCAATATTTCACTTGTTGAATAAAGGGTAGCGATAGGTACGCAGGATACTATACCTCCGTGACACCAGGTGAAGAGCATGGAAACGGCCACTATCACATCCCACTGAAGCGTGACCTGACTCATGCCTGAAAGCAGGAAAACGCTCTTTGTTCCCCTCTAGAAAAAAATATGAAAAATGTTTAAATTCTAATATTTTAATAAAATACTAAGAAGCATTACGTTTTTTCCCTAACAGTTATTATTGTCTCTGACGAGAACCTTTGATTAGGTAGAAAAGAAGAAAGGAAGGAAGGAAGGAAAGAAAGGGGCCAAAGAAGTGTGTGAGGAGGCATGAAACAGGTGGAGGAGTGAAGCACAAGAACAGAACCTTATACCTTCAAAAGTGACCATGAATTCCCTTAGTAGGACATTTTGACCCTTGATGAAATACAATCCCTCCTAATCTAGTCTCTCCCATCAGAAATCTCTTTCTGCTCTAACTCCTAATGACGAATTCTTCTCCTGACCAGATTTAGGCACCTACCAGACTCTAGGAATACCAGTCTTTGATGAGTAAAACTTGGGAAAAGCCCCAAATTTCAGAATGTCTGGAGAAAAAGCACTCAAAATGAAGAAAGATGAAGTGAGACAAAGGCACACGTGCTGTCACCAGTTACACTTACAGAAAGCCCTTCCATCTGTGGGGAGCTTGAAAGAAACACATGGTAGACGTTCCAGACAAGACTGCCATTAGCTGGCACCTGGAGTAACATTGTCCTGTGAATCAGCGACTTACATTAAGTATTTGGATGATCAATGTCTTTACCTTTCAACCTGTTGGAAGCACATCATGTCACTTCAGAGCCAGGCTGCTGCCCTCATCACCTGTGTCGTGTCTTCTTCCCCACTGCCTGCCTGGCAGTGAACACTGCAGATCTTCAGCTATGAGGCAAATGAAAACGTCAGCAGAGCCCCGACCTACATTTCAGATTCTTGAAGAGAAACTCAAAACTGTCCAATTCAAAATGACTGGCCCTCGTGTCACTATTTGGGAAAACCCAGATTGCTGAAAGTGAACTGCTTTGTCAGTACTTTTTTTTCTCAGCTTCATTTAAAATGATCTGTCTCTCCAAGAAATAGAACACGTAGACATGGTTCATCTGTCAAGATGTTGGACACCGAAAATATGATGCTTGGTTTTCATCTGCAGCCAACATTGATATTGATTATAAATCTGTTTCTTAAAAAAAGAAAGTTTAAATGGTACTGTCAACCGTTCACTTATTTAACAAGCGTTTATGAGCATCTACTAGGTGCCAGGTATTGTTCTGGGCATTAAAGATAGAATGGTGATTAATTACAGAACAGCTCCTTTGTTGTATTGTTTCCAGTGATTAAATTACACATTAGTTGCTTTGAACTATTGTTCACAGTTTAGCAGGCTTCTCTGAGCAAATAAAAAAATTACCAAATATTTGGTTGGTTCCTAGTAGACATCTCCGGGGCCTTTCCTGGCATACCTTTTTTTCCTGCCTCCTCTGCTTGTTCTACATGCATATCCTTCCACTCTTTGTACTCCTTTCTCTTGTAAATGACAATTAATTTACTTGTTTCTTCTACAGGGAACTTTTGAAGTTAGAAACTCGGTTCTGTCTTTTCAATTTTTCTGTCTTTAGTCCCTAGCACATTAGATACTCTGGGAGAACATTTAAAACATTCCTATGCTCAGATTCATTCTGGACAGTGAAATCAGAATTTCTGGGGGTAAAGGCTGGGCATCTATATATTTTAAAAGCCCTCAGGTGATTACAATGAGCAGGCAGGGTTGAGAACCACTGGAAGAAGAGTGTCTTTGAAGACCACATAGAAGAAATGACTGTCAACTGGGTTTTAATGATTAGAAACAATGTTCCAAGCTGTGAAGGAGAGGGTGTGGGAAAACATTTCACACACCGAGAACAGAATGTGCAGGTAATAGGGATGTGTTGGGACCAGCAAGTTATTTCTCTAGATTAAGGGGAATAGGATTTGAGCTGAAAACTAAGGTCAGTGGCAGATGTAATGGGCTTTGTATTCCTGCTACACGGTTTAACCTTTATGTTGAAGTCAGTCAAGAAACAGCAGAGATTGTTAAACAGAGAAATAACACGATCCGATCGCATATTAGAAAGATGATTCTAATTACCGTGTGGAGAATTGATTGAAGATGAAGAGCCCAGTTAGGAGGCTATTGAAAATCAAAGCTGATGAAGGTCTGATGCAAAGCAAAGGCAGTAAGAACTGAGAGGAGGAAATAGAATTGCTGTGCGGAGGCAGATAGGACAGGCCATGGTGGCCAATAAAGGAACGGTGTCCCCTGGAGTTGTGCAGTGTGCAACCTGTGTGGGAGGTTAAGGATCAAGGAGCACGAAGAATGACTCTGGTGGCTATTTTTGGTGATGCAGTAGATAATGACATTAACTGCACACACAGAAGGAGGAGTGATGTGGTGAAGTGATAAATTTAGTTCTGGGCATGTTGATTTGGAGAGGCTTTACATGTTTAGAGAGAACTGTACAGTTGGCCGTCATAGACATTGGTAAACTTAGGAGAGAAGTTTAAAGGAGAGAGCTGGAGAGCTAAACTTGGAAGATTTCAGCATGTCAAGGGTATTAAAACTAAGATTAGAATAAGAGAGCTCAGAGAGAACATCCAGAGGGATAAGGAAAAGGAGTGGATGGTCAGAACCAGAAAATGTTGACCAGAGGACAAGAAGAGATCCAAGGAGTTTGTGGCCAGTGCCGAATGGTCCAAGATTAAATATGATAAAAACTAAAAAAGAAGCGTTGAATTTGACAATAGTCAGTCTTTCCTGGGAACAGTTTCAGGAAACAAATGGAGGTGGAAAGGAGACGGCAGTGAGTAAGAATAGAAAATAAAGGAGAGGACACTGGCGAATCTTCCAGGGATTTGCACAGTGGAGATGAGATTGAAGAAGAGCTCAGTGCAGACTGGGATTTGTCGATTTCTTTTAATGGAGCTGCTAGTGGTTCTTAAACATCTTTTCACGTGTTTATTTGCCCTGCATGTCTCTTCTTTGGTGAACTGTCTGTTCAAATATTTTGCCCATTTTTGTTGGTTTGCAGTTTTCCTTATTGAGTTTCGAGAGTTCTTTATATATTTTGGAAGCCAGTCCTTTATCAGATATGTGTTTTGCAAATATTTTCTCCTAGTCTGTGGCTTATTTTTTCATTTTCTTAACAATATCTTTTGAGAGCAGAAGTTTTTAATTTTGATTAAGTCCAATTCATTAATATTTTAGTGGGGTTTTTTTTGTTGTTGTTGTTCTCTGAGCCTCTGCTCACATTTTCATCTATGGATCAATACATAATCTTGTTTTCTGTGTGTTTCTGTTTCAAGACACATTGTTTAATGTACATATACTACTGATTCACTAACATTGAACTCAGGGCCAGCAGCACTATAATTCATGCCCGAGTGGAGCTTTTCTAACACAGACTTTCTCTGTAACGTACATTGCAGCCTTCTTGCACTTAAGAACACAAGACAGAACTTCCGGACTACACTTGGGGTT
Source organism: Tapirus indicus (assembly GCA_031878705.1). Classification (NCBI taxonomy): domain Eukaryota; kingdom Metazoa; phylum Chordata; class Mammalia; order Perissodactyla; family Tapiridae; genus Tapirus; species Tapirus indicus. Next base: position 6,014,741 of record CM062922.1, on the reverse strand, counting down.
CATTTTAAACAGTGAAATCACCAACAAAAAGCACAAAATGTGAAAAATGTGGCACTCAGTAGACTTCGAAAAGGACTCCTGTTTACAGTAGGAGAGCCGAAACACGTTCCTCGCTGGGAAATTACACATTGGGCAACTCAGATCTTTTGCCGCTCTGCACATCTGCAAACAACTGACACTGCTGCAAGTATTGATTTGGGATTACAAATCAACTTTAGCTGGTAAATGAATTCACAAATGCCGAATCCAGGAATGATCAGGATTGACTATATAAAATCTCATATGTAAGTGGTTTGACTTCATTTGCTAATTAGAAAGCGTCCAGACCCATTGTCTTGACTTTCTCCCCATAGGCAGGGTCAGGGTTACCATCTGGGTTTGCCCGGGACAGTCCAACTTAAACTTGTCCCAGGGTAATTATAAATAACACTCCATTTTATTTTCCAAAGTATTCCATTTTGGAAAACATTATGTGGTCACCCTCTTATGAGCCTGCTAGTAATAAACTTTATTTCCTAAAAGTCACACAATTTCAACTTTTTCTCCAGCATTTGGTAAAAGTTTGGAATGGGTGTTGGCTGCTGGGGAATGAAAAGGGTGACTGAGTGTAAAAATGCATGATCCTGAAAACATCATATTAAATTAGTAAGTATATTTTCGGTTAACACATGATCAGAGCAAATACGTCATAATGCAACATTTTCGATTTTTTCCAACTTTTTTAAAAAATCCACTTTAGGGACCTGAAAGCTAGAACAGGAGAAAACCGCTAGAACTGTAGTCCTTATGCAATTATGCCTTTCTATAAATTTACCTGCCTATTGTGGACTGGATAGTTTCCTTGTCCAGAAGTAACAAACTTCGCCATAAACTAACTGGCTATTAGAAGGGACTCCTTGCAGTGGATTGGTTATGATCTCAATCTCCGAGTTTAAGTACAACTGGACCAAGACCTGAGATATTAAACTGTTGCCTAGCAACACCGGTCTACCCACTGGGGAGCAGGCCTAGAGGGATCTATCCTGCCTCAGGACCCAGATGCTGTACATGGATGGGAATGAGCAGAACAGGGAGTGGACTGTTGATCACTGAAGTGGGAACCTAGTGACTCCCTGACTCTGAGCAGAGGTAGAAAACCTTCCACCTCTATACAAGGAAGTGATATGGCAGACCCAGAATATTTTAGGGCTGATAATCTAGTTAGAGAACGGGCCTAGGAAACTTGTCCTGAATTTGTACTTGCAGAGCAAGTACACTATTTTTGCTTAGATTACTGTTTCTTTGAAGTGGCTTTAGTAGGGGAGAGCATCTGAATACTACAGTGTGTAAAAACTCCTAAACCATCTTCTGGAGGTACCACTGAATACACAAATCCCATTAGCTAGACCTGATTTGGGAGGCTTAAGATTTTGTGCCATAGTGATGTAGCAATTCTGTATGGAATGAGGAAATCAATATTATGGAAGGATGAGGAGGGTAATGGGTCTTTGGATGAGTTGGTTTCCAAAGCAGAGAAGTTGGCAACAGCTGCCCATAGAGGCCAAAGGGAGTCTCTTAATATATGGGTATGCTCATGGAAGACACTTTCTGAGTATGTGCATGATTCTTGGGAGATAGGATGCAGTGGTTAGCCCAGTCTCTCTCTACACCTGGGTGGAAAACAGGTGTCCCCATTTGAAAGGGCTTACTGTACTACAATGGGTGAAGTGTGACTAGTCCCTCCTCACTCCCTGCCTGGGACGAGACACATACCCACCCTCCTTCTTGGGCAGTCACAAATCGAACCAAGAGGACAGAAGAGGGCCTTTAGAAATGCAAAAGTGAGACAAGACCCAGGGCTTTTTTTGTTTTTCCTAAAACAAATAACAGGAGCTATGCTTTGAAACAACTCCCCAGTTCCTGGTAGAACAAGTCTAATTGCTTAACACGTTGTTGACTAGGAAAGTGGTTTCCTCCTCCCAATTTCTTCTTTAAAGAACCAAGAGAAAGGCAACTGTGTGGGTGGGCTCCCAGAAATTGAAGATGAAAGAAGAAAAGCCCACTGCGAGCCCCTCCTCTTGGCCTACTTAAGGTCGTCTGTGTATATACTGAGCTGAGGGCTTGATCCTGGGCTAAAGAACTCTTTGGCACTCTCCAGTATACTGTAGATTGTGTGTGCAATTAGAGTGAAGACTAATTTGATGACTGATTGTGCCATCCTGCCTCTCTGCTGTTATAGGCCTGATAGAGGGGCTGCACATTCATTGAGAGCCTTCTCTGTGCCAGCATGCACTGTGCTGGGGGTTGTGACCACAGAAGAGGATGGTCATGGTTTTCAAGGGCCTGAAGTGGGAGGGAAGATTGTATTTTAAAATTACAATGCAAAAGAATAAAATGCTAACGGAAAGATATGAAAACTGTTAAGGGAGCAGAGAGGAATATACAGTAGCGTCAGGTCCACACTTTCACAAGCTTCAACCATAAATGCCCACTAGAGCAAAGTTTACCTGATCTGGGTCAATGAGTCAGGCTCAGTTTCTTGCCTGTTCCCTCCAATTTGATCTCACACTTGTGACTCTGAACTGGATTTTATGGCACCAGCATCCCTCTTTCGACTGCCTCTCCTGCTACCCCATCATCCTCCAATGGGTGTGTACCACACCATACCCACTTTGCTTCACCAAGAGTGCCCAGCTCACGGTCTGGGCCTGCCCTACCTTTCAAAATTCACAACTCCGAGTAATTACGAAAAGTACAATTTTAGTTCCATAGTCTTTATTTAAGAAGGTAACAGAAAATATTATTCATTTCAGAAAACTTATTATCAGTAATATTGAACTTATTTTTCTAACTTCATGGCTTGAAGTTATAAGTTTCAATTATCTTGAGGATACTTTTACCTGGAAGAACTCATTCTTTGAACATGCCCAATGAATGAGGTGTTGCTTTGTTTTATTAATTTTCACAACCACTGAATTAATAACCCCATTATTCATAAAGAGTTATGTAGAGTCTTTGAAGAGAAATAAATATCATAAATCTTTTGACTCATCCAAAGGATGGTACCTACTCGCAACTGCTCGATTCTTCTCAGCATCAAACGCCTTAGGGCTCATTCAGCTCTGATGGAGGAACGGGCGCTAGAGGCTGAATCATCACCATTTCCTGTGAGGTGTGCATTAAAGGTCAGTGTGGCCTTATTTCTTGTGAGCTTGTTAGTGACTTAAGAAAGCTAAGAAGTGGAGGTGAATTTATAACCTCCGATGTACAACTCTAGCTCTTGGAGACTGCATGCATACTTGTAAGGAGGTCAATTTCCAGATTTTCAGCTTCCATATGCATCCTTTTCTAAATGTGATTTTTCTGAGAATGAGCCTGGGTTCATAGTAGTCGTTCTCTTGCTTCATAAAGAATGGTCTCTTGCTGCCCTAAATCTCAATATTGTGCATTATCTTTGGTATAAATAGCTCCAAGGGACCAAAAAACAGAGCAATGGAAATACTGGTTTTAGGGAGATCTCCTTGGAGGGGCTTTAAACTCATAAGGCTTCCACCTATATAAGGTGGAATATAATATATATGTGTCTGTATATATATACACAGACACATATGTACATATACATATATATGTTTTATATAACATATATATGTATATGTTTTAAGTGAAGCTTACTAAAACACTTGTATTTTAGCCCATGTTGAGATACTCTGAACTTTAGCCAATTTGGGGATGTTTGAATCCATTTTGGAATAGTCTGAATCCCAGGCATCTGAAGCAATATGGGGGATTTATGGTTATCTTCTAAAATGTAAAAGAGATTTTTGATGGACTATCACATTTTCTCTAGATACATTGGATGAAATTCACGTGTAAAGTTTTATTGATTTCTTTCAAATATGCTGTTCTCTGTTCAATAAAGTAGTTAACGGTTATGCTATCAAGTCATATCACGGCAGATTGGTTCCTATTACAGCCTAGTCTCCCTTGTTTCATTTTATAAAATGCTCAATAATTTCTATTGTCTATTTAAAAGGAAGTAAACTTATTCAGACTTATGTTTAATATTTTAGATGTCAAATTAAAAACATGCAAGGGGAGACACAATTTTAAAAGCTTCTTTTAAGGGTATTTAAGGAAGATATTGGGAAGACCACTGCCCTAGAACTTGACTCTACAAGCCGAACAAAAACTAGCTGTGGAAAGACTACACCAAAATATCCACAGTGGTTTCTTTGGATTATGGAATGATAGCTACTTTTTCTTCTTTTTACTTTTCTATAACTTCCTATTTTTTAGGATGAGTATATTATATGTGATGATTTTTAAAATACTAAACACATTAAAGGACAAGGAAAACTTTAAAGGAAGGGGTATAAAAGGGAAGCTCCTTCCTAGTCAATGCTAAAACATGAGACAGCTGGAGGGAATTATTGACATGTGTACTGATGTACACATTTCACTTATGCAAATTTGGCTACAAGTGGAGGGTGGAGAGAAAGTTTTTATCCCATTAAACTCTCCTTCATTCTTCTTCTATCCCCTTCAATATAGACCTTGAGCCTTTAGTGTTGCAAAGAAAAGAAGGCCATATCAGAAATGCAATAGTAATAGTAATATTTTTAATTGAGGTGAAATTGACAAATAAAATTGTATATATTTAAAGGGTACAACGTGATGATTTGGTATATGTATACATATGTGAAATGATTACCACAATCAAGTTAGTTAACACATCCATCACCTCACATGGTTACCTTTTTTTTGGAGAGAACACCTCAGGTCTGCTTTCTTAACAAATATCGAGTACACAATACAGTATTATTAACTATAGTCACCACGCTCTACATTAGATCCTCAGAACTTATTCATCTTATAACTAAAAGTTTGCACCCTTGACCAACTTTTCCCCGTTTCCCCCACCCCACAGCCCGTGGCAACCACCATTCTACTCTCTATTTCTATGAGTTTGACTTTTTTTAGATTCCCCATGTAAGTGATACCATACAGTATTTGTCTTTGTCTGGCTAATTTCACTTAGCATAACGCCCTCCAGGTTCAACCATGTTGTTGCAAATGGTAGGATTTCCTTTTTTCTCATGGCTGAATAATATTCCACTGTATATATATACCACATCTTCTTTATCCATTCACCTATTGATGAACACTTAGGTTGTTTCCATATCTCGGCTATTGTGAATAATACTGCAATGAACATGGGTGTGCAGATGTCTCTTCAAGATACTGATTTCAGTTCCTTTGGATATATACCCAGGAGTGGGATTGCTGGAGCATATGGTAGTTCAATTTTTAATTTTTTGAGGAACTTCCATACTGTTTTCGGTAATGGCTGTATGATTTCACATTCCCACCACCAGTGTATAAGGGTTCCCTTTTCTCCATGTCCTGGCCAACATTTGTTATCTCTTGTCTTTTCGATACTAGCCATTCTGACAGGCATGAGGTGATATGTCATTGTGATTTTGATTTGCATTTCCTTGATGATCAGCAATGTTGGTGACTTGCATATCTTTTTTGGAAAAATGTCTTTTCAGACTCTACCATTCTTTAATCAAGTTATTTGGTTTCTTCCTATTGAATTGTGTGAGTTCCTTATATATTTTAGCTATTACCACCTTATCAGATAGATGTTTTGCAAATATTTTCTCCCATTCTGTAGGCTGCCTTTCCATTTTGTTGATTGTTTTCCTTGCTGTGCAGAAGCTTTTTAGTTTGATGTAGTCTCACTTGCTTATTTTTGCTTTTGTTGCCTGTGCTTTTAGTGTCATACCCCCAAAATTATTGCCAAAACCAATGTCAAGGAGCTTTTCCCCTATGTTTTCTGCCAGGAGTTTTATGGTTTCATTTCTAATCTATTTCAAGTTAATTTTTGTGAATGGTGTAAGATAGGGGTCCAATTTCATTCTTTTGCACATGGATATCCAGTTTTCCTGGCACCATTTATTGAAGAGACTATCCTTTCCCCCTTGTGTGTACTTGGTGCCTTTGTCAAAGATTGGTTGGCTGTACTTGCAAGGGTTTAATTCTGGACTCTCTACTTTGTTCCACTGGTCTGTGTGTTTGTTTTTATGTCAGTACCATACCGTTTTGATTACTGGAGCTTTATAATATAGCTGGAAATCAGAAGTATAATGCCTTCAGTTTTGTTCTTTTTTCTCAAGATTGCTTTGGCTACTCAGGGTCTTTTTTGGTTCCATACAAATTTTAGGATTGTTTTTTCTATTTCTGTGAAAAATGCCATTGGAATTTTGATAGGGATTGCATTGAGTCTGTAGATTCCTTCAAATAGTATGGACATTTTAACAATACTAATTCTTCCAACTCAAGAACACAAGATATCTTTCCATTTATTTGTATCTTCTTCAATTTCTTTCATCAGTATCTTACAGTTTTCAGTGTACAAATCTTTCACTGTCTTGGTTAAATTTATTCCTAAGTATTCTATTGTTTTTGATGCTATTTTAAATGGAATTGTTTTCTTAATTTCTCTTTCAGATAGCCTGTTTTTAGTATTTAGAAATGCAACTGATTTTTATATATTGATTTTGTACCCTGAAACTGTAGTGAATTTGGTTGTTAGTTCTAACTGTTTTGGGGTGGAGTCTTTAGGGTTTTCTATATATAATAGTAATCTGCAAACACAGACAATTTTAATTCTTATTTTTCAATTTGGATACTTTTGATTTCTTTTTCTTGCCTGATTGCTCTGGCTTGGACTTCCAGTACTATGTTGAATAGAAGTGATGAAAGTGGGCATCCTTGTCTGATTCCTGATCTTAGAGGAAAAGATTTTAGCTTTTCACTCTTGAGGATGATGTTACCTCTGGGATTGTCATATACAACCTTTATTATGTTGAGGTACATTCCTTCTATACCTAATTTGTTTAGAGTTGTTTTTTTTACCATGAAAGGATGTTGAATTTTGTCAAGTGCTTTTTCTGCATCTATTGAGATGATCATATGATTTTTATCCTTCATCCCGATAATGTGGTGTATCATATGTATTAATTTGCATATGTATTAATTTGCATATCCTTGCATGCCAGGGATAAACCCCACTTAATCACGGTGTATGATCCTTTTAATGTGTTGTTTAATGTGTTAGTAATCATTGAGGATCTGTGCATCTATATTCATCAAGGATATTGGCCTGTAATTTTCTTTTCTTGTGTCCTTGTCTGGCTTTGTTGTCATGGTAATGCTGGCCTCATAAAGTGAGTTTGGAAGTGTTTCTTCCTCTTCAACTTTTTGGAAGAGTATGAGAAGGATTGGCATTAATTCTTCTTTAAATATTTGGTAGAATTCACCAGTGTAGCCATCTTGTCCTGGGCTTTCCTTTGTTGGGAGATTTTAGATTACTGATTCAATCTGCTTACTAGTTATAAGTTTATTCATATTCTCTAATTCTTCATGATTCAGTCTTGGTAGGTTGTATGTTTCTAGGAATTTATCCATTTCTTCCAGGTTATCCAATTTGTTGGCATAGAGTTGTTCATAGTAGTCTCTCAAGATCCTTTGTATTTCTGCAGTATCAGTTGTAATGTCTCCTCTTTCAATTCTGATTTCATTTATTTGAGTTTCTCTCTTTCTTTATTAGCCTAGCTAAAGGTTTGTCGATTTTGTTTATCTTCTCAAAAAAACAGCTCTTAATTTCATTGATCTTTTCTATCATTTCTCGTTTAATTTATTTGTACTCTGATCTTTGTTATTTCCTTCCTTCTGCTAACTTTGGGGTTAGTTTGTTCTTTTTCTAGTTCCTTGAGATGTAAAGTTAGGTTGTTTACTTGTGATCTTTCTTTTTTCTTAATGTAGGTGTTTATTGCTGTAATAATTATTATTAATAATGAAAGTTATTATCGTTAATTATTATTATTAATATTGGCTTTGATGGGAAATTTATATCATTTGCTAAAAAACAATAGACATTAATAGAAGAAAAATAGTTTTGTTATCCATTCACGGCTATCAATCAGTGGGAATAAATATTTATAAAGCTTTTCATGATTTTTAGAGAATTTTTCAGATAAAGAACAATAGAACTCAGCATGATCAAGACACACACTCACCACTCCATTTTATAGGCCCCTCATTCACTTGACCTTCACATATAATTCTCATGGACGCTTGCATTGTAAGGGTGATTTTAGGCTGTTCAAATTAGCAAAGATATCAATAAAATATTCTCATTTTCAAATCCCTTCATGCATTTTCAAGATTGAAACGTTTCTTCCAGAAAGAATCAAAGTTCTATCAACTCAAATGAAATAGTGTGGACCCGGCTGCACGGAAGCTAATGATTTTCAGTGGTTTCCATCGCCTCTGCTCATCTCCTCAAAAAGTAAAAATCTGAGACTTAGCATTTCAGATAATACAACTGACAATTGGAAAAGCATCATTTAAATACTCCCCTTCAGTTTTTAAGTGTGTGCTCAGGGTTTTTTTGCGGGTGCATCCAAACAGTAACTACATTACGCTTTCAGGACGACCATTTTAATACTCCAGTACTCAACAACTGACAGCCTCTCCAAGTGACATTTCAATTTAGTGCTGAAAAGAATTCAGGGATGGGCTTGAAAATTCAGTGTGTGAGAAAACACACTAGTGAACAGCATTGTCCAGGTTATATGTTCTATGAACAGTTCCAGGAGAAGATTCAGTCATGGAGGTTCACGACAATCATGGGTAGAATGACTGCATCCCGCTCCTGTGATTCATGTGGGGTACGGATTACCGCAGAGCCCCTGCTTTAGTCTTATCCTAAAAAGTCACATCCAGAAAAATCCCAGTTGTGCTATGCTAGCTTTATTTTTCCTAATACACATTAAAATAAGAACTTGGCTATTAAATGAAAATGTTTATCTGTGTACCATCTAAAATTACTCATTTGTCACCAGAAGGACATGCGCTGCACTAAGAAAATTTGTTTGGAGTATCCCCTGTAACAAACTACATTTTTAGGGAACCAAAAAAACCTCTTTTATTTCTGCTTTACTTTGGCATATTTTTTCTGCCATTCTATCCATGTACATATATTTTAAAAATAACTGAATGAGTGTGTTTTTTTATTAACAATGTAAAATATACCATGGAATCATTCTTGCCTTCTAGAAACATGCACTGAGAGGTATAACTCAAGTGAAAGGAAAATTACTCTTCATCATTTTGTTCTGTCCATATTTGAGCTGACCTCATGTACTTACCTTCACAAATACATTCATATTTTCAAAAGATATTTATTGAGTGTTCAAGTAATTATTCCAGCACTGGGAATAAAGGGTAAACCAAACAGACAAAAGTTCAGTCCTCATGGAGCTTACATTCTCGTGTGACGAGGCAGATAGTAAGTCAAATAAATAAGTAAAATGTAGTTTTAGATGGTCATAGCATTTGGGGAGAAATAAAGTGAGAAAAGCAGGCAGAGTTCACCATGCTCAAGGAAGTTCTGGCTGGAATATATCATTTGAGCAAAGATCTGGTAGAAGTGAGGGAGGGGTGGTGGAGTTAATTTGAAGAAGTGCTTCAGGCAGACAGGGCAGTGGGGCAGGGAGAGGAGGAGAAAAAAACTCTGGGGTACATCTGAGGACCAGTAAGGAGGCCAGTGTGGGAGGAGCAAGGTAAGCAAGAGGAGAACAGTGGGAAATGAAATCAGAGGAAATGAGGTCAGAGAAGCAGCTGCAGTGAGGGGGGGTGGGCAACAGTGAGTGGCTTCGATGACTGAGATGAGAACCCATTTGAGAGTGTTAAGTAGAGGAGGGACAATGATTTGACCCCAAGGATTCTGGCCTAAGCAACTAGAAAGTTTGAGTACAGTGGCCATTAGTTGAGATGCGGTAAAACTTGAAGAGGAAAATATTTTGCAGAGGAAGGGGGAAGGGAATTAGGAATTTGTCTGGGGACATGTTAAGTTTAGAATACCTATCCAGACAGAGGTGCTGAATAGGCAGTTGGTCACATCAGGCTGAAGTTCAGTGGAGAGTTACCGGTGGGATATAAAAATTTGAATGTCATCTGCACATACATAAAATTTAAAGCCACAAGTGTGAGAGAGATTACCAAGAAAGTAGATATAAACTAGAGGTAGGAAAGGGAAGTAGTCCTAGGACCGAGCCCAGAACATTCTTATGTAAAGATACCAAGAAAAACAAGCCAAGGCAAATTTTCTACTAACTATCCTTAGGGAGGTTACCAGCAAATTTATTTATTTATGATTGGAAAAATAAATAACTGTGTCTATCGCAAAGCTAAAGAATCTTTAAGCTAAAATAGACCTTAACCTAAAGGATGATCATATTCAACCTGTTGGCCTTTTGGCAACAAATACTTTGAGCTATGAAAAATTAGCTGACCAAGTCAAGGCTTTAATTTCAGTCAAATGATGTGCAATGATTGAACTATGAACCTCCAGTATAAAATAGGTGGGTTAGAGTAACTGTGGGCTTACTTGGACAAAAGGAGGGATCTAGTTATAACTCAGGAGTTTGAGTTGGGGACCACTCAGTTCCACAAACATTTACTGAGGCCTATTATGTGTAAGACAATTGAGAGGGTAATTTGGGAAATGCAAATATGAATAAGACATTGTCTGTTTCTTCAGAAAGATTACAACAGAAAAATGGAGAACGAAGTAAGTAAAATGTGATAAGAGCCGTAGAGGGGCAGAAGCACCTCATGGTTCAAGCTAAAGAAAGTGGTTCTCCATTGGGAAGATCTTAGAAGCTCCATAGCAGACATAACATTTAAAATAACCCCTAACATATTAGTAGGATTGGATTTTGACAGGTAGAAGGTATAGTATGGGCAAAGGCCTTGGGGTGGGAAAGCTTAGGAGTATGTTCCCTGGTGGGTGTTTATGTCCCCAAACCATTGTTATTCTCATCCATATTTCTTTCATTTTTTTCCCCCAAAGTGGAGAAGCAGAGATTGCATAAATAATTTTTAGTTTGAATCCATCAAGAAAATATGTATATATTTGCACACCCATGTTCATTGCAGCATAATTCACAATAGCCAAGAGGTGGAAGCAATCTAAATGTGCATCAATGGATGAATGAATAAAGAAAATGTGGTATATATGTATAATGGAATATTATGCAGCCCTAAAAAGAAGGAAATTCTATCATAGGTTACAACATGAATGAACTTTGAGGCCATTATGCTAAGTGAAATCAGCCGGTCACAAAAAGACAAATACTGCATGATTCCACTTGGACAAGGTAGCTAAAGTAGTTAAACTCATAGAAACAGAAAGTAGAATGGTGGTTGCCAGGGGTAGGGAGGAGGTGGAAAAGAGGAGTTGTTGTTCAATGGATATAGCGTTTCAGTTTTGCAAGATGAAAAAGTTCTAGAGATCTGTTGCACAACAATATGCATATAGTCAACACTATTGTACTGCACACTTTAAAATGGTTAAGATGGTAAATTTTGTGTTACATTTTTTACCACAATAAAAAAAAAGAAAAGAAAAAATGTGTATGTGCCAACACTCATTTGATTGTAAGTGACTAAACCCAACCAAAATAGCTTAGTCAAATAAAGGAGAATATTTTGGTTCTGAGAACCTAAGAAAGGGTAAGGATACAGTCAGTGGGGCCCTAGCAGTGACTGCAGCCAGGGACTCTAAAAAGCCCCTACATGTCACTCTCCACCTCCCGCCTCATCTTTCTCACTGCTGATCTGCTTTCTCCACAGGGTGGCCAACATGGCTGATGATAATTCCCAGGTTTTACCCCTTGAACTTTCTGCTGCAGAAGGAGTGCCCAATGTTCTCCCTCCAAGTTCCAAACATTGAGAAGAGCTCTAAGGGGCCTAGTCGGCCTCTGGACCAACTGATGACAGGATCTTATAACAAGATATTACAAGGGGTCAGATCTTATAAGAACATGGTAAGTCCTCTGGGGACCATATGATTGGAAGCAGGGTGGGAGGTATAATAGTCAGCTATTAAACACTTTAATGCTGTATAACAAAGCACCCCAAACCAGTGGCTTAAAACAACTGTCATTTATTTCCACAGATCTGCAGATGGGCTGGGGCAGCTCTACTCCAGGCTGTGGTGGCTAGGGTGGCTGTATGCCACACATTGGTTATCCTCCTCCTGGGGCCAGAGAGCTAGCCAGGGCACCTGGGAGGCCTCTGAAGTTTATGCTCAGAACCATCTTAACACTGCCACTCCCACTCACATGCAATTGGTCAATGCAAGTCACATGGCTACACACAGTCAAGGGGCTGAGAAATGCTTTCTGCCCACAGTGAAGCTACAGTCAGAGTGGGATGCAGGGGATGGGGAAGGATAGGACGAAATCATTTAGTCTACTCAGAAGAGCATGCAATTTAAAACTTATAAATTGTTTATTTCTGGAATATTCCATTTAATATTTTCGGGCTGTAGTTGATAGGGGGTGAATGTGAGCGACAGTTCCCAGAGTAAGATTGGATGTTGGGCAAACAAGACAATAGGTGTCCACTAAAGTGTTATTCCATAGACACAAACAGTAAAATCAACTATAGTAGTCTCCCCTTATCCCCTGGGGATACGTCCCAAGTCCCCCAGGGGATGCCTGAAACCATGGATAGTACCAAACTCTATATATACTATATTTTTTCCTATACATACATACCTATGATAAAGCTGAATTTATAAATTAGGCACAGTAAGAGATTAACAACTGTAACTAATAATAAAATAGAACAGATATAACAATATCCCGTAATAAAAGGTACCATAGATCTTAGGAACCTCAGAATACAGTTTTTTTCTTTCCTTATTAGATCAAGAACTTTCAGCTTTTCACTTAAAGGAAGCACTTTACGGCTTCTCTTTGGCATATCCGAATTGCCAGCATCACTGCTCTTGTGCTTTGGGGCCATTACGAAGTAAAATAAGTGTTCCTTGAACACAAGCACTGTGATACCATGACAGTCTATCTTATAACCAAGATGGTTACTAAGTGTCTAAAGGGCCGGTAGTATATGGTGTCCAGAGATGATTGGGAATGCACGAGATTTCATCACACTACTCAGAACAATTTATAAATTTATAAAAAATTTATAAATTATTTATTTCTGGAATTTTCCATTTAATATTTTCAGACTGCAGTTGACCACAGGTAACTGAAACTGTGGAAAGTGAAACCATAGATAAGGGGGAACTATTGTAGTAGATTTTATCAGTCCCAAAATGGTAAAGTAGAGAGCAGTTGGAAGAGAACTAGTTAGCCCTTATAATGTAACAAACTTTGTACTAGGAATTTTATAGACATCCTCTCAAAGGAGAAGCAATAAAAGCTATTATTAACCTGAAACAATGACATTTTGCCCATCAACTCTGTTAGGTTTCAAAGAATGTCCTCGAGGATTCCAAGTTAATATCTCTTTTTCCAATTGCTGCTTCTCTAAGAGTCGATTGTGCCTTAAACTTCCTAATCTTTATGTCTGTGAAACAAAGGCACCAGCATGGAACAGTGGGAAAGAAAAATATTCTGGATCCAGGGAGACCTGAGTTTAAATTTCTAGCTTGGCCATTTACTAATTGAATGACCTTAGACAAGTCACAAACCCATTTTACCATCAGTTTTCTTCTCTGTACAATGTGGATAAAATATATACCAGATAGGGCTTGGGGGAGGATTGAATGAGAGTATGTCTATAAAACGTACATCACAATGTCTGGCACATAATTATTCAATAAATGTTAGTTTCTTGGTTCTGGGGGTAACAAATGAAATAAGACAAAATTCCTATATTGAGTTCAATGCTTTGCTCCTTCCCACACTAAAATCTAATACCATTCAGAATGGAAAAATTCTCAAATAAAATGGAGCACAAGTTTACATAGAAAAGAAAACAAAAAGGAAAGCATTGAAGTCCTTAGCACTACACTTAAAACCAAAATTCTACTGAAAAAAAAGCAGCTGTTGGGGTCGGCCCAGTGGCGCAGCGGTTTAGTCCACGCTTGGCAGCCCGGGGTTTGCAGGTTTGGATCCTGGGCGCCCGCTGATGCACCGCTTGTCAGCCACGCTGTGGCGGCGTCCCATATAAAGTAGAGGAAGATGCGCACGGATGTTAGCTCAGGGCTGGTCTTCCTCACACACACACACAAAAAAGCAGCTGTTTGTTTTGTCAACTATTTCTCTCAGTAGAATCTTCTGGCAACCTCACTATGAGAGTTTCCATTTCATGTTTCAGTCTGCAGTGGAACTCATGTAGTTTCTTGTCAAACTCTATGTTAGAGTACAGCGGCCTCAACACTGAGGAATTGAACACGTCTTTCACCATTCACCGTCTGCAGCAGGATTCAATTGTTTTAACCCAGGAGAGAGGTTAACTGTATAGTCAGCAGCTAACTGGACTTCTCTTTCAGGATGTTTCTTCCACGTGCCTTTTTTTCTTCACAGTGTTGGGAAACACTTGTAAACACGTTGCAAAAAGGCAATTGATAGTATAAACGAGATTGTCAAATTTCTACTTTCTCTTTTGACAGAGTAAATCTTGGATAATTAATTAAATTTGCTTCTTTATACTTTACACATTTCATAAGTGGTCCTTGCTATGGCTTGGTTTATAAGAACATTTATATTTTGCTGCGATTTCTTTCTTAAGTTAATGCTAAGCAGTTGTTAAATAAAAGAATGATCCGATACATTAGAGTTAAACCTTTATTCATGTTTCACTCTAAAAACCAATAGAAAACTTCATTAAATCCAGAGCACAGTACTAGTCAGTAGTAAAGAACTCTCGAAGAGTTTCATTACTTCATACTGTATCATATATCTTTTCTTTTCTGCATGGCAAAATAATACATATATCCATTATTTTTAAAACCAAAATTTTAAATTGGAATTGCAAGAGAAAATAGTAAAGCTGACCAACTTTTAAAATTGTCATTTTACTTCAACAAAGCATATATTTTCTTTTTCTTTTTTTTATTGAGCTAACATTGGTTTATAATGTTATATGTTTCACGTGTGCAACATTATAATTCAACTTCTGTATTCACTACAGCATGCTCACCACCAGAACCTAGTGTCCATCCATCAACATACAACTGACCCCTTTCCCTATTTCAACTTCCTCCCACCCCCCTTCCCCTTGGTAACCAGCAATCTGTTCTCTGTATCTGTGTGTTTGTTTGTGTTTTGTTTTGTTTGTTCATTCATTTTGGGTTTTTTTTGTATTGCACATATGAGTGAAATCACATGGTATTTGTCTTTCTCTGTCTGGCTTATTTCACTTCACATAATACCCTCAAGATCCATCCATGTTTTCACAAATGGGAGGATTTCATCTTTTTTATGGCTGAGTAGTATTCCACCATATATATATATATATATATATATATATATATATATATATATACACACTACATCTTCTTTATCCATCCATCCATTGATGGGAATTTACATTGTTTCCAAGTCTTGGCTATCGTAAATAATGCTGCAATAAACATAGGGATGTATATATCTTTTCAAATTAGTGTTTTCATAATCTTCAGATAAATACCCAGAAGTAGAATAGCTGAATCATATGTTTGTTCTATTCTTAATTTTTTGAGGAATCTCCATACTGTTTTCCATAGTGTCTGCACCAGTTTACATTCTCACCAGCAGTGTATGAGGGTTCCCTTTTCTCCACATCCTTGCCAATGCTTGTTATTTCTTGTCTTTTTAAAATAGCTATTCTAACAGATGTGAGGTGATATCTCATTGTGGTTTTGATTTGCATTTCCCTAATAATTAGTGATGTTAAACATCTTTTCATGTGCCTATTGGCCATCTGTATGTCTTCTTTGGAAAAAAATCTATTCAGATCCTCTGCCCATTTTTTAATCTGGTTGTTTGTTTTGTTGTTGTTGAGTTGTATGAGTTCTTTATATATGTTGGATATTAACCTCTTATCAGATATATGAGCTGCAAATATCTTCTCCCATTCAGTAGGTCGTCTTTTCATTTTGTTGATGGTTTCCTTTGCTGTTCAGAAGCTTTTTATTTTGATGTAGTCCCACTTGTTTATTTTTCTTTTGTTTCCCTTGTCTGAGGACACATATCCAAAAAGATATTGCTGAGACAAATGTCAAAGAGTATACTGTCTATGTTTTCTTCTAGGAGTTTTATGATTTCAGGTCTTACATTCAAGTCTTTAAGTCATGTAGAATTAATTTTTGTGTATGTGTAAGATAGTGGTCTAGTTTCATTCTTTTGCATGTGGCTATCCAGTTTGCCCAACACCATTTATTGGAGAGACTTTCCTTTCTCCATTTTATGTTCTTGGCTCCTTTGTTGTGAATTAATTGTCCATTATGTGTGGGTTTATTTCTGAGCTCTCAATTCTGTTCCATTGATCTGTATGTCTGTTTTTCTGCCAATACCATGCTATTTGAATAACTATAGCTTTGTAGTTGAATTTGAAATCAGGAAGTGTGATTCCTCCAGCTTTGTTCTTTTTTTCTCAGGATTGCTTTGGCTATTCAGGGTCTTTTGTGGTTCCATGCAAATTTTAGGATTTTTTTGTTCTATTTCTGTGAAAAATGTCATTGGGATTTTGACAGGGATTGCACTGAATTTGTAGATTGCTTTAGGATATATGGACATTTTAGCAATATTAATTCTACCAATCCATGAGCACAGAATATCTTTCCATGTCTTTGTGTCTTCTTCAATTTCCTTCAACAATGTCTTATAGTTTTTAGCATACAGGTCTTTCACCTCCTTGGTTCAATTTATTCCCAGGTATTTTATTCTTTTTTTTGTGATTGTAAATGGGATTTGTTTCTTAATTTCCCTTTCTGTTAGTTCATTGTTAGTGTATAGCAATGCAACAGATTTTTACTTATTGGTTTTGTACCCTGCAACTTTACTGTATTCATTTATTATTTCTAATAGTTTTTTGGTGGAGTCTTTAGGGTTTCCCATATATAAAATCATGTCATCACCAATAATGACAGTTTTACTTCTTCCTTTTCAATTTGGATGCCTTTTATTTCTTTTTCTTGCCTGATTGCTCTGGCTAAAACTTCCAATACTGTGTTGAATAAGAATGGCGAGAGCAGGCTTCCTTGTCTTGTTCCTGATCTTAGAGGGGTAGCTTTCAGTTTTTGATCATTGAATATGATGTTAGGTGTGGGTTTGTCATATATGGCCTTTATTATGTTGAGGTACATTCTTTCTATATCCATTTTATTGAGAGTTTTTTTGTCATAAATGGGTGTTGAATATTGTCAAATGCTTTTTCTGCATCTACTGAGATGATCATATGATTTTTAACCTTAATTTTGTTAATGGGGTGTATCATGTTGATTGATTTGAGGATGTCAAACCATCCTTGCATCCCTGGAATGAATCCCGCTTGATCATGGTGTATGATCCTTTTAATGTATTGTTGTATTCAGTTTGCTAATATTTTGCTTAAAATCTTTGCATGTGTATTCATTAGAGATATTGGCCTATAATTTTCTTTTTTGTGTGTTGTCCTTGTCTGGGTGATGTTGGCCTCATAAATGAGTTAGGAATTGTTCCCTCTTCTTCAATTTTTTGGAAATGTTTGAGAAGAATAAGTATTAAATCTTCTTTGAATGTTTGGTAGAATTTACCAGTGAAGCTGTCTGGTCCTGGACTTTTGTTTTTAGGGAGGTTTTTGATTACTATTTGAATCTATTGAATCTATTACTATTGGTCTATTCAGGTTTTCTGTTTCTTCTTGGATCAGTCTTGGATTGTATGATTCTAAGAATTTATCAATTTCTTCTAAGCTGTCTAATTTGTTGGCATATAGCTGTTCACAGTAGCCTTTTACAATCCATTGTATTTCTGTGGTATCTGTTTTAACTTCTCTTTCATTTCTGATTTTATTTATTTGAGCCTTCTCTTTTTTTCTTAGTGAGTCTAGCTAAAGGTTTGTCAATTTTGTTTATCTTTTCAAAGAACCAGATCTTAGTTTCATTAATTTTACTATTGTCTTTTTAGTCTCTGTTTCATTTATTTCCACTTCAACTTTTATTATTTCCTTCCTTCTATTGACTTTGGGCTTTGTTCTTGTTTTTCTAGTTTCTTTAGGTGTAATGTTAGATTGTTTATTGAGATTTTTCTTGTTTCTTAAGGTAGGCCTATACTGCTATAAACTTCCCTCTTAGTACTTCTTTTGCTGCATCTCATACATTTTGGTATGTCATATTTTCATTTTCATTTGTCTTCAGGTATTTTTTTGATTTCTCTATTGACCCAATAGTTGTTCACTAGCACATTGTTTAGTCTCCACATATTTGTGATTTTTCTGCTTTCTTCTTTTAGTTGATTTCTAGTTTCGTATTGTTGCAGTCAGAAAAGATGCTTGATATTTCAATCTTCTTAAATTTATTGAGACTTGTTTTGCATCTCAACATATGGTCTATCCTTTAGAATGTTCCATGTGCATTTGAGAAGAATGTGTATTCTGCTGCTTTTGGATAGAAGTTTCTGTATATATATCTATCAAGGCCATCTGGTCTAATGTTTCATTTAAGGCTGATGCTTTCTTGTTGACTTTCTGTCTGGATGATCTATTCATTTATGTAAGTGGGGTGTTAAAGTCCCTTACTATTATTGTGTTGCCATCAGTTTTTCCCTTTCAGTCTGTTAATAATTGCTTTATGTATTTTGGTGTTCCTTTGTCAGGCATACCTCAGAAACACTGCAGGTTCATTTCCAGTCCACCACAATAAAGCCAATATCACAATAAAGTGAGTCACACAAATTTTTTGTTTTCCCAGTGCATAGAAAAGTTATATCTATACCATGCTATAGTCTATTAAGTGTGCAATAGAATTATGTCTAAAAAATTGTACATACCTTAATTAAAAAATAATTTATTGCTAAAAAATGACATGAAGTGAGCAAATGCTGTTGGAAAAATTGTACCCATAGACTTGCTTAATGCAGTGTTGCCACAAACCTTCAATTTTTTTTTTTAATAATAGTATGTGAGAAGCACAATAAAATTAGGTATGTCTGTATATATTCACAAATGTTATGTCTTCTTGATGGATTGTCCTTTTTATCATTATATAATGTCCGCCTTTGTCTCTTGTTACTTTTTTTGGCTTGAAGTCTATTTTGCCTGATATGACTATGGCTACACCTGCTTTCTTTGGCTGCCATTTGCTTGGAGTATCATCCTCCATCCCTTCACTCTGAGCCTGTGTTTGTCTTTAGAGCTGAGATGAGTCTCCTGGAGGCAGCAAGTAGGGACTCATTCTTTAATCCATCCAGTGACTCTGTGTCTTTTGATTGGTGAATTCAATCCATTTTTACTTAGGGTGATTATTGATATATAAGCACTTAGGACTGCCATTTTATCTCCTATTTTCTGGTTGCTTTATGTCTCCTTTGTTTCTTTTTCCTTGTGATTTTTGTCTGCCAGTTTACTTTGGTGGTTTTCTGTGATGTTTTTCTCAGTTTTCTCTTTTTTTGTGTTTTGTGTCTGCTCTAGATTTTTGTTTTGTGGTTACCATGAGGTTTGTATGAATCATCTCATAGATAAAATAGTTCTATCTCTGCTGATAGCATCTTATCTTCCTTTGCCTATACACGTTCTGTCCTTTTCCTCGACCCCTTTTATGCTTTTGTTGTCAGAAATTGTCTCTTTTTATATTATGAGTTCATTACCAAATTGAAGTAGCTATAGTTATTTTTATATGCTTTTTTCCTTTTACCCTTTATGCTATAATTAAGTGTTTACTAACCTATTTTTATATAGAGTTGCAATTTTCTGATTCTGTCTGTCTATTTACCAGCTTAGTCAAAGTTTTGTGTACTTTTGCCTTTTCATTTCAGGTAGAAGAGCTCCTTTCAAAATTTCTTGTAAGGCGGGTCTAGTGGTGATGAACTCCCTTAGCTTTTGTTTGTCTGGGAAAGCCTTTATTTCTCATTCATACCTGAAGAATAACTTTGCTGGATAGAGTATTCTTGGCTGACAGTTTTTATCCTTCAACACTTTGAATATGACATTCCACTCTCTCTGGCCTGGAGAGTTTCTGCTGAGAAATCTGCTGACAGCCTAATGGGGTGTCTTTGGAGGTTACTGTCTTTTTTCCCCCTGGCTGCCTTAAAACACTTCTTTATCATTGACTTTTGACAGTTTTAATATAGTGTATCTTGGGGAAGGTCTTTTTGCATTTAGATAATTAGGTGTTCCTTAGTTTTGTGGACTTGTATGTCCAGTTTCTTCCCCAGGTTTGGGAAGTTCTCAGCTATTATTTCTTTAAACAAGCTCTCTGCTCTTTTCTTCCTCTCTTCTCCTTCTGGGATACCCAGTATCCTTGTGTTACCTTTTCTAATGGAGTCAGTTCTCATAGAGTTTTTTCATTTTTTAAAAAATCTTACTTCTCTCTCCTCGTCTACCTGCATCATTTCTAGGTTTCTATCCTTGAGCTGTCTGATTCTCTCTCCCATATGATCTACTCTGTTTCCAATGCTTTCTACCTCATTCTTCATCTCATTTACTGTGTTCTTCAGCTCCAGAATTTTTTTTTTTTTTTAATTTCAATCCCTTTGGTGAAGTGTTCCTTCTGTTCATTATTTTTATTCCTGAGTTCATCAAAGTGCCTTTCTGAGTTTCTTTAGCTCCTTGAGTTTCTCCACAACAGTTATTTTGAATTCTCTCTCAGATCACAATTTTCCATGACTTTAAGTTTGATTTCCACAGAATTCTCTCTTTTTTTCTTTTTGTGATACTATATTACTGTGGTTTTTCATGATACTTGCTGAGTTTTTCCTCTGCTGGTGCATTTGAAGTAGCAAACACCTTTTTTATTTAGGTAAAGCTTTCTTTGATTCTAACAATTCAACACTTTGGTAATTAGAGTCCTTTTATGTTTTTCAGTAGGTGGCGCTATAGGATGAATTTTTGTTTTTTTTTACCTGAGCTGCCTC
Source organism: Tapirus indicus (assembly GCA_031878705.1). NCBI lineage: Eukaryota > Metazoa > Chordata > Mammalia > Perissodactyla > Tapiridae > Tapirus > Tapirus indicus. The sequence continues at coordinate 5,993,844 of CM062922.1, read as the reverse complement.
TGGCTCTATGTGAGAATTGGCACTTTCCTCCCTCCACCACCTCTGCCAGAGGTGTCACTGGTGCCCCTCTCATTGCTGCTTGTGCCTCCAGGGTCGCTGGTGTCTTGCTGCTGCTGGTGTCACTGTGGTCACTGGCATCACCACTGGGGACCCTGGGATGGCAGGTGCATCTGCCACGTCCAGGGTTGTTGGGTTTGTTGGTGAGGGAGTGGGGAGGGCCAGAGTCACAGGTGCCTCCACAACTGGAGGGCCCAGGGTCATAGGACCCCTCTCTGCTACGGCCCGGTTTCCTGTGACCACGGGCACCTGTGGCTGAGAGGCTGGAGTTGTGTGTGCTGCCTCCACTTCTGCTACCAGGTTCCCTGGGGCTGTGGGCTCAGTCACCACGGCCAGAGGCCAGGACTACAGACACTACCTCTGCTGTTCCCCGGTTCTGCCTCCTCCGTGTGTTCTAATCCACCCACCTTCAGGTTACAGATATGTGGATCTCTCTGGCCTTCTGGGGTGTCGGGCAGAGGCACATTTGTTGAGTTATGGATGTTTTATTAGTTGTAGGCTGAAGGGGAGAGAAAAAGGGAGTGTCTCATGCTGCCATGATGCTGCTGTCTAAAGAACATATATTTTCCATAAATTTTTCCCATTACAAAAAACTCTGAAAGTCTAATTTCCTTTTCTTGAACCATTTGTTAACCTCAATAGATCACAGTAACCACAAGTTAGATACAGCACACTGATTTCTTATTAGATAACTCTTTAAATATACTGCAACTTCAGCTTTTTTTACTTTAAGTCATTTTCCCATTATGAATATAAGGCAGATAACTTAAAAACAAGAAAAAAATATTTTTATCATTTTGGTGTGCTTGTATTTGCAATAGTCAGAATTTTTTTATACTGTGACTGATAGAAATCCAACTCAAACTACCTAAGTAAAAAATGGGAATTAATGGGAAAAGAATGGTGCCTGTTATAGAACTGATGGCATTTCTGTGGGGAGCAGGTAACTTCAGGTATTTCAGGGAGAGAAACTTCCAACTTGACCCAACCACAGTTCACTCTCTTTTACACCATTTGTCCTTCATCTGCTTCATTCTTCTAGGCTTCATTCTCTCCGAGGATTTCCCACATAGAGGCCAAGTATTACAACCTTCTTTTTCTATGCCTAAGGAAGAAGGAGTCTCTTTCTGAAAAAAATCTCAAAGAAGGACTCTGATTGCCCAAGCTTGGGGCCTGTACTCCTCCATTAGAACAATCTCTTTTCCTACAGAGATGAGGTGCTATAATTGACCAGAACAGGGTTGTGTCCCCATCCCTATGGGCCAGTGTGGAGTGATGCACTATAATTGACCATCCAACCACAACTCATTGGAAAGAGGGAAAGGCAATTTTCCCCAAGGGGAAGGGTAGCTGTTAGCAAATGAAGGTCGAGAATGGAGAGGTATTCTGCTCTGATAAAAAATAATAACAAATGTCTCTAGTTTTAATTCACCAGAATCTGGGCATGTTGAACCTCTTGGGTTCAGTCTTCTCTGGACATTGCTGAAGGTCTGGTGGGGTTTATATCCTAGAATATGTTTACATGAAGGACTTTGGCACCTCTTTGGAAAGATTTCAGTCAAGGGAAGGGACTGTCATGGCACAGAAGTATGACTTAAGGACAATGGGCGAGGATAAAGAAGAGAAATGATGATGAATGTAGCACTATTCCTGTCTGTTTGTCTACCACTCAGATTATTTATTGGCTCGGCCCCCATGGAGTCATGCCTCAGTCCTTGAGTGGAAGAGGTGCAATAAAAACGTAAGTAAATCTGGAGGGCTCTTTCACAACGATTTCTGTGGGACACCGAAGTGCAAGACATCAGCAGCATTAATGACAACAGCTTCTGTAATGACTGAATCCACACCCCAGTGTAGACGTCTATACTCTCAACATCAAGTACCAGCAGCGTTAGCATGGATGTAGGCAGACACTGGTAACCATGGCAAAGACTTGGAAGACAGCAGATTGTCACTTTTGCCATTACACGCATAGGCAACATGATCACATGGAGCCAGAACAGGAGAGAGGAGTTGGCTAGGCTGAGAGGTTCTTCTGTCCTACATGATGTCATCTGTGGCTCAACTGCTCTGGACCACCCAAGATGGCTCATTCACATGGCTGGCAGCTTGTGCTGGCTGGCATTCAGGAAATCAGCTGGACTATTGACCAGAGTGCCTCCATTTTCCTCCCCATATCTTCTCTATGGCTTGGGCCACTCACAGCACATTAGCTGGTTTCCAAAATAGAGTGTGCCAAGCAGAGAAATTGGAAACTGCAGATATCTTAAGCCCAACCTTAGAAGTTGTACAGTGTTGCTTCTTCCACATTCTATTGATTAAAACTAATCGTAGGGCCAGTCCAGAATCATTGTGGGGATGTTTTACGTAGGGTGTGAATATTGGGAGGCATGGTTCATTGGGGGCTGTCTTTGCAAACTAGCTACCACAGCCAGAAAATGCAGTTCTGTGACTATTTTAAGGATCCTGCTTTCCCTACATGCTATCTAGGAAACACATTATAGCTAAAAGTATTATTCATTCATGCGTATATTCATTAATTCATTCAACGAATATTTAATTATCTAATATGTGCCAGGTACTGTGCATGGTAGTGGAGATATTAACATGAATATGACAGTGAAATGAATATAGACATGGGAACAAAGAGCTACCATGTAATGGCATAGGGCTGGAAAAGAGGGGGCCATGGGAGCACAGAAAAGAGGAGATGGAATAAAGTGCCAGAGAAGATTTCTTCCTAAAAGGCAACAACTGACTTGAATTTCAAAGATGCACAGGAAAGGCATTCCCAGAAGGAGCAGCATATTAGGAAGTAGAATAAGTGCGTTTGGGGACCTGACTGGGACGAATATGAGTTTGAGGAGAGTGGCCAGTGAGGTAGGCGTCATCGAGTTTGTCAAGGATCTTGTAGTCCATGCTGAGGAACTTGGGCCATATCTGCTGGGGAATGGGAAGTCATTTAAAAATTCTAAGTAAGAACAGGACGTTAATATACTATTATTTTGAAAGAGCACTATAGCTTCACTGTGGAGTATGGGTTGGAGATGGTTGAGGACGGAGGCAAGAAGATCAGCCATTTAGAAGGCTCTGTAGCCATCCCAGTTAGAAAAATCATGAGGCCTTAGTCTAAGGCACTGTGGAAAGAACAGAGGATGAAGAGCTAAGGAGGAATGAGCAGATTTCGTGATGGATTGGATGTGGAGAGTGAAGGAGAGGGAGGAATTTATTGGCATAATGCTTGTATTAGTCAGGCTAGGCTAGGATACATTGTGATAACAACAAGCCCTGAAATCTCTGGAGCTTACTGCAAAGGTGTTTCCTTACTCACACAGTCTCCTCCATCTTGTAGCTATGCCATCTGGAATTCATGCCTAAGATTGCCACAGCTGAGGAAAAAGAGATTGAGAGGAACACCATTTGTTATGTGCCTCGGCCTGGAAGAGACATATCCCGTCCATTCTCATTTCATTGGCCAGAACTAGATAGACGGCCCCAACCTAATTGCAAGAGGTGAGACAATGCTTAGAAACATGGGTATTTGGTGTTGTTATCATTGACAGTGAGGGTTAGCAGTATGGATGCAAAACATACTGCCTGAATTTAAATCTCAGCTCCTCTACTTACCAGGCACATAGCTGGGGGGCAAGCCTCTGTTTCCTCGTTTGTAAAATGGTATTAACAATAGTACCTACCTCGCAGGCTTGTTTTGAGCATTAAATAAGGTAATGCACAGAAAAGACTCAGTGCCTGGGACAAGGCAGGAACTCAATCAGTATTTATTGTTACTCACATAAAAAGGATTCCAATATTTCATTCTCAGTGACTACGTGAGAGGGAAAAAGGGTGTGGGATGGACCAAGTTTGGGAAGGGATATAAATCAGACACACTGAATTTGCAGTGCCTGTGGGGCCTCCAGGGGAGACATTTAGTAGGAAATCACAAAATGAAACCGGAGCTTCAGAGAGACGGGGCTGGAAATACAAATCTAGGAATCATCAGTAAGTAGGAGATGACTTGAACTTGGGATATGGGCAAGATTGCTTAGGGGAAGTGACTAGATTGAGGAAAATAGAAGTTTGAAGACAGAATCCTGGATAATACCAGCATTTCAGAAGTGAGAAGAGAAAGAAGTGCCCACGTAGGAACAATCAAATCCGCAGGAGGAAACCAGAAGGAAGTAGAAGGGGAGTTTGAGGGAGTCTCAGTCCTTTTAGAGTTAGTAACAATTTATCAATATTTAATTTTACATTTAGTTCAAAGATAATAATGGTATTTGATACACATGTTTAATTAAATTTAATTAATAGGGTTTTAAGTAAATCATTATAAGTAGCTTAAGAAGGAATGTGAGTATAACACAGGAAGTGAATACAAAAGAATGATTATAATTATCAGCATTTATAATAATTTTTTTGTTGGCATTTTGGTTAGGAAAACAACTCCTCTCTTGCTGAAAAGAAAGATCTTCCTGTTTCTGTAAGGAATGCCAATGTAAAGAGACAAATCAGGCCTCAGTAGCAGCAAAAAGGAAAGAGAATTCAAAGTAAGAAAGTGCTTCGAGTATTAGTTCAACAGTTTCACAGCCCTGTGATAGTAATTTCACGACTATGGTAGGTGTAAACATAGGCAGGGGCCGGGGCAGAGGGGAAGCATTGGAGAAAGAATCTGAAAAACATACAATGTAGTAACAGTATTTTAATCTCTAACTGGAAATGGGCACATTTGGGGCTTTTGGAGCCATTATCATGAGACATTTGGTATCATTTCAAGTCATTATTATTATTATTTTAGTCTCAACCATCTAAACTTTCGTATACTACCACCAAGTGGTAGGAGGGTATATAAAAGTAAGAGAATAGCATTTTTCTCTTCATTTTATCCTTTTGAACCTACTTATCTTCTGAAACTGCATTTTATTGTATTGAAATTACACACACACACACACACACACACAATGTTATTTACCGGTCCCTATGGCCAACTCTGTTGATGTCTTGCCTATATCCCCTTGGTCCACTCGAGATGACCCACAGCTTCATGGAGAATTCCTGTATACGCCGATGACATCTTACCTCGAGCGTCTGCGTCTCTGCCTGGAGACACTCTGGTCTCAGGAGCGAGCTCAGCCTGTTGGCGGGGCAGGGTGGCAGTGCCGGGGATGTGATGACCCAGAACGACCATCAGTCAACGGGGACGAGCGTTGTGGATGAGCACCCTAGCGTCCTCACCCAGCGAAGGGACGTTCTGTGGTGCGTTCTCCGTCATTCCATCAACTCTCGGAGCTCCCGGGGACTTGCGCCCCAGCTGCCCACAGCAGTGACCCCCTCAGGAACGCAATGACTTTTCTTCTTTCCCGCCTCACTCTTCATCACACTTCCTGGGATCACCTGCTAAATAAACTGCTTGTACCAAAATCCTCGTTTTCTCTCGGTCTCTTTTGGGAGAACCCAAGTAAGACGGTAGAACCCTTTGTAATGATCTTTACATTTTCATATCAATTCACCTTTAATTTCACTTTTAAAGCAAAAATCCTTTCCAGCACTACATCCTAAGTCATGCTTCCAAACAATCTCAATATTGTTTCTCTCTTAGCAGGCGGTAAAGTCTGTCTTGAGTCACAGACGGGATATTCAGTCTGTCTAGGTTTTGCCCGAGAAGCACAAGTACAGCCTTTGATTTTGTTTTCCTGCAACGGGGAGTAGAAAGATCCTGTCTCTGGAAAGGAAAAAAAATTAACTTCTCACTGCCTAGGTAACCTTGTCAAATTACTTAACTTAGCTGAGCGTCAGTTTTCTCATCTATAAAACGGGGATAACGATACCCACCGCGTATGCCTGTAGGGAAGATTGAATGGGGTTATGCCCTGAACACAGGGTCCAACTAACAGTGGTCCGTTCTTTAATGAAATAATGTGGATCCAACATCTAGCGAAATATCTCACACATATGTCTCAGCTCCTTTCTCCCTACCCTCTTTCTCTTAAAGTTTTACCTTCTTTCTCTAAATAGTCGCAAAAGAAAAAAATAACAAAAGAGCTATCTAGGACATGGTCTTATTTTCACCATAAAACCCTCCATGATTATTTTTCCTTATTTATAAATAAATTATTTGCTCTTTGATACTGTCTCCCTGCTATTCGATTCATTCTTACTTCTCTCTCTGTCCTTCATCTCTTCCTCTGACCTTCCCTGTGAACACTCCTCCACCCAACTTTGCCTAGTTTGTCACTGGTCTGCTAGGACTATAATAATAATATTTTTCTAATTTAGTTTTAGAGTGTTTTTGAACAGTTTAAAGTAATAAGACAGATTTCTTAGAACTTTTCTTAAAAGTAACAGAATCCCTTGCAAAACGTTTCAAATTAAATGTATCAATATTTTTAAATCACATTACACTGATTTTCTATCCCAGTTCTAGAAAAGTTAAAAAACTGATTTTGGAATTATAATAGGATTCCCAACACTAAGTTAATCTACGCAGGAATTCTGTGTGCGACGCAGCATTAGAGATTCTATTGTAATTTGGTTGGGTGTATACTCACTAGTTTTGAGCAGCAAAAATATTTGCATCTGATTTTATGAGTCATAGGAGCAACTAATCTATTATTTCTACTCCAGAAAACAAGCGATGTTTAGGAGTCTGGAAGTCAAAATTAAAATGTCTTGCCCATTTCAGAGTTTTCCTGCTTTAAGATCAAAACAGATTGCTGTGTTACATTTGTAAAATATCTTGGTGAGCAGACGAGTTGGGGATCCTCCAGCTCTTATTCACACAAAAGCGTCTTGGCCCCACCCTCAGGAAAAAGTGCCACAGCCTGGAAGAGAAGCATTTTGAGGGGATTGCTATCAAATAATCAACAACCTTCCTTTGGTCTACTCTCAGTTTTCATTGGTTTATCCTTTACTTTTGAAATCATTACATTATTTGTTTTAATCTTTAGCTTTATGTACTTTTGTAAAAATTTTTTTGAGGGCCAAATGAAAAGACATCTCAAACTTTTGTGTGTGTGTGTGAGGAAGACCAACCCTGAGCTAACATCCATTGCCAATCCTCCTTTTTTACTGAGGAAGACTGGCCCTGGGCTAACATCTGTGCCCATCTTCCTCTACTTTATATGGGATGCTGCCACAGCATGGCTTGACAAGTGGTGCCTCAGTCCACGCCCAGGATCTGAACCTGCAAACCCTGGGCCGCAGAAGGGGAGCAAGCGAACTTAACTGCTATGCCACTGGACCAACCCCCAAACTTTTTTTGTTGAAAAGAGGTTTTTGACTTTTCAGATCTTACAAGAAGAAAACAACTTTGGGCCATATTAAAGTATTCTAATGATTTATTAGCTGCAAAAATTATACATATTCATATATAGTCTCTACTATGCATTGGTCTTTGAGAATTTAGAAAATACAAGAGAGTACAAAGTAGTAAAAAATTTCTAAGTTATAATTTTACCGCCCTAAGATAACCATCTTTTAAGGGTGTTCTATTGCAGATCTATTTCTATGAACAGAGAGCCATACTTTATTTTATTTAAAAAAAATCTATATGTAAAGTCTTATAATCTGATTTTTTCAATTAACACAATATCATAAACATTTTCCTATATCCTTAAGTATTCCTTTATATCACTTTTAATAGCTGCATCATATGTAACATCCTAGACAAAAATTTTGACAAGAAAATCTAAAAATAGTAGTAAAGATCATAGGCTTGGACACAAATGAGATAATATACGTGAAATTCAGTACAGCACTTGACACATAATAAATTCAATAAGTGAGATTCAATAAATTAATAGATGCCATTATCCAATTTTAATTTTTTCACACCATTATAAAGAGTGTTGCATTAACATCATTGTTCCTAATTTTTTTATGCATTCCTATGATTAATTTCTAGGTATAAATTCTTGGAAGTGGAATTGCTGGGCCAAAGGTTCCATATATTTTTCAAGGTTTTATATAAATTGTAAATCATCATCCTAACAATTTACACATCCACCAGTAGAGCATAGGTGTGCATGCTTTTTTCCTTTCCTCAACTTGCAATATGATAAGGAAAAAGTTGTATTTTGTTGGTTTAATGCATATGCCTTTGAATATTTTGCTGATATTAAAAATATAATCAATGGTCATTTGTAGGTATTCTTTTGCAAGTGGACTATTTATATTTAACACACATTTTTTCATTTCATTATGGTATTTGTCCTTTGATTTGTCCTTAATGATTTGTAAGATTTTTAAGATACTCTTTGTTTACACATGTTGGGCAGTTTTCCAAGTTTAACACGTTTTAAAATTTTGTTACGATGCTTTTTGGCATGCATAAATTTTAAATATTTATGAAGTTAGATCTTACAATATTTTACTTTAAATATTGTGTTTTTGCATGTAGAGCAAGCAAGACATTTTAAGATGCTAAACAAAGGAATACGTTTAAAGTTGTGGTCTTTAATAGGAGGAAAGGATTTATGGGAGAAAAGTCTAAGATTTAATAATTCAAATATTTGAGAATATGTGTTTTCTTAGTACCACAGAATCAAGTTAGGAAGCAATTTTGAATTGTGCTGTGTGGACTCTGTGGGGAGAGGGAGAGGCCCGAGGCACAGAGACATCAGTGAAGTTTTGAGTGTCTGCTTTTTGCTGACCACTGTGCTTGGCACTTCAGATTGGTGAGTCATTTAATTCTCAGACCAGCCCTATGAGATCATTAATCTCCCCTTTTTACAGTTTCCATTCATCTGACAAATATTTGTTGAGCATGGTATCAGTTTTTAGACTTCCTGTTATAGAAAGTGAACAAACGAATCCAAACTGGCTTATGCACAAAGAGAATTTATTATCATGTAAGCTGAAAAGGTCTAGTGGTAGCTCTAGTTTCAGTGGTAGCTTGACCCTGGGCATACCACCAACACCCACCTCTCAATGGTTTCCTCTGCTTTCTCAGGCTCTTCATGGTGGGCCCCAAAGCCTAAGGCAGACTAGGGGAAAAGAGGGTCTGCTTCCTCCAGGGCTCAGAGTCCCAGAGTTGAATTTCCTGGGCTTTAACTGGCTTCATGTGAATCATCTGCCTCTCCCTGAGCCAATCACTGTGGTCAGTGGTCTCACTGGCATAGCATAGATAATGTTCTCCCTCCTTAGAGACACAGGTTTGAAGAAGTTCTTCTAAAGTGCCTGCGCTGAGGGAGCAGCATGAACAAAGACACAGAGATATGAAAATCTGAACATTTGAAACTTTTCCGTTAACTGATAAGGTTGTCACTTAGTGTACCAGGGGTTGGCTGAGATAAAGCTGGGAAGGAAATCAGAACTCAGTTTAACATAGATGGAGTCAGATGGTAGAAGTTTCCATATTCTATGCTGCTAATTTTGACTGTATTGTGAGGGTAATGTCAAGCCCAGGAAGGGAATGAAGGGAGAAAAAGACAGGAAAGAATCCCAGGGTACAATAAATTTGAGGAGTGAACAGAGGAATAGGAACCCATAAAGGGGGTAATAAGGAAATTCAGTATGGCAGAGAAGTAGGAGAGAGTGACATCGTTGAAGCCAAGGTAAGGGAACGTTTCAAAGAGTCAGACGTAAAAAGTGTCAAATTCAGACCAGAGGTCAAATAACATAGGGTCTAAAAGATGTCCATTGGATTTGCAAATGAGAGAGATGAATGTAAGGGGTCAATAAAGGACCAAAGAGCCTATTATCCAGAAATAAGAGAGGTAAGGGGCTAAAGGGATAAGAGGTTGTGATCAGAAATGATCTATTAGGGCTCAAGACTTCAGCATTATAGTTTTAGAGGGTAATGAAGTACAGGAAGCTTTAATCTGGGAGGTTAATGAGTTCTGAGGCAAAACTATTGACTTCATGAATTAAGTATGGAAAGGAAGACTACAACGGGTCCCAAATCTGTAAAAGTGGGAAATGGCTGGGAATTTGTTAGCAAGTAGGTGTGGAGAGATGGTTGGCATGAACCTTACAAGAGGAGGATTTTCCTAAGGAAGAGGAAAAATAAAGGCATGAAAGAGACAATAAGAAGGTTGAAGAACATTGACATTTCCCTCAGGTTTGTGTTGGGCAAGAAAAAAAAACGCTCCCTTCTCTAGAGAGGACAGAGGTGGGAATGGGGAAACACAGGATTTTCACCATTTCTGAATAGCCAAAGAAAAATCTAGATACTTTCTACACCAAATGTAGTAGATGTGTAGTAAACAATTTATAGTAAAGAATCTCTTGCCCAAAGAGAAGTTCTCTCCTTTGCCCTTGGCTTCTAGGAGGTTCTCTCTGGGCCCTAGCAATGTTGTGCCTGACATAATGTCTTTGCCTGGGGGCCTTGGGTCATACAGGATAGTCTAACAATGTGATTTAGAGTTGGGGTTGGCCACTCCAGAAAGAGCAACAAGGTGACTTAAAGTGGGAGCTTTGGGTCAGTCAACCTGGAGTTTAACCTGGACTGAGTTTAACCACGTGGGCAATCAATCAGTCACTCATTCCTATATGATGAAGCCCCACTAAAAACTCTGGACACGAAGCTCAGGTGAGCTCCCCTGGTTGGCAGTACTCCTTATGTATTGTCATATATCGATACTGGGAGAGTAACCTGTCCTGACTCCATGGGAAAATGACAGCAGAAGCTCCACAGTTGGTACTTCTAGACTCTGCTATAAGTGCCTTTCCCCTTGGCTGATTTTTAATCTATATCCTTTCCCTGTAATAAACTGTAATCCTGAGTATAACAGCTTTCAGTGAGTTCTGTGAGTCCTTCTAGCTAATTATTGAACCTGAGGGTTAGAACTTCATGTCAGAAGTGAGGGTGGTCTTGGGGAATGTGCCCTCTAACTTTTTGGTTGGCCTAAACTTCTTGCAGTAGGAAAAAGTCTGCAGATATTACTTTCTTTGCTTTCTTATAGTATGCAGTTTATATTTTAAGAAGTTGTATACTTTCTAAACAAAACATTTGTTAGGCTCCTTTATGCAATATTTATCTGTAACAGGTTCATGAATTCATTAAGTAAATACCTACTGAATTTAACTGAGAGCAATTAACATAGTTAGGAAAGAATCCATTTAAATTGTTTTTGGTGTACATTTTACCAAACATTCGTTATTAAAGAGAAAATACTTTATGTTAAATTAATACTTACTAACTGTGTCATGTTGGGCAATCACATAATTTCTCTGAGTTTGGTCATTTCTAAAATGGAAGATAATACCTTTCCCGTAGATACTAATTAAAGATTAAGGATTAATGAAAGATGTAGGATAAAGTTAGATATGTTATTAAAAATTCTAGTCTAGTATCTGGCACATAGTATGTGTTCAATAAATATTAACTGAAAAAATGATAATGTTATAAGAATTTTACATAAGATTCATGCTTGGGGGCCGCCCGGTGGTGCAGCGGTTTAGTCCGCGCTTGGCAGCCCCGGGTTCGCGAGTTCGGATCCCGGGCGCCCGCCGACGCACTGCCTGTCAGCCATGCCGTGGCGGCGTCCCATATAAAGTGGAGGAAGATGGGCACGGATGTTAGCCCAGGGCCAGTCTTCCTCGGCAAAAAGGGGAGGATCGGCGACGGATGTTAGCTCAGGGCTGGTCTTCCCCACAAAAAAAAAAAAGATTCATGCTTTATAAATTTAATTGACTAAAAATTGGTGAGTGGCTAACATTTCTGAACTCAATTCTCCTTTGTTTAAGAAGCTAATTTCACCATTGTGCAAACTTATGAGGTAAAGGCATTGCAATAATCTTAGGCAAATCACCACTATCAACTAGATTCTAGTTACCAATTCCATACAAATCATTGTACTTGAATAGACACGATTTGAAAAATATGTTATAAACTACCTTGTACTTTTATTACTGTATTTCTTATATTTTAAATATGTGAAATAAATTGTTTCCAACGTTTCCACGAATTGACTATGAATAATAATTTCCAGCTGAATTTTAGTTACTACATAGCTACAACCACTTTTTTTTACAAAGTTTCTGCCATTGCCACTAGCATGGATTTGTGATGATTAATGCTGTTCTTTAAATCTTTTGTTTCTATTTTGATTTGCATCAGATGAGATACATTCCTGAAATGCTTACCAACATAACTCTTGACTACAAAATTAACCAATGTTATGGAAATGCGCCACCATTCTTGATCAAATCAAGAATGTGTTTAAGTCATTTTTAGATTATGATTCTGTGGCATGTGTATGAATGGTGTGTGTGTGGGGAGGGATATGTTCACACCCGCTGTATGACTTATAAATGCAAGGGTGACCTTAATAATCACCTGGGCAGTTTCTTGTCCTTAGAAATAAGAATGGGTTGGGTTTTTTTTTTTTTTTATGTTATAAGTCATGAAAGCAATCTTTCATCAAATATTCACATATAGGCTGTCAACTTCCATTCAGGGCTGCAAGCTGCATGCAGGAAGTTTTAGCTTCTTTCTGAAATTCTGCGTTTCCAGAAATGTACAGAAGGAAGAAGGAAACAGAAGCAGAGGCGCTGCTCCCTTGTTCTTTTCACTCCATCTTCTCCTTTCCTAACCTCTCTCCCCTCTACTCTTTCAGCGCAACCGTTTTTATATCCAAGTGTATTTGGTGAGTCTCTGGCTTTTAGTGACAAATTATGTGGGCGAAACCCCTCCAAGGAGAGAGAACACTGCTCTCAAGACCTTTTCAAGGTGGGGAAACTCGGGAACTGTTTCTATGGACACAGGACGCGTTGTAACTGGGCTAATGAGGGGAACAAATAACCACCCGAGCCAGAAGAGAAAAGAAAGATGTAGATGCGGTCTGGGCAGGCGGCGGCGTTGGAAGGCTGGAAATTAAAATCTGCACGGAGACGAGAGGCGCCAGGAGCTGGGCTGCTGGGTGGCCACCGCCGGGGATTCTCAGGCGAGTGTGGGACGCAGGTGGGAGGCGGGGCTCAGGGGCTCTCCCAAGTCCGTCGAAAAAACCTTTACCTCGTCTATGCTTAATATTAACGAGCTTCCTCAATTTTGCCCCCAATTCTGGCTTCCCATTAAAGGACCGTAGGCATAGAGTGTTCGAGTTGGGCTCCCTAGTTTCCACGCGCCCCGCGCGCCCAGCAGGTCCTGGCGCGGCGGCGCCCCCGGGAAGGTGACCTGGGGGGCGCGGCTCCAGGTGCCAGCCGGCTCCGGGCTGTATAATTGGTACATTTAAAATTTGCGGGAGACAGAAGAGACCTGGAATGGGCTGGTGGCAATTGATCACTCCCGCAACTAATTGTGGTGCAATTTCCGGTTTGCCAATGGATTCTTCCAATCGTTATCTGATTGGTTGCTCACAATAATACTCCCCAGAGCACATGCATCATACTTTTAAACTGCTTTAGTATCTTTCCTTAGCAGTTCACCATCCAACCTCAAGTTGGTGACAGGCAAATTTTAGTAGTTTCAAAACAAAAAGTAAATTTTCTCTCCCTCTCTCATAACCAAAAGGGGGCAAGAAAAAATATGCTGTGGATCTAAGAACATAAGCCAGGTTTCATAATTAAATCTCCGAATAATGAGTTTTTAAATTGGTTCTCATGATTTGTGGGCTGTATTAGTTTGCGAGGGCTGCCATAACAAAATACCAGGGACTGGGTGCCTTAAACAGAAACTTAGTTCTCACACTTCTGGAGGGTAGAAGTTCAAGATCAAGGTGTCTGCAGGATCCAGTTCTTAGGCCTCTCTGCTTGGCTTCAGACGACTGTCTTCTCACTGTGTCCCCACACTGTCTTGCCTCTGTGCGTGTTGTCTGTATTCTAATCTCCTCTTATATGACACAGGTCATACTGGATTAAGGTCCACTCTAATGACCCCACTTTAACTTAATTACCTTGTTAAAATAAAGGCACTATCTCCAAATACAGCCACATTCTAAGGTACTGGCGGGACATAATTCAGTCTCCAACATGGGCCATTTATCAACATTTTAGATTTTAAAGAAAGATTCCCTTGTGTCTGTACTTGGAAAGTGAGGTGGAGAAGTTCAGCCAGTTATCTCATTATTGAGTAGAAAGTAACCATCTAACAGTGAGTGCTTATGATGTGCTGAGTGTTTAGGGGACCGTGTCAGGTAAAAGTGTAAGACAGAGACCTCGCCTTCAAGGAAGAAGCGTTTGAACTGATAAAGCCAGATGATGGGAGTAAATTTTAATTTAAGCCTCCATTTTCTAGATACTTGCTCAGTCTGCTCTTTAGTTTGTGAGTTTAGAGCCTCTCTTAGTTTTCCTGAATTCCTCCTTCAATGGGAAACATTTGGAACTTGCTGAAACAGCCTTCTTAGCAGAGCCTACTATATTGGCAGCATTGGGAGTTTTTGTTTGTTTGTTGGATTTTTTTCAGTCCCAAAGGTGCTAACTGTTCAAATGAAGTGCTCTTAAAAGTAACTTTTTAGTTCGATATTTTTATCTTAGTAGTGACTCAGCCTCTGATGTGCTTATAATGTTGGCCCTGCAACCTTGAAATTGTTCTTGGATGTGGCCATGTCTGTGCAGTGAGGCCTGTGGATGATTTACGGCCAGGGTGACTGGGAAATTTATTCTGCCCTAGTTGGCAAGTTCTCTATTTCATTGTGTTCTTTTTCAAAAAACTGTCATTACTGACCAGTAATTAAGAACATAAATTCAAGTTTCCTTTGAAAATAATTTTACTGAGTTTAGATTTGGCAAGAACCACATTTTATAATAATTCATTCAGCTTCATATTTCATCCCCCAGTAAATCATCATTAGTTAACGTCATCTGTTACAGATATACTGGGATTACTCTCCCTAAAATGTTATAATTAGAGACACCTTCTAATTAAATTGTAATTTTCAGACCCCAGTGAGGTGTCAAATCCTTTGCCTGGTGCTGAGATTCACAGGTGGGTAAGTCAATTTTTGCTTTAAATGAGCTTTCCATACGGTGAGGAAGAAATTTGTCAAAGAGTGAATCTCTGTAGCACAATGTGCCAAGTTCTATAATGAAGGATAAAGTACAATAGGAGCACACAAGAAAAAGAGGTTGTCCCTGGGACAAGGCATGGGAGGTGTCAAGGAAGGTTTCACAAAAGAGGTAGCCTTCATTCTAGGATTTGGTAGCGAGTAGGCTTTTGACCGGAAGACATGAGGAGAGGATATTCCAAGTGGAAGGAAAAGCATGAGTGGGGGAGACGCTTGGGAAATGGCAGGATGCGTCCAGGGAGCAGGAGTGGTGGAGTATGGCAGGAGAAGATGAGATATGGAGGGAAATTAACTAGAGAGGTGGACTGAGCTGGATCCTGGACTGTCTTTTCTTGAACGGTCTTGTATGTCATCCACAGAGTTTGCATGTTATTCTGGAGGTAATCAGGAGAAAGCCGAGGGCTGTGGCCTGGAGCTGGACCTGATCAGTGTCCTGTTTAAGGAAGACAGCTCTGATGGCATTTGAAGGATCAATATTTGAAGGATGAGGAGGAAAGAAAAGGGCAGGCAAATTAGGAGGAGTATAGTGCAATAACCCAGGGGAGGGAAAGTGAGAACCTGAAGGTCTAAAGGAAGACAGTGGCAATGGAAATACAATCGGGGATCAGAAAGTCTTATCCACTTGGGGTCCATGCTGCCTCACTGTTCATGGAATCACGTGAGAGGCTATTGACCCATTCTAACCCCAAGATTCTACGGCTTAGGCTTCTGTGACCACATAAGAACCCTCCATTCCAGAGGAGAGCATTTCCCCCCAACTGTAAGGACATATAAGAATGCTTCAGTCATATCCATATATATTTAAGAAGTGAGATCATCCCCCCACCCCCAGTTAATATGTCCCTTGAAAGGGGGGTGATTAAATCTATTTACTTGAGCACAAACTAATTTTGTTTCTTTGATGAGTCTCCAGTGTGGGGACATGGTGATGCCCATCAGGGTTGTCTCCCTCAACAGTCACTGTGCACTCAAGGCCTGTGCTCGTGCTTTATAGGACGCTGAGCTTTAGTTTCTCTTCACTGAACTCAGAATAAGAATGTAATAGAAAATTGAGAAGTAAAACTATGAGAAAATTAGAGAAGGAAAGGAAACAGATTGTTAGATGACATGGTACAGAAGATACTGAATTGCTGGATTAAAATAGAAGACACTGAATTGCTGAATAAATTCTCTTTGTTTCCCAAGTTCCCAAGATTTAATGTAGGTACAATTGAAGAAATATACTGTGAAGGAAGCAAGTAGGCCACCAGACAGATGGAGCCCGTTGGTGATTGTACGGTGGCAAGTATGGCAGAAAAAACGAAATGATATACAGATGGGGAACATGCATTTTGCAGCATTTATAGGTAATCCTACACACCTCATCTCTAACTGGTAAGTGTATCATTACTTATATTTACTTCTTTTATTTACCAAACACTAATATGTCACTTATATTCACTCAATTAAACCTCTTAACATCTCCACGAAGTAGGTACTTTTATTATTCCCATTTTACAGATGGAGCAACACAGAGAGATTAAGCAGTTAGCCTACAGTCACACAGCTGGTAAGTAGCAGAGCCGGGGATTCAAATCCAGGCAGTCTGACTTGAGAGTTCGTGTTCTTAACCTTTGCACTATGCTGCCTTTCTAAGTTTGAAGGTGGGAGAGAAAACAATGTTTTTAATGCTATGGCTCGATCTAGAAGAAACTCAACAGGACTCTGTCAAAGATTTTTGCATACTCATAAGTGTAAATGCAAGCTAAAGGCAGCCATAGTGTTTATAGTTGTCCATTTCCTCTTTGGCTGATGGTTAATTAATTCATTCAGGCTGTTAGGTATTAGGGATGCAAAGATGAATTAGACACAGTTCCTGCCTTCAAGAAACACACAATATAGAGGGGGAACAAAACAAGTATATCAAATGCTTTGGTAGAGGGTGGTAAGTGCTAGGATAGCAGTAAACAGAGGCTGTCATGTGAGCACAGATGTTGGACAGGTAAATCACAGTGTATCAGGGAGAGCTTCCCAGCAGAGGTGGTATTTGTGTTAGGACTTGAAGGATGAATAGGACTTAGAAATACAGGGAATGGAAGAACAGCATTGTGTGCAGAGGGAACAGTGAAGGCAAAGCAACAAGTAAAGGAAAATACAACACATTTGAGGCACTGCAAGTTGTTCGTCAGGACTGGGATATCAAGTATACACGAGGAAGAGGCAGATGAGGTCAAAGACTTGGTCAGAGGCCAAACCATGAGTCCTGCAGGATAAGCCAAGTGGCTTGACCTTTGTCTTGCAAGCTGTAGGGAGAGATTGAAGCCTTAATCAGGGAGGCATGTGACTGTATTTTTCTTGAAAAAATAATTCAGACAAGTGTGAAGGATCAGATGGAGGATAGAATGCATCAAATGTATGGACATATTTTGAAACTATTGCAATAATTCAGGCAGCACATTATGGAATCCTAAACTGAGGCAATAGCAAAGTGAATGCATAAGAGGAGAAAAACTGAAAAGATATGTAGGATGACACACATACAAGAGAAAGTGACTGTGTATATTTAGGGAGGGGTTCAGAGGGAGTTTTCCAGAAGAGTGGTGACCAAATCCTAGTTGGGGAACAGCTGCATTAGAATGACCTTAAAAAATAGATCCTGGTGTGTGTTCACTTCCATAAATCCTGACTTAATGGGTCTGGGCTGGCAACTGGGAATCTGTATTTCTTGGACATTTTTGAGTTCATTCTGCAGTGTAATTAGGATTGAGAATCATTATGATTCCTAAGTTTATAGGATATATGCCTAAGACATAACCAATGTGATCATAAAGGCTGGAAGAAATTTTTGGCTGATGGAGAAAAAGGATGGGTTTACTTTTAGACCTACATTTGGGCTCCCTGTTGAAAATCTGGATTGAACTAGGTGTTTAAGTTTGGAAGCCAGAAGAGAGATTTTGTTTGGAGATAGATGGTGGTAGATGAAACCATGGGTTTCAGAGGTCATCCTGGAAGAATACATGGAATGATGAAAAAGATGGCCACGCATTTAGGAACACTAGTATTTAGGAAGCGAGCTGAGGAAGAAGAGCAAGTTGAAGACACCGACAAGGAATCTTCGGAGAAGGTAAGAAGAGGTGACTGTTGTCATCGAAACCAAGAGAGAGATGATCCATAGAAAGGAGTGGTCAACATTAACAAAAGTTGTAAACAGCAGGAAAGTGTCCACTCATTTATAAGATGGTGATCCTGGTGACCTGAGAAAGCAGAGTTAGTGGAATGGTTTAGGAAGAAGCCAAATGATAGTAGATTAAGAAGGAAAAGGGATGTAAGAAATTGGAAGCCGTAAGTATAGACTACAATTTTAAGAAGTTTGACAATAAACAGAAGATGAGAGAGAATAATGGCTAGTAGGGTCAGGGGAAGAATTTTTCATTTTTAAAAATAGAAGAGACTTGAGCATGCTAAGGAAAAGAAATTGGTGAAGAAAAGAGTTGAAAGATACAGGACAGAGAGGATAGCCAATGGAAGTAACTCTAAGGAGGTCAGAGGTAGTAGAGTCTAGAGTACATTGGGAGGGATTAGCTTTGGATGAGAGAGGAACACTCCCATTAAAATTAAAATACAGGTGAGATGGGAATGGATGCAGATAAGACTTTGGTATGAGAGGTAGAAGTTGGAGTTCTTACTTGATAGTCTCTATTTTTTTAGTGAAATAGGAGAGGCCATCCACCTTGCCTAAGAAGATGGGGGTCACAAAGAAAAATGTCTGCCAAGTGCCAACTTCTTCAGTTGATAGAGTACTTACAACAATGTCTTTCATGCAATACATTTAGGTAGCCGGTGGCCAAATGAACAAATAAATATTCATCATCAAATGATAACACATGTTCACAGAAATAGAATAATGAATATATGCCCATAGACATAGAAATACAAAGTAGAAGTATGAAACGAAAATTAAAGCTTGAATCAAGAAAGGATTGAAACACAGAAGGAACATTACTGAGGAACATTTAATGCAGTCTTGATGCATTTTGCATTGAAAGATTGGTTTTTAGTTCATGCAAAGCAATTGGGATACACCATCATATTAGACCTGGTGTTCCTTTGCTCTCAGTATTTATTTGAAGAGACACAAGCTAGGCCCTTGCTCCCCTTGATATAATGATGAAAGCAAGCAACTTAGTCTATGGTGTTTCCTCACCTCCACTTTCTCCCAGGGCCGTTCTTTCATTAGGAACCACTGCACATTGCCAAGGACCTATGAAAACATTTGCAAACTAAAAATGTATATATATATATATTGGCTCCAAAATGTGAAAATGAAACTGCAAAACTAAAACTAATAACATTCTGTCAATTCCATTAACTGTCAAATTTAGTATTCATAAAATTATTGTTGACCCTTGAAAATAATTGGTTGGTTAGCTTTTCTCATTTCAAAAAAAACTCATGATATGCACAGCGATTTGCCAGAAATCGTATCGTAGCTAAATAATTTACTCAAAGCAAAATAATGTTAAATCAAAAATGTAAAAATTCTCTTAAATTATAGCTGTGTGTGTAAAAAATGGGATGATGTGGTACATCTTAAAATGTCTAATGTGGTGTTGAAGGTGAAGGACTCTAACAGGTAGAGGTGTAGGCCATCTTACTCTTTAAAAATATTGGCTTTCTGTTCCCTCTCACAAGTAAGCAACACATCTCAGTTGCCCCTCGTGTCATTTATACCTTCCCCAAACTCAGAAACACATTCACTTCCATATGCTGGTTCTTCCAGTTATTTACCTTTCTTTCTCTTATTGAGAAGTAGAAATCTTTGTCCCCAATAAAAGAAACTGGTGAGAAATATGAGAGCTGACTCCACCCCCTTGCTTTGGAAAGGGAAACACAGAAGCTAAAATACCTTTAGTTATTTTTAGGTTATATGAAAGGGCTGGTTCCTGGGTCTGAAAAGACAATATAAAGTGTTCAGATAATCTACATTCTCTTCCAAAATCTGTCCCCTTCTCTCCTGTAGACCCAGAGAGTCAGGCATTCACTGTGCTAACACCATTTCCCTGCACCTCTCCTTTCCAGCTTGCAACGTAAGGTTAGGTGGTTTGTAACAAGGCAGGTTCTGCCCCATGGCCCAGAAAAGCCCTTTGTCACACTGAACTACTTCATGGGATGGAAGGGGAGTATCTGGATGTAGCAGAGTGGCAGAAGGGATGCTGGGATGGAAAAACGCTATCAGAACACCAGGAATTCACACCCAGGGCAACATATGTTGAGGGGGAAAGAGTAGAAAAGAGAGCTAAAAAAAACCTAAGTACAAAATAATGTGAGGTTTTGGCATAGGATCCTTAATCCTTGTCTTTTCAGGCATTATTATCTCTGTGTGATATTGATTGAATACTATACAACATGGAAGAAATAGCATAGATTTTTTTTTTTTTTTTGGTGAGGAAGATTAGCCCTGAGCTAACATCCATTGCCAATCCTCCTCTTTTTGCTGAGGAAGACTGGCCCTGGGCTAACATCTCTGCCCATCTTCCTCTGCTTTATATGGGATGCCACCACAGTATGGCTTGATAAGCGGTGCGTAGGTCTGCACCCCGGATCCAAACCTGCAAACCCCAAGCACACAAACTTAACTGCTTTGCCACTGGGCCAGCCCCTAGCACAGATTTTTTGAGCTGGAACGAACCTTAGTCTTGACATTGATGTTCATTAGAAACATTGAAGAGTTCAGTACTTTCTGTGAACCATATTAACTTTTACAATAAATGTCACTGGAGCCCATTTAATTCACTGACCAAAAATATATTGAATGCATAATTATCTACTCAAATTTAAACAAATACAATAGAGGGAGTTTTGGGTTAATATTCCTGATCTTTGCCTCCATTCTGCCCCTCACTATTTGTTTGCATTGTAAGGTACTTTGTGGCTTTTAGTTATCTCATCTGAAAACGGAGATAAATTAGACCAAGTCCTAATGTCCAACATTCAGGTCGCCAAGCCTAATATGGACCACTTGACCCAGATGAAATTTTCAGCAATATTAATTACCTAGAAAATATGAACTCTCACGGCAATAGCACCTAACCAGCCTGGCTGCTGCTCCTTCTGTGTGACTAGTTGCCTTCTAAGTGCTGTATTAACAGTCTTGGATCATTGACCAACTTAATTTGAATGCGATTAGTTATATAAACGTGAACTCTTCCCATTGACTTTCATTAAAATTATATCATGACAAAAAGAAAATAGATATAAATCAAGTCACAGGCCCTTGTGTCAAGTATGAGTCACACCTGGTTCTCATATGGTAATCTTGAACTTTCTCTAACTCACCTGCGGCCCACTCACATTTGGGAATTCTGATCATGTGACTTCTGTCTAAAACTTGGGTACCTCGACAACTCTATGATTTATTCCCTGATCTATATAGTTCTATTTTTAAATCTAAAACAGTAATGTAAAGATAGGTCTTTTAACTTAAGCCTGAATAATCAATTACATGTTTAAATTCTAATTGCTCTGGAGATTTCTTCTTTTATCTTCTTTTTAAATAGGAATTTACTGACTGATAATGGCAGAAAAAATCTTAGAGAAACTAGATGTTCTGGATGAGCAAGCAAAGATACTCTTGGCCAGAAGAGCAAAGGTTTGTAAAATAAAAGCTAAAATTCAGTTTAGTCATTAAAAGGTTATCATTTCAAATGTGAATGATTATTTTTACTTTTTAGTTAATGATGCATTAATATGAAGATAAAAACTAATTTGTAAAAAGCGAATAATTATATTAGTTGAAGAGTCATCTATGTAAGTGGATGCTATAAAGAATTAATTAAATATACAAGGTAACTTCTAGATAGCTGCCATATTAGGTTATGATGTATCTAAGCCATTTAAGATTAAACAATCTTAAGCAGTCAAACAGTAAATGTGACTACTCGTATAGTTCTTACTAATATGTTAAGCATATAAAAAGTTATTTAGTTGGCTTGTTAAAAGGAAGAAAATATTTTGTATAATTACCAAATTAGAAATAAAGTTCATAGAAATTAAGGTAAAAAGGGTGACTCATAAAATTCAATATAAAATATTTATACAGAATATAGTTCTCAAAAAACAAATTTTTAGCACATATGAGCAATTTAATTTGGTTACCCAGACTTGCAAAATAATATAACAATAAGAATAAATGAGGTATAGATAAAGAGCATTGAGCCTGAAAAATCAAGGAAGACACCACAGAAAGGAATTCTGAAGTGAATGAATATATTTGTGAACATGAAAGTGAAAATGTTGATGTTTGAATAATAATTTGATTTTCTTTTCTTTTTTTCATGATTTTCTCCTTTCGTTCAGAAAATAAAGTAGACGAGTATTCAAAAATGAAATAAATTCATTATATTATAGCTATGAAAATTTTGGTATAGCAAACCAGGAGCAACTTACTAAAGCAATCATATTAGACTTAGACATTCCAAAGTTCATTTCTTTTTTATTTTTTGTTTAAAATGAAAATAATATACTTTAGAAAATATAATCAGAGATAAATCTATTTAATTTGTCATGAAATTCCTTTTTCTATAAATTTTAAGTTATGATTAGTAATAATAATTCTTACCTTTTACTAAGAGCTTCCTTTGTACGAAGCATGTCCATGCACTATCTCATTTTGTGTTACTATGCATAGTTCATGTGTTACTGACAGAAGATTCTCTGGAAATTCTTTTAAAAGTATATATGATCATTATTTAAACCTTTTCTTACTTTTTAAATTATAAAATTAAAACATACTTTTGGAGATAATTTAAGCAACATATAGATATGTATAAAGAAAATTATACATAAGGAAAATTACATAAAGAAAAATTGTCTCTGGACTCTTCTTTCCAAACCTTTCCTCTGAAGCAAACCAATTTTAGCAGTTGGGGTTTATCCATCCACATCTTCTTTTGTGCTCTTACAAAGATATGCAAATATGTATACATACATTTACCTTTACATATGAGTGTTCATAATATAAATATACATGTACATATATACATACACATACATTTATGAAGGTGGATTATCTCTCTTTTTTTATTGATCCAAAATGAGATAACAATATATGTTACTTTGGTAATTGCTTTTTTACTCTTTTAACCTTTTTATTTTGAAATAATTTTAGCTCACAGGAAGTTGCAGAAATAGTACAAATAGTCCCATGTACCTTTCACCCTGTTGCCGCCGGTGGCGACGTCTTGTATAGTTATAGTGCAATCTCAAAACCAGTGTGAGTCATGAGCAATATTGACACTGGCATATTATTGTTAACTAGACTACAGACTTTATTCAGTTGTCACCATTTTTTAATCTTTATTCATTTGTGTGTGTAGTTTTGTGCAATTTTATCCCATTATAGATTTCTGTAACCACCACCACAATCAAGATACAGCATGTTTCCATCACCATCAAAAAACTCCCTGACGTTACTTCTTTGTACTTGTGTCCACGCTGCACCCCAGTTCCCTGTCTCTATCCCTGGCAGTGGCTAATCTGTTCTCCATCTTTATCATTTTGTAATTTTGAGAATGTTATATAAATGGAATCATTCAATATGTCAAATTTTGACATTGATTTTTTTCACTGAGCATCATGCCCTTGAAGTCCATCTAGGTTTTTGCATGACTCAATAGCTTTTTTATGATAAATAATATATAAATTTTATTGCTGAGTGGTATTCCATTATTTGGATGTACAGAATTTTAATCACTCACCCACTGAAGGACATTTGGGTTGTTTTCAGAATTTTGCTTTTAAAAATAAAGCTGCTAAAAAAACAAGATAAAATAAAGCTGCTAGGACTATTTGTGTACAGGTTCTTGTATGAACATAAGTTTTCATTCCCTGGGGTAAATGCCCAAGAGTGTGATTGCTGGTGCAATCTGGTCTCTTAAACTCAGCAAGGTCAAGGCCACAGGTTTGGTTTGAGTTCGCCCTCCCTGCATCTCCGCCCAGAAACTGCCTCCAGGAAGTAAGCGGGGCTATTGTGGGGTTTGCCTCATGTGTTTCCCTTCCCTCAGGGATCACAGTCCTGCGCTGCCTGTTTCCTAATGCCTGCTCGCAGGTGTTTGCACATGTTTGTCAGGTTTTCTAGTTGTTTACATCAGGAGGGCAGCATCCGCAGCACGGACTGGCAGAAGCAGAAGTTCCCACGTCCTTTGACTTCCCCTCAAACTTCTCGTCTCTATTCCTCTGTGCTGTGCTCTGAGAGAAGTTTTTAGAGAAGATTTTTGGCTCCTTCATGCACTCCTTAGCTCTATCCTTTACCCTCTTCAGTCCATCTGTATAAATATTTGAACAAAGTCCTCTTTTGATTGCTTTCTTAGCTCTATTTCTGGCCTATGCGACCAGAGGACTGTTTGTTGCTTCGCAGTGTGTGTGTGTGTGTGTGAGTGTGTGTGTGTGTGTGTGTGTATGAAGAGGAACAGGTTGCAGAGACTTGCCTGCTCTGGTTCCAGTGACTCTGCATATCAATATTGTCTTTGCTAAATATACAGCTCATCCTTAAATGCTGAATTTTAGAATTTGGAGGGAGCCTTCACGCTGACCTAGTCCCACACCCTCGCTTCATAGATGGCAAGAGATGGTCCAGATCACACAGCAGTCGTTGTTAACAGGGCCCCCCATTTTCAATCTGTGATATTTTTCCATTATTGCCTGCCACATAAATTCTGTGTGTGTGTGTGTATAAAGTGAGATTAACTTTGTCCTTTTCACAAAGGATTTTTCCTATATGAAAAGTACTCATTTTTTCAATATTATCCTTTGGCTTTGCTGCAGAAAAACAGGCTTCAGAGTCACGTAAAGAAAAAGACTTTGGTGACACCTCTGACATTTGATTTTGACTTGGAATTTGAAGAGGCTGTTGCTACACCCCCATCTAAGACAGTATCAAAGATCACAGAGGTCAAATCACGTGGCATTAGAAAAACAAAAAGGTAATCATCTTAACTACCTCAAACTTTCCGTCTGGAGTTTTAAAGCACTACTTTATATTTGTCTTAGATTATGCAATCTATATTAAATGTAAGTTTTCTCAAACATAGGTATATTTCATAATGGTTATGAGTTACGATAAACTAGATAGCGTTCTGAATATCCTAGTTTATAAAATATTTGTTATAATATTTCACTATTGCAGATGATAATCACAGATAGTAATGACAGTTCTGAATTTTTAAAGAAACACTTTTCTTGAGCTCTATTCTACTGCCCCAAATTAATGTCAGGATTTATTTCAAACTTTCACCAATATACTTCAAAAAGAAACTCTGCCTATAAAACTAAGTAAGGCAGGGTACTGCATGCTTACAGGGTACTGTGTGCTTAAAGTGTACTGTGTGCTTACAGGGTACCGTGTACTTGTAGTGTACTGTGTGCTTACAGTGTACGGTGTGCTTACAGGGTACTGTGTGCTTACAGTGTATGGTGTGCTTACAGGGTACTGTGTGCTTGCAGTGTACTGTGTGCTTACAGGGTACTGTGTGCTTACAGGGCACTGTGTGCTTGCAGTGTACTGTGTGCTTACAGGGTACTGTGTGCTTACAGGGCACTGTGTACTTGCAGTGTACTGTGTGCGTACAGGGCACTGTGTGCTTACAGGGTATTGTGTGCTTACAGGGTACTGTGTACTTACAGGGTACTGTGTCCTTACAGTGTACTGTGTGCTTACAGGGTATTGTGTACTTACAAGGGATGGACTGAATATGTCATACTTGGTCTTTCACTGGCATTGTGTATGTGTATAATGCTACAGAATTTTTTAGGCATCAGAAATGTGGAGGAGAGCCCAGACAAAAGAAATACTAAGATGTAGAATCAATCTAACTTTGAATCAATTGGACATTGGTGGTAGGTGGACACTGTTCTTATCATTTATTCTGTGTGACAATCCAATGTGTCAAGTGCAGTTTTACAGATGGAGCATCCAAATCTCAGTGAGGTTAAATAACTTGCCCAGGCCGTACAGCTAACAAGTGGCAGAGGCCCAATTTAAACACTAGTAGCCTGGTTTCACAGCCTGTGTGCTTCATCACTACCCCATCCAATAGAATGACTTCCAGCTTCCGGGATTGGTGACTGGGTGCATTATGGCGCGTTTTGTACTTGGGTAGAGGACATGTGATGAGGAGCACATGGGGGTGGAGAAGAGGATGCAGTGGGAAGAGCTGAGCTTTATTCTGGATATGTTAAGTTTCAGATACTGTGGGGCATTCAGGTGGTGGTGTCTGGAAGACAGTTGGACAAACATGGCTGAAGCTAAAGTAAAACAAGATCATTTGGACACAAAATACAGCTCACTTAGATTTTTGTTTTTTATAACTCGCCAGGATATTAGAACGTGTTACTATTGTGGAGCCATAAGTTAAGAAAAAGGAGTTTGTTTCTAGCACAAATAAATATTAATGGTTCATATAATTTAGTGTTATCACCAACTTCTTACATTACTACTTTGTTGTAGATACAGCCAACAACTTTACTTCAAAATCATTTACAAAACTATCCATATTAAAATAGAACTTTTGGGAGCTGGCCCGGTGGCGCAGCGGTTTAGTCTGCACTTGGCAGCCTGGGGTTCGCGGGTTCGGATCCCGGGCGCCCGCTGACGCACTGCCTGTCAGCCACGCCGTGGCGGCGTCCCATATAAAGTAGAGGAAGATGGGCAGGATGTTAGCCCAGGGCCAGTCTTCCTCAGCAAAAAGAGGAGGATTAGCAACGGATGTTAGCTCAGGGCTGGTCTTCCTCACATAAAAAAAAATAAATAAATAAAAATAAATAAATAAAATGGAACTTTTGTGTGTGTGTGTGAGGAAGACCGGCCCTGAGCTAACATCCGTGCCCATCTTCCTCTACTTTATATGGTACGCCACCACAGTGGGGCTTGGTAAGCAGTGCGTCTGTCCGCACCTGCGATCCGAACCTGTGAATCACGGGCTGCTGAAACGGAGCACACCAACCTAACTGCTATGCCACCGGGCCAGCCCCCAAAATGGAACATTTTAATAATACATAGAAAAAATTATGTGAAATGAAAGTTGGGAATGTAGAGAAGGGAAAAATAATATACATTATTTTATATTATTTTTTATATTTGTATGTGTTTTAAATTAATTTATATACATATATATGCCATTATCTAATAGTATAATATATGGCTAATGACCCATTAGACACATTTGAGGACAATGGGCAGTATATTTTATCGTAGTATTTTCCAAAATGATACTGTTGCTGCCCCTTTCTTGTCTAATAAGACCATTTCTTGAGTAGTTTATAAAGGCATCACTGATCCTGTTAGTATAATATCAGTAGCTGAGTAATGTTCCTTTTGAGTTAAGAGTAAGCCCAGCTGACTAGAAGTTTGAAATCAGAGTCTAAATTATAAAGACAAAGAGGCACATATTTTTAAGATTCAAAGACCAAGTAAATTTGATTTGATTGGTGCCCAGAAGACCAAAACTAGCAAAAAAAAAAAAAAAAAGTACAGGAGAAGTTCAAGAATTTACACAAGAATCAGTGTGTAACCCAGGCCAAAGGAAATAAAGTTTGGCTAAAGAAATTAAGAGGGTATAGTACATGTAGAAAAGTCCAAGCAGCATTTTCATGTGTAGGCTGTGATTTTTGTTTCCAAGACCACTTCCTTCTACCATCTGCCTGTCTTCAAGAAACTTTCTTTAGGCAGCAGTTTTGTACTGTTTTTCAGCATGAAACCAAGTTCTTCAAATGTTTGTGATTTTGGCCAAAAGATAGAGCTCCTAGTAACACTCATAGTTTTAATACACTTTGTATAATTTTTCTATAAAATAGAACTATTTAAAATAGCAAAACATGTTAATTCTCTGCTGTGTTTAAAAAGATAACCCAATTAATTTATGCAAAAATGAAGAAATAAAACATGTAAATTCCTGTTTAATTCTCTGAACAAATTAAGCATAGCTGTTTATGGGTCCCTTGTGGGTCTATTTCTATTGTCTATTGTTACCCTGGGTTTGGGGGCATATTGTTTTATCTTCTCACGTGCCTGGTTATTTTTTATGGAGAACTGGGTGCTGCATTTGAAAAAGTAGAGATGTAATTTGAAGCTCTGGGTGATGTTCTCTTCTCCAGAGAGGATGTACCAAGGGCCTATGAGCTGGTAATGAACTTTGGACAACTTCCGAAAGCAGTGAGGCGCCACTGAAGGGTTTAAACAGGGCAGGGCATCCTCAGATTTGGATTTTAGAAATATCATTAAGTAGCAAAAGAAGTAACTAAAAATTATATGGGCTCCTCAGAGAACCTGACCTTTGGCTAGAATTCATAGTATCTCCAGAAACTGCCGCTTCCAGGAAGTAACCTATCTTGCGGTAAGTCCTTTTCTAACCATAACACAATGATTGCTTAAGTAATAGGGTGCACGGCACAGTGTTTCTCTCCTCGTGTCAACAGTGATGTGCTGGTCGCATTGGTTATATTGGATAGATTCAATGCCTCCACATCTTGAGATGCAGCTCCCGGGTTTATAAGGTATGTGACTTATAACGTAGGATACCAGCCTACACCAGTGCTCACAAACTTACTCCTACACTGTGCCAAGACATCAGATCTAATTCATTCAACTTTCAGGGTAGCCTAAGCTTTGCGTCATAACCGCCACCACCTGGACCACTTTTCTGGTAGCTACATGCTTCTTTCATTTTTTATCTCTAGCCTCTTGCTGTTCAAAGTGTGGTCTTCCATCCTGCAGCATCGCTATCACCTGGGAGCTTGATTGAAATGTAGTATCTCTGACCCCCATCCCAGGCAGAAGCTGCATTTCACAGGATCCCCCAGATGTTTCCTATGGACACTAACATTTGAGAAGCACGGCTCTGGCCTAGTGGTTTTCAGATGTGGAGGGCTTGTTCAAACAGATTGCTGGGCCTCGCTTGCAGAGTTTTTGACTCAGTAGGTCTGGGCTGGGGCTGATGATTTGCACACCTAATGGTTTCCAGGTAATCCTGATGCTGCCGGTTTGAGGACCACCCTGTGAGTCCCTGTGCTAGCTCGTGTCCCACTCTAATCATGCTGCCCAGCACCAACATCTGTTCCTGTTTTTTCCTTGGCTTGCTGAATGTCCTAGCAGCTCTGAACCTGGTGCTGTGGTCACCTAATTGGGGAAATCTGCCCAGGTTTATCTGTAGCCGAGCTTTGCTTTCAGAATAGTAATTTTCAACCCACCTGCACATTAGTATTACCTGGAGACCTTTAAAATAATTGGATTCTACTTTAATTAGTTTGGAATGGGGCCCAGGCATTACTGTTTCCAGGATTCCCCAGATGATTCTTACATAAAGCTAGGATTGAGAACCATTAAAATTCTTAAGGTTTCTGTTTTAGTCAGAGAGACATCTTTTCTATGACACTGTTAGCTCAGGATTTCTGCATTTTTCTTGGATAAATGGGAACTGACAAAGGTGTTCCTCAAATACCCAAAATTTGCTGGAAGGATCTTCCAAGGATTACTTTCCTGATAAGCAGAGAGTTTTATATTTATTAAAAAATATCTCAGTCTTTTGCCTTTAATTTGTATACAGTCTTTAAGATTTCCAAACCTACTTTTCTCTGCAACTTTTCATAATTGGACCTTTCACAAAAGAGTCACACTCATTTTAACAAAAGTCCCTTTAAAAAAATTACCTGAGACATAAACAATTTTTAAAAGAGAGACAAAGTGATTTTTCCATTACCTAAGCGTTCAGTCCTGGATTATCAGGTGAAAGTGGCGGTTTTACCACTTACAAAGTGGTACGAAGTAGGAGACAAGTTAGAGGCAGGTAGACAGATTAAGAATATTTTTCCTGTAGATGAATACGGGCTTCTCATGAGAAAAATTAGTTTCTTAAAAATAAATCCACACTGAGACCTGTCAACATTTCTTTTAGAAATATTTTCATGTCAGGACAAACTTACTACAGAAAAGATACATAAATATGAATAAAGAATACAGTTGCAGCTGATAATGAGATTTAATTGGCCCAATTTTTTCATTTTAATATGCATGTCATATACTCGTAAAGTGTGACTTATAATAGGTAAGTGGGGTGGGGTGGGGCAGGAACGGTGGAGAAGAGGGGGACATTTATGTGAGTAGAAACACATTCATGCTTGCGTGGTTGCTGTTACCCACACAATTCCTCAGTTACATGGGCATGGGCTCCTTTAAGGCCCCATGAGGATTCTGGGAAGGTGACAGCCTCATCGCCAGCCCCCTGTGGGGAGGCCTTCACTACTGGGTGGAGCGCTTCGTCTTCTGTGCAGCCGGAAGAGGACTCCCACTTGTTGCTCAGACCCGGAGAAACCCGAGACTCTAGGGCAGGGCTCCTCAGCAGTGGCTGCTCACTTGAGAGCTTTTGAAAAACACGCTGAGCCCCACCCTAGATTTCACTAGTGGGGAAGGGTCTGGGCGTGGGTGTTTTCTCCAAAACACCCCAGATGGTTCCAATATGCAGCTAGAAGTTTCAGAACCATTTCTAGAGGCTTCTCCATTTCTCACTCCCTCAATCAAGAGACCCTCAGATGACAGCTTCTTTGCCGTTGATCCACTGCAAAAAAACCTTCCCTCACCGCCTGATATCGAGTCCCAAATAGCCTGACCTTCACAGGTGCTGCAGGAAGCCACACTCACAGAAATGAGTAGTCAGAGGGAAACCACAGGCCATTTAAGGGGACTCTCGTATGAAGGAGGGAGATGAAGCCGAACAGTCAGAACAGGTGACTCCTACGGAGGCAGATTCGGTGGGAGAAAACAGAAGACGACTTTAGAAAATATGTCTTTTAAGGACAGAAATAATCAGAGAAAAAAGGGATTAAAAATTTTTTGAATCAAAAACTGAGTAGGGAAATTGAAAATAGAATATAGATAAAACTGGGTTGATAATCTAGAAGCTCAAAGAGAGGCACAATCTTACAAAAATATAAAAAATATGGAAATCAGATTGAAAAGAGATATGTAGTACAGTTTCAGGATACTCAATATGGAAACATATACTTACACAAATCAGGAGAGAGAGAAACAGATGGTGAGGAAATAATCAAAGAAATGTTAGAAAAAAATGCCCTTAATTTGAAGACAGACTTGAATTTTCAGATCAAAAGGATTACCAAGTGCTAAATTTGTGGTAAAATTACTTAATTCCAAAGGCAGGAAAAAGATTAATTTATTACAAAGGAAAGGAAATCAAATGAGTTGTATTCGCATCTCTGAGGCTAGAAAACGGTCAACCATTTTCGACTTTTGAACAGAATGGCAATGCAGGAATCCTCTCTTTGGGTGAATCATCATTTATATATGAGAACAAAAGAGAGACAAATTTTGGACATGAAAGACTTTAGAATGTAATCTACCTATATAGTCTTTCAAGGAACTTACGTGGAGAAATATTTCATTGAAATTAAAATTAAATACGAATAAAATAAAAATCCAAACTGGGTATTTTTATTATACAAAAATGCATTTAAAATTATCCCATGGTGCCAGAATGAAAGCTCTGGACTCTGATCTCAAAGTGGCTGTCCTATAAAAACATAAAACACTCCGAAGAATTATAGAGGAAGTAGCCCATAAGAGATTTCCAGTTGGGAGGAGGCAGCTTTCAGAGCGACTGCCCTGCTTCCCTCTGAGGTGAACCCTTCTCGTGGGTTCTTCCTTTATTGTCCACGCCACTTCGGGGACCCATCCCAGGACGTGCAGCAGCCTTCCTTCAGTTCCAGCACATGCAGCACAAAATCAAGGCTTTCACCTACATTCCCTTTAACTAAGACAGGATATAAGTTCACAGGGAATTTTTCTAAATATAAGACCAAAAAAGAGGGGAGGGGAGGGAGATGAATATATATATATGTAGTCCAAAACCAATACAACTTACAAAACACAGGTTTATGATTTTATGCCAGTGAATCAACCCACCAAATTTATCATTCCAAGTTCCATTCCTCATATTCTGTGAGAACTCAGTGCTAGGAACACAATTTGTATTCTTAGGCTCTCATCCTTCCCGTTCCTTCTTCCTACTGTTGGGAGAAAATTGTCCATGGGTCTCTTGTATTTCTGTACATCTTGTGAGCAGAGGCACTGGCTGCCTTTGTTACTATGTTTTCACGGATGTTTGTATAGCACACAGCCTTGGAAGACAGAGAGTGCCTTCCTCTGAGCAACAGCTGGTATGTTGCTTACTGTCCATTGGGTTCCCCAAGCTCAGGATTCCACTCCTGTATTATAACCACCGTGTGTGCAGGTGTCATCTGGCCCTCTTCTTGTTGCCCGGTGGAACTGGGGCTCAGAGAACTGGCGCAGAAGGTGCTAGTCCTGCTGCTGTGAGCAATAAATAGTCCTTTGTCTCTGACCCAGGAATCTCATGTCTTCTGCCAGTGTAGATGAAACTGTGGCAGGCTAACTTGTTAGCTTGTAAGTAGGATCAAGTCTCAGACCTTTCACAGTCCTTCACACCTATTTCTAGGGAAGAAGCTTGGGAGTAGAATGACGGAAACTCTCGCCCTCCTTGAAAACTAAGTGGTAAAAGTAATTGTGGCTCGTTCCTCAGTGAGTAATAGAACACCCTTATCTAGGTGCCTGAGAGCCTAGAAGGAATGTGTTTATGTACCTGTTTTATCTATCCTGTGAGTCTATCTGATTCTAGGTAGCAGGGTTTGTAATTTAGTTATACCTCAACTAAGTCCACAAAATTAATCCATATAATAAAATTTAAGAAAAGAAAGAAAACAACATGACAAGGGACTATGTAAACTAGAAAAGAAAGTCGCGATCAGTTGACAAGAGTTTGTGTGTAATTAATCCTGTAAGCCAAATATCTAGCACTTAGTTCCATTTATTTCTTATAAACATGTTCAGTATGCATTTATTGAAGGATCAAAAGAAAAGCTGTCATCTCCCAGTACTTCCACCAAACTTTGGCCTTCCTCTCACAAGCACACTGAATCTTTAAGAACATTTTGCAAAGTTAGCATGCCTAACACCTCTTTTGTAAAAGAACTGTCTTTTACAAAAGCACCACCTTAAAGCTGTGTCAGAGGTGAGTTTCTTCAAAATTCAAAGAACTATTTAAATGGTTTCTGAACATAGACAAAGATAGAATAGTTTCAATTCTTTTTATAAAGATAGCCTTGATGCTTAAGTCTGACCACAAGAATATAAAACCATTGCTGAATCTCACTTATAAATATAAATTTAAAAAAAAAACTAAAATAAAATATTAGCTTAACTGTTTCATTGCCTACTGTCAACTCAGGAACATATAACATAAAAGAGTTTTATGTTTCTCTGATTTCACTCTGATCATTTTTGGTTATTAAAAGTGTCTAATTTGGTATTTTGATCCTATCTACCAGTTGAGGCTTTCCCTCCCCCCATACAAACCAGTCTAGTGACATTGGAGGAGCTGAAGTGAAAAGGGGTATGGTCAGCAGTTTGATTCTTCCATCGCCTACCTGTGAGTGGGAGGTGGGTTTGGTCTTCCTCGAGCACACCTCCTCCTCTTCTCTCTTCTAATCTCTTTTTCCTCTGGTACGGGAATAATGATGTGCTCAAGCCAATTCCCACCAGTTCGTTAGAGCTAATTGTTGAATTTTCAGGAATTTTGGGAGACAGTTATTAAACACGGTCATTATTAAAAATTACATAAACTAAAACTTCAATGACATACTAAAAACAAAGACAATACTCAAAACTCATCACTTTCTAATTATTTTACTACATTTTACTATTATCTATGATCCTGAAGTTATTTACACCTATTGTATGCATATGGTGGAATTATGATGTAATATCATGCTGCTACACATTTCTTCTCAATTCCATATTCAGTGATTTTAGTGGTAGCTTGAAATCGACTATGAAAGTACTTAAACCACAGAAATTGGTAAACACTACAAATCAGGGCTTGATTTGTTCTTTGTCTACATTTAAGAAAGTGAGGAAGAAAATGTTAATGATGAAAATTAAACTTAAGAGTTTGTCTTGGCTGTAGCCATTATACTCTAAATAACATAAGAAATTGAAAAATATTCTAGTATTCAAAAATTATCTAGCTCAGCAAAGAAGTAGTTTATGCCGTTGACGAATGAGTGAAGTTCCAACATATGTCTTCATTGTTTCACTTTCATGTTATAAGGTGAATGAAAATATCAACCAACATTCATGTTGGAACTACACTTGGAGCAAAAGTTATTCAATATTTACCAGAACCTCCTTTGTATGGGACTAAGAGAGGAGGGAGAGGAAAAGGACAAAATTTCTTACTTATCTGGCCACTGTTACCTTTTTCTCTCTCAATCATTTTCTGGTCAATTCCAGTCGTAAAGAGCCTAGCTGGTGAAATGGGTGAAGGAGGTCGAAAGGTACGCATGTCCCATTGTAAGATAAATAAGTCATGGGATGTAATGTACAGCATGGTGACTACACTTTGTATTGTATATTTGAAAGTTGCTAAGAGAGTAAACCTTAAAAGTTCTCATCACAAGAAAAAATTTGAGTCTGATAGGAAACAATTGGAGGGAAATGACAATCATACTGTATTTTACAGGTGTCATCATGGTTGCATTGAGAGTAGACCGTTGGGGACAAGAGTGATGGAAGAGAGAACAGACAGAAGGCTAAAGACGTATACAAGTAGTTCAAACGAGAGATGAAGGGGCCCTGGACTAGGGTGGAAGTAATGAGGACAGAGGTGGTTGGATTTAGAATATATTTCTAAGATCCAATGAGATTTGATGACAGATTGGGAATGGGCAGTGAGAAGAAGAGAAATCAAAGATGACTGCAGAGTTCTTGGTCTAAGCCTCTGGTTGATTGGAGATGGGGAAGCCTGGGTGAGGAACAGATTGGGAAGGAGGAGGAAGCAAGAATTTGGTTTTGAATATAAGTTTGAGATGCCTATAATACATCGAACCCCAGAAGACATGTAGTAGTTGGGTATATAAATCTGGCCTCAGGGAAGAGTTTGGGGTCTAGACTATAAATCTGGGGACATCAGGCTATAGATAATATTTAAAGATGTGGAACTGGATGATATCAACTAAGGGTGAGTGTCTGAAGACTGAGGACTGGGTCATGGGTTACTCCAGCATTTAGAGGTCAGAAATGTCATGAATTATATAAAAGCATTAACTTTCTTACATACCGTTGATGTCAGTTAAAGCATTTAGTGGAGAAAAATTCCTGTTTACAATAAATAAATGCTGCGATCCTATCTGGTATACCCTTCTGGTATCTGAACTGATCCTAACTCCATATCCCACCACTTTGACTCAGGTCTGGCAAAGCCCCCAATGTCTCATTTAATGAATTTCCAGCACATTTTTCTAAGAGGGTTAACCAGCTTATGAATGACAGTTTCCTGGAGTGCCCTCAATCCTGTGACAACAGCAGTTTCCTGTCTCTCTCTACTTCAAGTGATTATCACTAATATTTTCAGCTCCTGCTTAAATCAGTTCCAATCTTTTACACTTTTTACTGTAATACTATTAATACATCTAAATCTTTATAAGTGGGACTTCGCCACATTTCTCCAAATTTATTTTTTAGACTAGTTTTTAAATTTTCTGATTATTTTAATTTAGGTTAATTTTATTTCTTCCAGGTATGTCTCCTTCAAAAATGAGCCTGAACATAGAAAGAGTGATTTTGAAAAGTTAAATGTAAGACCACACTTTTTACCAACAAATATAAAAAATGAAGAAAGCAAGTCAATAGGTATTGCTCTGTGTAACATACTTACTTCCCCTTTGATTTATTAATAAGTGCTTTTATTATAGACTTTGTTCATCATTAATGAGTGTCTTAAAAGTTTTCGATAACTTGATGTCTCTGTTGAAAGCATTTTCATGAAAGTATATGGGTTATAACTGCAGTGTGAAAGGTTTCAATGAGCTCTAAAGAAGAATTTCCTAGGAGGAAGAGATGTTAAATATCAGAACAGACAATTTATACAATTCACAGATTAAGAATATATTTTTATGTTTATTTTTCTAGAAAGAAAATATCTGTTTCCTTTCAGCTCAACCTTAAGAGTTTTCTTGTTATTGTTTTTAAAAATCAGTCACATATGGACAACTTGCGTAATAGAAACTTACTTTACAGGATTCGAAAGTTTAGGAATCTGTGAGCTAGGAACCAGCATTATAGCTCCTCAGAGAATTTGAGTGTTTTCTGTTGCCTTCGTTTTTCTTTCTATGGCATTATTAACAATCCATTTAACCGCATCATTCTTGTCAACCTCCTTGACTGAGGCCCCTTGACTCCACATTGCCTCATGTTGCCTCATCTCTCTCTCACTCTTCGTAATCTAACTTCTCAAAAGATTTGTTTACATACACTGCCTCTGCTTTCTCAACTTTCGTTCAAACTTCAGGCTCCTCCGGTCTGGTTTCTCTGTCTCCATCATTCTACTGAAGTTACACTGATCAAGGGTGCCAGTGATCTATCTCCATGTTGCTAAATCCAAAAGATATTTTTCTGTTTTTGTTTTCTTCCACCTCTCAAAACTAGTATAGTTAGTTCTTAAAATTCTCCTCTTTGGGATTTTGGGACCCATATCTTCTGTTTACCTGCTATCTCACTCCTTCTCAGTCTCCTTATTTCTCTTCTCCATCCTTAAAATACTCTATTTGCTCAGAGCTCAATCCTGAGCCTGCCTCTATTTCTACACTCTCTCCTTGGGTAATCTTAGCCAATCTGGGGTTTAAAATACCATAGAGATGCTATTAAATCCTTCATTTATGTCTCAACCCAGACCATCCTCTGAATATCAGATGCCTAGCCTAAGCTACCTATTTGTTAGTTCCACTTACACGTCTCACAGACGTCTTAAACTTAACGCCCAGAACTGGACTTATGATTCCGTATCCCGACTGTCTGTCTCAAACTTTCTTTTCACTCCCCCACCCGCAACGTCCCTGCCTCGGTACATTGGGCCACTTTGCCTAGTGGCTCAAGCCTAGAAGCAATCCTTGATCGCCTCTTTCTCTCATTTTTGGAGTCCAGTCTATCAGCAAGTCCTTTCCCTTCTAACTCATCTTGAATTAATCTTTTTTCACCATTTCTGCTGCCACCATTTTAATCCAAATAATCATCATCTGTTGTCTACACAACTACAGGAGCTTGCCAACAGGTATTTCTCATTTCAGTCTTGCCCTCCTTCTAATCAATTTCCTTCTTGTTAAAACATTTTAAATTATGAAATGACATACACAACAAAAAGGGAATATAGCATAAAAATGTACAGTATAATAACCAATTATAAGAAGTAAATGGCTATATAACCAGAACACACGTCAAGAAATAAAACATTGCCAACAACCACTTGACCTTTTCCAAATCACTTCTCCCTCCCTTGTCCCTAGAGGTTACTACTATCCTGACTTCTGTGGTAATCACTTCCCTACTTTTCTTTAAATTTTTACCATCTGTTGTACGCACCTCTAAAGAATATAATTTAGTTTGCCTATTTTTTTTTACTTTATATAAGTGTAATTATGCTGTGTGTGTTCATTTGTATTTTGCTGCTTTTTCTTAGCACTGTTTTTAACATTCTCTCATAACGTTGTGTGGAGTGTAGTTCTTTCACTTTCATTGCTGTAAAGTATCCCATTGCATTAATATATCACAATTTATCCATTCTATTGTTGAAATTTTGGGTTTTCAGTTTTTCAGCCATTACAATGCTGAAATGAACATTCTTGTTTATGCATCCCGTTGCTTATGTGTAAAAGTTTCTTGAGAGTATATATCCAAGATGTATATTACTGGGAATGCTTATCTTTAACTGTAGTAGATAATGGCAGACTTTCCAAAGTGTTTGTACCAATTTACACTCCCATCAGATTTGTGAGGGTTCTTTTTGTTCTGCTTTGTTGCTAACTACTTGGAATTGCAGTCTTTTTATTTTAGCAATCTACTGAGTATGTAATAGTATATTGTTATGGTTTAATTTTGCATTTCTGTGACTACTAGTGAGTTTGAGAACTTTTT
This sequence comes from Tapirus indicus, assembly GCA_031878705.1. Lineage (NCBI taxonomy): Eukaryota > Metazoa > Chordata > Mammalia > Perissodactyla > Tapiridae > Tapirus > Tapirus indicus. Next base: position 5,955,819 of record CM062922.1, on the reverse strand, counting down.
CATAAGACTTGACCAATTGAATTTACACTCTGGGAGATCATCTGAGTTTTCGCTCATTTTAAAGTTAGGTTTTTGTTCTTTTCTCACTGGATTTCTTTATATATTCTGGTTATTAGTACTTTGTTGGTTTTATGTGTTGTATCTTCTCCTTTTCTGTGGATTTTCTTTTCATTCTTTCTATGGTGTCTTTTTGATAAACAGAAATTCTTTCAGTTTAATAATGTCAAATAAACCAAATCTTTCTCCTATTTGATTAGTACTTTTTGTACCATGTCTAAGAAATCTTTCCCTACCCTGTGGTCATGAAGATTTCCTCCTGTTTATCTTTCAGAAGATTTTAGTTCTTCTTTTTACATTTAGGTCTAAAATCTACCTGGAATTAAATTTTGAGTGAGGTAATGGTCCAACTTAATTTTTTTCATGTGGATATCCAGTTATCCCAGCATGAATTAATACTCTGGGCTCTTTGTTCTGGGGTTCTTATTCTGTTTCATTATATTATTTGTCTATTTCTACATGAACACCACACAACATTAATTTCTGTAGCTTAAAATAACCCTTGATATCTGGTAGAATAAGTCATTCAACCTTGTTCTTCAAGAGTATCATGGCTATTTTCTATTTTCCAGTACAATTTCTTCTTTGATCCATTGGTTATTTAGAAAAATATATCTTAATTCAAAATATATGAGGCTTTTCTAATTATCTTTTGGTTATTGCTTTTTAGCTCAGTTACATTGTGGTTTGGCGATACACTCCATATGATTTCACTCCTATGTAATTAGTTAACACTTGCATTATCACCCAGTATATGGTCAATTTTTGTAAATGCTCTATATGTGCTTGAAAATAATGTATATTCTGCAGTTGTTGGGTGCAGTGTTCTATGCGTTTCTTTTAGGTCAAATTTGTTCATTGTATTTTTCAACTCTTCTCTATCCTTACTGATTTTTCTGCTTGCTTGTTCTGTCAATTCCTGAAAAAAATTTAGACATTTATTTTTCTTTGTAGTGTTGTCAAATACTGCTTTACAGATTTTTAATATAGTTTAGGCTATGTTATTAATTACATAAAAATTTAGAATTATTCTATATTTCTAGTGAATTGAATCGTTTTTTCATTGTGAAGTGATTGTCTTATCCAATATTACTGTAGTTACCCCCACTTTCTTTTGGCTAATACTTGCATGGTATATCTTTGTCCACCATTTTATTACCACCTTTCTGTAACATTATGATCTAGATTTATATCTTATAATCATCATATTATTAGATTTTTAAATCTACTCTGATAATGTTTGTCTTTGAAATGGAGCATTTAGTCCATTTATACTTTAATGTAATTACTGATATCTTTGGATTTAAACCTGCCATTTTATTTTGTCTTTTCTATTTGTCCTGTTGATTCTATGCTTCTTTTTCTGTCTTTTAGGACTGGGTTTTTAAAATTTCACTTTTCCCCTTTACTAATTTGGAAGTTTACTAATTTCCCCTTTACTAATTATGTACTTTGTTTCCATTCTTTAAAGGATTACCCTAGAAATTACAGTATGCACCCTTTCAAAATTTAATATTACCCTCCTTCTGGACAATAAAATGATCTTAGAACACTTTCATTATTTTACTGCTGTACTGAGTTTATGTTGTTACTAGAGTCCAAAGTCTCATCTAAATATCATCTAAATCAGATATGGGTGAGACTCCAGGTATGATTCATCCTGAGGCAAAATTCCTCTCCAGCTGTGAACCTCTGAAACCAAACCAATTATGTGCTTCCAAAATACAAAAATGGGACAGGATAGACATTCCCATTCCAAAAGGGAAAAATAGGAAAGAAGGAAGGGGTGATGGGTTGCAAGCAAGTCTAAAACCTAGTAAGGCAAACTTTGTGAGATCCTACACTTGAGAATAATCCTCTTTGCTTCGATGCTCTGCCTTCCAACCCACTTGGGCAGTGGTCCTGCCCCCACAGTTCTGCCAGGTGGGGGTCTCACATTCCCCTTCAGGACGCTGCTAGGCAGGGATCCCATCCCCAGGGCTCTGCCTGGTAGGAGTCATGCCTCCAAGGCTCCAGGTTGCCCCCCCCCAGCAAGGCTTTGGGCGGAGGTTGTCTGGCCTGTTGACACTGAGGTAATGGCCTCCACTTTTGAAATTGAGGCAGCCCTGATGATCTCTGAATCGCCTTTACAGTCGTTCTTCCCTTGTTTTGAAAAATAGCACATGTTTGCAGCAAATAGCTCTATAGTCCCATCCCATAAAATCCGAGAAGTCCAACAGCCTTCCTTCATTTTGTCGCATCTCCATCCTCTTCTGTTCAAACTGGCAGTTTGAACCCCAGTCTCCGCTGGAGTGGCTGATTACATCCCTGGTTCACACCTGTACCAATCTCCTTCTCAAATGGCCAACCTACCACACTTCAGTATTCTCTTTTGAACATGCTTTCTCATGTTCTGTAATGTGGACAGGCTGAGAAGTTTTCAAATCTTAAGTTCTGGTTCCTCTTTGCTTAACAATTTGGTTCTCTCTCCTCACATTTTACTACAAGCTGTCAGGAGGAACCAAGCTGCTCCTTCAACATTGCTTAGAAATCTCAGCTAAATATCCATTTTCATCTCTGGAAAGTTCTACTTCCACAACACACTAGAACACAAACACAATTCGGCCAAGTTCTTGCCCCATTAATCTCATCATGGGGGCTCTACCCCCAGGACCTCATCTAAACCTAATTACCTCCCCAAAGCCCCACCTCCAAATACCATCACACTGAGGATTAGAATATGAATTTTGGGGAGGGGGATGGGACACGATCATCCAGTTTACAACAACTACTGTATCTAAATTATACTTCCTTCTATTGTTCTGTCACAGCATATATCTCAATTTATAATATTCACTCCTTTGTTCCTTTATTTGTTTATTTTCTGTATTACCCACTAAAATGTATGCATTATTGGGCAGGAACCACAATTCCAGAGTCCATTACCAGTGCCTGGCATATAGTAGGTGATCAACAAATAACTGTTGGTTGAATGAATACCAGACATCTTATTAAGTTTGTTACATCGATTATCTCATTTAGTTCTCACAGCATCCCTATAAGATAAGTACTATTATTTTTGCTTAATAGTTGAGGAAACTTAGGCTCAGAGAGGTTAAATAACTTTCCTAAGGCTATGTAAGTCACACAAAAGAAGTAGGTTTTCTCAAGCTATCTAAATCCAAAGTCTGTATGCTTGACCCTACCCTATATTTACCTTAAGAAAATGATTATCCATTAAACGACAGTCCAGATTAATAAAACTTATAATTGGAGATGGGGGGATTCAGGTTAGGAGAATATTTCTCTTTTCAAAGGAATAAATGAAAAGATTCCTTTGATTATCAAATATGATTCCATTTTATTTAGAAATCCATTTTTCCCAAGATACAGCTTTATTGTATAATAGTGAATAATCAAATTTATATTATATTAATAGACATTCACTTTAAAAAGTTTTTTTATTAAAATAGAAATTCCCTTTTTTTTTTTGTGAGGAAGACCAACCCTGAGCTAACATCTGTTGCCAATCCTCCTCTTTTTTTTTTGCTGAGGAAGACTGGCCCCAGGCTAACATCTGTGCCCATCTTCCTCTACTTTATATGGGACGCTGCCACAGCAAGGCTGACAAACAGTGCGTCGGCTGGCACCAGGGATCCGAACCTGCAAACCCCAGGCTGCCAGAGTGCGAATTAAACTGCTGCACCACTGGGCCGGCCCCTGAAATTCACCTTTAAAGCAATTATTCTAGATGTAGATTTAGTCTATACTCAGCTCTAAAAATGTAAAAGGAAATGCATATGTAAGCAAATAAGATTATCAAACCACATTTCTCAAAAGTTTACTATGAAACTTGAGAAAATGGTTTATTGAGTTAAATTAGAAGTAGGCTAATAGTATGGAAATATCATTTATGTTTGGATTTGTTTTTTTTAGAGCCAGTAGAAGAAAATCTAAAATCAAGATCTATTAGATCTTTTCGTTATCTTAAGGATACAGCTGAGGTAAGTTTAATTTGTATGCCTATAATTACTTAGTAGAAATTCAAATTAGCTCTAATAATTTTATATATGTGTCTACAAATCCCAAATTCAAATGTATTTTAGGATTCAAAAGCATAAAATTTTAAAGTGATTTCCTCTCTAATATTATCTAAGACTTTATGTATGGGAGTAATAGAAAAGAATATATTATTTGTTGGACAGTCACTATAGTAGACATTATTTATTGAATATGATAAGGACTAGCAGTTATCATAAAGTCAGTTAAGACAGGGCATCATAAAGAACTATATATGCATAACTTAAATACTTTATTTTAATTAAAAATATGAAAATATACATGCATTTGTTAATCTTTTGATGTGTAGCCAAGACCATTTTTGAGCACGCTATTGTTATTTAAATTATATAATTAAATAACTACTACCATAAACAGGTTTCGGATTAATACTATTGACTTTTGATAACCACTTGAGCAGAAGTTCATGGGCATACTGAAAAGTAGCTGACTGAGCACACCTTGGATATCATTCAGTTGATTTTATCTAAGAGACTAGAGACAGAAATTAATCCAGAGAATCAGCAAAGTCATTTTAAGAATCTCTTAGTTATGAATTATATTATTATTAACCCCGATTATCGCTAATATGGAGAATAAAGCATGAAGAAATATATACTTTAGACCATAATTAATAACATGTTATGATTTTTGGTGCATAGTCCTACCTTTTATAATTTTAAAAAATATTGACAGGATCCACCATCTAGATTATTAGTTTATCCTCATCTACATGGTTTATTTAGGTTCATGTTTAATAAATCTCCCAGGAAATATATACTGTAACATCTCAATAAGTTTACTCATCATAATAAATTTGCTAGCATCTTATATAAACATAACATTTAAATTTTTTAAAACAAATTAAAATATGGATATGACTTTAAAAATTGAATAACACAGAAAGGCTAACAGAACACAAAGCCCTTCCAGTCCTTCCATACTTCCTGTTCTAATTTCCTCTTTTCGGAGGCAACCATGTTTAAACTTTTTGAGTTTCAATTCCTCTTACGGTTGACTCCATAATTCTAAAGAATGAGGTTCTACTGCTGTTTTTTTAAATTTATCAACTTTACACATTATCTACTGAATTGTTAATAAAAAATATTTGAATTAGCTTATTCACACTGCTCTACATCTCACCTCTCCCCCTCTTTCTTCTTCTGAATCTTTGAAAGTTACTTTTTTGCTTCTATTGTTAACTTTTTATCTTGAAATAACGTATCTACATATTTTTTTCTTTTCTATCAACTTTAATGACTAATTCCTGATTCCCCTTTATATAAGATGAAGATCTTAGCATTCTAATCCTTTCCTCCACTCTCCTCTACACCTTCTTCCCTACTTAGGGAAGTATATCTTTATTTTTACTTTTACATTTTTGAGGTCAATGATTATATTCAGCTTTGAAACTCTGATTAAGCCCTTATGTTTTGTCTATAGGTTAATTCTAAAATGCCAAATGCTATAAATAGCATTTATGTTATTATGACATTGTAAATAATCATTCATTGTAGAATAAAGTAATGTGCTAGGATTACATTTCTTCTCGATGAGTATAATGTAAAAACAATAGGCTCTCTTTTCTTATTCTCCATCAGTTACTCAAAAATAATGCCATATTTTAATTTCCCTCATACTTAGAACTTGACTCTCTTGTAAACTTTTTTGTTTTTTTCTGGAGTTTCTAGTTGCCTTTCTTTTTTCTTGTGGAGAATAATGGCAAACATCTATATAGTGATTATGTGTGCCAAGCACTGTATATATGCGTGTGTATACATATATATATATATGTAATTTACATCCTCAACAACCCAATGAAGTAGGTACTATTATTATTCCTATTTTATAGATCAGAAAAAAGAGGCACAAAGAAGATAAGCAACTTGGCTGAGATCAAATTATAAGTGACAGAACCAGGAAGAATCCAGCAGTCTGATTCATACTCTTTATATCTAAGATATGCAGCCTCCCAAAAAGAAGCATGTAACTTTCTTACTATCTGTGAATATGGTCAAGTTTCCTTACTCTTTCTCTCTATTGAGTGTAATCCAATCCAATCTTCTTGGAGGAGTTGTTCATGGAGCCCGGAGACTTCTTATTCTGAATTTGACCCATTGCTTTTAAGCCTGCTCTGCAGTTCTCACTGTGTCATTCCACTCCTGGTTTAGTAGCCAAATTCTAGTATCCTATGTCTTCTTATTCTTGGATTTCATTTTAATTTCCTAGAATACATCTTCAAGAAACTTCCCGAGAAATGGTACATGGATGTCTGGGAATGTGTTTATTTTTCCCATATGCTTGATTGATAATTTAGATGAGTAGAATTATAGGTTCAAAACCATATTTTCTCTAAACTTTGAAGCTGTTGTGCCACTGTCCTATGCCATTGAATGTTGCTAATGAGAAGTTCTCAGTCTTTTGTAAGTGGCCTCATCTTTTTATCTGGAAACTTTTAGGATCTTCTCTTTATCAATGTTGTTTTAAAATATCTTGAGGATATGCCTAAGTGTGATAATCTTACTTCAATTTATTCTATTCAGTGCTTAATGGACCCTAAAACCAGATGTCTTTCTTTAGGTCTAAAAATGTCTTTCTATTATTTCTTCTCTAATTTCCTTTCTACTATTTTCACTGTCCTCTAATGGTCAGATATTAGACTTCTTAGATTGATTCTCTATATTGCTTTTCTCTATTTTTTGACTCTTTGAAATTTTGCTCTTTATTATGGCAAATTTCCTTAACTTTTTCTCCTGGTCTTTTTACTGCATTTTTATTCAGCAATCATATTTTAAATTTCCAATGTTTCTTTCTTGTTCTTAGTTGCTTTTTTTTCTTTCCATAGAATCCTGTTACATTTATTCTCAAATTTTTCTGCGGATATTAAAGTTTATTTTCCTAAGTTATTTTCTGTTTCTTGAATTATCTGTTTATTCTGTCATTGTCATTCCTTTTGTTTATCATGGTATGTATCTTTGACATTGCTGATTTTTATCATATCTGATAAATCTTCATTTGTTCATATTTAAGAATGAAGATATAGGTTAATTTTTCTCTGAAACTGCCATTAATTGTACAAGTAAGCCTCTCTTCAGGATTGAAAGCTAACTGTTCCATGCATATAGCAGAGTTCTCAACCAGCTAGCTTTACTTTAGGACAAGAAGGTAGAGAGTAGGCAGTTTGCCTGAGAGCCCTGCTTCCAGGTCCTAACATGAAGAGTTTTACCTGGGGCACCAAACCCACACTGGCAGGAAGTTTTTAAGAGAAGGGCATTTATTTTAGCCTGGGGTTAATTACCACTTCCTGTAACTCTGTATGTGGGATGGGGTACCTGGGAGATGGGGAAGCAGCAAGTAGTTCAGAAATTCTGTAGACACAATTTCTATTAACCTATCTCTTTACAACTTTTGTTCTCATTCCCACAATCAATACCTGCCAACTCTAAGCCTGGAGTTTCATCAGAAAGATAAAAAGATAGCATGATTTTTTTTAGTGACTTCATTACTGTACTTAAAGCTTCAATTAACTTTCTGTCTTTCAGAAATCTGTTTGAAATCTCTCTTGGGCTGACCTCTCTCTCTCACACACACACACAACACACACGTGCGCACACAACCTCCCTGTTCTCTTTCTGATATAGGTTATTTTTTTTATTCCCTTGCCATAGTTGTAAAGGGATGTCGGTAGGGCATGGCTGTAAACAACATGATCCATCATACTGACTCAGAAGGACTCCTCTGCTTCAACACTGACACCTCTGCCAGTTCCCCTCCTCTGCATTCACACTGACTCCTGAAAGACCTTGCTCCCTCGTTCATTTTGAAAATGTACTAATTTCTCTGAGGATTTCTTCTTTGAGATATGGATTCTTGAGAAGTGTGTTATAGAATTTCCAAATATTTGGAGTTTTTCTAGATATCTTACCGTTATTGATTTCTAATTTAATTCCACTGTGGTTAAAGAACATATTCTGTAGGATTTCAGTCTTTCTAAACTTACTGAGACTTGTTTTAAGATTCAGCATTTGGTCTATCTTATTGAAAGCACAGTGTGCACTGGAATAGAATGTATATTCAGCAGTTATATGGTGTAGTATTCTATAAGTATATTTATGAATATATATCTATATGCTATAGATGTCCTAACATGCAACTATACCTGTAAATTAAGTCAAGGTGATTGTTAGTTTTGTTCAGATCATCTGTGTCTTTGCTGATTTTTTTGTCTATTTATTCTATCAATTGCTGAGAAATGAATGTAAAAATCTCTAACTATGATTGTGACATTGCCCATTTCTCCCTTTCATTCTGTCAGTTTCCTTCATGTCTTTTGCAACTCTGTTATTAGGTGCATACATATTTTTGACTTTTACGTCTATTTGTATTTGGGGTCTTTTAGTGATTTTTATAGGGATCAAAGTATACATTATCAACTTCTCAGTCTACTGAGAGTAAAATTGTACTTCTTCACATAAAGATTGAGAAGGCTTTAAGTTTTATAAATCCATTTACTACCTACATCCTTCATACTACAGTTTTCATACATATTGCTATAAACCCCACAGGATAATATAATTTTGGCTTTCAGCAATCCTATATGTTTTAAAGAGAGTAACAGAGTAAAAGGTAACCAAATATTTACCAGATCTGATATCATTTCCCTTCAGCCTGAAGAACTTCCTTAAGCATATTTTGCAGTGAAGGTCTGCTGGCAACAAATCCTCTGTTTTCTTTTGCCTAAAAGTGTCTTAGGGATCTTCTTGAAGCAAATTTTTGCTTGATACAAAATTCTGGCTGATAGCTTTCGTTTTTTTTCTTTCAGTGTATTAATGATCTTCCAACGTCTGTTGGCGTTCATAGTTCTGACCTCCAATTCTCCCGTATGTAACTAGTTTTTCTCTGGCTGCTTTCAAGAGGTTCTCTTTATCTTCAGTTTTCAGCAATTTGACTATGTTCCTAAGCATGGTTTTCTTCATATTTATCCTGCTTTGGGTTCACTAATCTTCTGGAATTTATAAATTTATGTCTCTCATCAAATTAAAGAAACTTATGACCACTATTTCTTCCAATATTTTTCTACTTCATTTTACCTCTCCTCTCTTTCTGGGACTCTTATTATACATATGTCAGACCTTGCATTATTGCCCCACAGGTTCCTGAATCCCTTTTATTTTAAAAATATTTTCCCCTTTTTTTATATTAGATAATTTCTATTGATCTATCTTAAATTTCTCTAACTCTTTCCCCTGATTATCTCCATTCTGTTTTAAGCTCAACCAGTGAATTTTTTATTTCAGGTATTATATATTTTTAGCTCTAAAATTTCTGTTTTTAAAAATAGTTTCTATTTCTCTGATAAGATTTCCTTTTTTTTCACTCACAGTGAACATATTTTACTTTTTCCATTGAGCATAGTTATAATAGTTGCCTTAAAATCAGCTAATTCTAACATCTGGGTCATTTCAAGGTTGGTCTCAATTGATTGTCTTCTCTTTTGAGACAAGGTTTCATTTTCCTGATTCTTTGTATGTCAAGTTGGATTTATCCTAAACGTTATGATTGTTATAACGTGGTGACTCTGGAGTCTGTTAATATTCCTGCAAAGAGTGGTGAGGTTTCTGTTTTAGCAGTCAATTAACTTGGTTGGGCTCAAAATGTAAACTCTGTCTCTTGAGCAGCAGCTCAAATTTCAGTTCAGTTTTTTTATCCTTAGCTGGACTGCTTGCAGTTTTCCCTAAACGTGCATGATTCAGGGGTTGGGGAGAGACTTGGACATGGTTTATACATGGGAGATGGGGCTACCATCTTTGGCTCTCTTCTTTCTATAGTTCCCTTCTCACTTTCCAGCAGCTTTGGTTGCCCTGAACTTTGTCCTCTGGTTCTTCAGGCTGGAAAGAATGTAAGTTTTCTACTAGAGTTTTAGGTGCCCTGTGCAGTGCCAACTTCAGCCTGCCTTTGACCTAAAAGCCATAAAAATGACAATTTTGTCCCATGCAGGTCATTTATTCCAAGTTTCAATGCTTTTTCTTTGTCACCTGCTTTTGTTCACTCTCCAGGACCCTCAGGTAATTTGTGTGTGTGTATTTTTTCTAGAATATTTTGTCTAGATTTTATAGCTGCTATCTGAGAGAGAGTGGGTCTGATAGGGGCTTAGCCATCCTGAATCAGAATTCCCCAGAGTTTTTATTACTTCTATTATCTTTTCCTATTTCATTGCTCAATATTTCCTGAACACTTATTAAAAAATAGTGGTGATAGATGTCACTCTTGTCATGCCATAGACTAAGGTATTATCATTAACTGTGGCTATTGGTTTTATATAGGTATAATTTTTTACATTATGCCAAGATATCCTTTATCATATTAAGAAAGTATTCTTTCTTTGTAACTTTATTACAGTTCTTGTCAATGATAGTTGTTGGATTTATCAAATGTATTTTAAATGTTATAGCTATTAAAATGATTACTTTGTTTTTCTCCTTTGACCTATTGGGTGATGAATTATGATAATGTATCTACTGGGAACCTTTAATTTCTTAATAATTTTATTTGGCCACTATGAACTGCTCTATCAGTATAGTGTTGAATAGCATTTTATTTTGAATTTGTGAAAACTCCTGAAGTCATATGTAAGATTAGCTTGTAGCCTTCTTCTGGTGCATTATCTTTTCAGACTTTGGTGTCAAGACTATGACAGTTTATAAAAAGAACTGAAAAGTTGTTGTTTACTTTTTAATTTAATTGATATTATATTGTATGAGAATTATTTGTTGCATAAAAGTTTGAAAGAACTTATCCATAAATCTATTTGGACCTGGTTATTCTTTTAAAGGTAGTTATTTGAAACTTCTTTACGTTTCTTTCAAGAATTATTGGTATGCTCAAATTTTCTACTACTTCTCAAGTCAATTTTAGTAATTCTTCTGTATGTTAAAGTTTCTCTGTTTGACTTTCAAGACATCCATAGTCTATGCCACTTACAACCGTTCTTCTTACCTATTCAAGATTATCTTTTATACTCAATAAATGACAAATGCCCCTGTGCTCTAAATATGCTGTTTTCTTGACTGTCTTATGAATATTCTAGGCTTACGTTGTTGGCCTTTCCTGAAATGCCCTCATCTCCAAATCCTAGCATTAAGTTCTTTCTCATTGATGGAATCTTTCCTCTCTTTCCTCATTGATATCCCTCTCTTCTAAACTCCTCTTTATTTATTGATTAGCTTGGTTCTTAGTGATATTACTCCACTACATTATTTACGAATCTTTCATGTATGCTGATCGTATCTATCCAATAAGAATGTGAGCTCTTTGTGGCCTAGATTTTTGTCATATGCTTTATTTTTGTCTCATATTAACCAAAACTAAACATATTCTATGCCTAGTGTGAAAAAAATTGCAGATGCTAAACAAATATTTGTTTTGTTTGTTGATGGAGAATCATAAGTTATGCAATTTATACTTACATATGCATATATACTTTTTGGATATTTAGATATTCGTATTTAAGTAAAAATATATGGAGCCAATGTGAGACCATAACCTAGGAAAACCTGCATCATTTTTTTCAAGTTCCTCTCCCTTTACTCAGAACTATTGTACTGTACCTCCTCCATGTGTGAGAGAGTCAAGTTTCTGTTCAAACTGAGGGGGCTTTTTTCCTCAGTGTTTGAGATTTAGACTTTCCTTGCATTTGGAGAAATAAATCTTATATGAATATAAAGTTTCAAGTTTTAGAGACAAAGGAAATAAAAGTTAGTAAACAGTGTGAGCATAGGCAAATTTTAAAACTTCTGTTGATTTGTTTGCTCATCCATAAGGTGGTAATGACACCAATCTCATAGGGGTTTTTGAGGATTAAATAAGCATTATATTTGAAAGTATTTAAAGAATTAGACAGCTGTTAGTTATCATAATTACATATTCCAAATGTGAATAATTAAGTATAAATTATTTATCAATATACCCATGGGAATAAATAATTTCTAAGGTAGTTTTCCATTTTTCCTGATGTTTAGGTGGAAAACGCTAAGCCCTTGCGTGGTCTCTATTCACAGCACAGACAAACTTGTGGCAGAACATCAGGTTCCACCGTCTTTTCTCCTGTACCCAGCATTCAGTCTGATGTTTATGGGAAGGAAAAAGACTCTACTTTATTTACAGGTATACACATTTTGTGTTTATGGTAAAATAACTGAAAATTAACTGCATCTAACTTTAAAATATAAGCATTAAGGAAATCTTTAACCAAGAAACTGGTTCCTATTCAATCGTATTACCATATTATTACACTACTTAATGACATCTGAAGACTCTATCACAAAAATGGTGAAGTTCAGATTCCTTAGTGTGCTATATAAGATCTTTCCAGCCTTCTATTCATTCTGTCTCTTTATCCATACTGATTCCAGTCACAATGAACAGTCCGTTCCAGCTACTGTGTGATTTGATCCATTGTGTTCTCTATGCTCAGAACATCATCCTCTACCTGATAGATTCCTACTCATCTTTAATAGTTGGGACATTTCTAGCTGCAAATTAGAGAAAATCTGACTATATGTGGCTTAAACAGTTAAGCTATTTATAATCTCAAATAACAAGAAGTCCATTAGTAAGGCAGTTCTAGGGTTGGCTAATTTAGAGGTTTGATTATGCCATCATGTACCCAGTTCCTCTTTCTTTTCTCAACTTTCCTTAACTGTCCTAGCAAGTAGCTTGTGCTCCTAGCTTTGCCATATGTGGTGACCACTATCAAGATAACTTGTATGGCTAACAACATCCATTGAAAAAGAAAAAGCTCTTTGGTCCCTTTGTAAGAATAAGGACAATGTTCCCCAAAGTCCTCCAGCAGACCTCCCCTCTGTCTTCTTGGCTAGTATAGCTTCATGCACTCACGTCTAAACCAACAAATCGTTACCGGCTTAGATTAGTTTTCCAACTTTTAACACGACCCATAGTAAGAAATACTTTTTATATCACAATCTAATATATACATACATGGAGCAGAAGATTTGGATTCATGGAGCCCTAACTATTTGTCTTTCTCTCTATTAACTGAACTTGATTGCCATATTGTAGTGTTTTGTACGGTTATTACTAAGGATCCATGTGATGCACTCTATTCTATTCTATTTCATTTTTTTAAATGCTGAGGAGAGGCTAAACTGATTTAGTGTCTAAATTCATGGGTTTTGGCTCACATTTTGAAAACACAGGCTTAGATCATTCAAGATTCACTCCCCTGAGTTAGGAAGGAGCCCAGCCTCCCTTAAAGGACATGGTTGCTTAGAGAAGGATAAATAAGATAGCAAAAAAGGGATGAAAGGAATGTTAAGAAGTAGGCAACCTTCTGTTTACCACATATCCTTTAAGATTCCTCTGGGGATGTTGCGTCTTCTCTGAAGTGTTCCCTCATAGCAGCGGCAGGCTGTTCTACTCTTTCGGCAAAGCAAATTTCCCTCTATAAAATTTCTTGAGTTTTTCTACAGAAGAGGCATTATAGTTCTTTTGTCAAAGTCCCAAATTAAGACTTATGGGAATGTTGGAAACATAAATATAAGTTTATCCTGGCCAAAATGAATAATAAAAAGAAGAAAAATTCATTAAATTGGAACTAGGACATCTATCCCAAACTCAAAAAAAAATTTGCTGCATATTACAATATGAAGTAGTTTGAAAGAAGATTCCAGAAGTTGACACACATTTCCATTTCCTGGGAGAAAGGAAGAATATTGAAAGAGTTAGTAGAAGATATTCTGAAAATACTCCTATTAATCACCTCTCCCCACCACACACACACACACACACACACACATGCACACTCAGAGACAAGGAGTTATCAATGATGGGTCAGAGAGATGGGAAATCCTCCCCCTTGGATTGCACATCAACAGCATTCCTAATCTGTGTTAGCAGTGTTTTGAGAGAAATGTGATGACCATTCCTAGTCATTTCTTTCCCTGGTTTCCTAGTATTGCTTCAGATGTACTCAGTTGGGGGATAACCTCCTAACTTGGAGGAGCAAGGTCTTAAAAGGAGAGGTGACAACAGAAGAGACGAGATGTGAGGAACCATCTTTGCAAGTGTGAATAGCAGCCACAAAGACAACTGTGTAAAGAAAAAACACATGACTGCATCAAACAGCCCAAGAGCCATGAGGCCTTTCTTTCACTAAATTCCTCCCCAAACTGAATTGCTCACCCCAAGAGAGAGGTGAAAAACTGGAACCCAAGTGGCACCTCACACATAAATGGGTAGAGTATCCACCACCACCACCACGTTAGAGTCATGAAGAGGTCTCACAGAACATACAGTGCACAGAAACACATTTCCCTATGATTTTTCAGGGCTCCAGCTCCCTCACCAGCCTGTTCAGGCAGGTAAGTAACAACGTCTGGATTTACAGGTTAATTTCTAAGTGGAGATTTAACAGTACCCAGGTAAACAGGGAGAACATCCAAAGAAAATTCACCCCTATTATTTTTAGACTAATATCAAGCTGAGATTTAAGTGTCCTGGTTCAAAGGTAAGTAGATAGAAAAACAAGAACAAAACACGGGACCTATCAAAAATTCTGTAACGAAAAAAGGAAATAATTTAAAAGATAGCTGATGGCCACAGTTTGACGTAAAACAGGAGAAAATTTAGACAATAATCATTTTATGTGCTCAAGAAATTGAAAAAAATAAGGATTCTATGAAACAAGATTTGAAAATATAAAAAGTAATTGTCAAGGATGAAATGATGCTACCAGAGCTAAAAACATTTTTAGGGAAACGGGAAATGCTAACGCAAAACTTGAAGTTATATTAAAAGTAATGAAGAGTAGAATAAACACTGGAGTAAACCAAATGTGTTTGAAGGACAGAACAGAACAAACTGAATGAATGGACTAAAAGGGGGCATAGGAAAACTATCTTGAGATAATGGAAATATTCAATATCTTGGTTTTGGTGATGCTTACATGAATATATGTATTTGTCAAAATTCATCAAACTGTACATTTAGAATGTGTGCATTTTATTGTATGTAAATTATACCTCAGTAAGGTAAGTTAAAAAGAAAACAAATGACTAACACTACAAAAGTCTAAAACATCAAAAATATAATAAATTAAAATAATCTATTATATCTAAAATAATCTACAGAGAATAATTTAATATTTGATAATCTAAAATAATAAGAAAAGGGCTTGTATAAATGTGGAAAATATTAATAATATTTCATTTAAAATACAAACTAAGATTAGTTTTTAAAGTCATAAATTCTGTTATAATTACATCTATAACAAAATACATAATATAATTAAATTTTATTTATAATTAATAATTATAATTAAATATATAACATAATTTATCAAACTCTGTGCTCATCATTGTTTCCTGCATCCTGCCATCTGTGTTCACTTTTATTTCTCCTGGATAACACCCTTTAATTGTTCTTTCAATGATGATCTGTTGGTTCTTAATTCTTTTTGATCCTTCTGTATCTGGAAGTGTCTTTATTTTGCTATCACTCTTGAATGACAGTTTAGTTGATGTTGATTTTTAGGTTGAAAATTATTGTCTCTCAGCACTTTAAAGATACAACTTCATTATCTTCTGGAATCAATTGTAGATTAGAATTCTATTCTTGATCTAATTGTCATTCCTTACGTTCTGGTAGTTTCAGGATTTTTGTCTTCATTCTTTATAATCTACATTTTTCCAACAGTGCATCTAGGTATAGATTTATTCTTATCTTTCATCCTCAATTTGTGAAACATACTTCTGTTAGAATTACTGGCCATTACCTCTTCAAATATAGATTTTTCACCAGTCCCTCTATTTTCTTCTTCCAAAACTATTAGACAAATGTTGGTCTTTCAGTCTGTCTTTCATGTCTTCTAACAGTTCTTTCATGTTTTTATTTATCTCTCGGTGCATTCTTAGTGAATTGCTTGGTGTTTTCTTCCAATTCATGAGTTCTCCCTTTGGCTATGTAATCCAGAGTTATATTACCTATCTCCAAGATTTCCAGGTTTTTTTATATTCACCTGTTCTCTCTCTCTCTCTCTTTTTTTTTTTTTTTTTACTTCAGCCTGCTTTTATCTCACAATATCTTGGTTTTTTTATATGAAAAGTTTTTTTTATTGATGTAATAATAGTTTATAACATTGTGAAATTTTAGTTGTACATTATTGTTTGTCAGTCACCATATAAATGTGTCCCTCTCCCCTTGTGCCCACCCCCCAAACCCCTTCCGCCTGGTAACCACCAAACTATTCTCTCTGTCCGTGTGTTAGTTTATCTTCCACATATGAGTGAGATCATGTGGTGTTTGTCTTTCCTTCTCTGGCTTATTTCACTTAACATAATACCCTCCAGGTCCATCCATGTTGTTGCAAATGGACGATTTTGTCCTTTTTATGGCTGAGTAGTATTCCATTGTGTATATATACCACATCTTCTTTATCCATTCATCGGTTGAGGGTCGCTTGGGTTGCTTTCACTTCTTGGCTATAGTGAATAATGCTGCAATGAACATAGGGGTGCACAAGCTTCTTTGGATTGTTGATTTTAGGTTCTATGATCCAGCTAGTGGGATCTAGTTCTATGATCCCAGTAGTGTGATAGCTGGATCACAAGGTACTTCTATTTTTAATTTTTTGAGGAATCTCCATACTGTTTTCCATAGAGGCTGTACCAGTTTGCATTCCCACCAAGAGTGAATTAGGGTTCCCATTTCTCCACAACCTCTCCAACATTTGTTATTTTTTGTCTTGGTGTTTGTAGCCATTCTAACAGGTGTCAGGTGATATCTTAGTGTAATTTTGATTTGCATCTCCCTGATGATTAGTGATGTTGAATATCTTTTCATGTGCCTATTGTCCATCTGTGTATCTTCCTTGAAAAAATGTCTGTTCATGTCCTCTGCCCATTTTTTGATTGGGTTGTTTTTTTGTTGTTCAGCTGTGTGAGTTCTTTACATATTATGGAGATTAACCCCTTGTCGGATATATGACTTACATATATTTTCTCCCAGCTGCAGAGTTGTCTTTGCGTTTTGATCCTGGTTTCATTTGCCTTGCAGAAGCTCTTTAGTCTGATGAAGTCCCACTTGTTTATTTTTTTCTTTTGTTTCCCTTGTGTGAGTAGACATAGAATTCATCATTGAAAGAACAATTAAAGGATGTTATCCAGGAGAAATAAAAGTGAACACTGATGTCAAAGAGTGTACCACCTATGTTTTCTTCCAGGAATTTTATAGTTTCAGGTCTTACCTTCAAGTCTTTGATCCATTTTGAGTTAATTTTTGTGTTTGGTGAAAGAAACTGGACTACTTTCATTCTTTTGCATGTGGCTGTCCAGTTTTCCCAGCACCATTTATTGAAGAGACATTCCTTTCTCCATTGTATGTTCTTAGCTCCTTTCTCGAAAATTAACTGTGGTTTAGCTTAGATTAGCTTAGATTTGTGGTTTTTATTTTTGAGCTTTCAGTTCTGTTCCATTGATCTGTGTGTCTGTTTTTGCACCAGTACCATGCTGTTTTAATTATTATAGCTTTGTAGTATATTTTGAAGTCAGGGATTGTGATGCCCCCAGCTTTGTTCTTTTTCTCAGTGTTGCTTTAGCCATTCAGGGTCTTTTGTTGCCCCATATGAATTTTAGTATTCTTTGTTCTATTTCCATGAAGAATGTCATTGGGATACTGATTGGGATTGCACTGAATCTGCAGATTGCTTTGGGTAGTATAGATATTTTAACTATGTTTTTTCTTCCAATCCATGTGCATGGGATATGTTTCCATTTCTTTATGTCATAATCGATGTCTTTCAATAATATCATATTGTTTTCATTGTATAGGCTTTCACCTCCTTGGTTAAATTTATTCCCAGATATTTTATTCTTTTTGTTGCGTTTGTAAATGGGGTTGTCCTCCTGAGTTTTCTTTCTGTTAGTTTGTTATTAGAGTGTAGAAATGCAACTGATTTTTTGTAAGTTGATTTTGTACCTTGCAACTTGGCTATAGTTGCTGATTACTTCTAATAGTTTTCCAATGGATTCTTTAGGGTTTTCTATGTATAAAATCATGTCACCTGCAAAGAGCAAGAGTTTCACTTCTTCATTGTCTATTTCAATTCCTTTTATTCCTTTATCTTGCATAATTGCTCTGCCCCAAACCTCCAGTACTATGTTGGGTAAGAGTGGCAAGAGCGGGTACTTTGCCTTGTTCCTGTTCTCAGAGGAATGGCTTTCAGTTTTTCCCTGTTGAATATGATGTTGGCTGTGGGTTTGTCATATATGGCCTTTACTATGTTGGGGTACTTTCCTTCTATACCATTTTGTTGAGAGTTTTTATCATAAATGGTTGTTAGATCTTGTCAAATGCTTTCTCTGCGTCTATTGAGATGATCATGTGCTTTTTATTCCTTGTTCTGTTAGTGTGGTGGATCACACTGATTGATTTGCAGATGTTGAACCATCCCTGTGTCCCTGGTATCAATCCCACTTGATCATGGTGAATGATCTTTTTAACGTATTGCTGTATTCGATTTGCCAATATTTTGTTGAGGATTTTTGCGTCTCTGTTCATCAGTGATATTGGCCTATAATTTTCCTTCTTTGTGTTGTCCTTGTCTGGCTTTGGTATCAGGGTGATGTTGGCCTCATAGAATGTGTTAGGAAGTGTTCCATCTTTCTCTATTTTTTGGAAAAGTTTGAAAAGGACAGATATTAAATCTTCTTTGAATGTTTCTTAAAATGCTCCAGAGAAGCCATCTGGTTCTGGACTTTTATTTTTTGGGAGGTTTTTAATTACTCTTTCAATCTCTTTACTTATGATTGGTCTATTCCGATTCTCTCTTTCTTCTTGATTCAGTTTTGGGAGGTTGTATGCTTCCAAGAATTTGTCCACTTCCTCTAGGTTGTCCAATTTGTTGGCATATAGTTTTTCATACTAGTCTCTAATAATCCCTTGTATTTCTGTGGTATCCATTCTAATTTCTCCTCTTTCATTTCTGATTTTATTTATTTGAGTCTTCTCCCTTTTTTTCTTAGTGAGTCTGGCTAAGGGTTTGTCAATTTTGTTTATCTTCTCAGAAGCAGCTCTTTGTTTCATTTATCCTTTCTACCATTTTTTTTTGTTTCAATTTCATTTATTTCTGCTCTGATTTTTATTATTTCCCTCTTCTGCTGATTCAGGGCTTTGTTCTTCTTTTTCTAATTCTGTTGGGTGTAGTTTAAGGTTATTTATTTGGGTTTTTCTTGTTTGTTAAGGTGGGTTTGTATTGCTATGAATTTCCTGCTTTTGCTGCATCCCATGTGAGTTGGTATGGTGTATTTTCATTTTCATTTGTCTCCAGATATTTTTTGATTTCTACTTTAATTTCTTCAATGATCCATTGGTTGTTCAGTAGCATGTTGTTTAGTCTCCACATCTTTGTCACTTTCCCAGGTTTTTGTGTGTGTGTGTGAGGAAGATTAGCCCTGAGCTAACATCCGTTGCCAACCCTCCTCTTTTTGCTGAGGAAGACTGGCCCTGGCTAACATCTGTGCCCATCTTCCTCTACTTTATATGGGACTCCATCACAACATGGCTTGACAAGCCGTGCATTGGTCCGTGCCTGGGATCCAAACCTGTGAACCCCAGGCCACCTAAGTGGAGTGCATGAACTTAACTGCTGTGCCACCAGGCTGGCCCCATTTCCAGGTTTTTCTTGTAGTTGATTTCTAGTTTCATAGCATTATGGTCAGAAAAGATGCTTGTTATGATTTCAATCTTCTTAAATTGTAGAGGCTTGCCTTGTTTCCCAACATATGGTCTATCCTTGAGAATGTTCCATGTGCACTTAAGAAGAATGTGTAATCTGCTATGTTTGGATGGAGTACCCTATATGTATCTATTAAGTCCATCTCATCTGGTTTTTCATTTAAGTCCACTATTTCCTTATTGACTTTCTGTCTGGATGATCTATCCATTGATGTAAGTGAGGTGTTAAGATCCCCCACTATTATTGTGGTGGTGTTGTTAATATCCCCTTTTAGGTTTGTTAATAGTTGCTTCATGTACTTTGGTGCTCCTGTGTTGGGTGCATATATAAGTGATATATCTTCTTGGTGGAGTGTCCCTTTTATCATTATATATTGCCCCTCTGTCTCTTATTACCCTTTTTATCTTGAAGTCCACTTTTTCTGATATAGGCATGGCAACACCTGCTTTCTTTCGTTTGCCATTAGCTTGGAGTATTGTCTTCCATCCCTTCACTCTGAGTCTGCGTTTATCTTTAGAGCTGAGATGTATTTCCTGGAGGCAGCATATTGTTGGATCTTGTTTTTCAGTCCATCCCACCACTCTGTGCCGTTCAATTGGAGAATTCAATCCGTTTACATTTAGAGTGATTATTGATATATGAGGGTTTAATGTTGCTATTTTATCACTCATTTTCCAGTTCTTTTGCATTTCCTTTGTTTCTTGTCCAGTGTGTTTCGGACTACCAATTCAGTTTGCTAGTTCTGTATGATGATTTTTTTCAGTTTTCTCTTTATTTATTGTATGTGTCTCTGTTCTGAACATTTGTTCAGTGGTTACTATGAGGTTTGTATAAAAAAACTCATAGATGAGATAGTCCATTTTCTGATGGCCTCTTATTTCCTTAGACTAAGTCAATCCCATCCCTTTCCTCTTCCCCTTCTAAGTTATTATTGTCACAACTTATTCGATCTTGTATTGTGAGTTTGTATTTAAAGTGATGAGGTTATATTTATTTTTGGTGTTTTCCTTCCCTTAATCTTTGATGTTATAATTGTTTGCTAACCTATTCTGATAGAGAGTTGCAATTTTTCTGATTTTGTCTTCCTATTTTTCTTCTTGCTAAAAGCTTTGTATCCCCCTTCTCTTTTTTTTCCTTTCAGGCATGAGGGCCTTCTTGAGCGTTTTTTGCAGTGGGGGGTCTTGTGACAATGAACTCCCTTAGCTTTTGTTTATTTGGGAATGGTTATTATTTCTCCATCATATCTGAAGGATATTTTCGCTAGATAGAGTATTCTTGGCTAAAAGTTTTTGTCTTTCAGAATTTTGAATATATCATTCCACTCTCTCCTAGCCTATAAAGTTTCTGCTGAGAAATCAGCTGACTGCCTGATAGGAATTCCTTTGTTCTTTCTTTCTTTATTTTTTTGTCTTGCTGCCCTTAATATTTTTTCTTTTTCATTGACTTTTGCCAGCTTTACTACTATATGCCTTGGAGAGGGTCTTTTCATGTTGACATATTTAGGAGATCTATTGATTTCATTCACTTGTATTTCCAGCTCTTTCCCCAGGTTGGGAAGTTCTCAACATTATTTCTTTGAACAAGCTCTCTGCTCCTTTTTCCCTCGCTTCTCTCTCTGGAATACCTATAATCCTTATGTTGCATTTCCTAATTTAGTTGGATATTTCTTGGAGAATTTCTTCATTTCTTTTTAGTCTTAGTTCTCTCTTCTTCTCCATCTGAAGCATTTCTGCATTCCTATCCTCAGTATTGCTAATTCTTTCCTCCATATTGACAGCTCTGTTCTTTAAAGATTCCAGATTTTTCTTTATCGCCTCCATTGTGTTTTCCATCTCCAACGTTTCTGATTGGTTTTTCTTTATAGTTTCAACCTCTTTTTGAAGAAGTTTCTGATTTCATTGAATTGTCTATCTGTATTTTCTTGTAGTTCGTTGAGCTTTTTTTTATGACAGCTATTTTGAATTCTCTGTCCTTTAGGTTATAAATTTCTGTGCCTTCAGGATTGATTTCTGGGTGCTTGTCATTTTCCTTCTGGTCTGGAGATTTAATATATTTTTGCATAATGCTTGAGTGTGTGGGCTTATTTTTCCTCGTTCCAAAGATATCTGGTTGCAGCTTCCACCTGCCACCACTGGGTGGGGGTCAAGAGCTGTGTATTCTGATCCCACCACATCTGTGGGTGCTCTGGCCAACCAGCTGTGCTGGTGCTCTGGGTGGGGGGAGGGGTCTTTCTTTCACCTGCCCGATCCTGGGGGCTTCTTGCTCTTCCCTCACTGTCTGCTCTCCTGTGGTGCTAGCTTGATGAAGACACCCCACAACAGTTCAGTCCCCTTTGTATGGAAATTTCCCACAGGCTGTTAGAGAACTTAGAGAGCGACAGTTTTCCTGCAGAGGGCCACCCCTCCCCACTCTCTCTCAGAGAACCATACAGTTGAGGTCCCATGGTCACTGTCATTGAGGAGGAGAGGAGTTCCCATTACCTCCTTCCACTTCCTCTGGGGGTACTAGCACCTCCACTGTCAGACGTAAGGCTGCATGGGTCTCTGAGATGTCTTTTGCATTGTGTGAATGTCCTCTGCTGATATTTGAATGTCCTTTTTGTTGTATCTTAGGTGGGAGAGTCTAAGGGGGAAAGCTCTCCATCATGATGCTGACATCACTCTCCTATGAATAGTTTTTCATTTATGCCTTTAAAGTTCCTAAACACACCATATTTTATCAAATCTAAGATGTCACCAATGACACTGTCAATTAAACTATGACAGAATGCTAAAATAAACCTAAGAATTGAGATGTGGTAAGAATTTTAAAGTTGTTTTTAGATTCTTCTATTTAATTTTATTGCTCAATTCATCTTCTATTTGTTGACCTTGTTGACTGTCTTTCTTAGCTTTATATTTTTCAATGTGTTATAGAATTTTAGAAGTTTCTCTCTTCACCCAGTGCTTACTCACTTCACCTTACTCCTTCCTTTCTAGAAGTTATGCAGTTGCTGCCACTCAAACCTCATGGTTCTCAAGCCAAACCAGATTTTAGAGTTGTGAATGGCGCTCCCCTGCCAGGGAAATATTGGGGATATGGCAGATCCAGTCATCATGCTTTGATGTGGTTTGACTTAGTTCTTGGTTCCCAGTTGGCAGTGGGAAGGATTGATTTCTAGTCTTTTTCACAAGCCAGGGAACCTTAGCCCGGCACCTTGTTTTAAGCAGTGGGCCTGTCTTTCTCCCACTTGCCTTTTCCATTTCTGTAAATGGCATCTACCTGATTGCTAACACCAAAAATCTAGAATCATCCTTGATTTTTTTCCCTTCCTTATACTCCATATCCAATCCACCAGTCAATACGGTTGGATCTACCTCCAAAATATAACCTGAAGCCCACCACCTGCTCTGCTACAATTCTTGTCTAATCCACCAACATGTCTTATCTAGACCACAGCAATCATCTTCTTAATTGGTTACTCCATTTGCTACTCTTGCCATCTACATTACCTCTTACCTCCACAGACTGTTCATCTCTGAGCAGGCTGAGTGACCTTTCTAAAGAACATGTCAAACTACTTTATTATTCCATTTAAAACTGTCCAAATGATCTCTATTATAACCAGGATAATATTCTAACTCTTCACTGTGGCTTGTGTGGCTCTATGATTTGGCCCCTGCTACCTGTTTATCCCATCTTACTCAAATTTCCTCCTCATTCCTTATACTCCAGCAACACTGGCCTTTGAGTTCCTTCAGCATTCCAAGCTAGTTTCACACTGAGACCTTTATACTTGCTGTTTCCTCTGCCTAATAGGCTGTTCCCCCAGCTCTTCACCTGGCTGCCTCATTCTCTTTCTCAGATTTCAACCCAAATATCTGCTCCTGAGAGGGACCATCTATAGTCACTCTAGGTGAAGTACCATGTTTATATTTTTCCATAATACTTACAAGTAGTTGAAATTATTTTATATATTTGTGTGTTGGTTGATTTGCTTGTTTATTGACTATTTCCTCCCTCTAGAACAGAGCTTCCCAGCCAATATACTGCAGTAACCTGTTGTGCTCAGAGGGGGTTGCTGAAATATTGATCCTTCAGCCTTCAAGACTGCTGGCTTGGCCCTGTAGTAGCCTGGCTACAAGTGTACTTAAGTGTTTATCCTGATGTGCCATACAAAGAATATTGACTAAAATGTTTGCCATGATGTGGAAAACACTTTGGGAAGCTCTGCACTAGAATACAAACTACTTGAGGACAAGGAGAAAGCTGAGTTTATTGCTAGTAGCATGTGTGTATGGGAACACTTTTAAGAAAGTAGAGAAATACTGGAGTGGCCACCAGGCATATTTAGAAGAATTCGACCTTGGACACTTTTTTAAAGCCAGGTGGCAAGATCTGTAACCTCCCTCTGTGCCAACAGTGTTTAACCATCTGAGGTTTCCTACTGGCCAATAATGGCTTTATATATTGGAGATATATGAAAAATTGGGAATGCCTTTCTTCCACAAAAATCTCCAAGACCAGTTTTATGTTTGATCTGTCTTAGCCAAACATTACATCCTTGATCTCAATCTTTTCCAGTTCTATCTTGTTCACTTAAGAAGTTTTTACTGAGTAGCTACTACAGATCAGGTACTATATCAAGTGTTTTCCATATATTATTTTACATTGTAAAATATTGAATACAAGGTAGTTTCTAAATGCCATAATATATATGTGTCTTTTATGAAAATCTTTTATAATTTCAGCTCAAACTGAAAAAATACCCAGGGAATCATTTGATTTTGCTGGTCACTTAGAAGATTATGTAAATAAAAGGTAATTTATTTAAAAAATTTTAATATTTTATTCTGTGCAATGGTGTTTCTAATGGGAAGACTTCTGCTTTTATCTTCTAGTAGATCAGAATGAATTTATTCTGGCTTGTTATTTCCATTTGGGCTGAACTAAACCCAACGGCCAGCCCAAGAAGCTAGTCAGCATCACATCCAGACCTTAAGTACATGTTCTGTCGGCTACAAGTTTACAGTCAAATGCAGAGAAAGACATGGAAAAATGAATGAAGAGAACACAATTGTGTCTTCCTAGTAGAGACACAAATTTGATTTCACTACAGCATGGATGTGATCTTTCTCATGAGACCCTCAAATTCTGTGTAACGGAAAACATCATATTAGTCCAGTGTGTTTTAAGATGTGCCTGGAGTGATATTGTACAGCCCCTTTAGGTTGTCCTCAGTCCATCTGTTTCTTTTTAAGATGGCATCTGAGTATATGAGTGAGGGGCTGACTGGACTTTGTGATTGAGGAAAAAGTACTTGACCAGGGATCTTGGTCAATGCCCTTGTATGGCTGGTCTCATTCCTGGATGTTCTGTGACTGCTGACAGCAGTGGTTCACGAACTTATGGCCTATTCTCTCTGAACTTAGAGAGGGTCCGCTCTCAACTCTCATTAGTATGGTAGACCTCTCTGAGTCTCTGTCATGTCCTTCATCTGTCCTTAGACTGTCCATTACCCATGCCAAGCCTTTGCTATGGTAATGGCCTCTGCAATGGCAAGCCCCTTGACAAGGCTAAACTAAGTATCCATGTCACATGTCAGCCAAGGGAGATCTGGAAGGAAAGCTATATCTTCTCTCTGCCTCACCACAATATTCCATCCTTTCAACAAAGCTGGGACTACCCTACATTGACATGAAGCTGCCCTGCAAAGCACTTTTCTCCCCGAATCTCATTGAAGGAGGTTGCAAATTCCTCTCTACTTTTGATATTTTCACCTTCCTACATAATACACCTCCTCCCCACTCAAAACCCAAACAGGCATACATATTACTGTCTTGCTTCCCCCTCTGCTTTTGCTATTTCCCCCGCAAACCAAGCAAGAAGGGATGGTCTTGTCAGGTTGAAAGTCTGTGGCAGAGGGTTTGGGGGAGATGTTGGCAGTGACTGTGAGGAATGGGAGAGGCAGACAAGAACTGACAAGCTGAAATGAGCCCTATAAACATTTATGCTGAACTTGTGTTCATTTTCAGAAGAAAATCTCCTCCACAGGTGAATGATTCTAGTACTAAAGAAAATAAATCCATCAGAAATGATCAATTAAGTGAGTACTGTTTAGTAAGAAAGAAAAGCTTGCTCCCCTTGTGCTTTGAGGATGAACTGAAAAAGCCAAATGCCAAGATAATCAACATTAGTCCAGCCAAGACAGTAACATCGCACATGGTAATAAGAATATCGACTACTCTTCACTAAATATGTATATTATTACTATTTGTGGGAATCTTATATTCTAGTGACCAGAATCTTTGACAAATCCTTCTTACCTCTTGGTTTCACATTCTGAAGTGACAATGACACAAATTCTTAATGCTTTTTCTAGAATCACCACCCCAAAAATGGGGAGTCCTTTGCACCAGCTGAAAATCTTGTGTTTTCCTTTATGAAGAAGGCTTTTTCAAATTTTCTTGATTATAAGAAAAAATAAAATAAAAATATTTTAAAAAATGCCTGGATCATATTTCATTTTTCTGTCAATCTATTTTAGCTATTTCAACCAGAAAATACATTTGTTAAAGGCCATTTGGTAGCTCAGAGAGGCTAGGGAGGCTGGAGAGACAGTCTGGCTGGAAAGCTATCCAGTCGGGAGTCACGCCATTACAGCCCCAGACTGCTCCCCGGGGCCCATGCCGTTGTAGCAGGTAACAGTTTACCACTCTGATCCTGGGCCGGGGATGCTATGTCTAAGACCCTTGCCTGCTGCCCTTCAAAGCTGGGTATATTTACCACCATCCTCACTAGAAGCGTTCTCACGATGCCTGCTTTTTCTGAACTGAAGACTCTCACAGGTGCATCTGATTGGCAGACCTTGGTGCCAATGCCTATGCCGTAACCTCAAGGGAGGCTGACACCTCTACCTGAGGGGACATAGACTAGTAAGGGGGAAAATTCCCGAAGGCGTTGAACAGACCGAAAATATGGCAAACCTCCGGTACTCTGGCTAAATAGATAACATTGGCATCACCAGTGGATGGCAAAACTAGATCTTTTGTCATCTTTTCAGTAACCATATGCATTAATATAACTTTCACACTAAGTGCACTAATGCACAATTAGATGATCCTAGTTTCTTATTTTATTAATCATATTTCTAAAGGAAAAGTAGCAATCATTGACAAAGTTTGCAAACTAAATACTAGTAATATGCATATTTGACTGGTTTCTTTGGAATTAATCCTTTTGCCCTATAATGGAAACATGGGAAAGAGTTTAGTGAGTAGCTCATACATACAGATTTTCTACTACTGTGGTAAAAATAGTCTACTTTTAGCTTAATCTCTTACTTTGACTATTTTATTCCACAAATCTATATTGAGCACCCTTTATGTGCTAAGTGTTGGGGTACAATAATAAATATAATCATTGTAAAGATAATTTTATACTTTCTGAATTATTTATTAGGATATCCAGACTGAATTTTGGTTTGTAATCAGTTATGTCTTTATGGTATTTGACTCAATCCATTTTTTTGGTATGCTTCTTATTTCTGGACATGGAAACCTAAGAAATGCCAGAACAATGTTCCATTTTACCAACTCTCCTGTTTCCCAATGACAACACTTCAAACATTTAAGAAATATATTTATTTCTTTATATCCACTTTATTTCAAAGAGAATTTTAGGAGGCCAAAAGTTCAGATTTTGCCTCTAACATCTCAATAGAATATTAATGAGACAGAAGTGTGCCATATATGAGTATA
Source organism: Tapirus indicus (assembly GCA_031878705.1). Classification (NCBI taxonomy): domain Eukaryota; kingdom Metazoa; phylum Chordata; class Mammalia; order Perissodactyla; family Tapiridae; genus Tapirus; species Tapirus indicus. The sequence continues at coordinate 5,928,234 of CM062922.1, read as the reverse complement.
TCTTTTTTTGTGTGTTTAAATACCATTATTCTTCATATTAAAAACTTCTATTTTTAGAATCTATTCTATTTTTAGAATCTTTTACCATTTTATTTTCATGTTTAAAAAATACATGTAGCCTTCTTGCCTCAATAGACTGATAACTAAGTACTCTTTTCTCTAATCCACAGGAACAAAATGACACAAATCCCATAATTTTCCATGAGACTGGATATGTACAAATGTTACTTTTAACAAAAAATAGGCTTCCTCCTCATCCTATGGAAAATGGAAACATTTACCCATATAAAAGAGCAAATTTTGTTTCAGAAAGAAATCGTGAAATCCTCAAATCTTTAATTAGTTATCAATCTGTTACTCCTTCTAAACCTATAAGAACTATGCCTATGGCAAGGAGAAAAGATATACAAGCAGTACCTTTCGATGTGGGCCACAGAGTTGCAGAGGAAAAACCAAGGAAGAAAACTAGTAAGCAGACATTCGAAAACGTATCTTGGAATAAACGCTATAATTTCTCACAAACTTTTTCCAGCCTAACAAAAAAAGTTGTGGGTTTCCTTGATAAAACTGTTATGCAAGAAATGAATGCTAAAACTGGCAAATTCGAAAGAATGTTTTCTACAGTAAAACCAGAGAGCAAATTTAGTGCCTTACCTGTCAAATATTGCTCAAAGCCTTTCAAAAATAAACTCAAAGTCCATAAATTAAATAATGTAACACCACTGGATGATTTGTTAAACTTGCCAAGTGACAATTAAACACCTCACGAAATATTGTTTATACAGCAATATTTGGGTAGCAAGAAGCAAATAACAAAGTTCCAAGATTATAGAAGAAATTCATATCTAAATAGTAATGTTCTAATGGATGGTATAAGAAAGCAAAGCATAGAAATTGGAGTTACAAATTAACAGTGGTCTGTTCAAGAAAAGCCAACATTTTTAGTAAATAAGAGGACAAAGTCAGCAAATAATTATCAACAAGAGGAACTAGTTCATGAATTTTTATTATCTCAATTAGATTCCTCAATCATCAGCATTCCTACAGTCAAGTCTGGTTTAAGACCAAGAATGGCATAGACTGAGTCTGGAAATTTGCTACTGGAAGTCAAATAACATCAATACCTTGCTCTATAATTGCATATCAAATAAGGCGAATGTACCATTAACTTGCTGCATGTGAAATTAATTGTATATTTGTATTTTGGATAATCACTGGAAAATTGTATTACATTAGCAACTCATGCAATTAAAAAGTCTGTAAAATTTCAAATAGCTTTTTGTGAGTAGGTGTTGGAACTTCGTTACTACATAATGCATTTTCCAAGTATAACTGACTTTTTTCTGAGTTGTTAAATAATTTAAAAGAATAATTTATCCTTAATAAGCTAAATAATTTTGGTAGCAAATCCTATAAAGTATAGAATATTTTTAGTATATTATTACATTGCTATTTTACTGTTTCTCATCAACTTCTCATTAACTCAAACAGCATAAAGGCAGACCTCAACTTAGAAACAAGTTGCATTTCAGAAGTTCATTTGTAATCCTTTTTTAAAAGGATTCTTTAAAATCTTAACTGTTAGTACTTGAAAAGAAGTAGGTTTATTTAGAAGCATTTCAGTTAGGGGAAGGCTTTGGGGGTGTTTTGGAAACTTTCAAAGGTGAGGAGTTAAACTTGTTCAGGTTCCTGTTTCCACTCCAGACTGCTCCTCCTTCTCCTCTTCTTCTTCCTTTTCTTCTTCTCCTCCTCCTCCTTCTTGTCTTCTTCTTCTCCTTCTTAGTGAAAAGGATCCCAAGGTTTTCATCTTGGGAAAATAGAAAAAGTATAAAATAAACCAAAAGAAATTATGAATGGGAAATTAAAAATACTTAAGTAGAAATAACAATATAGTATAAAAGGATAAATAAAAGCAAAGTTTATTGTTTTGTGTGTTTGTTTTTAAAATACACTAAAATGGATAAACCCTTCTCAAGCCTGATTTAAGGGAAAGGAGCGGAAAAGGAGTATAAGATTTTGAATGAGAAAAGAACAACCACAGAAATAGGAGAGAATAAAAGAATCATAAGAAATACTACATGCAAATTTATGCCAACAAATTTGAAAATCTAGAAAAAAGTGGGTGATTTACTATCAAAAAGGAAATGATCAAAATTGACCCTTAGGAATGGATATTTTGAATAGACCAATTCCTAGAAGACAGTGACATGCACCAGGACTAGATGAGTTCATAAATAATTTTTCTTACTCTATTATTAAAGCCAGTTTGGTAAGCAGAATTCCAAAGATGTCTCCCCGAGATTCCCGCCCCTTGTTATTCAATAGAACACTAATCTGGATACTGCTGTGAAAAGACTTTGCTGATGGACTTGTGGTTACTAACCATCTGACCTTAAAATATGGAGATTATTCTGAATTATTGGTGGGCCCAGTGTAATCACATGATTCCGTAAAAGCAGAAGAATGCAGAAGTCAGAGAGATGTGGCAGAAGAGAAGGTAAGAGCTACGGGGTAGAAGTGGAGGTTGGAGACTTTAACTCATAAGGGCGAAATTTTTGAGCACTTGTTTACAGTATCTCCAGTTTGTTCACAATTACTCATTTCATCCCTGCCTTTCCCATGCTTCTGCAGAGCTGGAGTGTATTTCCCTGCCCCATCGACTTGGTCATGTGACTGACTTTAACCAGTAGAATGTGAGCAGACATGACTTGCATGGCTTAACTCTGCTCCTCTTGCTCCTGTCCTCCACCATGGGAGCAGCAGGTCTCAGCTAGTGACCGCTCCTGGAACTTGGGAGCCAGTATAAGACATTCGGAACCAAGGCCAGCTGAGCCCTGCAAAGCCCAGAAGAGCCTCAGCCAGCACACAGCCCTCGTGTAATCTGCTCCAGAAATAATTTTTTTATGTCGTAAGTCATTAAGACAATGGAATTGTTTCCACAACAAGGTCAGACTAGTTCAATCTCTTTGGGACTTTATTCTTTGAATTTAATTTCTCACAAGGAATTTTATGGAGGGAGAAGATTTATATTCAAAACTGGGCATGTCTATGTTGTTAGCATTTTATTATGCAAACATATATTTATTATTATGAGAGTACCTGTGATGAATTTTACTGGCCAATGGGCTGGCTATAATCTGAGATGGGAAATAAAATAAGAAATGAAATTTTTATCTTGACACATCATGGTCTTGGAGTTAATTTAATTAATATAATTATTAATGTATATTTTAGAGCCTCTGGAAGCTAAATTAAACTATTGACCAACATTCCTAGGATAATCCAAAAAGACACAGTGTTGGAGCAATCTCATAAGGGAGGAGCAAGACTTCCCTGATAGCCGCTAATCTCCTCTCCAGAGAGTGCTAGACACGCCCTTGATTGACCATAAACTTAATGATTAAGTTCAAAAGGTGAGAGAAAGTTAGGGGAGGGCACTTATTTCCCCATTCCTCTTGTTTCCCTGTGGAGAGAGGGACTTCTCCGTGGTAACACCCATGGTCTCCCGCCCCACCATTGCTCACTTTTCCCCACTGAGGAGGACTGAGAAGCCTCATTATGGGTGGTAGCAATTAGCCCAAGTTGCTTGACCGGGTAGGACTAATATATTAAAAGACTGTAAGCACTAGGGAATTGATTCTTTTCTTCATGCTTTGCCTCGAATCAGAGGCAGCAGCAGTAAATGTGGGAAATGTGCGCATTCTGCAGACTCAAATGTTTTGTTGGGAGCCCACAGTCAGGTACTCACGCTCCAAAAGAGCATACCTAAAGTTCCGCTACTTTCGATAGATTTGTTCCAGCAAAATCTCTCCCTTAACTCTACTACTTTCTGTTACTAACCTGGATGTCCCTTTCTGGTACCACCAACAAATCTCCCTTCAGCACATTTTTGGTAGCAAGGCAATAAATTTCTCCTTTTTTACGTCCTCTTCTCTTTCCCTGTCCCTGTCGCTCCTAAACAAACACACTCACAGTATCAGTACAGATTTTTGTGGGACTATGCAGCCTCCATGCTTAGAAAATCATAGTCACATAATTTTGCTTTTCCCGAGAGCGGAGAGCTCCTTCGCGGTTTTGGTGTCTGCTGACCATCCAGCCTTACGTTGAACACCCCAGGTGGGAGTGCAGTCACTATTCTCAAAACCGCCCATGTGATTTTTGGGTCTTGCTAATTGTGTATCCACCAGGGACCTGACAGGGCTGAGATGGTCAAAATTATCCACAATCAAATGGATAATTTGAGGGGAACTCAATAAGGGGCTACTTACCAAGGCATCAGCTCAGTGTAATGAAACTACATGGGATTATGTAACCCCCCCAGAGCTGGTAAGCACCCTCGGCCTACGAGGCTGAAGGGAAGGTGGGGTTAGAGGAACTGTGACAGAGAGAGGAGCATGTGGCCCCAGCCCGTGGTAATACCCAGGGAAGAAACCGCCAGGCTGATAATAGATACCAGAACCTCACTCTTCCCTCGCCATCTTGTGCCTTTAGTGCCTCCCATTGGCTAAAATCAACCAAAAGTCAGGGGTTAAGACAGGGCTGGGACTAGAGTGAGGCCACAGAGGTGTCTGGGACACAACAGTGAAGGAGGCACTTCCTGTCAGGGCCCGCGGGTGAGTGCCTCCTTCAGTGTCCTGCTCCAGGCGCCTTGTGTGTCACTCTAGTCCCAGCCCCGGGTTAGGAAAGCCCACTGATGTAATCCATAGAAAGCCACCTCCCAGGGCACAGAGCTGGGTGGTGACTAGAGCTGAGAATCAATTGAAAGATACTCAGTACAGACTGTCAGGAAGTTCTTCATGACAGGAGGGTAAAATTCTATGGTTTCCACTGAACCCACTTGATCCACCGCACTTGATCCAGGAGCATTACTTGACCAAGTTAGATTTCTTCTAAGTATAATTTTCAAAAAGTTAAAATGCATGACTCTCATAGAAATGTAAAATGAACACACGTCAAAGATTTTATTCTACCCATTAATTAATGAGCAAAGACTAAGATGTTAAAACCAGTTAAAAGAAAATATGAAGACAGATTTACATAAAGTCAGCCAACAGAATGTTAAAGTGAATATGCTAATGAACGCAAAGCTGGTTAATATCCTACAGGGCAATAAATTTAAAACTTTCAGGCTATCTTTTCTACTAGAGGGAAATCAATTATATCTCTACAAATTTATTTGCATTGCTATGGAAAAGAGTCATTTGCATTACAATTGGTTTTCTACAAATTAACTTCTAAACAGAGCGCCAATCAAATGTGCACACCCCTACAGAATTAATTAATTCATCAAGGATCCCTTTGACAATTCCCAGCATTCCACTGGAAGGACATCCAGTAATCATATTTCTTATTTCTACTATTGGATAATTTTTTAAACATTTCTCCTCTGCCTGGGAGCCATTCAGATATTGAAAGACATCCGCGACATCTCATTTTCCTCCAGGAGTCAGGTGCCCAGGATCAGACACAGGTGTGGTATGAGCAGGAAGGTGTTTTATTTCAATTCCAAAGGGAGAATCAAAACCAGTCATTATTAAAGCTGAGGAGATATTATTAAACGAAAATCCTGTTTACTGCCTATTTCACTCTAAAGAAAACCTTCATTATTTATGTTCTTTGCCCAGAAAAGAGGTAGGACCCTGCATTTATAGCTATAGCAGTGGGATGACAAGAAAGAGACAAAGAACTAGTCAGACAAGTAGACACAATGTAGACTCCAAAGTGGCATTTAGTTTGTCAACATCCCTAATTAATTTTAGCTAATAGTTAATTTGATCCAAACACTACACTTACGTGTGAACCAGAATCAAAATATGGGCTCTCCGATTCAGATATGAACTACGCGTTTAGTGGCAATGATTGGTACTTGATGCCTCTAAAGACAATTCTATTTTGTTCTTTTGCCTTATTATTTTTTCTTCCAGCATCCTTACTACCTTGCTCTTTTCCTCTTTTCTGTCACTGATTTGCTTAGGACCTCAGAGGTAAAAAGGATCTTGAAAATCTTCTAGAACAGAGCTCTGCAATAGAATGTTCTGCAGTGATGGAAATGTTCTGTATTTGTGCTGTTCAATACAGTAACTGCTAGCCACATGTGGCCATTAAACACTTAAGATGTTTCTAGGGCAGGGTTTCTCAAATTCAGCACTATTGACATTTTGGGCTGGATAATTCTTTATTGTCGCCAACAATGCTGAGAAAATTCATCCACCATGCTGAGTAGGTGCGTGCAGTCATCCTATTTAACTTCAACCTCATTCTCTCAGCAATCTTCTTATTTAACTCCTGTTGACTTCCCTTTGCACATTCTATGGTCGCTGTTCCAAACTCTCCCACTCTGCTCAAACTCGTGCCTTCACCCTGCCCACCAGCTCCAAGAATAGGAGGAAAGCAAAACCAGTCACAGCTGTAATATGAGATTATTCCCTTGTGTAATCCTGACGTTTACTTAAAATTTCCAGTTCCCATGTGAGTGACAGTACTGATCATCTGTGAATTTCTCCATGCTGTGAGAGAGTCAAAGTGGGTTACTTGTCTCCTTGGATCTAGGAGAGGGAGCTCAGTGTAGTGAAAAGAACATTGGATAGAGATACAAGAGGCCAGGGTTCTACAACTAGTTCTATTAATGACGCATATGATTGATTGGGCAAGAGTTTCAACCTGTTCAGCCTCAGATTCCCTACCTGCATACCAGGGAAAACTTCTAACAATTTTTCCCAAGATTTTAGATGATCTTTCCAGGTCTAGACCTTTAAGATTCTACATTCTTCTGTACTGCTCAACTTTTAATCAAAGAACGTTTATTGAGTACTTACTATGTGCCATCACCGTTCTAGTTACTGGAAATGTAACAGTGACTAGAACAGACTTGGCTTATGCCCTCATGTAATTTGATGGGGAAGCTGACTACCTGTCCAATCCTCCACCTTGTGAAAGCTCAGCTCTAGAGAGAACATCAGTCTAAGCAATACGGTTGTCTGGCTCTATTCTTAGGCTAACCCACAGGGTACCAGGAGGGTGAGCTAATTAACTATTAGCTAAATCCCAGTTCATGATTTCTCCCATGCAGCTATGTTGACTGCTTAGTAGAACCAGGGAGTATATGCAAAAGATTTAGTAATGGGCACAGTATAGGCATTGGCCAATCAAACTTATGGCTGAAGCAGGATGTCACTCCTAGACTTACTCCTTTTGTTGCTGGTTTGTGGGGAGGTCTGGGGGATTCCAGAGGAGGAGCTAGGGTGACCATGGCCGTAGGTCAAGTCTCAGAGGACTGGGGAAGTTACTGTTTACCAGCATTTATAGAAATATTCCTATATTCTAACTACAGAGTGGCCATACTGGTGTTGCTACTGAATATCAACCCTAAGTAGAATTGATGAGGCAATGTGGACACACAGCTATGTTATTTATCAACAACGTTGGCCTTTCCAGAGTCGGCAGAAGACTGTGGTACCTCAACATTTCTTAGAGTTGCCTACTTGGATGTATATATGTACGTAAACCCTCCATCTTAACTTTAGTTTCCTCTTTTGACTACCGAAGTTTCCATCCAGGACCTCCCTCTCCTGAGCCATCTTATAGTTCCACCTACATCTGAGTCCAAATAGTACCATCACCTCCTTGCATTGACATGTCATCTTAATATGTGGAGTGATTTAGGATCCTAGATTACCTCTTTTGGCCCAATGCATTGTCCTTCCTTGGAAATAACTCTAATGATAGTTCTTTTCTGCCAAGTGTGAGAAGCCATATTATGCTTCTGTAATCCAAATTATTAAAGAACTAGTCCACTTCTCCTCTCTCTCTCTTCCTCCCTCCCTCTCTTTTAACATATGTGTTTTGTATGGTTATGCTATGTAAGGCACTCTTCTAGGTTCCAAGAATACAGCTGTGAACAAAATAAAGTCCTCCACTCTTATGGATGTGGACCATGAAGCTAATGAAACTTAAGCTTCACGCCCCTCAGTTCTATGAACTTTTTCTAAGGCCCCAAGAGGGGCTCTAGAAATATGTTTATCTGGTTTATATATTTTATAAAATTTGCAGAAGATATCTTAGCTGCGGTTGGTTAAGAATGCTGTCTCTTTCCATTCCAACTTTTCCACCATCATACTTCTGCTCATATCAGATGACATCTGAGTGACAGAAGGTATTTTGGGAATCCTTCTAAGGAGAAATTGAGTTAGGAATATATCTAGTCTGGGTTTAGCAGGATGTACATAGAAGGTATGAGTCACTTCTGCATTAAGTTATTTAGTTGTTTCAACGTAGGAATGGCTTCCAAGAATATTTTCACTGTCTACTGTGCTACTTTATCTACCATGTGACACAAAGTTACAGGTCTAGAGGACATATCATGAAATAAAATGTTTCCTACAGTGGCCAGTTCCAAAAATCTGTGACTAGATGAAGAGAACCAAGATCTGAAACATACAGAGTCTGAGGCTATCCATGAAACCTTCCTCCACTTATCAGACACATACAATTATTACCAGACAATTTGGGTCTGATCAACACTTAGTCAAAACAGAAGTTCTCTCTTCTTGGGAAATACTCAGGAATTTAGTATATCCTGTGATAAATGCACTATACATTTATTTTTCTGTTTTGATGGGAATCATGCAAAATATAACATCAGAATTTCTGTGTTTGTAGGGCACATATTTGTAGCAGTACTACAGTGAGTTTGTCTGGATATGAGAATGGATGTTTTATAAATCCTGTTTATCAAATAAAAACAAACTGGTCAAACCATGCTAGAAAAAAGACTGAATTATTTTTCCATTATCTCTATCAAAAATATATTACAAAATTATCACATATAGAAGCAAAGACATATGGGCCAAAAATATAGTAAAAATTATAGAAATGTGACAGGCACTTAATAAAAATATTATTATATTAATATTCTGCTACTTGTCAGGTTTTAAAAATTTCTTAGTTCTGATTTCTTAAGTAGATATTGATCTTTGTACCTCATTTTACATTCTTAATTTTGCACTTTTTTCTTAAAGAGGGCTCACAGAAGCTTCAGGCTTCATAAAACTTGGATCCACCTCTGCTCATGGAGCTAATATTTTGTTGGGAGGAGACAGACAATAAACTAATATAACACAGTCAAGAAGTGGCAAAGCTAAGAGGAAAGACAAGGTAGTGTTAAAGAAGAACACCCGGGAGGTATGAGATTTTAGATAGGTTGGTCAAAGAAGACACTTCAGAAAAAACCAAAATACTAAACAAAGACTATTTGAATTTCACCAGTTTTTCCACACTGTCCTTTTTCTGTTCCAGGATCTGGTTCAGGATGCCACATTGCATTTCCTTATCTTGTCTCCTAAATATCCTCCAATTTGTGACAGTTTTCAGTCTTTTGTTGTTTTCTATGACCTTGTACTGGTGAAGTATTTTGTAGAGAGTCCCCAGCTTAGGTCTGTCTGATGTTTTCTTATGACTAGACTGGGGTTACGGGTTTGGGGGAAGGATACCATAGAAGCGAAGTCTTTCTAATCACATCATTATCAGAGAGTATATGTTAACAACATGACAATAGCATCAAAAAGAATAAAATATTTAGTAATAAACTTAACCTAGGGAGCGAAAGACATGTACACTGAAAACTACAAAACATTGCTGAAAGAAATTAAAGGAGACACAAATTAATGGAAAGACAACCCAAATAACCCAGTATTTGTGAAAATGTCCATATTAAAATGTCCATACTACCCAAAGCAATCAATAGATTCAATGCAATCCCCATCAAAATCCCATGGCAATTTTGGCAGAAATAGAAAAAACAATTCTAAAATTCATATAGAACCACAACGGACTCCGAATAGCCAAAGCAATCTTGAGAAAGAACAACAAAGCTGGAGGTCTCACACTTCCTGACTTCAAAACACATTACACAGCCTACAGTAATCAAAACAGTACGATACTGGGATCAAGACACATAGATCAATGGAACAGAGTTAAGAGCCCAGAAATAAATCCATATATATATATATATATACATATATATATATGGTCAAATGATCTTCAATAAGGGTGCCAAGACTTCACAATGTGGAAAGGATAGTCTCTCCAACAAATGGTGCTAGGAAAACTGGATATCCATACGTAAAAGAGTGAAACCAGTCCCTTACATTACACCACATAGAAAAATCAACTCAAAACTTAATGTAAGTTCAGAAACTGTAAGATTCTTGGAAGGAAACATAGGAGACGAGCTTCATAACATTGGTTTTGGCAATGATTTCTTGGATATGACACCAAAAATACAGGCAACAAAAGCAAAAATAGACAAGTGGGACTACATCAAACTAAAAGCTTCTGCACGGCAAAGGAAACAACCAACAGAGTGAAGAGGTAATCTATGGAACGGGAGAAGATATTTGCAAAGCACATAACTGATGACAGGTTATTATCCAAAATATATAAGGAACTCCTACCCCTCAATAGCAAAAAACCAAATAATCTGATTAAAAAATGGGCAAAGGACTTGAATAGACATTTCTACAAAGAAGACATACAAATGGCTAACAGGTGTATGAAAAGATGCTCAACATCAGGGAAATGCAAATCAAAACCACAATGAGATATCACCTCACACCTGTTAGGATGGTCATTATTAAAAAAAAAAAAACCCAACAAACAGAAAATAACAAGTGTTGGCAACCCTGTGGAGAAATTGGAATCAGTGTGCGCTGTTGGTGGGATTGTAAATTGGTGCAGCCACTATGGAAAACAGCATGGAGGTTCCTCAAAAAATTAAAAATAGAACTACCATAAGATCCTGCAATCTCACTTCTGGGTATATATCCAAAAGATTTGAAAGGAGGATTTTGAAGAGATATTTGCACTCCTACGTTCATTGCAACATTATCCACAATAGCCAAGATATGGAAACAACCTAAGTGTCCTTCAGCAGATGAATGGATAAAGAAAATGTGGAATATACATACAATGGGATATCATTCAGCCTTTTGAAAGAAGGAAATCCTGTCATATGTGACAAAGTGGATGAAACTTGGACATTATGCCAAGTGAAATAAGCCAGTCACAGAAGGACAAATACTGCATGATTCCACTTATATGAGGAATCTAAAGTAGACAAACTCAGAGAAGCAAAGTAGAATGGTGGTTGCCAGGGGCTGGAGAGAGGGGACGATGAGGAATTGCTGTTCAACGAGTATAGAATTTTAGTCATGCAAGATGAAAAAGTTCTAGAGATCTGCTGTACGACAATGTGCATAAATACAGTTAACAATACTACACAGTAGACTTAAAAATTTTTTAAGAGGGTAGATTTCATATTATGTGTTTTTTTTACAATAAAAAAAGAAACTCATTGCCAAACCCACATTTGCACAGATTTTCTCCAATGTTTTCTTACAGAAGTTTTATAGTTTTAGGTTTTACATTTAGAACTATAATCTATTTTGAGTTAATTTTTATATGTAGTGTATGCTATGTGTTGAAGTTCACTTTTTTGGCCTATGGACATCCAATTTATTTATTGAAAAGACTATCCTTTCTCCATTGAAATTGTGTACTCTTGCCAAAAATCAGGTCAAAGGTCCTGAGGTGCAGTGTGCATGGAGTGTTCTAAGAACAGCAGGGAGGCCACTGTGGACTGAGGTGGAGTAGAACAGGATGCAGGAAGAAATCACAAATGTAACAACAGGCCAGACCATGTAAGGCCTTGTAGACCACTGTAAGGTTTTGAATTTTATTCAGAGTAAGATAGGAAATGATCGAACAGTTTTGAGCAGAAGTGTGATATTTGATTTATTTTTTTAGGTCACTTTGGGTGCTTTGGGGAGAAAGGATTAATGGGGAGATCCAGTCTTTCCAATATTGTACGACTTTTCAAGATAGGTTTCAATCTTTATTCAATTTATCAAATAATATATAAATCCCCCATATATAATTCTGTAATTAATATAACTGAGGTTAGGAAACAGGTGTGAGTACCTAAGATATCTAAAAGTACCTAAAAGTCTAAATACCCATAATAAAAACGCTACCAGAGTAGGGGCACCTCGCGTATCTTCATGCACACCTGAGAAGGCTGGACTCCACTGGACTTGACAGCATTTTACGGAAGGTCCACAAATCGTTACTGGTGTTGAGAAATCCAGCACAGTTCTTGGCCTGTCTATGGCAGATCTTAACAAATATTTGCTAACAAATAACATGATCATGCTGAGAAAAACAACAGTAGTTGCTTGGATCAGTACTTTTAGGAGATTTATTTTCATTTCACTTTGTGTAATTGCAATTGATTTGCTGCGGAAATTGGTTCCTGCATTTCCTGCCCCACAGGGTAGCACTTGAACTACTATCTGGCCTCTCAGTCGTCTCCATTGTTGCCATCTGACTTTATGAAAGAAGGTTTCATTTTCATGCAGTGTTAGTGATCTCCTCTTTGGAGATCAATTCTATTAATTCTGTTTTCAATAGAAATATTTTGACAGAGACATTTTCAATAGAAATTTCTATTGTCAATTCTATTAAAAAATAAATGTAGCCTTTAGTTAAGCAATTTCAGTTCTAGAAATTTATACTTGTACAAAGTGGAATGGACGAGGATAATCAAAGCTGTATTGTTTATAAACTGAAAAACTGGCAACAACTTAAATGTCCACAGGAAGGGTTACATGAATTATGATACATCCAGCTGATGGAATTCTCTGCAGCCATTACAAGAATGAAGTAGGGTTTTCGTACTGCCACAGAAAGGCCTTCAGGAAGTACTAAGTGAAAAGAGAAAGGTTGCATGATCACAATGGTAATTATTATTATTGTAAACACTTGTAAAGTGGGTACTATGTTCTAAGCACTTTACCTGTATTAACTCTTCACTTCTCACCACCCCCTAGGAGGTGGGTACTATGGTTCTCCCCATTTTACAGATGAGGAAACTGAACATAGTAATGTCAAGTAAATTGTCCAAGGTCACAAAACTTGTCAGAATGTCTGAGGCAGTGTCTGGCTTGAGAATCAGTGTTCTTATCTGGTTCTTTGCAAGTACGTTAAAAAATGCATAAAAACATGTGTGTGCATATGCATACGTGTATGTATATATGTGTGCATGTACGTATGTATTCGCACATGCACAGGAAGCAGCTCTAAGCACAGCCTCCCAACTGAGAGCAGTGCTTTCTCTGAGGAGTGGGTTGGGGTGGGAGAGGAAAAGGAGAAGATACGTACGTGATGCAAGTCTTCTTTGCTTGTTTGGTTTTGTTATGAGGAACATTATTATTTCTATAATAATTTTTTCATAAGGAATGTTTCTCAAATATAGCATTCTAGTTATTTTTCTTCTGCTCCTAGCAATTAAGGAAGAAATTTGGCCATTTTCTTTATTGTTAAGAAGTTATAGCATTCATTGATTCGGCAAAAACACCTCAACTGTGCTAGGTGTCTCTGCCTCTCCCAGTCCTCAGGAGCTCGCTGTCTGCTGGAACAGACTGACACGTACACATGTAATTCCAGAGCCTCTATAAAGGGGGTAGGAGGGGCACAAAGGAGAGATGTCAGTTCTGTGGAGGGCAGGGAGAGGTAGGTGAAGGCAGGTGCCCAGAGAGGCGGTAATGTTTTGCCTAAATACTGAAGGAAGAGCTCTTCAGGAGACCAGGGAGGGGAGGAAGAGAAAAGAGCATCCCCGATGGAGGGAATAATGGGAGTAAAACCCAAAAAGAAAGACACAGGAACTCACACTGTTCTTGAGGAGACTGGGCATAGTTTGCTTTAGCTGCAGCTTACGGAGGGAAATGTGAGGAGTGCCTCTGGAGATGTGGGCAGGAGCCACTCACCCAAGCCCTTGGGCCACGTTAAGCATTTCATCCTGTGGGCCAGTTTTTCCTAGGGGACATTTGAAGAACACAGGTGTTCCCAGAATAACTCCAAAGACATAGATCAAAAGATATACATATAAAGGAATATTATCCAGCCTTGAAGGAAATTCTGACACATGCTATATGTGGATGAACCTTGAAAACATTATGCTATGTGAAATAAATGTCAGACACCAAAGGATAAATATTATATGATTCTATGTATATGAGGTACCTAGAATAGCCGAATTCATAGAGACAGAAAGTGGAATAGTGGTTACTAGAGGACAGGGAGGAGGGAGGAGTGGGGAGTTATTGTTTAGTGGTTGTAATTTTAGTTTGAGATGATGAAAAAGTTCTGGAGATGGGTAGTGGTGAGAGTTGCACAACGAGGTGAATGTACCTAATGCCACTGAATTGTGCACTCAAAAAGTGTTAAAATGATATATTTTATATTATGCATATATTATGCATATTTTACCATAATAAAAAAAAGGTTAAAATTTTGTTATGTACATTTTACCACAATTTAAAAGTACGGAAAAAAAGAAATAAAAAGGATATAAACAAAATACTTACAGAAATAATTCAAAGATTTTTCTTTCCTGACATTAAAGTTAGACGTAACTTCTCTGCTTAAGCCGGTATTAATGACTTGTTTCTGTTATATAATAACGGCTACCATTTACTCAAAACTAGCTCCGTGCTAGCTTTACACTTAGAGATGAGGAGACCCAGGAGCAGAGGGGCCAACTCACAGGCGGGAGAGCACAGAGGTAGTGAGGGGGCATTTCTAGGAATCCTAACTGGAACTCAGCTCCCAACACCTTGCTCTTCACCAATCCCCAAGCTGCTACTTTTTTGGATATGTGGACATTTTTCTTAAAAAATTCTCCCTTGATCCGCAAAGAAAGTATTGTTTGGTGTCTTCTGGGTTCAGAAAACATGCGAAGCCTGAGGCACTGCAGAATGAGATGTCTGCAGAGTTCACTCTCGACCCACATGTGACACTTGTGCAGGGCTCTGACCTTCCGCAAGAGCCAGGAAGAGAGCATTCACGAGCCCCCCGACGCGCACACCGTGCTCTCCGCTCAGCCAGCGCCCGGCCCGCGCGGCGGCGGTCGTCCGGGGAATACGGCTCGGCCCCGCCGCAGGCGCGCGCCGCCGGGACGCCGCGCGGGCCCATGCGCAGGCGCGGCGCGGCAGCGGGGCTCCGCGGCCGTGCTCCGCCGCCCGGCGCCGCGGCGTCCCCGAGGGGTCCCCGCGGCTTCCCCGCTGTCCGCCCGGCTCGGGGCCGCCGCCGCCCCGGCTCCCGGCCCTCGTCCCCCGCGCGCGCCGAGCCGGGCGCGGCCCCGCCCTCTGACCCCGCGTCGCAGCGGGCCCGAGCAAAGTCCCGGGGGCGTGAACCGCGGCGCTCCTGCCCCGGGGCGGGGACGGCGGCCGTGCGGGGAGCGCGGGCGGCCGGCGCGCAGTCGGCCCCGTCCTGCGGCCCGCGCGCCCGGAGCCCCGCCGCCGGCCCGCGCCCCTCGCCGCCCCCCGGCGCCGCCGCAGCCATGGCGGAAGTCCACAGACGTCAGCATGCCCGGGTTAAAGGAGAAGCCCCCGCGCGGCCCGCCGCGCTCCGGCATGAGGAGGCGCTGGGCATGGCGTCGGCCGAGACGCTGACCGTGCTGCTGAAGCTGCTGGCCGCCGGCTTCTACGGCGTGAGCTCCTTCCTCATCGTCGTGGTCAACAAGAGCGTGCTCACCAGCTACAGGTAGGCCGCGGCGGCGGCGGGGCGCGGCGGGGCGCGGCTCGTGGACTTCGGCCGCGGAGCTGAGGCGGGACGGAGCCGGGCGGGGGCGGGGCGCGGGCCCGAGGGCGCCCCCGAGCCGGCCCTTCGCGGCGGCGCGGCCGCGGCCACCGTGGGCCCCGCGCGCCGGCCGGGGCGGGCTCGGGGGCGCCCTCGGGCCCCCGGCTGCGCCCGGGACGGCCCCGGGGACGGTCGGACGCTGTCGCCGGACCCCGAGGCGGCCGCACGTTGGGGTGAAGGTGCGAAGCCGTCGACGAGACCTTTGTGTTCGCTTGACAGAGCCGTCGCAGGCGGCTGACCGCAGCCGCAGGGTCGGGCGGGACGGGGCGAGTGGCCGCCCGGGGCTGCCTGACCCCGGCAGGGGCTCGTGTCACCCGTTCTCACTCGCATCGGGGGCGGACGGTGGTGGGTTTCGGATGAGAGTGCATTTTAAGGTTATCGATGTGCAAATGGAATTCACAGAGCTACGTTCGGGTTTTTCTGACCCTCTGTTGTTTTTTTCCTCTCCCGTTTTTGTAGATTTCCCTCCTCGCTGTGTGTTGGACTTGGCCAGGTTGGTTGGAATCTTCAGCATTACGTGGTTTGTGCCGTTAGAACTTCTGTGTGTGTCTTTATAGGTGGGACAGTGAATCTGTGTTCCCTGTTCACAGATGGTGGCCACAGTGGCAGTCCTCTGGGTGGGGAAGGCGCTCAGAGTAGTCAAGTTTCCTGACCTTGACAGAAATGTACCTCGAAAGGTAAAAAAAAAAAAAAAAATTTTAACTTATACTTTATTTTCTGAAAAGAAGTCACTGTGTCTGTTTTTATCAGTGCCTTGCATATCTAAAAGTTGCAGCCTTGAAATTGCCCAATCCGGAGTGGGTATAATGAAGGTAAAGAGTAAATGTGGTAATATGTGTTTAAAAAAAGTCTCACAATCGCTTTAAAATTAAGGGAAAAAAAGCCGCTAGAAGTCTTGTGTTCTGCTTTCATTAATGAACACTTGTTGGGAGCACAGCGGTATTGCATCTTCTGCATCCATCTAATCCAGCCAGTGTGTCCTGCATTCACTTTCATTTGGGTTTCTTATTCTTCTGTCTGCCTTTACTTGTCTCCATGTGAAGATGAAATGCCTTTCCTTTTTCTGCTAGTGGGCTAATACATAATCGTATTTTAAAGCATATGATGCTTCTGTCCCATGTGGTTTGATCATGTTCATATTTCTGTTTCTTTTTTCCTCCTCCATTCTTTCCTCTCTCCTTCTACTGTAGTAGTGCTGTTTATCCAGGAATAAAGTTGTTTGGGTGCTTCATGGGGGCCAAAATTGTGTATGACAACTAATCTTATGTTTTAAGTGGAAAGAATTTGATCATATAAACGAAACTGTTTCTGTTTGAAAGGACTTTGATTTAGCTATCATTATTATTGAGTTTTGTTATCCCTTTTTAAATTTTCTAGACGTTTCCACTACCTCTACTATATTTTGGGAACCAAATCACGGGACTGTTCAGCACAAAGAAACTGAAGTACGGATAACTTTGTTTTACTAGTGAGGTTAATATAATGTATTCTTAAAACTGTACTTGAATGTGAAATATTTAACACATTGTTATTGATTCTGGAAAAAAATGAAAGGACCAGAAAGTTTCTGTTGCTAAATAATGAAGATCAAACCAAAGGCTTTTAAGTTCTTTAAGTTTGAAGAGAAAGAGAAGTTTTTGTTTGTTTTGGGGTTTTCCCCCTCACTTTGATGATAGAAGTCTTCAAATGTTATAAAATGCTGTGATAGGAGATTTTCATTCTTTTTCCAGTCCTATAGTAGTGAAGGATATATGCTAGGCTTCTGGGATTTCAATTCTTTAACACAATTCATAAGTATTGTATTTTAGGCAAATTCCACAAGCAAAATAAGAGGATGGATATGAGAACTTGCATAGTCTTTTTCTTTTGACATGAGGTAGTTACAATAGGTGAAATGGAACCCTGATGCAAGTGTGATTAATACTTGACCCGTGGCTGTAACTGTAGAGGCAGCATATTCACTTCTTGAAAGAAGCAGTAGCTCTCCACCTGGTGACAGCACTGTCTTGTTATCCGCTAACCTCCCAGTTCTTGGCTTCTCCACTTAAGGAGTGGAGTGTATAGAGGGTGCATGTGATATTAGAGTTATACACATGGGGAAATCACTTAGCAGAAACCCATGGCTTCACTTTCATATGCGCTAAGCCCCTGGCATACTGGATGATTGTACAACAGAATGAGGAGATGCCTGAGGATCAGAGACAAAGCAAGTTTCCTGTCCTCCTCCTTCAGACCCAAGAAACCTGACAGAACGACCACGGTGATAAGTCTGGGGAGGGTTACATGGAAGTCAGATTTATCACGCGTGTGGCATCCTTATCCATCTCATTACCCACTGGAAAGAAATGCAGACCTGCTGCAAAGTGCTGCTTGTATAGAGTTTGCTCTTTTTCATGCATTGTCATCCATCCATCCATTCATCTGTTCACACCCTGTCTTTGATTGCCAGTTAAGTATAAGGCACTGTGAAGTGAGATGAGATATATTCAGAAATAACTATATTGTAAGAGGCTGTATGTTTGGTTAGTGCAAGCACAATGCTCTGGGAACTTAGAGGAAGACAAAATTATTTCCACAAAAGGACAGCCGAGGAATGGTCCATGTAGGGAGATTATCAGAGATGTTTGGAGGGTTGAGGGGCGGGAAGGGAGGTCAGTCTAGTAAAGAAAGGAGAAAGGGGTCTTTTTCTCTTAAAGACTAGCATCATTACTGTTCAGGGTGTTTGTGTAATAAGCAGGCTAGGAAAAAAGAGTGGCTGTTATTAGTCTTTGATAATAGATGTACCATCTCTACCATTTTATGGCTAACTTGGTGTTTCTCACTTCTAGTAGTTTTATACAAGCAACTCTTTCAGGCTTTCAAATGAGAATTATCTGTAGAGAGAAATAGGGTTTAATTTAAATCACTGTTTAATCAGCGTGAAATTTCCATAATGGAAGGAAGAGATTAGCATTATTGTAAAATACTGATTTGGAGAATCTTAGTTTAAAAAAAATAAAATGTAAAAGTTTATTTTACCTAATTACCCTTTTTTTTTTTTGCAGCTTGCCAATGTTTACAGTTCTGAGAAGGTTCTCTATCCTGTTTACAATGTTTGCTGAAGGAGTTTTACTCAAGTGAGCTAAATTTCTAGTATAAGTCTTTAACAAACTCATCACCTTGAAAAGGTGCCCAGCATATGTGAGATATTAAAATTATTTGTCTTGTTTCTGCTTTATCTTTTGAGAAGTTTAAGCAGCTTTCTCCCTTTGCTATAGGAATTGGTATGTTTACAGGAGCAGCAATTGGGAAGGTTATGAATTGGAGTTGGAAACCTGTCTGAACATGGCATGTACTTTCAGGAATTCCTGTACCTACTGCTGCCGCTCGGTGAAGCCGAGTCAGAAACAGCAGTTTAGGTTTTCAGTAGTGTTCATGTCTTGGCTACTTTTACTCCAGATGTTTGTGACCTTTTTCTAATTAAAGAAATTTTGATTTGAAAAATTCAAACTCGTTAATAGTAATAAGAAATGATAAGAATAAGAAAAACGTGAGTATACTTATATAACAAAATAAGTTTTTGCTTCATAAAAGGGGTTCTTTTAAATATCCAATTCCTTGGAAACACTTTTTCAGTTCCTTGGAAACATTATCCATTCCTTGGAAACGTGATTGTTTATAGCTTTTTTTTTTTTGGTGAGGAAGACCAGCCCTGAGCTAACATCTGTTGCCAGTCCTCCTCTTTTTGCTGAGGAAGACTGGCCCTGGGCTAACATCCGTGCCCATCTTCCTCTACTTTATATGGGACGCCGCCACAGCATGGCTGACAAGCAGTGCGTCGGCTGGCTCCCAGGATCGAACCCACCAACCCCGGGCTGCCAAAGCGCGGACTAAACTGCTGCGCCACCGGGCGGCCCTGTTTATAGCTTTTTTAAAGAAAACATCGTATTTTCTTTTGCCCATATTGTAAAATGAGTCTTTGTGAATAACTAATGCCACATTTATATGTTTTTAATTGTTTTATTTTGTAGGAAGACTTTTTCTTGGGGTATTAAGATGACTGTATTTGCAATGATTATTGGAGCCTTTGTAGCTGCCAGGTAAGATGTGGGCCTGTATAAGACCTTTTAGAGCAAATTAGAAATTATCAATAATTATTGATAATAAGTGATCAATTACCAATAAAGAGAATTTTTTATAGGCTAAAGAAGAATCATGTCTTTGAAAAGCAGCCAGAGACTTCAAAAAGTTAAATCTTTTTGGCTGTGTTAAGATTAAGCCTGCCAAACAGATTCTTGGGATTCTTAAAAGTTAAATTCATGTAATTTAGGGTTTGTTTTGCTATCTTCTACTTATTGAGCACATACCACGTGCCACACAGTATGTTCAGTATTTTCCACTTACTATTTCTGTATTTTCTTCACAACTCTGAAGGGTTTGAGTATTATTTTCCTGTTTTATAGTTGCTTAAAGTCATACAGCTAGCACACGGCAGAGCTGGAATTTGAATCTGTGCCTGACTGCAGAACCTCTGCGCTCTTATAGACCACGTGGTGCTCTTACACTTTGCATGCTGCTAAAGAAACTAGTGTCTCAGAAAAGGCAAATGATGGGGGGAAACATTATAAGTCAAATTCTGTTCCACCCTAAATCTCCAAGTGAAATTTCATGCTTGAAGAGGATAGAATAATTGGTTACTAGAGTTTTGTCATATAGCTGACGACTTCTCCCTCTAGGTAGTATTGCCTCCTTGGAGAAGAATTCTATATGAGGCCCCTACCTTTCTTTTTTAGAGGTGCCCTGCCAGTCTTTGAAGCATTTCCTTAAAGCTGGTGGGATCCAAAATTGAACCAAACAACAGGAGTTCTTCAGGGCTAACTCTGGCTTACAAAAGTTTCTGAGGAGGATTGCTATCTGGGCCAGCCTTGTCTGATTAGAACCTTTTACTTGGGAAAGAGAGTGGGAGGAAGGGAGTCTGAAGTTAAAGGGATCTCAGGCTGCTTGGAAGAGGAGCTTGCATGGCTCGTTCTGCCTAAAATTGTGGCTTGATCTCAGAACTAACCATGATCCACACTTCAGAAATTCTACCCAGTAGCCCAGCCATCTGTGCAAGATAGTCCTACCTTTTGTGTGAACTTTTGAAAAATGACATGTTAACTTTATCTTTTGGTTTACTTATCTATGAAATTAAGCTCTGATGCCTTCTGCCTGCTTCAGATGGATTGTAATGGTGAATTTGGTTGCTTGTTGTTGTCTGACTTTGAATTCAGAGCAGTGTGCCATTAACTGACATGATTGATTCTTGCTATTTTTTTGTGTTTAAATGTAAGTACTTCTCATTTCTGAAAACTCCCTTATTGAGTATGAAATTACAAACTGTAACCAGGAATCAAGAAATACTAGTAGCTGATAAAATGCCTAATGTTCGCTTACCTAGATATGAATATGTTCTTGCAAATATTGTAGTTCAGACCTATTTAAAATTAAGTGCATGTCCTTTAAATGTAACTTGTTATTAAAGTGTTGCTTATGTTTTGCAGCTCTGACTTGGCATTTGATCTGGAAGGATACGTTTTTATTCTGATAAATGATGTCCTGACAGCAGCAAATGGTGCATACGTAAAACAAAAATTAGATTCAAAAGTAGGTAGCAATCTAAAGCTTCTTTAAGAGATGGGTTTACTGATATTGGGAATGGTAATGTCAATTCATCGGGGAAAAAACGGGGAATAAAGAAAATACTTAGAAGGGAAGGGAAAGACGGGATTTCTGAGGGTAAAATGCCTGTACTTTGGTGCTCACATAATCTTTATTTTTCAATTAATTAATTAATTAGCAATTAGATTGAATTGTTGGCTTTTCTGGAAGGGATTGGGTGAATACTGACTTTGAGTTGGGTAGAGACGTTAGTCAGGGGCATGTCGTAAACAAACAGTCATGGCTGTGTTCTAGAGGACTTGGTGAGGGACCTGGACAAGGAAGAAGGGTGTGGAAGCCCTGGGGCCGATTTGAGGAGGAGGGGCTCAGAATGAGAGCGGACTTTGCGTGTTTGTCCTGCAAACAGTGAGGAGCTGCGGGAAGCGTTAGGCTCTCTCTCAGGGACCGCACCAGTTCCCTGGCCTTTGTCTCACACGTGTGAACTCTGTGCGCCCAGCTCTTTCCCTCAACTTGCAGCATGCACACAAAGGCTTTAAAGATACTGTTTGTTTGTCTGCGATACACTTTGAATATAGACACTAAATTTTGTTTTAGATCAAGCCAGGCTTCCAGAAAGCTGAGTGTTTGACCCACACTGCTTTGCTGCATCACAGTGTGAGATGACATTGTCAGGAGAAGCTGTGTGGGACTCAGTTCTGTATATCGTAGGGCTGTTGTCGAAGGAGTTGTCCTTTCTCTCATGATGCGTCCTAGATAAGGACCCACATGAGGTATTTGTCACAGATGTCACCATAGTTTTCCCAAGCAGCTGGTGTACTTTGTCTCATAGTTAGATCTTGTAGCTGACCATGGCTTTATGACTTCATCTTATTTTCCTACTCATGTTTTCTCTTCAGTCAGATGACCTTATCTGCTTAGTTTTTAGTCTGTTCTACTATATGTACAGTCTTTCTGAAACTGTTGGGTCCTTTTTTATTTTTATTTTTGGTGAGGAAGATTGGCCCTGAGCTAACATCTGTTGCCAATCCTCCTCTTTTTGCTGAGGAAGATTGGCCCTGGGCGAACACCCACGCCCACCTTCCTCCACTTTGTATGTGAGACGCTGCCACAGCATGGCTTGATGAGCGTTGTGTAGGTCCACACCCAGGATCCAAACCCGTGAACCCCGGGCCGCCGAAGCGGAGCACATGAACTCAACCACTACAGCCACAGGCTGGCGCCCGTCAGGTCTTTGTTTGGAGTTCAGATCATAAATACAAATCCCCTACCTGCTCAATAGTAGTATTAGCGTTGAGTATGTGTCATCTTGGGGTGTCTTTGCCATCTCCTGAAAGAACCATAGAATGCATGGCCATCCCAGGAGCTTCCTTTATTCTCAGAGAATGTTTATTTTGAATATCCTTGAAGAACTAAGAACAGTGTACATCTGTTTCCAACAAGTTTTATTTAAATATACCTTTTGTGTCTTGTTCTCCGTTTATTTGCCTTGATGATTCTGTATGATGATTGCATTTTAATGAAAGCTATTATTTAAAAATTTTATTTTTTTTTGGGGCCGCCCGGTGGCGCAGCGGTTTAGTCCACGCTTGGCAGCCCGGGGTTCGCGAGTTCGGATCCCAGGCGCCCGCGGACGCGCACTGCCTGTCAGCCATGCCGTGGCGGCGTCCCATATAAAGTGGAGGAAGATGGGCACGGATGTTAGCTCAGGGCCAGTCTTCCTCAGCAAAAAGGGGAAGATTGGCAACAGATGTTAGCTCAGGGCTGGTCTTCCCCACAAAAAAAAAAAAAAAAATTTTATTTTTTTGAAATAGAGAAAAGGGAGCAGTTAGAGATTTAATTTTACTCTGTTTTTTTCCTTCAGCCCGTTGCTGCTTTGGAAAATAGGTACTAATAATAACATTTCATTGTCTAGCAGCCTCAGCTGTCTAAACAATACTGTCCAATAGAACTTTCTGTGATGATGGGAATCTTCTATATCTCTGCTGTCCTTTAACAGTACCCACTGGCCACATGTGGCTGTTGAGCACTTGATAAATGACTGGCACAGCTGAGGAACTGAATTAGTAGTTTATGTAATTATAATTAAGTTGAAATAACGGCATATGGCTAGTGGCTACCATATTGGACAGCACGTCTAGAGTACATCCTAGAACCTAGAAAAAAGCAAAGATGGTTTCTGAGTATTTTATTCCCAGGAGAGCCCTTTAGTTCCTCACTCAGAAACTACTTATGACTTATTTGTATTAGAACTTTTAAGCACATTGATCTGCTTTTCATAGGTTCTGGATTAGGAGCAACAAAGTAGAAGCTGGCATGCTATTTAGAGGCAGAGAGGCTTTCCAGCAGTGTAACAGGTCAGCTGACAACCAGAGAAACAGACAGGAGCACTGTGAAAATCAGATGGAAGTACTCGAATGATTCAGGGGCTATTAAACAGCCTTTAGGGCAGCACCATGTAAGAACACAGTAGAGTGACGCAGGTTGATGTTGATGCCCTAAACTAAATTTTCATCAATGTGCTCCATTTAAGAAGGCAGGGAAGAAGATACTCAAAACAGTCAAAATGTGAAAAGAGAAAGAGGACAGTTCGGCATTTAAGTTTTTGGCATTTATCAGTTGTCTGGGTGATGTGTGTATGTGTGAGTGTGTGTGTGTATGTGTGTAGACATCGTCTACACTCGTGTCTCTGGCTGACTGGGCACCTGTCATTAAAGGTTTTGTCTGACTGCAGCTTTTTTCTTGCTGTCCTAGAAATGAGGCACACTTTTTCTGATGCTTGTGGTGGCCAGAAGCCATCAGTTATTTGGTTTATCCAAGTGGCAGTGTGGCCACACAGAGGTGCTTTTAATAAATCAGGAATTTTATTATCTATAATTTCAGGATTGCTTATAATCATGGTCCTTTGAGCACGAGTCATGTGGCATAAAGACTTAGTGCTGCATTTCAGACCTGAATGCAGCTAGGTAAAGCATTTTTAACTTTAAAGAAATCACACAAATAATACATAATTTATAATAGAAGTAGTAGAAACATAGATAAGCAAGAGGAAGAAAATATAAATCTTTAATTCCGCCATCAGGTGAGAAGCACTGTTTTGGTGGATATCCTGTGTGTGTGTGTGTGTGTGCGTGTGCACGCACATGTACACACTTAACACTGTGAGATTTTAAACAAGAGAGCGATGATATATAATGTTTTCTAACCTATGTTTTGTTTAGTACTGTTTCATGAACACCTTTCCTCGTCAATCGGCATTATTAAACATTTTTAGTGGTTGCATACTATTACACTGTGTAGTTGTATCATAGTCTAATCAACTAGTTTTCTATTGCTGGATATTTGTTTCCAGTTTTTCAAAGCTGCTTTTGAGAAGGTAGTTTGACTTTTCACATCATTCAGTGATCTTTCAGTCACAAAAGTTAGTCACGTATTGCCTATCCTTGCTACTCCTTCACCCGCCTCCTTCTCCCAAACCCTTGCCTACTTTTTCAGGTGACTCTGCTTCCTGCTAAATGTCCCAGAAGTGTGTGAATCAAAGATGGACCCAGAGTTCTCATAGACTCCCTGTGTTTCATGATGTGTGTGGTCTTTGTTGGTCCTCAGTAGCTGAGGGCACAACTAGTCATACTATGTTTTGGGAGTTGTGGATACAGTAATCTTAATCTTCATTGTCCTTCTCTTGTACATTGTCAGAAATCCTTCACTGGGAAGTTATATCTTAACTGTTGGTCTTAAGTATGAGTCTGTGTGTCTGGATCTGTCCTACCATCTCTCCTAAATGGCACTCTGTTAGCGTTCTGAGAAGCCCAAGACTAAATTGATGACTTCTGATGCCATTCTGGAAAGAGAAGGGCTTCAGGGATGTGTTTCTATACAGATGTGTTCAAAATAACGTCTTTCCTACTTGCTGTTTTGAGGCAGTAAGTTGATGTCATTTTTATTTCTCTGGTCTTAAGCACTCAAGGAATTTATTTCAAATAAATTTAAAATCTTGTAAGTTTGCTTTTTTGTTTTGAAAGCTTAGGTTATTAATGTTTGCAAAACTTCTGATTGGCTAATTTGCTATGTTATGTTGTGGGGGAGGTGTGTGTATGTGTGTTGGGTGGTACTCTGTGTAGAGTTGTGTATATCGATCTGCTAGACCCAAACGAAACACCTAATTATTTACTCTCCTAGGAGCTGGGGAAATACGGTCTGCTCTATTACAACGCACTGTTCATGATTCTGCCCACCCTGGCCATTGCGTATTTTACAGGAGATGCACAAAAGGTAAGACTTCTTAAGTATGGTTTAATGGCTTCTGTTTTTGAATTTTATTATTATTTATAACCAAAAGATAGAGTGTAGAGTTGTTAAAAATAATGTGCTTATTAAGTGACCAAAACCAGAATTTGTTTTTTAGCTTGGTAATGTCATGCTGACCTTTTTTCTTGGCATTAAGTATTGGATAGTCTTAAAATGCCTCAAAATAGCTCTGGCTGTCAAAATAAAAATAGTACATGCCAACTAGTGTCCTTCTCTTCTGTGCCAGAAGGGTAGAGGAAGGGAATTTTTACATTTCTACTAAACTACTAAGTAGGAACAGTAGCAAACTGTTCTTGAGAAACAAAAAATTCTGAAGTAGTAGAATTCTTCAAACCCAAACAAAATGCTAGGCTCAAATCTCTAGAGCTCTCTATTTTGGTCCACAATTTTCACCCTGGCTTAAATGCCAAGCTGGTTTTTTACCTCAGGAGATATTTAGCACTGTGTGGTGACTTAACCATATAAATAGCAACTAATCTAAGAGTTTACTCATTTTCTGCAAATGTTTAGCTAAATAAATCCAGAATAGAATAGAGTAGCGAAATAAATCCAGACAAGAATTTTCTCTAAAACAAGCCTATATTCATAGGGAAACATTGATACCATTTTGTTAGAATTCACACACTTGTGCAGACTAAATGGAAATCTAGAATCCTGCCAAGGATTTCTGTACCAAGATTCCCTCTAATGATTCTTCTGGCAAGTAGTTTCTTCAGAATAAATGTGTTGGTTATTTGCTCTAATGACAGTGACAATTCCCACAAATCAGTGGGAGCCAGAATAAAAAGGTTTTTGAAAGTAGTTAGACTGTAAAAAATTGTTCTTGAATCAAAGGCAGAAGAGGACTGACTGCTTATAAAGCTGTTTTGTGTTTTCATCAAGAACTCTTTCTTTTAAAAAACTGGCATAGATCATTTTGAATATGTGTCAGTGTTTTAATGAACTGTGACCTGGCTGCCAGCAGGCCTAAAAGTGACTCCAAAGTAGGACACAGAGCTATTGCTCTGACTAATAAAGGGTGTTGAATAAGTACCTTGTGGCTGTGAAAAAAGTGGGAAGAGAAACTAACATTAATTGAATCCTTATTATGTGCTGGTCACTTTATATATATAATATAATGTAGTCCCCATAACACTCTAGAATGTTTGAATTATCCCTATTTTGCCAATGTGGAAGTAGAGTTTCAGAGAGACTGAGTAACTTGCCCGACGTCATATTGTTGGTGGGTAGTAGAGTCAGCATTTGAACCCAAGCCTGACTCCAGAGGCTGTGGTCTTTCCACAGTGTTCTGCCTCCCTCTCTCAGACTCTGGCAGGAGCACCTCTCACTCTTTAGCTTTGGGGCAAGAATGAATGTGAACTAGCCAGGCCTCTCTTGGCAGCACAGATGATTCCAAATGTTGAGGCCGATCTGTACATGAGAAAGTGGGAAGAATTAATGTGGTTAGGTATTCTTCAGACTTGGCAAAGATGGAATTTTCATTAACTTGAAACTTTGACTAGTAGCTTGTAGCTACTTGAAAAAATTGACCAGAGGAGATATTTCTTCCTTCTAGAGTACCGATCATTTATCTAGAAGTTATCTGCCAGGTTGTAGCATAATTCATGCATGTTTCAAAGTTTCGTAACACACATTCAGTTTGAAATGCTTCGACATAATTAAGAATGTTTATTCACAGTGGAAAAAATTACCTTGCCACCTATATTGGGGTGAACTTTAGATTTTCCTCTTATTCTTCTTTTCTTCCTTTTTTAAGCAGAGGAGTGGAATTTGAATAATCTTTTTTTTTTTTTTTCCCAGTGAAAGTGCCAGGCAAAGGTCAAGAAATGTTTATTTTGGAAGAATAATGTTTTTTAAGAATGACAGAGTATCTAAATACTTTCAAGTTGGGATGATAAACTAATTATGAAAGCTGAACTCATTGCTTTGTAATCAAACCCCATCAGTGTTTTAGATTTCATATAAATATTTGTTCATCCTCGCTCTTATTATTAATTAATGTGGTTCCTTTAAAACATTTATTGGGGTATAGATGGGCACACTGGCTAGCAGTCTTCAATCTCATGCTCTTTTTCTTAACATTCTCTCCTAACATGCTCTCCTTCTAACATTCTCAAATGGTTAATTGGGTGTCTCACAGTGCTAGGCTCAGGTGATAAGAAAAAAGATGACTCAGGTGGTTTTCTTGCCTTTGAGGACCATACAGTCATCTTGGGGAGCAGACCTATCAACCTCAGAGCAATAAACTGTTACGGGTCTTTGGAGAAGCGTTTCAGGGGCATTGTGGGCTGTAAAGTGGAAGTGGGTCAATTCTGTCTCCTTGTTGGGGATGGATGTTTTGTGCAGCTTTGCCTACGAACAAAATTAAAATACGAGTGATACGAATAATCAGTGTTGTTTTGGTAGGTTATAAATTAAATTTGAAACTTAGAAAGTGAGAATTCTAACTTTGATGCTGTTCCTAAATTCCTTGTAAGCTTATGAGACAAGTCACTACAATTTCATTTTACGTTCAATTCTGATTAGTATTTCTGAGCATCTTCCTTGTGCTAAGAAAGCTCTGTGCTAAGTTCTCTTGGGAATATATGAGAAATATGACATAGTGCTTGCCACACAAGGGAGACATTTGGCATGCTTCAAAAATGGTGTGAGATCTGGCACCAAAGTGCATGCCCTTCAGTCAGTCCTGTAAGTGTTCAGGTTAGGAAGAAATCGGTGTGGGCTGAATATCAAGATTGGCTTTTTAGAGGAGACAGGGCTTGGTTTTCTTATCCACCAAATGTAACAAGTAATGCTAACCTGTTCTGGAAGTTGTTGTCAGAGATGTAACTTAGAGAGGTGGCTGAGTGATCTGCTTTTATTAACCAGCTCAGAAACAGTGGGTGGAGCTGGAGAAGACCTAGTGTGTCCAGGAGGCTTGTAGTCTTCTACAGGAGGTTGGTTCCGGTTCATAGTCATCAGGGGACTGTTTGTCTGAAATTCTGGCAAAAGGGGTTCAGATTACAGAGTGGGGTCTGTGGCAGGATTTAGGTCAGAGTTTTCTAGTAAGGTTTACTTTCAGTGCTTTTCTTCCAAAATATGTATACGTGTAAGTGGACGAGCATTCATGTGTGTGCATGTATTTTTTAAGAATGGACACTTGTGTGTGACAGTCTGTCTTTAAATAAAGCTGTTTCCATATGAACAGTCTGAGCCTACTTCTGGCCTTTGGTAACGCTTGACCTGTAGGATGTTATGCCTGTGCCTAACCAGATGCTCCCACATAGGCATTTTCCCTGACCTTCATTGTCTGCCTGAGGTGGCTTGTTGTGTGATTTGTGGAGGTTAAGGATGTGCTTGAGGTTGCGCAGTGGCAGAGTTTAGCACTAGAACCAGTCTGACTGACTCCAGATGGGTCTAAGTTAAAAAAAAAAAAAGACACATCCCTCCTTTAAAGGAGCTTGTGTCCTGTGGGGTGAGATAGACTAAACATAACTGCGTGGTAAGAGCTTTGCAGAGCAGTGAACAAGGGGACGGCAGGAAGTGCTGTTGTGGATAAGAAGGTTGGGGAAGCATCTTTGTGAGTTGAGCAGACACTGAGCTGACCAGACTGAGAGGCCCGTCCGTGGGGCTCCTTGGAGGTGTGGTCCAGGCCGAGGGCCAATTCCAGTGCCGAGGTGGGAGTGTGAGCCGGTTTACAAAGAGTGTTTTCTGAATAGGGAGATTCCAGGAAAAGTCAAGGTAGGCCTTGAAAGATGTGGAGGAAGAGAAATGAAAGGAACATTCCAGGTGGACTAATAGCATGAGCATGGGCACAGCTGTCAGACCACTCTGCAGTCTGGTCAGGAGGCGGAGGTCAGGACTGGAGACTGGAAGAGACCGTAGTGAGCATCTGGTTCCAGCCTCTGATTTCACAGGTGAGGAAATGGGGGCCCAAAGAGGGCTCGGGACCAGAACCCTGCTCTCCTGACTCTGCTGCTGGTGATCTCGCTCTTCCCACCACGTCGCAGCCTGCTTCCCTCTCAGCTGGGACCAGTGCTAGACACAGGAATTTGAAATTGACTCTGCAGATAGTGACAAGTCCCTAAAAGTTCATGACATAAGTGGTACACTGGAGAGAATTGGGGCTGGAATGCAGAAGACCAGCAGCCTCCAGTTCTGCCCTGACCCCTGTCTGACTTTGGACAAGTCCCTTCCATTCTCCTGCCTGCTTTGTCGTCTGGAAATTGAGGATGTTGCACCTGCTGAGTTGGTTGGTTCTCTGGGCAGGGCGCTCTCTGGGGCTGAGATAGTTTCTGAGGAGTGGAAGGCCTACCAGTGTGGAGACCAGGCTGCTGCTCTGACAGCTGGGTGAGCAGCTGCTCCCTGGCTCCTGAGAACCAGGGCTGATAACTGCTCTCATCTGTTGGACTCCCGGCTGTCCTGACCCTGGGCTGTTTTGCATGGAGGCTCCCTGTGTATTGAATGGAAAGATCTCCAAGATAGATTGTTAGATGAAAATGCATGGTGTAACACAGTGTGTATGGTATGTGAACTTTTGAGTAAAATAAAAAGGGAAAAATAAGAATATATATACACATACATTTTATTCACTTATTATTTAAGTAAAGAAACTCTGGGGAGCTGGCCTGGTGGCGCAGCGGTTTAGTTCGCGCTTGGCAGCCCGGGGTTCGCCGGTTCGGATCCCGGGCGCCCGCCGACGCGCTGCTTGTCAGCCATGCCGTGGTGGCGTCCCATATAAAGTAGAGGAGGATGGGCACGGATGTTAGCCCAGAGCCAGTCTTCCTCAAGCAAAAAGAGGAAGATTAGCAGCAGATGTTAGCTCAGGGCTGGTCTTCCTCACACACACAAAAAAAGAAACTCTGGAAGAATATACATGAAACTAATAAAGTAACCACCAGTTTGTGTGTGAGTGTGTGTGTGTGTGTGTGTGTGTGTGTGTGTGTGTGTGTGTGAGAGAGAGAGAGAGAGAGAGAGAGAAAGAGACAGAGAGAATAAGGTGAGTATAGAACGGGAATGGGAGGGAGACTTTTCACTGTCTATTTATATTTTTTTGATAGTGGAACCATGTGATGTATTTTAGATTAAACCTTATAGAAGGAACAGTGAAAAAGATAAAAGTTTTTCCATAAATAATATGGCTATCTGGTGATGAATCATAAATTTAAAAGTAGCTGGGGGAGGTGAGACAAATTAATTTGTTCTCATCATTTGGAATTGCAGACTCGACCCTGGATGCAAACTGAAGCAAAATCAGCTCCAAATTATTTTTCTCAAAATCCCACTGTAAACCTTAGTCAGCAGAGGAGGGAAAACTTCCCTCTGTTAGGACAGGAATCCAGTCAGAGGGCTCTGAAAGGTCAGCTCCCAGGGAGGCAGGAGTGATACAGAGCAGTTTATGGGTCTTATGCAGCCTTTAAGTAAGAATTAAAGGCCAAAGATGAAAAACTAAATTACCATAAAAATTGAAAGGCAAGATCCAATTCAACAACTCTTCCCAGCGGGCACATAATGCCAGGCCTTGGCAAAGCTCCTGAAAAACCAGATGTGTGTGTGTGTGTGTGTGTGTGTGTTTAATCAAAAAGTTTATTCAAGGTTCTCAAAGTCCTGGGATTACCAGAAACCAAGGAACCAATATATTCAGCATTTTGTTTTTTTAAAACATACATCTTTTAACTGCTAACTGTTAATAAAAGATACCTAGTTAATATAGATAAGGGTGGAGCAGGCGTCAGTTGACTAATGACTTCCCAAAGTGTCAGTTAGAACAGGCTGTTTAAACTTGTTAGTTGCTGCCTCCAAAAGGGAGTGTCCGCAGCACAAAGGCGTGATTCACAGTCACAGGAGCTGGAACTGGCTTTCTGACAGCACGCCCGGCTAGGTGTCTCACTAGGGATGAAAGAACAGGCCCCTTGCTGTAGATCTCACAAGGCCAGTACTGTAGGCACGGGGACATCGTATAATGTCTTCATTCTGTCACTGGTTAAGTTCTGTGGCTCAGAGGAGGTTTACAGGAGTTGCTGCGCAGATCTTCTACCTGGAGCTGTCTCTTACTAAGCACAGCTGACTAAACTGAATTTTTAGGCTGTTGGTTTAGCCTGTCCAGAGTTATTAATCTTTTCTGGGTCACTCTGTGGACCACATGGACTGATTCTCAAACCGTGAATCATTCTCTCCACGTCGAGACAGGTCTCTTCTGCCTTCTAGGCCTTGGTATTCTCAGTCGTAAAACAAATGGGTGGATCAATTGTTCTTTAGTTATGAATGGCTAGATCTCCCTCTTTGTCTGTATATTGTTTGACTGACTAAGCAATGTTTTTAGCCATTCTTACCTTTGAGGATATGCCTTTTTCACATAAGAGTCAGTGACCCCATTGGTAAGCTGGAGTGTGTAGTTTTGGCCCTGATACATAGGTGTCACATAGGTGGCAGAGCCTCATGAGCAGAGGTGGTAAAGATGTCTGGGTTCTGATTCCTTGTCTGAGCTAGGAGCTGGGGCAGAGCAGGAGACATTGTGACTGATGGCTGCAGTGGTGCAGAGGATAGGGTGGTAACCCAGGACTACGGGCCCCATGAACTGTCTGACTTTCCTGAGGGAGGGAGGGAACCATGCACATCAACTGCATGTTATCTTCTGCCTTAGCAAGTTTTCTAGCCGTTTACTTTCTAGGATAAGGATTCCATTTTTTTCTCAGTAGTTTTTTGAGGAAAGAATTTTCAAAATAGAGTGGTATCATCAACCTTTATTCTTTACCATGAAGTCCAAAGACTAAGTGGTTTACTTACTTTTAGACTTTATAGCAAAAAGGGAGGTACGAACACAGGTAGATAATGTCTCAGTCATGCTTTGGATTTTACTGCAGATCTCAAGTAAGTTGGCGACACTTTGCTTAGCAGATTTTCCTGAGAGTGAGAGTGGGTGCATCTAAGACTCAAGTGCACACTGAAATTATTCCGTGCTTCTTGCTAGAGTGGGGTGGCAAGTTGGTGCTAATGAGATCCTATGCACGTTGCAGACAGTGCCAAGTCGCGCAGCACTTTCCTGCTGAGCCTAGACACAGCCTCAGATTGTTCTCCAACACGGTGGTCCACACAGCCAGTCAGTCCAGTAGAGCTGCTCCATAAGACAAAAGCTGATTGTATCCCTGGACTGGATTTTATTGATGGTGTAGTTTTAGTGCCTCAAGTTTCTCAGATACTCCTGTTCTCTCTCAGTTTCCTTAACCTAAGTAACTCAAGAGCACTTTTTTTTCATTAAACCTTTTTTTTCAACTATTTTTATTTAAGTAAAAGTCTCATTCAAACCAAATGCCTAGTTTTAGGAAGTGGTAGGTCCTTATAAGCCATTTGCCCATTGCTTTTGCCACATTCTTCTCACACCCGTGGTGCATGTTGGCGAGTGGTACTACGTTACACCACCTGCACCTGTAGAACCAAAGACTTCACTAGAAACAGAAAGAAAGCCTAAGAAAGCATCTTTGTACGTTCAATCTGTAATCACAGCCACCACTTAGCCAAGATTCAGGAGGGCAGGCCTTGTGGCAGAGAGCCCATCAAGGTCTGTGTCACACAGAATGACCAAGAGGTCACTTTCTGTCCAGTGGCTCCTTTATTAGCTTTCTCTAGAGGCAAAAGTTTTGTATTGTTTTAAATGGCTTTTTTCCTGATTAACAAAGTACATGTTCACTGTGTCTTCTGTATTTCCTGTCTTAGGGAGAAGAAAAATTCACTTGCAAATCTATCACTGAGAGATAACAGTGGTGGAAGTTTAAGTGAATAATAGTCTCTTCTGTATGTAAATTTTGTGTACAGTTAAAGTGTCTGCATTTCATTCTCTCGATTCTCACAGGAGGCAGATGGATGTAATACAGGTAGAGGCTTAGAGGGATTAAATGGCTATGATTACCTCACAGAAAATTGATGGCAGAGTTAGACTTAGAGCTCCCACTTTCTGACTCGGATACAGTAACAGTAACTATGTGGAGCCATCTAGGTGACAGAATTCACAACCCATTGCCTTGCCTTTGGTTCTCCCCAGGAGCACAGATGGAAAGACAGTAGGTGATGGAGCTGAAAGGTACTTACTAGCTGGATAGTTGTGGAAAGTTACTTAACATCTCTGAGCCTGGAACATAATAGGGACTTAATACGCGTAGCTTTTATTGTTTTTTTATGCTATCCACGTGGTGGGGAGAGTGGACTCCATTGTACTGTAGGACTATTTGGGTCATATTTATCCCACTGCCATACTTTCAGATGGCTGCTTCTTGTTCTCTTGCAGACAAAGATCCTTTCCTGTGGCAAAGCAGAGGAATGTAACAGGCTGCTGGTGCCATAGACTGGCTTTCTCCAGAGACAGGCTGAATATTTAGGGAAGGAAAAAGTCCCATGAGAATTATTTTTCTATTTTTGAATTTTATATAAATCGAATCATGTCCATGAGATTTATTTTAATATTCTACAGGTACAATTATTTTCCTAAAGGAAACTGTGCTGTGTGTATTTGGGACATTTTTCTGATACAATTTAGGGCTCGGTGTGGAGAAACTTGGGCTTGGAGTATATAGACACAAGTCTACCATGTCTTAGCTGTGTTCCCTGAAGGAGGTCACACCTTGTCTTCTGGGGGCAGTGCGGCTTGGCCTCTACCTCTCTGAGTTGTCGTGGGAATCAAATGACATGATGTGTGCAGAAGCACTTTGTAAACGATAAAGCACTTCACAGTATAAGGCAGTAC
Source organism: Tapirus indicus (assembly GCA_031878705.1). Classification (NCBI taxonomy): domain Eukaryota; kingdom Metazoa; phylum Chordata; class Mammalia; order Perissodactyla; family Tapiridae; genus Tapirus; species Tapirus indicus. Next base: position 5,893,883 of record CM062922.1, on the reverse strand, counting down.
TTTTTATTGCCATAGTTTGTTCCTTCATTATCAGCAAACCTGGTGAAACCATCTTCAACATGGTGCCCCAAGGCCTGCCATGGGGCTTGGTACGCGATTGGGACGTAGTGGATGTCAGTGTTGTACTTTGAAAGCAGAGGCAGTGTTTAGAGCTAAAGGAAGGAAGGAGCTCAGGTGTATGGAGAGGTTTATTTGGGGTCTTTGCCAAATACCTGATTACTTTCCACTCCTAGGTCACTGATAAAAAAAATTAAAAAGTAATGTTTATATATAGTAACTAACATCATTTATTGATCTGGACTTCCTTCATGTCAGGTGCTGTATCCTTGTTGTTTCTAATTCTGATAATAACCCTGCAAGGTGGGCCTTATTTCTCTTTTTACATATGTGGAAATAAGGTTCACATAATCATCCTGGTCGAGCACAGCAGCTTATTCTCTTAGTGACTTTGTGGTAAAAGAATAGATTAGCCAGGAAAGGAGGATAATTTAGAGTTGAGGAAAGTTCTTAGGCCTCAGATTTCTGTTATGTGTTTTAGCTTGGGTGAGCTATCAAGCTGATCTAACACAGAAGTTAGAACTGGAAGAAGCCTTAATATGCACCCAGTTTAACCTCCCTCCCAGAAGCTGAGTCTGGCATAAGGAAGCAGTGTGAGGTGGCACAAGAGACTGGGCTCCTGAATCCTAGTGTGCTGCTGCCTTAGGAATGATAGCTTTTCCTTCAGGATATGGGTAACCTTTCCAAAGAGACCTCCAATGCCTGTTTGCTAGGTTATGCGTTCTCTCTTCAAAGAAAAAAAATTAAACTTAGTGCAAAAACTAATGAGTTTGTATGCAGTTAAAATGACCTTTTACCATTATAAGGAAATTTAAAATTATATAGATTTAATATGAAACTTGAAGTCTATTTAGTAGCATGTACAAGTACATGTGTGGGTGTATTAAAAAGCAAAGTTCAGCTCATCTGCCTGTAGAAAATGCTGCTAAGCTACAGGTCATGGATATTAAATCCACCTCAACTAATATTTGTGCCTAACACTTCCAAGTGCTTGGAGCTGTGCAGAAGTGACAAGTGACACAGTCCCTGCTCTCAAGGGACTTACAGTCTTGCTGGTAGAGGCTAGTCTCCTGTGTCCTGGACCAGGACTTGAAGGTTTTTCCTCAGAGGGGTTGTGTTTACAGGTATGTAAGAGCAGAGCATGAGACTTTATGCATGAATTCTTTCATCTGTTCTCCATTCATCCAACAAGCAGTTATTAAACACCTACTGCTTACTGATCCCTTTGTTAAGCACTGTGGATAGAGAGAAAGCATCAAGGCATTCACAGTGTCTGGATAGATAGTCATGTACGTACAGATAGTGACATACATACATACATGTTTATAGTCACGCATATGCACTGTCGGTGATAAAGTATCACTTCGTGTCCCAGACCATTTGGCAGGAAAGAGACGAATGTGCAGGGGAAGTTTTTGTGCAGAGCCTCCCAGTGGGAGCATTGTTTGGGATAGGTTTGTAATTCAAATCAGGACTCGAATGTGGTCTTTTGCTTCTGACCTTGATGGAATAACAGGGGCAGGATTTACCTTCCTGCCATAACCTATTAGAAATCCAAATGTAAATGGAAAATGGTTTTCAGACATTGGACAACAGGCATTGAAGGACTGTTGAGAGAAAAAGGATGAGAAGAGAAAAGAAGGATATGAAAAAGACCCAAATGGAACTTTTAGGGATGAAAAATACAATAATCTGAATTGAAAAATAAAGCAGAAGGTATTAAATAGCAGATTAGACACTGCAGAAGAAAAGATCAGTGAATTAAAGACATAGCAATAGAAACTATCCAAGATGAAGCACATGGAGAAAAAAAGACTGGAAAACAAATGAACAGAGTATTAGTGACATGTGGGATAATATCAAGTATATAATACAGTATTGTTAACTGTAATAACCATGCTGTACATTAGATCCCCAGAACTTATCTGTGTTATAACTGGAAGTTTGTATCCTTTGACCAGTATCTCTCCATTTCCCCCACCCCGCAGCCCCTGGCAACCACCATTCTACTCTCTATTTCTGTGAGTTTGGCTTTTTTTAAGATTCCACATATAAGTGAGATTATACAGTGTTTGCCTTTTTCTGACTTATCTCACTTTGCATAATGCCCTGAAGGTCCATCCATGTTGTTGCAAATGGCAGGATTTCCTTCTTTCTCATGGCTGAATAGTAGTCCATTGTGTATATATACCACATTTTCTTTATCCATTCATCTGTAGATGGACACTTAGGTTGTTTCCGTATCTTGGCTATTGTGTATAATGCTGCAATGAGCATGGGGGTGCAGATATCTCTTTGAGATCCTGATTCTGTTTCCTTTGGATATATACCCAGAAGTAGGATTGATGGATCACATGGTAGTTCAGTTTTTAATTGTTTGAGGAAGCGCCATACTGTTTTCCATAGCGGCTGCACCAATTTACATTCCAATCAACAGTGCACAAGGGTTCCCTTTTCTCCACATCCTCACCAACACTTATCCCTTGTCTTTTTGATACTAGCCATTATGACAGGTGTGATATCTCATCGTGGTTTTGATTTGCATTTCCCTGATGATTAGTGATGTTGAGTGCCTTTTCATGCACCTGTTGGCCATTTTTGTAGGTCTTCCTTGGAAAAGTGCCTGTTTGGGTCTTCTGCCCATTTTTAAATCAGATTGTTTTTTTGCTGTTGCGTTGTATGAGTTCCTTACATATTTTGGATGTTAACCCCTTATCAGATACATGATCTGCCAGTATTCTTTTCCCATTGCCTTTTCATTTTGTTGATTGTTTCTTTTGCTCTGCAGAAGCTTTTTAGTTTGATGTAGTCTCTCTTACTTATTTTTGCTTTTGTTGTTTATGCTTTTGGTGTCATATCCAAAAAATTGTTGCCAAGACCAGTGTCAAGGAGCTTTTTCCCTATGTTTTCTTCTAGGAGTTTTATGATTTTAGGTAGAAATTTCTTTATCATGATTGTAATGGTGGTTACATGACTATATAAATTTGTCAAGACTCATTGAATTATACACTTAAGATTGGTGAATTTTATTTTTTATATATTATGCCTCAACAAAGAAAGAACCGTAAGCAAACAGAATGTCTACTGTCTGTCAAGTGCTGTGTTAGGAATATGATTAGATAAATGTGATGTGGATCCTTCCCCCAGGGAGCTCACAGTCTGTAGACACAGTGTAAAAAGACTTGCAGTTCAGAGATCAGAGCCTTAGAGAGAAATACCCTAATGCACAGAGGAAAGTTCTTGATCAGGGAAAGCCCCACAAAGTCGCTGCTTGAGTCTTAGTTTGATGGTGAACAGCAGTCAGATGAGTGTTGAGGGGAAGGGCATTCCAAGCAAAGCCATGTGAATGTGAAACTGCATGTTCTGTTTCATAAGCCAAAGGAGCCTGGTATTGCTGGAGCCCTGGAGCTCTGAGGTTATGTTGAAGTGGCCAGCGTTGAAGCTGAACAGGTTGGCAGAGAGAGAAAAGGTGGAATATTTCTGAAATTTGCTTATGAAACTCTTGTAAGAGAAATGATGTACTTGAGAGAGACACCCTCGCTCTTGGATTAGAGATGCGAGGATCAACACACGCTTTCATTTCTCTTCATTGCTTTCCTTTTGGCTTAAAAACAAAACAACAACAAAAACCTTGCTTTTACAATTAACTATTTTAAAGTAGTAATTCTCCCTGGACAGACCTCAGCTGAGTTTGTGTAACTAACGCTGTCTTTGAGCTTTCATGTGTTACAGGGAGGAAATGTGTTTTAATGTTTGAGAAAGCCTTTAATACTAGCCATCTGGGAGAACTGCTGAGATTAGCAGGATGTGGCTTGTGTCTTCTAGCAAATATCAGTTTCTTTGTACCAACCGGGAGCAGTACAGAATCTCTCTCACACTGCAGGAAATGAGAAAACCTTCTGAAACTGCTTATTGGTTCAACTCCATTTATGTGAAATTCTTGACCATCACTCTCTGTCCGGGGAGTGATGCAGGGAAGAGTATATGTGTGTGAGTGAGTGTGATGGGGCCAAGCGCAGAGCAGGATTTTGACTAGTGACTGGAACAGCTGATTTTGAGGTCCTGCTCTAACATCGGATGCTTTCTTGTGTGTTACAGGCAATGGATTTTGAAGGCTGGGCCGACACCCTCTTTCTTCTGCAGTTCACGCTCTCCTGTGTGATGGGGTAAGCCTTTGCTGCCTTGTTAGCAGACAATTTTCCTAGAGAAATTTGTCCTAGGGTCCTTTTGCCTCATTCCTCGGTCTCCTATGCTGTCTCTTGAGTGTATCAGCTCAGTGTATTAGGATAATTAAACCCCTGGATTCAGGTGATTTCACAGCCCTTGGGAATGTGTCCTCAGGGCTACCAAACTGATCTCAAAGTCATGCTTAGAAGGATGGGGGAAATAAACTAATATTTACCCAGTGACCTAGTATGTGATAAGCACCATTATATTTCAACATGCATTACTTTATTTTATCTCTACATTAACCATTTTACACATCATATTGCCCTTTACCTGTGAGAAAGCAGGCTCAGAACTCCAGTACGTTGTCTAAGTTTGCACAGTTAGTAGGTGGCAGTGGCAGCCTTGGGATCTGGGGCTGTTTGACTCGTTCCTACCATGTCGTCTTCCTCTTAGGAGGCTGTGTGTAGAAGGCAAGAAGAGGGTGTCTGTAGATGTGCCTCTTCTCCTTGCCTCCACGAAGCCCTAATGTGTTTTTCCTCAACCAGTCAGTTCAGGTGACATTTGTACCTGGGTCTGGCACAGGCCAGCACACAGTGAGCGGGTGCTTCAAAATAACGTTGGTGTGGTGTCTTAGGAGAGTCAGGCTCAGCAGCCTCAGTGTAAATCTGGGAGTTTCAGTGGCTGCCACGCAGTTGTTAAGTGAACCTGTATCCCCTCTTAAAGTAGTTCTGATTTGGTTTTCTTTGGTCCTTAGGAATCTTTCAGGCCTTGACCCTGGACCAGAGGGCATATTGTCCTCAGGGGAGGGCACACCTGAGCTGGGGTCTGTGCGCTCCGAGCTTTCTGTCTGGGTTAGGTGAATTAGCAGGAATATGAGCTAAAAAGAGTACTTGTGATTGTGAGTGACAGTTTCCAGGTTTTGGTAAGGGTAACTGGGAAAAACACCTGGTCAGGAAGTGGACATGTGTTTCTCTTTAATGAAATTTTTAAAAGTCTGCAGCTGCGGTACAAGCAACAGTGAGGTGGAGAAAGCTCACAGTCAGTGACAGAATGTGCCAGCGTGGCCAGTGCTGGCCGTTTCTCTTGGCCAGAGATTATTATAAAGTAAGCAGCTGGGTCTTACTTAGAAAACGCCTCTTCCCTCTTCGTTCCAGATTCATCTTGATGTATGCCACAGTGCTCTGCACTCAGTATAATTCTGCTCTTACAACCACGATAGTCGGCTGTATTAAGGTGAGTTGAAAAAATACTGTTATCTTTTGGATACTTGTGTTATTTGAAAATTGTTTCTCTAAAATAACTCTGCCTATGGTATTAGGCCCCGTAATCCTTATTTCCTCACATATTGTCTTGATACTTTGACAGATTTTGGTGACAGTTTCTGAAACAATCTTTTAGAACTCAGGGAGGGCACAATCTCTGCCTTGAGTCAGCTTAGCTCTGAGGAGTGTGGGGAGAGGAGCGTGTGTCAGTGCAGGGGACGGCACATTCGCCTGTTTCCCACAGGGCAGATTGACGGGCTCGGCAGTGATGGGCCTGTCCATGTAACCTCCAGCGAGAACGGTTGTGTTCTCTGCCGCACTGAGTTCTGGCTGTTTTGTAGGGAAAGGATGCTGGCCAGAAGCTAATCACAGGAGTTTTCCTGTGTAGGAGCCACACCTTAACTGGCCCACTTTTAAAAGCTGTGTCTGAGATTTCCAGTGATGTCACTTCCTCCTGATCCATTTTATTTGAGGGAGGCTCATTTGTCTTCAGCCAGGAGGGCCAAGTTGACTTGAATATTGAGCTGAAGTTAGTGGCTTGAAGCCTGGGGCCTCTTTCATCTGACTTTGTGATTCTAGTGCTTTAAGATCCAAGAGGCCACAACGTGCCTGAGTTGCACGTGAGTTAGCAAGGTAGGATTGCTCTCTAGAAAAGGTGAGACAGAGGAAGATCCTTGATCCTTGGGGAAGAGGCTACAGTTGCCCTTGGGACTTTCTGATGCTCCATTTGTCAGCGTGAGGGGAGGGGTTGCAGAGGTAAGGTTTTACTGCTTTGCTGTGTTTCCTCTGCTCCCCTCATGGAGTGGTGCCCACCTGACCTCTGGAAACTAGATTTGGGTTAAAACACCAGAAAGTCTGTGACTTCCGATCATGGAATTGGAGTGTTTGGTATGAATAGAACTCTAAATTAAGCTGTAACAAGTGGCTTGTGTGAATTCCATGACAGCTAGAGACAGTTCATCTGCATTCAAAGGCCTGGGCTGGCTGAGACTGTTTTAGCCTCCAAATTAGCTCTCAGTTCTGGTTTGGTTTTGTAAAGTGAATGCTTCACGAGCAGAGTGGATGGTTTGCATCTTCAGAATAAGAACAGCAAGAACACGAGGGACAAGGGTGGTTTGCACCATGGTTTTAGCCAAGGAGGAGGATGGTGCAGGAAAACCTATGTTTAATTTCAATAATTAAACCTCTTTGCTTAGAATTTCTTAGTGTACTTTCTTTTTTTTTGTGAGGAAGACCAGCCCTGAGCTAACATCCATTGCTAATCTTCCTCTTTTTGCTGAGGAAGACTGGCCCTGGGCTAACATCCGTGCCCATCTTCCTCTATTTTATATGGGACGCCGCCACAGCATGGCTGACAAGCAGTGCATCGGTGGGCGCCCGGGATCCGAACCCGCAAACCCCGGGCTGCCAAGCGCAAACTAAACCGCTGTGCCACTGGGCCGGCCCCCTTAGTGTACTTTCTTTATCATTATCAGCATGGGGTACAAATACAGTCATGTTCTCATTAGCATAGAGTCTAGTAGTTTTCTTTTGATATTTCCTCCTCCCCATGGTAGTCCAAGAACCCTATGGACTTACTCCAAAGGGATCAGTTTTACTTCCAAACTGTAGGGGGAGGGAAAAAACTAGATTGTCTGATTAGTTTACAATTGTTGTTGCTTCTAACTCCTGCATGGAATCACTGTTGAAGGACATCTTGTACCTTCAGGCACGTGGGAGTGCACTGATGCCCTCACTGGTTCAAGTCTCGTGGGCCACAGTGGAGCGTCTTCACTAGCCTCCCAGTCACCAGCTTTAGCTCAGTCATTGTTCCTCAGGGGGCTGTAAGCTTCTTTTTGTGCTTGAGGATCCTAACCCCATAACCCAAGGGTCAGCATTCCTTCTTTCTCTTAAGTGTGGTGGGAAATTACTTAGGATAACTAGTTAAAAATGGAAATTCCTAGGCCTACCCCAGATGTATTGACTCAGAATCTCTAAAGTAGAGCCTGGAAATTACCAGTTTTAGCAGGGTTTCCAGGTGATTCTTGGGTACACTGGAATTCCTGGTACACGTTCCAGATACACTGGACTTGGAGAATTGTACTCTTAGTTTTGAACTGTCAGCACAGGTTCTCCCGTACTTCCTGCTCAGCTCTGCTTGGGGGCGCTGTTGTCTTTTTCTGATAGCAAACCTTGGTTAGGATACCCTAATATATACCTACAGTTTTTCTAACTTCCAATTGCTTTTTTTTGTTTGTTTGTTTGTTTGTTTTTTTTGTGGGGAAGACCAGCCCTGAGCTAACATCTGTTGCCAATCCTCCCCTTTTTGCTGAGGAAGACTGGCCCTGGGCTAACATCTGTGCCCATCTTCCTCCACTTTATATGGGACGCCACCACGGCATGGCTGACAGGCAGTGCGTCGGCGGGCGCCCAGGATCCGAACTCGCAAACCCCGGGCTGCCAAGCGCGGACTAAACTGCTGTGCCACCGGGCGGCCCCTCCAATTGCTTTTAAGCAACAAGGATTGGGTTCTCCGCCTTTCCCTTTAAGTTCACTGGGCAATTAATGCCAGTTAATCCGCCTTCTCCCTGGATCTCTGTGTTCCAGGAGAAGTCCTGTTACACACTTCCCAAGTTGCTTACTGGCCTTGTTTACTGTTCCATGGGGTTTAATTTTATATTTTCCTCTCAAATACTAAGAAAATATGCTCTAAAGTAAATTGCTGTCTCCGTCTCTAGGCCTAGGAGAGGCTGGCATAATTTTGAATGCTCTCTCAAAGGGCAATCCATTGTAAAAATAATTCTGAAGTTTGTTTTGGCCTTTTAAAAACACTGTGGCACTTTACCTTCTGCTTCAGAGGCCTAATCTGGGAGAGCCCAGGTACTAAAAATACTTGTGACATTTACCGTTTATGGCAGTTGCAACAGCAGAGGGGAGGCAGTGACTTATGGATGTGAAGGAAGGGAGGTTGAGAAGAATAAAATAAAAGTTTAAACTTTGGAAAACTTATTTCACCTTTGTGGTCTGAGGACAATTAAAAGGGAGCCAGATAAGCAGAAGATGTTGGCAGCTGGGAGTTGAAGGGAGTGAGGAGAGGAGATTTTAGGTACGCTACTTTTGGATGACTTCCTGCGTGTTTTTTAAGATACCAAGGAAGAGTCCTCTAAAAACAGTCTTCATGTTGGGGAACTCTCCTCCATCTCCTTTCTCCTTTTCAAAAGAAGAGGGAAAGATGCTTGCTTGTGAGCAGGTTGTCCTCCTTTGTTCTCCCCTCAGAAGTCAACGGTCGTCTCAGTGGGAGGACACAGCCTTCTTTTCTAAGATGGCTGACTGGCCTTCATGTTTTCTCGTCCAGCAGCAGTAGTTTCTCTATTTAGATTTATAGTGTCAGCCCCTCACGCGGGGCAGGCAGAGTTTGATGATCTTGTTAGTATTCTTCAATGTTGTGAGAGCATTCCGCTTCTGGAGAGAGATTGGGAAGAGGTAATGTCATTGTCTCCTTATTAGTGTTCTTGCTCATACTACACTCATTTTAGGATTGGCAGATTTTTGTTACTGTCTGTTTATTTGCTTTTGTATTTTAAGGGTAGATATTTGGGTCATAGTATGGATGAGTTTATCCCGAATATTGAAAAAGCTCAGTTAAACCTATGTAACAGTATATTGCCATTTTTCTTTTTAGAATATATTGATAACTTATATTGGAATGGTCTTTGGTGGAGATTATATTTTCACGTGGACAAACTTCATTGGCTTAAATATCAGGTAGGTAAAAATATTTAAATGTAACCACTCTGACAAGCGGGGTTTGGATGCTCACATAGTGTCATAGTAAGGTTGGCCTATTGATTGAATAGCAAATTTGTTCATTGATTAAACATTTTTGGAGTGCCTACAATGTGCTATATATTTAATGTCTTTAAATAATGCTTTCTAAGAAAGGGGGAGAAAATGATTCCATATTTTATGCACAGTGTTTGGAGAATCTTCTGGAAGTCAAATTCCTTTTACTTAGCTTTCAGAGAATAGTCCTCTATTTATTATGCTAGACGCCAGTGCAGTGTTCTCAAGGACTGAAGAGTATCAGCTGTGTTAGAATTGTTTTATGTGTATCTGACCTTGGACATGACACTGCATTTCTTTAGACTTTATTTATCTTCATCAACGAGGAGGGTGACTTGTATGGTGGATTTTTCTCAGTTCGAGAATTTTGAATCTCATGGTTTTAAATACTATTTATATACTTGAAAATCGTCAAATTTGTATTCGAGCCAGACCTCTGTCCTGAACTCTGACGTGTATATCTAACAGCCCACTTGACATCTCTAGCTGACATGTCCAAAACTGAACTTCTGTTATTTCCTCCAAAGTCTGTTCCAGCCACAGCCTCTACATCTCGGTTGGTGGAGGCTCCGCCCTTCTAGCTGCTTAGTTCAGAAGCCTTGGAGTCATCCTTGACTCTTCAATCTTATACCCAGTATCAGTGTGTTAGCAAATTCTGTGGGCTTTACCTTCAGAATTTACTGTCCAGAAAAGGATCACTTCTCACCATCTGCATTGCTCCCATCGTCATCTAAACCACCACCATCTCTTGCCTAGATTACTGCCTAGTCTCTTACACTGTGTGCTTAGTTCACCTCATCCCCCTCCCCAGTCAGTTCTCAACAGAGTAGACAGTGTGTTCCTTGTAAAACGTAAGTCAGAACATGTCACTCTTCTTTTTACCACCTCCTGGCCCCCATGGCTCTCCATGTCCCAAAGTCCTGACAAGGCCTAGAGGATCTGTCCCCTCGTTACCTCTCTGATTTCAGTTCCTGCTTCTTTTCTTCTCCCTCTCTCCACTTCATCCACACAGACCTCCTTGCTGTTTCTTTAGAATACTGGCCATGCTCTCTCTTCAGGGACTTGGAAAGGATATTTCCTCCACCTGGAACACTATTCTGCCAGATACGTGCGTGACTGACTCCTTTACCTGTGTATGTTTTTGCTCAAATATTACCTTCTCAAGGAAGTCTACTCTGACAACCCTATTGAAAACTGCAGCCTGCTCTTTCCCTGCAGATACTCCCAGACCCTCTTATTCTGCTTTTCTATTTGTCTTTTCCAGAGGACTTACTTTCTTTCTAATATATCATATAATTTGCCTATTTATATTTATTGCCTATTTTCTGTCTCCCCTGCTGGGATGTAAGTTTCGTGAGAGTTGTGTTCTCTGTCCCTGTTGTTCACTCAAGTTTCCCAAGCTCCTGGAATGATCCTGGTAGTTGCTTAATAAATATTTGCATGATGGGTTCTATGTGGAGTGGTGAAAAAGCACTTGGAAACTATAGCTGTCTCCTAGAATATGGTGTCATCTTTTTAATGTGCAGCTAATTATATAACCTCTCCGAGCTTTTATTTCTTCAAATGTAAACAAATGATAATATCTGTTCTACCTTCCTTATGGATCAGTATGAGAATTTAATACTAATATTATTAATTGGTTAATAATTCATTGTTGCCCCTTCCTTGACATTTATTGCCACTACTGTTGTTTGTCTTTTAGAGGAAAAATCATTTGTTGTTTGTGGGGCAGGAGTCAATGGGAGGGTGAGTATCTGTGTATACCTGAGGATTGCATATTCTGGAAGGAGGATGAATGGTTGAGTGTCAGGCCTCGTTCCCAGCTAGAGTTCTGATGCTCGCCATCAGCCTGACTTTGAGTGGGTTATCTTTTCTGAACTTCAGTTTTCTTATGTGTTGGGGATGAAAATACCTTTCTCTTAAGAGTTATTAGAATGAAATAATGTAATGAATGTAAGGTACCTAGTTCACTGCTTGACCTCTATGCTTGGTAAATATCAGTTTCTTTCACTAATGTTTGTGAGGAAGGGCCGGGATATAAGGAGTGTGTTCTATCTGGATGTGGCCAGTAATCTGGATTAAATCTGGATTGAAGCATCATTTGATGCCATATAGGCCTGATTCAGAGATGTCTGGGTTTTCTGCTTGTCCCGTTCAGATAAATAATCTGAGAATGGAGCAGAATGGAGCAAAAGCTTCTGTTTGCATTTTCAGATCTCTGCAGTTCAAGTCTCTAATAAGATAACATAGTATCTTCTAGGAAAGGTTAGGTATCTTTTTTCATGTGCAGGCTCTTTAAAAAAGCTTCAGTACCTGAGTATGTTGAATGTTACAATTTATGCCAGTCTGACATATATCAAATCCAACATCTTGAACATTCTTCCAGTAGAATTTCTTTTTATGTCAGATAGTACAGTATAGTTCTGGTTAAATAGTATTGTTTTGTTAGCAAGGTTAGTTGATAATGATGTCATTGGTACTCTGTCCCTGTGTAGTGTTTTTAATAATGTCTGATTGCTCTCACATTTTATTGTAATGAATTTTACATGTCATATCTCTTTAATCTGTTGTATTACAAGGCTAGGGAGTGTAAGTGATGTACTTAGCCAGGCAGCCTTCAGATTGTTTGCAGAGTTGGGGTTAGAATCCAGGTGACCTTCAGTTCAGATACTATTTCCATTACAGTGTGCTTTTCAGCTTTTGTAAAGGAAAGTATATATTGTCTAATTTTTTTTCTCACTTTTTCTCTTTAAAATGAAAATTATTGTTTACTTTTTTGGATTTATCTTCCACTAGTTAGTAAGCAGACTCATAGAATTATGGACATTGCTTTTTTTTTTTTAATGTAAAAACCAAACTTCAAGTGACTACTTAACTAGATTTCACTTTGATTGGAAATGGGGTCAGTCCCCTCTTGGCTAACTGCGTGTTGAAGGAAATCACTAATTGAACTGTATTCTTAAAGGATTCTGTGATTAAACCCAGATAGGTCCAGCTCCCCTCCATGCTGCCTGGTCTTTGTGCTGCTTTAAGAAGCATGTAAATAGCCCTCCTCTGGCATGATTCAAGTGTGGGAAGCAGGAGGTGTGCATTGGTCCCTTCTCGGGCTCTATCCAAATTTGAGTCTGTGATTTAAGGAGGCTTTTTTTTTGGTGGGGCTCTGTTGAGAGCCTTGCTGTCTCCAACTCCCTTAAATGCCTTTATCCAGTGGCCAGTTACTGAGTGCTCACCCAAGCCCATAAAAGCAATGGAGAGGACAGGGATGAAGTGAAGGGTGGTGACGGAGCGTGCTTCTCTGTTTCTGTCAGAGGCTGGGCTCTGGCCTGTGGCTTTGGCCTGAGTAATGTAGCCTTTCCTGGTAGTGACATCATCAGTCTCATAGCTGCCTGGGCTAGAAGTCTTAGAATCTCTGAAACTCGTCTTTATCTGTGATTCCTTTTTTTCTTCTGTTTTTTTTTTTTTAATTAATATATGATTTAGGTACAGTAAAAGTCACTTTCTGGTGTACAGTTCTGCGAGTTTTAACAAATGCATACAGTCATGTAACTACCACCACCACATTCAGGATATGAGACAATTGTATTACCCCCCAAATCTCCCCAAGTCCCTTTGCATTGACCCTCTCCCCTCCCCACAGCCCCTGACAAAGATCTGTTTTCTCTCCCTTTGGTGTCCAGAGTGTGATATAGTAATACATGATGTGTAGCTTTTAGTCTGACTTCTTTCACCTCACATATTGCATTTGAGATTCTGTGTTGTTACATATATGAGTAGTTGGTACCTTGTTATTGCTGAGTAGTGTTCCATTATAGATTGATCACAGTTTGTCTGTTTACTAGTTGAAAGACGTTTGGGTAGTTTCTGGTTTTTAGCTGTTTTGTATTAACTGTAAAACATTTGCTTTGAAGTTTGTGTGTGAGCATAAGTTTTCATTTCACTTGGGTAAATACCTAGGAGTGGAATTCCTGAGTAGTATGGTAAGTGTATGTTTAACTTTATAAGAAACTGCCAAACTATTTTGGAAAGTGTCCATAGCATTTTCTGAACCACCAGCCGTGTATGAGAGCTCCAGTTGCTTCACATCCTAGCCCTTGGTGGTGTCAGTTTGTTTTTTAAATTCTAGCCATTCAAATAGACCGATAGTGGTATCTCACTATAGTGATTTTAATTTTCCTAATGGTTAATGATGTGGAGCATCTTTTCCTGTGCTTATTTGCCATCTCTGTATATTCTTTGGTAAAATGGCTGTTAAATATTTTGCCCATTTTTCAAAAATTGGGTTGTTTTCTTAATGAGTTTTGAGAATTCTTTCTATGTTGTGGATACAAGTCCTTTGTCTGATATGTGACTTGCAGGTAATAGTTCCTGTCTTTTGTATTATGTATTATGGCCTGTGTTTTCATTTTTTTTAACAGTCTCTTTTGAAAAGCAAAATTTCTAAATTTTGATAAAGTCTGTCTGTTTTCTCTTGCATGGGTTGTGCTTTCGGTGTTGTATCTAAGAAGTGTTTGTCTAACCCAGGGTCACAAAGATTTTCTTTTATGTTTTCTTCTAGAAATTTTATAATTTTAGGTTTTACAGTTGGGTATATAGCACATTTTGGATTAATTTTTATATATGGTGTGAGGTCTGGATGAAGATTCTTTTTTTTTTTTTTTGATGAGGAAGATGGGCCCTGAGCTAACATCTGTGCCAGTCTTCTTCTATTTTGTATGTGGGACGCCGCCGCAGCATGTCTTGATGATTGGTGTGTAGGTCCGTGCCTGGGACCTGAGCCCGCAAACCCTGGGCTGCTGAATCAGAGCCCACGAACTTAACCACTATGCCACCAGGCTGGTCTCTGAAGATTCTTTGTATTGTGTGTGGTTTTTTTAATATAGATATCCAATTGTTCCAGTACTTTTTATTGAAAATACTATCCTTTCTCTGTTGAATTGCCCAATTCTTTGTAACAGTCTTTTGAGGTTCTTTTATTATCACTATTTTGTAAATGAGGAGGCTGAGGCTTCATGAGGGTGGGTAAGTAGAATGCATTCTGAAGATCTGCATTGGGCCTGTTTTGCTCTGCCAGGCACTATGCTCGAGAGACACGTGGTGCATTCCCTTGGATCTGCCAGGGTCACACAGTGAGTGAGTCATGTCACAGGGTTGTAACCCAGGTGGTTTGGACTCCAGAGTCCCAGTTCTCACCCCTTAATGCATTACCATTCAGTAAATGACTGAATGATTATAATGTAGCCTAATAAATCATGTGTGTGTCCATTGCCAATTTAGATACTCAGCTATTCAAGGACAGAAATCACTTGTCTTGTTTAAAGTTGTGTCAGTATTTATCAGTGCCTGGCCTGTAATAGGCATTCAACTAGTAATAATAATAGCAAAATACTAGCCAGTATTTTTTATGCAGACTTGTGCTAGGCGTTGTTCTAGGTTCTCCATACTGATCTTCGTAACAGCCCCATGAGATAGATACTGTAAGCATTCCATTTCACAGAGAGGCTAAGAAACTTGCCCATTTACCCAGCTGGTAAGTGTTCAATCTATGATTTGCCTTCCAAGTCTTCTTCCTTAACCACAGTCTAGTAAATGGTGAATAGATGACTGAATTATTTTTATTTTCATATCCCATCATGATATGTCATCACACTGGTTACAGACTCTTAAGCTAGCCTCCTTTGGTGTAACAAAAACCATTTTACTGTAGCTTTTGAGGCCAAACCAGAGTCTGCACAGCTTAGGGTTTCCAGAGCTGGTTCCTGAGGACTTTGGACCAGCTACCCTCTCTCCACACCTGAATCTATGATTCCCTCATTTTGGATTCCTTTGCCTCTTTCCTTCGAAGTATGTGTTGCTTTTTAGTTCCAGACTGCTTCTCCTCCTGAGTAATTCCTTCCTAGTAGTCTCTCTTCTGGTTCCAGGTTTCTGAAGTAAGGACATAACTTTCCTTTGCTCAGTGTTCTCTCATTTGAAGAGAGAAAAGGACATGTTCTTTCAGTCGCTGCTGATGTAACATCTCCCAGGCTGTGTACAGAATTTATCATGTTATGTAGAGCTATTACGTAACGGGCATCTCACTGGAATAATGTGGACTTTTGAATAGGAAGTAGGGAGGTTAGCTAGGCCTTGGTTATGTCATAATTCCTGACAGAAGAGCACTGAACTGGAATATAGCAAAAAATGAGTGTTCTGTTACTGATACTGCCACTAGCTACCTGTATTTCAGTGTTCTCGCTCTCAGTTTTTGAGCTAGAGCTGTCTGTCCTAATTCTGGCACTGAACTTCTCTGATTTACCCTGAAGAAGTCCTGTGGAAGCTCTGCCACGTGATCAATAGGTGTAAAGTTATTTTGCAGAAGGCTTGTGACATTTGAAAACACATAAAATATATGATCCTTTTAGTTCTGATGGGAGTTCTCCATCCACATTTTAGGGTTTTTTAAGAGGCAGAAAATTAAAAGGAGTACACAAATAGGGGAGAAATGCTGGAAATGCTTGAGTAGTTTGGACTGAGCCCCAAGTTGAAGAATAAGATTGAAGATGTCAAGAAAGCAAAACAAGGGCTTCTAAATATGTAAGAGAAGCCCTCCTTTCCAGAAAACTAAACAGTAAGACTAGGTAGGAAACAAGTTTTTAGGCTTATATTCTTTTTTTTCCTTAACTTTTCTCTAGTGCAGTCTTTAAGAAAAAACCCTTATATATGTCCTTGGGGCCTCACCTGAATTCTGATCTTAAAGAGAGCATTTGCCTGACTCATATCAGTTAATGAAGCAAAGAATATCCTTGTCAAGGCCTGTGAGTTCCAAAGAACATCAGAACAGGATTGGAGAGCCTTTTATTTTTTTCTAAATTTCCTCCTGGGCAAATTCCTAAAACTCCTGTGCAGATGGAATGGTTCACATCCCAGCCAGACTTCTGTGACTAGGGTACTTGTACTTCTAGAGTGTGTGCCCAGATCAGCACTTATCCTAGAGGAGAAAGGATATAAGTAGTTGTCTGGGAAGGCAGCAGGTAGAGAGTTAGTGTTTGTTGAGCACCTAGTATATGATGGCCACCACCTTTACAATGTCATCTTGTGTAATCATCCCCCAGTTCATGTGAATAGTGGCATTGGGACACAGAGAGGTGAAATAACTTGCCCAAGGTCACACAGCTACCATCGCAAGAAGCAGAGCTGAGACTCTAACCCTGATCTGACTCTCAGTTTTCCCCAGGATTTAGCCATGTGTGGGCGTGCCGGATAAGAGATTAACATGGCCCCTCTTCCTCCTGCCTTACCACTGTCTCCCGTGGTAGGCAGGGTGAGAATCAGAATTGTTGAACCCATTCTGTGCATACATTAAAGGAAGGGACTACTTAGTGGCATGCAAAGCCATAGACTAATTTTTGTTGGGAATCTGTAATCCAGCTGGGAAGATTCATTTGTTCATAAACAAACGTATGGTAGGGACCCACCATGTACCAAACATTGTTTTAGGCAGTGGGCATGGAGCTGCTCTCAAAACTGATCAAAACCTTGCCCTTCATGGAGTCTAACTTCTGGTAGAGGAGACAGAAAACGAATGAAGATAACTGCATGAAGTATTTGCTGGTGATAAATATTAGCTGTGATAAGTAGTAATGGAGAAAAGTAGAGCAGGGAAGGGGGATGGCAGTGTTGCAGGGGGTGGCAGTGCTTACTGAGAAGTTATGTTTTATATAAAGACCTTGAAAATGGAGGGAATGAGCCACATTGCTTTCTGGAGGGAAGAGGAAGTGAAAAGGCGCTGAAGTGGGAGTGTGCTTGGTATATTCAAGGAACAAAAAGGAGGCCAGTGTGCCTGGAGTGGAGTGAATGAAACGAGATGGGCTACAGAGGTAATGGGGTGGAAGGGCAGATTGGGGACTACCTTTAAGAGATAGGGAGATGGAGGATTTTAAATAGAGGAGTGACATGATCTCGCTTAGTTTCAACTGGATCACTCTGGCCACTGTGTTGAGGTTAGACTGAAGATGGAGAGGAAGTGTGAAATGACTATGTTAACAGCAGTGGCTTACATTTATATAGGAATCATATAGCATTTATAACATTAGGCATTTGTATGGCATTAATAATAGCAGCAATGGGGCACTTTTTATACATTCTATCAATAGAGCTTTCAACAGCTGTCATCACACAAGCATCGGAAGGTAACTATCCAGACTGGTTCCGGTAATAAGGTTGTGGTAGTCTCAGGAACTGAAATCACACAGAGTTGCTGGGAGACTTCAAGGAGGAAAGAAGGCTAGACCTTGACCAGAAGGTTGGATTTAGAGAGGTGGAAGACAAGGGTAGGCATCCAGCCATGAGTACTGCAGGAGCAAAAGCATGGAGCTGGAAATACAGCTTGGGGAGGGAGCTGGGGAGCGTGGGCAGTGGGTGCTCCAGTAGGTGAGAGGAGGAGGCGTTTTGCAAGGGTAACACTGGAGAAGCAGGCTGACGCCTGTGCGTGAGTTGCCTCGAATGTCTCAGAACAGAGGAAGAACGAGTGCCCCACTAGGAGGACGCTCTGAGAGTGACTTACAGACCACAGGTGGTAGAGGTTAGTAGAGGCTTGCTCACTCACAGTACAGTTAAGGCCTAGTTGGGATGACCGAAACCAGGAAGGCCTCCCGAGCTGAGGGCTCCGTGGTTTCTGGGTGAATGGGTGTGCGGCCGCACAGAGAGGAGAAGCGGCACTGCCACCCCTTCTTTCTACTTTTGGCAGGATTAGCCCTGGTGTGCCTTGGCGTTTTGACCTTTTCCTCTGTTGGGTGTCTGCTGTGTGGTAATTAACCTTTGAAATGATCGCTTGTCCTGTTAGATAATTTAAGTATATAACTTAAATAGAATTATTTCTCACTTCAGTTCCAATCACCGTTTCACTGATGAGGGAGCTATGGCTCTGAGCAGCTAAGTAACTTGCCCCACATCCCAGAGCTTTGTGAACATCAGAGTCCACAGTTATTTTACTCAACCCTGTGTCACCTCTGTGTTTCTCTCTGTTCAGATTGGAAAGCTCTGGAAGGTGATAGATACAGAGGCAATATAGCTCTGCTTTGTTTGGCTGGTGAGAAAGATGAGAAAAGGCTCCCCAGCAGCTGTTCTGTGGGGAGTTAAGGTGGGGTGTCCCAGTCCCGGTAGGAAGAATGTATGTAGGGCTCAGCTTCAGTTGTTTGGCAGGAGTGGTGTGTGTTAGGAAATAGCAGTAGAAGTCAAACTGTCTTGGTTCCTAGGTTTTGATGTGGATTAACCTAATTTACATATGGAATATAGAAGGCAGGGTCTAATCTAAGAGGCAGAGCTACTTGTCTAGACACGTGAACAAACATGTTGGCTCCAGGGGGAGATGGAGACAGTCTGGACCTTAGGCCTCTTCTTCCCTGGGCGTGGAGTTGCTGTATAGAAGGCATTTTTAGTGAGTATTTGTAGAGTGGTTATCTGATTGTGTGATACTAGTGAGCATGTCCATCGCCGTAGGTCTAGGAGAGAGGTAGGTTGTGTTTGCATGGTTTTGGAAGATCAGAGTGGATCAGGGCAGATGAAGTGGCCGTATTCAGCACTTTCCCGTCAGTCTTGCAATCTTCTAACTAGATCCCTGCCTGCAGGGCTCTGTAGCTTTGTCTTTTCCTTCTGTTTATCTCCTGGCTGTGTCTGCCACAGCAGGTCTCAGTGAACTAATAGTTGGTACTACTATGATCTGAATATTAGGCAGATGGAGAATTGCTTGAGCTTTTAAAAAATGAGTATTTAGGATAGTTGAATATATAAATACCAATTTCAAAGTACCAGAAGTCATCAACTTTAATGTAAATATTTATGGAGCCAATAGATTAATGAGAAGTTGTTTGTTTGAAGTAGTAGAAGTTCCTGATTCAGAATCATTTGGTAGTGATACATAAAAATTCAGATATAGGCCCCCCCACCCAAGATCTGAGCTTTTTCCTTTTTTTCTCCATCCTTCTCTTTCCCTCCTTCCAGTTTCCTCGAATTCCCAAAGTTGATAGGAAGCAATTTATATTCCTTTCCAGCATTAACTCATCACTGCTTGGCACATAGTGTCCTTGCTGATGAATATTTGGTTCTCTTCAGGTGATTCTGGCATGGCCATTTCTGGAAACTTAAATATTTGATAATGATCATGTCAGGAATAAAGATGAGATGAAACATCTTTTATTATTGCCTCCTGTTGGAACTTGTGAGAATCTGAACAGTCTGTCCTCTTTACTCTCCAGAGTAGTCTCTGTGTTTTGGTTTTGCTCTGGTTATTTAAACAACTATGTTGCAACAGTGTGCCCTCCTCTTGCTTCAGGTTGAATCTCCTTGTTCTGCCACCCTCTCTCGTTAACAGTGCCTCTGGCCTCTGCTGTGAGGATCAGCGCTGACCCAAGTGGGAGAAGGGCATCAGTGTTCCCTGATTGCTTACTGTGTGCCAGGATTAGGGCCTAGTTCTTTTTGCATCTTATCTCATTTAGTCCTCGAACAAACCTAGGTAGGTAGTAGTAGTCCTGTTTTATTAATACAGAAATAGAATCTCAGAGAAATTAATAAATTTGCTCAAGGGCACAGAGCTAGCAGTATAGTCAAGATTTGAACCGAGACCTATCTCCAGAGTCTGGGTTTTTTATTACATTAACTACACTAGGAGTGTTGGGTCCAGGACCACCATATGGACGAGGCCTGGCACCCTGACCAGGGCGTTTTTGGTCATCTTCTATCCTGCACTGCTCCTTTGTTTGTGTCCAGGTGAAATGGGCTTAATATGAACATCAGATTGTCTTGACAGGAAAAATAAGAGACAGCACTGTTACATTTTAGGTTGTCGTGGGAGGGGAGTCTCGAGGAGGACAGGATGAAAGGCAGGAGCAGGCCTTCACTTTGTTGTGTGGAGGGTGGGGTTGGAGGCAGAGGGAGATTGGCTGTCATGTAGACTTACATGTGAACCTCAAAGAATTGTCAGCCTCAGTCAGCAGGGCTTCAGTAAGCCGTCTCCTCAGGTCCTAGCCCAGCTACCAGGGAGATCATCTACTTGATGCACCAGAAAAACAAGAAAGGTTTCCAGAAGAGTCAAGGAGAGCAAATTCTAAAAAAAAAAATAAAATGGGTAACAGCTTCCAGATGAAGGAAAAGGTGAAGCTCTATGAACGCTGCACAGGATTGGGTTTGTGAGGCTCCTTTCTTGGAACGGGACCATAACGGATGTTCAGCTCTGCACTTCTTTATTAGGCTGCTACCAAGTGCCAGGCCTGTGCAAGGGGCTCTGAAGAGCTAAGATAAGGCCTTGGGAAATTTATAGGCTGATGGGAACAGGATAAGGACAGGTACCTGCAATATCAAGTGGAGCGGGACCGTAAGGGAGGAAGCCGTTCCAGTGGGGAAAATCAGACTGGTTTATTCTGGTCCATCTTTGGGTGCATTGTGGTCCTGAGCATGTTATCTTACGACGCTGAGACTCAGTTCCTTCTTCAGTAAAATGAGCACCTTGCAGGAATATTGCAACGACAGGAGATGTACGTAAAATACTCGACACGTAGTAGACTTTAATAAATGGTCACAATTTGATATTAAGGGCTGTGAGTGCCTGCTCTCGCTTCCTTGTTGCGGCGGCTAGGCCTCTCTCACCCTGCTGCAGCTGGTCTGGGGCTGGGCAGCCAAAGCCCAGAGGGGCTAGAACTAATTTCAAAAAGCGGTAAGTTGATGAGTCAAGCAGTCAGGCAAAAGGTGGGGGCCAAGCCCAGGGCAGGGACATCTTAAAGCAGAGCCCAGGCCGGGCTGCCAGCCAGAGATCCAGGGGAGTCACGGGCGCTGGGCTCAGTGGAGGAGCAGGGCACAGCTCCGGCTTACTTCCAGGGGGCAGGAGGATTGGGGCAGGAGGCTGTGCATCCCTCATGAGTCCCCACAGAGAATAGACAAGGATAATCACTGTCCCCAAAGAGTGAACCCTCCTGGTGGCAGGTGTGGGGGACAAGTAACCAGCTCAGGGGCTGAGGGCTTGGGTGATAGAGCTCCACTGTGAACCTGATTCCAGTAGGAGAGAAACCAGGTCTGTGAATCTCCCAGGGTCTGCACATTGACTTACTAATTGGGGTGTTCTTCATTCCTAATAACATTTCTTTGTCTTGAATGATTATTTTTGAAAATGCAGAAAGTATAAATGAAAAAGAAATATCTATATAGGCATACCTCAGAAATATTGGGGGTTCAGTTTCAGACCACCGCAACAAAGCAAATATCACAATAAAGGGAGTCACACGAGATCTTTGGTTTCCCAGTGCATGTAAAAGTTATGTGTACACTATACTGTAGTCTGTTAAGTGTGCAATAGCATTATTGATATAAAAGAAATGTCCATACCTTAATTAAAAAATACTTTGTTGCTAAAAACGCTAACTATCATCTGAGCCTTCAGCGAGTGGTGATCTTTCTGCTGGTGGAGGGTCTTGCCTCAGTGTCGATGGCTGCTGACTGACCAGGGTGGTGGGTGATGAAGGTTGGGGTGGCTGTGGCAATTTCTTAAATAAGACAACAGTGAAGTTTGCTGTATCGATTGACTCTTCCTTTCACGAATGCTTGCCCTTTCTTATCATTCATGTGTTCACTGAAGTAGCTCTTTTAATTCCCTCCAAGAACTTTTCCTTTCCATTCACAACTTGGCTAACTGTTTGGTGCAAGAGGCCTAGCTTTCAGCCTATCTCAGCTTTCGACATGTCTTCCTCGCAAAGCTTAATCATTTCTAGCTTTTGATTTAAAGTAAGAGACATGTGACTCCTCCATTCACTTGAACACTTAGAGACCATTGTAGGGTTAATAACTGGCCTAATTTCAATATTGTTGTGTGTCAGGCAGTAGGGAGGCCTGAGGAGAAGGAGAGAGACGAGAAGAGCTGTTCGGTGGAGCAGTCAGAACACACATTTATCGATTAGGGTCGCCATTGTATATGGGCGTGGTTTGTGGCGCCCCAAAATAATTATAGTAGTAACATTAAAGATTACTGATCACAGGTCGCTGTAACAAATATAATAATAATGAAATAATTTGAAATATGCAAAAATTTCAAAATGTGACGGACACAAGGTGAGCAAATGCTGTTGGAAAAGTGACAGCAATAGACTTGCTCAACGCAGGGTTGCCGCAAACTTTCAATTTGTGAAAACGCAATATCTGCAGAGCACAGTAAAGCGAAGCGCAACAAAATGGAATACGTCTGTAATCTCACCATCCAGATGTAATTAACCATTGTTAAGATTCTTGTGTTCCTTCCACGCTTTATTCTGATGTCTGTTGATGTACATATTCGTGTTCATCTAAATAAAATGGGATCAGATAATACTTAATGTTTTGTGAGATTATTTTTTCATTTAATATGTCATTGCCTGTTTTCATTTTATATCATTTTAATGGATGCATGGTATTCTATTGTATGAATTTATATATTTCCCCACTGTGCCACATTTACCCTTTATCTGATTTTCTGCTATTATAAACTTTGTGGTAAACACTTTGTCGATAAGTCTTCGAAGATGTACACAATTCATCCGTGATTGCTAGGTCACAGGATAAGCAGAATTCCAAGGTTTTGATTTCAACAAATTGTCTTCCGGAAAGGTTGTGTGACATTGGCACTCCCACTGGCAAGTGTGCAAACCTGCGTTTTCCCACAGTTGTGTCACCAGTGGTGGACGATGTCATGGTAGGGTGTCTCTAGTTTGGTGGATGAAACGGCCGTCTCTGTTTTCCTTTCATGTGCAGTGATTCACCGAGGCGACTCCAGCTCTCTCCCCGTCTCCCTTATCTGCCGTCCCGCCCTCCGCCCTGACGGTGGTCTTCTCTTTTGCAGCATTGCTGGGAGCCTGGTGTATTCCTACATCACTTTCTCTGAAGAGCAGCTGAGCAAACAGTCAGAGGCCAGTAACAAGCTGGACGTTAAGGGGAAAGGAGCAGTATGACAGAGGACCGCTGCAGCCACGTGGGCCAGGCTTTTGATCAGCTTGGAACACTGGCGATTCTTACGTAGATGCTGAAGTGTCCTGATTATGGAGAAAATACCATTCCTTTGCACTTGTACAATCTGAGGATTGATTGCTGCCTTTTAAAATTTTATGAGAGAAACTTATAATTGACTCTATTTTAAATATGCCATTTGAATTAATTTATATCAGACTGGAAAATGTACTGGGCTTTTTAATTTATTTTTCTTGTATGCCGACAGTGAGACGTCAGTGTGTTGGAAATATTTTGTTCCGTGGTTTGCTGTCCCAGCGTCTTGGGAACTGCACATGCAAAGTGCTCCAGCCGGAGCCACCTCGTTCATGTCACCGTTGCATCTTGGGGCATTTTAGCCTGCCTTCTGCTGAAAATGTAGCCAAGTATCTGAAATTTCTCTTCTTTAAATTTTATTTCTTAACAATCGCATTTTCTTCATAAGGATATCATACTGCACTTGCCACAGATGAGAACTTTGGCACTAAAAAAACACATGGGGTTTCAAGTGTATTGGTTTCCGTGGGGGCTTCCCTGAGAACTCATCGGATGAGCAGAGTGCATTCCTTGAAAAGATGCTGTTCCTCTGCTGTCTAGGCTGGGGATAGTGAAGGGATGGAGGAAGGAGGGCTTCTGCTCTTTTATTCATCTATTTGATTCACTCATTCAACCAGAATGTACTGAGTGTGTGATGTGTGCAGGCATTGTGCTGAGTGCTGGGTGCAGGCATGTTTCTGGAGGGAGCTGAGGGATCTCCCTCCTGCTGTGGTGACCGAGGGTAAGACAGAGGACTTATATCTGTCAGTCCACTCAGAAGACTGTGTGACTGGGAACGAGTCACAGAAACTTCCCAGCTCTCAGGAACTGCACATCTGTGAGTGGGGTTAGGAGCTGCTGCCCCCCTGCCCCTCCGCCGGGGAAACCCGATGCTGCAGCGTGCAGTCAGCTGCCTGGGAAGAGCCGCGCTGTGTAAACTGTGCAGCTCAGCTCCTCTTCTCTGAGTGGGCGTGGCAAGCAGGCGACCACCCTCCACCTCCCCCTGCTTCCCTCCTCTGGGTTTGGTTCCTACTCATTTTACTCCTCTTTGAATCCTTAGGACTGAATGTATGGATATGAGGGGAAAGGCTGGTTAGATGTGTCTGTATTGTCGAGGCTTGGTCTTCCAGTGTCCGTGTACGAGTCGTCACCTTCCTTTCTCTTCAGATGGCATGAGCATCCCTCTGCCACCTGCATCGTGTGTCTCTTGGCTCACTTAATGAACATACCAGCTTCTCTCCGGACCAGGGCTGCATCCAGGGGGAGCAGCTGTGAAGGGCGTTACCTGAATTGCCTCTTTGGGTGGGGTGGGGTGGGGTGTTCAACACAGTCCTGTGACTTGGCTCAAAGACATCCATTGACTTGGGGGACGAGTGTTTGCTCAGGCCAGTTGTGCAGTCAGTGTGCCAGAGGCTGGGCACCTTTGCAGTGTTGCACACGCTAGCTTCAGTTTCATTGGGTTGGGGATTCACTGGACTCTGTTGACCTAAACAATTAGTATTTTGGTGTCTCAGCAGGCGACTTGGAAGGTTTTTTTTCTTGTTCTTTTTGAAGATTATATTGAGGTCATTTTCATATATATGTTTTTCCCTTATTTTGGTTTGTCTTGATTAAAGCCTGCCAGCGGTGCTGGGTCCCTAGAATTAGCCTCATGGCCAACTCCCAAGTTACAAGCTCCACGTAAGAGGTCCTCAGGCTCGCTTTTGTCCAGTGTCATCTGATCTGAGAAAATTCCAGTAGGAGAACAGGATATTACCTCGTGTAAGATGCTTCTTTTTGTGCCTGTTTTACCAATGAGAAAATGAGACTCAGAGAATGTAGCTGACTTGCTGTTTCCCACTGAGCCAGGCTGCCATTGATCTGCCTTCTGAGGGATGAGGAAGCAGGAGTGCTTGCTGAGTCTGCTCGAGATCTTTCACGGCGGTGACTGGCTGACTGAGATTGGAGTCAGAGAGAAGCTTTGCAAATCAGGGAGAGGGATGGGTCCCTCTGTGTGCCAGAGCCTCTTCAAAACTTCCAGGCCAGCCGCAGTTGATCTGCACGTCTGGCTGTGCACACTGCTGGCCTCTGCCTGCCTTTGCCCGGGTACAGCAGAAAGGCTGGTGAGAGCGAATGTTAGCGGTTCTGTTCCTTCCTCTATCGGCCACACAGAGGAGGGAGCTCAGACATTAGAAATAATTTGTGTTGTAGAGTTTCTCATCATGGAAGGCCTTTGGGTGTGTTTGGAGGCTAGAAGCCCACTAGCAGTTGAACTGCTTCTTGGAGGTCGGGTTCCCTTAAAGATCAGGTTTATTTGGGAAAGTTATGTATAGTGACAGCTTCGCTAAATACATATGACCTCAGGGCTCCTCACCTGTGCTGAGCTTCCTGACTGACCAGAAGCAGTTGGGCAGCTCACAGCTTCTGCCCCGTCCCTGTGCTGATTCCTGGATGCCCCCTTCGACGGCCACCAGCACTTCAAGAGAAAGCAGCCTGGGAAGTTGGAGATCAGATAGACTGGCAGCCGTTTTTGGAGTTTGTTTTCAGTTATGTGCAGGCTTGGTTATAGTGCACGAGAGATTTACATGGCACTCTGCCGTTGCCCAGAACGTCTGGGTTTTGCCCCAAGGTTGGTATCTTACAGGATAAAGATTCTTGGACCTATTAACTACCTCCTGGGAGAAAAAGAGGCAGTATACAGTTAAATCCGTAATTTTTCCCAAGACAAATGAGTTGTGGTGAGAATTCTGAAAGCCAAATTTATGACTGGTGGCTCCTCTTCTTGAGTTAGTGACAGTGACATTCTCTTGGGCCAGTCTGCTTTTAGTCAGTGCCACATTGATTTGAATAACACTAGCCAGACTATACATTGCTGCCATGTCAGGTTATTCCTTTATAGGCTCCAACTTGCATGTATGTAGGTTAAAAAAAAAAGTGCATTTGCAAGTTTTCTGTAGTCCCGTTGTATCAGGAATCCATGGAAAGTCCAGGTCAGTAAAGCTCAGGAAGGATCTTCATGGGAAGAATGGCAGAGTTTCACATTTGGCTGGTTTGTGTGGTACCTGGGATCTGGGGCGTGCCTTTGCTTTCGTTGTTATGGCCTCATTTAGTGAGCAGAGATGTACTGAGCGTCTGTTTTATGCCAGGCATTCTGCTGAGCTCTGGGGAAACAGATGAACAGGCCATGATAGAATTCTTTAGCCAGACCCTACCTGAGAAAGAAGCAGATGAACGGAGTCAGTGATTTGTGAGTGACAGCTGCCAGCGTGGTTATCATATCACAGACAGGGGTGCCCCACCCACAAGCTGAGGCATTTTTTTAACCTGAGGACTTTCATCATTCATACTAGTCTTCTAACTCTGTGATAAGTGCCGGGCTGCTAGAGTTCTGTGAATAGCCCAGGTCCTCCTCCCTCTGCTGCACGTATTCTTGCTTCACCAGGACTGTGTGATACGGTTTCTCCTTATGAACAAGGCTGAGGGAAAAGTCATAATATTCAGAATAAAGGAGATAATGGGTGTGGAACTACTCAGCACGATGCCTAGTACATATTAGGCACTCAGCAAATGAATGTTACTGTCACTATTTCATGGTGAGACTGTAGGCAAAACAGGATTCTTAATTTGTGCTCCCTAAATGCTAGAGGCCTGGGCAATGTGTGTATTTCTTGAAAACTGTGACCCTGGATCTCGTTGCCTCTAGAATGTTTAAGTAAGTTTATGTATATGGTCTTCTTCTTTAAAAATACCTACTGGATAGAATTGTGGCCATTGGGTGGTGCAGATGATTCCACCTCTTTTTAAAAAAGAATGAAATTACTCATATTTTGATGATAAATTTCAAAAAATGAAAAATTACTTCCTATCTTACAGGAAGACACTTACACTTGACAACAGTGATTCAGTTTAAACCTTCCCAGTCTGTCACCTTCCGTAGCTCCTGTACAGCCGGACATTCCTCCTTCCCTTCTCGGAATTAACTGTGCTGCCCTCCTGCTGCCTCCACATCCGGGCCTCTCCCGGTTGTTGGGTTCCTGACCCTGTGGCACCATCACTGCTTCTGATCCATCTTCTAGTTGGTGCTGTTAGGACGCCACTTCATCACGGTGGGAGGAGATATTCTGTGCTGGGTTTTTTTAAGCTTTTCTTTGTTGAAAATACTTTTTAAAAAGAAATCTACTGGTTAGATTTATTGTCTCACAAGAATGTTTTTAGAGATGATTTTGTTCATAAATGTTTCTTTCTCATGCTGATGATCAATTGATTTTTGTCTACAAATGTTGGCCTATTACACTATTTTTTCAGTATAGATTCTATTTACCAAATGACCATTTTAGTGTTTTTAAAAGGTACTGAGAGGATTGAGATATGTAAATCAGGTGACATAAAGTTATGTGCCTAAATATTTTTGTAAAGGTATAAAATAAATACTTTTTCCTGAACACATGTATTAAAATTCCTTTCTAAGTGCATACAAAGACAACCAAAGGCCATAAGTCTGCCCACATTAAGAAATGGCATCCAGTTGGTTGATTAAGACCCAGTAATAGACAAAAATAGTTTGTCATTGTGATACTGTGATTAATAATAATAAATAAATATTTGGTCTTTGTTCCAGTTCCTGGCACACAGCTCCTAAAACCCTTGTAATTTCCTATATAAGAGCTATAGGAACATCTTTTTTTGTGTGAGGAACACCAGCCCTGAGCTAACATCCGTTGCCAATCCTCCTCTTTTTTGCTGAGGAAGACTGGCCCTGAGCTAACATCCGTGCCCATCTTCCTCTGCTTTATATGTTGGATGCGGCCACAGCATGGCTTGATGAGCAGTGCGCAGGTCTGCGCCCAGGATCTGAACCTGCGAACCCCAGGCCGCTGAAGCGGAGTGCTCGAACTTAACCACTGTGCCACCAGGCCGGCCCTATAGGAACATCTTTTGGTGTAATATTTAGTTTTGTTCTAAGTTCTTGAAATAGCTCCTGAGCCATAAAGAGGAAGTGTCTTTTGTTATTCATAGTGAGCCTCTTTCAACCACACCTGAGTTTATGTTAATAAGGTGACTTTTGGAAAGCCCCTAAGGATGGGCACTGGTTGCCAGAGGAACCAACCAGGTGATTTGTATTGGAACTTTCAGTTCCCCCCTCACACTACCACCTGGGGGAGGGGTGATCACTAATGGCCAGTGATTTAATCAAACATGTCAACATAATGAGGCCTCCATAAAAATCCTTGAATGTCGAGGTTTGGTCAGCCTCCGGGTTGCTGAATACATGGAGGTGCTGGGAGGGTGGTGCTCCATCCATCCATCCATTGATGGGCACTTGGGTTGCTTCCACCTTTTGGCTTTTGTAACTAATACTGCTAAACGTGGGTGTCTTAGTTTGGGCTGCTGTAACAAATCACTATGGACTGGGTGGCTTAAACAACACTTATGTTTCACAGTTCTAGAGGCTGGGATGTCCAAGATCATGGTGCCGGTGTATCTGGCACTTGGTGAGAGCCCACTTCCTGGGTTGCAGATGTCCATCTTCTTATATCCTCACATGGTGGAGAGCAGAGAGAGGAAGAAGCTCTGTCTTCCATCATCTTATAAGGGCACTAATCCTACTGTGAGGGCTCCACCCTCATGACCTAATCACTCCCAAAGACCCCATCTCCAAATACCATCACATTGGGGATTAGGGTTTTAATACATAAATTTTGGGGTGGAGAGACAAAATCCATAGTAATACGTTTACAAATATGCTTTCAGTTCTTTTGGAATTGCTAGGTCATGTGGTAATTCTATTTTTAATTTTTTGAGGAACTGCCCCACTATTTTCCATTATGGCTGCACCATTTTACATTCTCAAAGAAGAGGAAGACTGGCAACAGATGTTAGCTCAGAGTGAATCTTCTTCAGGAAAAAAAAAAAATCCTCTTAGAGTTTGATTTTTTTTCTTATTTGTGAGATCTGTGCTTTCATTCGGCCCCTTGCTGGTTTCTTGTCTCGCTTGGCTTCCTTGTGGCACAGGGCTGCAGTATTGAGGAATGCCATGGAAGAGGCACTGCTGAGAGGAGCAGAGCACAGAGCTGGGGCCTTTGTGTATCTTCGGCAGGTGAGCAGTTACCAGGTACCCCCAGGACTTCTCTGTGGCTCTCATCACATCTGTTTGTTCATCCATCCGTCAAGCCAGACTGAGCTCACAGGGGCCAGCACCCAGCCTCTCGCAGAGGCCTGGCACAACCGTGTTTTACAGATGAGGCTCAGTGAGGTGCAGTTGTCCAGTGAGGTTGTGGAGCCCACATTCAAGCCTAATCAGTCTGACTCAGAAGACCTTTGCTCTTCAGCACCACACTGGGTTCTTGCTCCTCCTGGTCTGCCTGTGATAGACGAGGTATACCAGGTGCACCACTGCTGTCGAATGCCATTTTTCATTCAGAGTTCACACACCGCGGATTGAAAGCTTGGCCGTGAGCTGGTGGCTGGTTGAATCTGAGAAGGCAAAGCAGCTGTGGCTTTCCAGCTGTGCTGATGGTGCCCTCTTGTGGCAACAGCTGCCACTGGATGATAGATGATGGAAAGCCATTTGCTTTCCAAGAAGGAAAAGCAATATTATTTACTGAGGGCCTACTCTGCTGTCGCCAAGTTGGGCCCTTGTCATGCCCCTTCGCACTTCAGCACTTTGCTGTTGCACAAATGGTGTCTTTTTTTTTTTTTCTTTTTTTTTGTGAGGAAGACCAGCCCTGAGCTAACATCCGTTGCTAATCCTCCTCTTTTTGCTGAGGAAGACTGGCCCTGGGCTAACATCTGTGCCCGTCGTTCCTCTACTTTATATGGGACGCCGCCACAGCGTGGCTGACAGGCAGTGCGTCGGCGGGCGTCCAGGATCCGAACCTGCGAACCCCGGGCTGCCAAGCGCGGACTAAACCGCTGCGCCACCAGGCGGCCCCACAAATGGTGTCTTAATTAAGGCTAAGGGATTTGTCCAGGTTCCCTCAGCTGATAATTTAAATCTGGACTTAGATTCCAAAACCTTTGCTTTCTGAAGAATCCCAGATAACTCCCTGTATTAGAAGAATGCAGTAGGAGAGTTTCATCAAGAGTGCCTCCTTCATGTCTGCTTATCCTTCCAATAATTCATTTTGGCAATAAATATTTTTACACATATTATCTGCAAATGATGACAGAATCGTGAAACTATCAGACATGTAAGAATGGATGGGAGGAAGAATGTCATTCCACCTGGGAATGGTAGGAAAGATTTCCCCGGAGAAATGGCATTTGAGCTGCTTCTTGAAGGACAGCTAGGATTCAGCTGAGAAGATGTTGGAGGGGACAGGCCTCCAGCATTCCAGGGCCGCTGCGTCTGCTGGTCTGGAGCGCATCTCCCCTTAATGTCTGGGAAGCCCGCGCCCTCATCTCTG
Organism: Tapirus indicus; assembly: GCA_031878705.1. Classification (NCBI taxonomy): domain Eukaryota; kingdom Metazoa; phylum Chordata; class Mammalia; order Perissodactyla; family Tapiridae; genus Tapirus; species Tapirus indicus. The sequence goes on along the minus strand of CM062922.1, from coordinate 5,863,177 downwards.
TGGGCCGTCCCTGCCAGCCTCTCTGAAAGGAAAAATCACAATATTCAGAATAAAGGAGATAATGGGTATGAAACTACTCAGCACGATGCCTAGTACATATTAGGCACTCAGCAAATGTTACCGTCGTCATTTCATGGTGAGACTGTAGGCAAAACAGGATTCTTAATTTGTGCTCCCTAAATGCTAGAGGCCTGGGCAGCACCACACTCCCTGTCCCCTCCTGGGTGTATCTCCATAGCACTTGTCTCCTCTCATCACAGCTTTCTGAAGGCAGAGATGTCGGTCTGTTGTGTTCCTTGCAGTGTCCCTCGCACCTAGAAGAGTGCTGGGCACGTTGTAGGTACAATAAATGTTTCCTGAACGAAAACACCTAGACATAGCCAGTTAATAGCTGCATGTTTTGAGGGTAGCAGGGCAGAAAGATGGCCTCATCTTCATTTTAGACAGATCCTGCCAGCTGCAGCATTTGGATTGTTGACTGTAGGTAGAGGGGTGACAGATTCAAATATTACAGGGGCCAGGCAATTAAAAGTGAACCTGAATGAATGCACTCAGTACATACACTAGTGAGCGGCAGATGTGGTACCTACCTGCTTAAAGGCATTCAAATTAAAACAAAAAACCTGCCAGCCAGACGTGGCCCACTGGCTACCGGTGACCCCAAACTGAGGAACTGCTGTAGACCAGATCCGCACCGTAACAAGATCACCCAGGCTGCTGTGCAGATTCCTGTCAGGCGGGGGTCACAGAGGGCCCAGCTGCCGGGCAGGTGCATCAGCTGTTGTCCAGACCTGGTGAGAGGTGATGGGTCCGGAAGTGTGGGGGTGAAAGCACAGAAGAGAAGCAGGCTTTGAGTTATTTTAGGGGGAAGAATTAACAGGTGATAATGAAATCTGGTTGTTTTTTAATTTATAAAGCTGTGGTGAATTTCTTTTTCACCTAAATCTGATGTTTTCAGGAGACCATTTGAACTTCAGGAAACCAAACGTGAACGTTTCTAAGGTACTTCATGTAGATTTCTAAGTGCTTTCCAAAAAGGTGACATTTGAAGTGTGGCAACGGAACCGAGTACCTGTTGGACCACAGTAAAAATAAATTTACTGGGCATTTGCTACATGCTAGGTAGGCATTTTTTTTTAGCACTTTACACATTGACATATTTTAATCCTCTAAAAAATCCTTTAAAGTAAGGCCTATTATTATCCTTATTTTGAGGTGAGGGTGAACAGGCACAGGAAGGGCCCATTGTTGGACAGTGGTAATTGGGAAAAGTCTCTGCTTTACAGAACATAAATCTGCCTTCCCATAAGGCCTACCTTTTGCTCTGAGTTCTTGGAGCTGCTTAGAACAAGCAGTACAGTGTAACGTTTGCGTGTGGAAGAAACGTCTAATCACTTATTCTTTTAAATCGAATTAGATGAGTCCCCATCTTGCCACCCAGCAGGAAATTCAATCAATCAGTCCTTCTCAGGTTACACAAGAGTCAAGGGAACTGCCTGGTGCCTGGAAAATAGAAGAGGGACCTTCTTCAGCCCTTAATGGTCACTGGTGAACTCCTTAGTGACTGACTCTAAGGTGTCTTTTGAAGGCAGGTGGCACCACGGATTTCAGATGTTTGCAGAGTGATAGTTCCTACTGCTGGAATTCCAATGCCTCGAGTCCAGCCTGCCGTACACCCTATGCAGCCATTCCTCTGACGTCTTGCTAGAGAATGAGACTCGCATTCCAGCTATTTTCAGAGCATGCTGACCATCTTTTGTCCAATTTGGGGGATTTTCTCCTTTCCAGAACTGACTTGTGGGGAAAAGGGTAGGAGAATGAGTTGTTTGCGAGTAACATCTGCTTTCTACCCTACAACACATATCTTCCCTGAATGCAAAGATCTTAGGAAGGTGAACAAAATCCAGATCATTGGAAAGAGTAAGTCTTTCAACTTCTCAAGGTGGCTCAGGTTCCCGTGTGTAAACTGGGGAAATTACGCTGTGAGGACTGGTTCATAAGGAGTGTTTAGCACAGTGCATGTAACAGCAATCACTCGATAATGGTACATGATGTTATTTGCAATAGGCTTGTTTTAGCTGCCTGTGACCAACACATGCTCCTTTTGAGGGAATGTTCTTCCCCAGCTCTCTAGCCGAATGAATCCAAAAGGAGCTGCTGCCTTATGAGAGCCACCTGCCTAGCTACAGTGATGGGGGCTACTGGGTGGCTCACAGTACGTAACTGGCCATAGGGCCTGATTGGCCATGGATACGTAATTGTAAACTAGTAAGTGTCAGGAAACTGTTCAGTGACGGAAAAGGACAGAGGGATCTGACCTTGTCTAAGAAGCTCGGTCTAAGGTTGTTGAACTTTGGACAAGTCATCTTTCCCTTTGGGTCTTGGGTTTTCCCTTCCATACGATAAGAGGACTGGAGGGGAGGCTCCAGCAGGGCCACCTCTGGCTCCGGTGGGCTCCTCTCACCCATCGGTTCTCTTACACACTTCTTGCTGGATCTGCAGAAACCCAGCGTGTGGGGTTCTGTCGTAGGCACCTTTGCATCAAAGCGAACCCCCTGGTTTACCTCTGGCTTCCCATTTAATGCCTCTCTGCCAGTTACATCACAAAGGAAAGGAAATTGGCATCAACTGCTAAGTGAGTGCTGGTGAAAATTGGAAGGCTACTGCAAAAGTTCGCCATTCTGAAATCCACAGTGCTCTGAAAATTAAGTTTTCTCTTGAGTTTGTTGCCAAACTTATTTGGCAGCAATATCTGACCTGAAATTTGTGTGAATATGAACACATTTTACTGTGGACATGTGTGTTTTACCCACAGGTTCTAGATCCTGCCGTGGATGTTTTAAAAAATATATTATTTTTCTAAAATCTGAAAAATTCTGGCCACAAGGATTTCAGATAGGGGATTGTAGACCTGTACTACTACTGGGTCTTATCTAGTGCTCTCTGGAGATGAAAGAGTTTCCTGTGTGTGATTTTAAATCCCAACAGCCCCATGATACTGGCACAGTAGTACCTTTATTTTACAGACGGGCAGTTTGGGGGTTTCGTTTAGCAGACGATTACAAAGTTAATGGCCAGATCAAGTCTTGAAGTATGGCTGAATTTGGATGAGTGGGGTGGAAAGAGGTGCCGTGATGTGAAAGGCTCTAAGTGTTCTGAACAGGAGGATTCTGACTATCCCTTGGTTGAAATGGAGCTATAGTATGAGGTATCGTAGGGGATCAGGAAAGGCATGGCTGGGCCCTGTGGGGCTTTGAGATGTTTGTTCTGAAATGGAGTATTTAGAAGTACCGATAAAAAACATTAATGTGGCTCCAAGCATCAGAGGAAGTCCACTGTCCCCGTTGGCCCACAGGATATACCTGCAAACGCGAGCGTGGGTAATGACACTTGTTCAGAAACACTTCTTAAGTTTCTAACTGTAGATGGTGAGTTGCTCTTTCAACAGGAAACTTAATCTCTACTCAGATTCAACTAAAGAAGGCAATAAAAGGACTGTGACACTGCTAGTATTCAAGCCACAAAAACTGACTTGGGCCTTCTGTGGAACCCAGAGGGCTAATGTGGCCATTGACATCCACGTTAAATGTTTCCTCTCCTCCCCTCACGTCCCCCCCACATCAACAGGCCTGAGGGAGAGGGAGTGTTGATACAGGATTACACAAAAGCAGTGGGAGATACTGTTTCTATAACTTAACCTGTGGAGGAAAGAGGTTTTTAAATTCCTGGAGTCAAGAGCTCAAAAAAACCAAGAAAAATGGTAGCCTCTCTACCAGCAGAGGGATTAACTGACGGAGTGCCCAGATGAAAACGCACCTTCAGTGCAAATGAAGAATGTGGGGTAGTACCATGTACAATTTAGGATTTATCCCCAAAGGTACAAGGAAATAGAGGGGGGCGGTCTCCTGAGTGTAGCCACTTAGGCCTGGCCTTCTTCAAAGCAGATGAGACAAGTGATTATAAGCAATCGGAAAATAAGCTAATGTGTTCAATGAATAGATAAAGCTTGAGTTATCTGTAAGGTGAGAGGCACTGTGCTTGGATCTGGGGACATGCTGGTGATGACAACAGACATGGCCCTTCCTCTCATGAGGCTTATGATCAGAAGGGGGAAATAACTGTGCAAAACCAAAACGGCACCTGTGACAAGCGCTCCATAGAAGACCCACGTGTTTAATAAGGGAGTCAACCACTGTAACTCCACCACTGAGAAAGAACTAGGATTCCTGGCATGTGGCCTCATTATCTTTCCTAACCATATATACATGAAATATATTGCTTTAACAAAACATGTCATCCTACTCTTCACTTAATGGTATCTGACCCAGCTCTCATCTGCCACATCCTTAGCTGTTTTATTCTTTTTGGCTCAGTACTAGCCACTTACGAAACGTGTAGACATAGCCCAATTGAGTTTATAGTATGTTTTTAAATGCAAATGCCTGTCTCCTCAACACTGGAGGCAAATGCAGACAGCAACATAGAGACCAGATGGCAAAGCAGTTCATGGAGCTCATAGTTTAAGCTGTCTGAGAGCTCGGCACCACCAGCCATCCAAATAAATGTCTACCATCTACAAATGTGTTCAGAGAGGATTAATGGAGTATTCAGACCCAGAACGACTGAACCACTATTAGCCCCCAACCAGAACTGGTTTCTCGTGTTCACTCAGCTGAGACACCACTGGTGACAAGCAGACTCAGGTATTGAAAAGTCCCTCTCTGGAGTGAGCTCTTTCCCTAAATCTTGCTTTTCTTATCAGGAATTTGAAGTGGCTCAGGTTCATCTGTTGCCATTCTCCGCTTGATCTTTCAGTTTTGAAAGAAATCATCCCTACCTAATTCAGGGTCCAGATCTCTTTTTTTCTTTAAAAAGTTTAAGTGTATGTTCTTCATATTAATCTGAAGTCCATCTTCTTCCAGAAAGAAAAGAGCAAAAACATTTTAGAACCACCTGAACTCACTCTATAGACGTGTTCTAACTGGTGTGCAGAAAGAGACATTCAGCCAACTCAACATTCCATCAGCCATTCCTATCAGCAATGAGAACAGCAAAGAGTGAATTTGTTTTATAACCAGGCCAGATCTGCACTAGGCCTCACCTTCCCCATCCTCAGGAAACCAGGGGACTCCACACCTTAGGGTAGTGCTCTCCGGGTAGTGAATGACCACAGAAAGGGGCGAGTCTTGAATAAACCACACCTATGTTATAATTAGCCCTGCAGTGAATGTTAAAAATAAATGTTCTTCCTTAGGGGAATCACACATTTATTTCACGTTTCTTAATTTCTAACAAATGTTAAGTCAAAGGAAAATCTTATTTTAGCTAGAATTGTATGGCAGAGTCTAGCAAACTCTTTCCTGAGATCGTGCCTACTCTGTCTCTCTGCCCTCTGTACTCAGCATACACGTCTACCATAGATAGCACTTACCTGCTGACGCCTTCTCCCTCAAGAAGAGGACATGCCAGATTCTGAAGCCACAAGCAAGCACAGTAGCTGGCACAAGTACAGGCCTGGATATTTGCTGGATAATAGGGTAGATGGAAACACAATGAAAACTTGTCACCATTAACATTTACATGTGATGAAACCTTTACCATCAATTTGGACAAAGGATAATTAGAGTTCAGCTCGAGTTTATATGGCAATTCTTCAACGTTCACAGAATAGGTAGCCTTTAAAAGTACATTCAAATTTACTTCTTAGAGCAAGCAAAATGACGTTTTAAGTATACTATACATCCTAAATAAGACATAGGAGCTAGTATAAAAACAAGCTAAGATAAAAAATAATCATGTTCAGGAAAGGAAAACCTCCATGTACAAACAGATGTCAAAAGATGCCAGTACAATACTAAGGGTACATAACAACTGAGGTTATAGAAATTTGACAGAAGATAAAGAGGCTAATCCAGATATTTAAATACATAAAATCAGACCATAACTTGGGGGAGGGGGGATGACCCTTCAAGATTTTGCAAAGGATAATTTTGATTATTAAAGAGCAGAATTGATTTTATGATAAATTTAATCAGTAGAGGGGCCGGCCTGGTGGCATAATGGTTAAGTTTGGCATGCTCTGCTTCAGTGGCCTGGGTGTGCGGGTATGGATCCTGGGCATGGACCTACACACTGCTTATCAAGCCATGCTGTGGCAGCTGTGACCCACATACAAAACAGAGGAAGACTGGCACAGATGTTAGCTCAGGGACAATCTTCCTTAAGCAGAAAGGAGGATTGGCAAACGGATGTTAGCCCAGGGCCAATCTTCTTAACCAAAAAAAAAAAAAAAAAAGGAAAGAAAAAAAAATCAGTAGAATGACATGATACAGAATGAAAAGGTCATTTTGAGAGAGTGAGAATAAAAGGTTAAAATTTGGAAATTCCTTGTTCCTCCCCATAAATGTTATGTGGTTTTCCACAATGGCATTATTCATGAATGTGCATTATAACTGGGAAAACCTTTACTTCTGATTTGGTATTCAGTACTGACACTACACACCCCCAGGGTCATCTGCATACACCTGGCCTACAGAAATGCACCAACCCTCACCTGTTCCAAGTGGTCACTCTTAATTTCCCATTGAGAGCAAAGCAGATACTGTGACAAAAAAGTTTTTTGCAAAATATGTGATATGAGCTGCAGTGCAAAAGAAGGGACCACAATATTTTTAATTATAGTCAGAGGAAGAGAAATAGGTAAATAGACACAAGGACAAAAGGATTTCTCTGGAGAAAAAAAAAGACAAAAATACATCACCCAAGATGAGGTAAGAGGGGCCAGGAGCAATCCATGTAGCAGCAGAAGGAACAGAGACTGGATATATTTGCATTGTAGACAATGTGCATCATACAAACAAATTAAAACCTAGCGAATCAATCTCATGAAAACCATTCACACAGCGTTATGTAGGCAAATTATGTTTAAAAAAATATTTTAATAAGCATATTCAGAATGGCAGACGGCATGGGAGAAGGGAATTATTTTACAGTGCAAAATTACTATGCATAAATTTAAAAACATGTAATTCATAATTTTAAATGCCTATTTAAATATTACTTCAAATACATTTTAAAGCTCAACAGATTTGTGTTGAACTGAGTTGCAGATTCTGAACTCTATTTGAAAACACATCATAAAACAGAATACCATTCCAAATGAAAACGACAGTGCTTTGCTGGGGGTGGGGATGGGGTGGAGGAGACTAGGGAACTATTAACAAAGGCTTCTTTTTCCAATGCAGTTTGTCAAGAGTTCAAGAGTTATGAAATGTATTAAATCTTAAACAAATTAAATTCATAATATTACTACAAATTTTAAAGTAGTGCAATGACTTATCAAGTTATAGTGGCTGTATTATGAAGAACAAAGTACTGTGTGAAATACCTGTATAAACACAAAACACAAATATTTCTTTACAAAAAGCTGAGCATTATGTATAATAATGGAATGTCTTTCATTAGGCATAAAAGATTAAAAGTAAAATTTCCTAAGGTATACATGTGCCATATTTGCAAACATGCCTGAGAATTTACTAAAAATGTTCCTGTAATATCAGTTTGCAAGAATGTCACAAACCTGCAAACAAAATGCATCTTTAAAAAAAAAAGGTGAAAATGGCATCTCTAATATCGCAACAACTTAAAAAGTACAGCATCACTATTCGTTTGAAATATTTCTGTAGACCATCTTTGACAAAGAGCTAGAATACTTTGGATTCATTTAATAAAATCTGATTTAGAAAATGGATTGTGACCATCTGCTAAAGCTGCCATTCTGGATAAATTAATGTTCTAGGTAAAACAAAACAGAAACAACAAAAAACTTATGCTTCTCAACACGTCCACCCAAAACTCTGATTTACTTGGATATGTTTGTAACAACATTGAATGTACATTATATGAAGTCAAGTGTTGGAAAGTGGCTTTTAACACTGTTTGGGGGGAAGGAGTTGTTCACATTGGTGGAGGGAAGCAGTCTGAACATATGTTAATAATACTTCATGGGGGTAAGGCCTAAACCATAATTCCTCAGTGCAAACCTCTACTCAATTGCATCAGACAGTTGAGCCATTAAAAACAAGACCACAGAAGACCTATTTAAAAAGGCATTGGCTCTTGAACTGATGGCTGAAAATGAACTGGTAGAAGCATTTGGGGTATGCCTGTGTGACAAAAACGAGAATGGTTAATAATCTTTTATAAAAGTTTGGATATAGGTTGGTCTATCAGCTGTATAAAACTACATTTTTTTAAGAAGAATTTTGCACTAAAAATAAAATGGCACTCTTCCAAGGCTATGTAGATGGATGATCCTACTTGTAACCACACAGAGCAGTGAGTACCTGCGCATGTTATTTTCATTCTGGAATACACCTTCAAATCTGGAAAATGAGACTGTAACTGGAAAAGTCTAAAAATTTTTCTGACTTCATCACCTTTTCCTCATAAAATCAATATTCTTGCCTGCCAACTCCTTGTGTGTGCCAATATCTAAATATCACTTGACCCGTTCCCCTGTTTATTTAATGCAAAAATGGGAAGTTTCATAGTGCATATAAAAATAACTAGATAGGATTCTAGTCAGCATGATACATTTAAGCACTTAAGCCAACATTAAACTTTTATCTTGCTTCAAAAATAATTTTGAAAATTATAGCAAACGCAAAACAAACTATGCAATCTAAGTATCATGCTAATTTCAGAATTCTCAAACTATTTGTCCTTAAGTAGAAATTTGAAAAAAACAAATTTTCACAATCCTTTATGAATGCTTTTACCACCTGGATAAGAAACATGACTTAGTTACTACACAAACACTTAAAAATTCATTAGAAAACCTTAGCAAAATAAAAGGAAAGCTGACAGACTCAGAATATCAATTCCTCTCATAAAAGTTTACCAACTGTACAAGGTAAGAAAACTATACAAGCTTCTGTATTAAGAAAGGACAGCTCAGTCAAGACGTATGTACTGTAAAAATCTTTCAAAGGCTACAAAGAATCTGGAAAAATACAGAATGTATTTCTTAAGCCCAGATAAGAATATGGAAAGACATCATTGATGTCAACAATTTTACATATACAAACCTGACTTGGTTTATTTTTAAACTTCTATATATAAAAAAATCATGCTAGCATAACTTTCAGGATTCATAAGGGTTTCCTTAATAATGATACTCAATTTGTATGGAGAGAAAAATGTCTGTTATAAAAGACATTTCAAGAAACTCAGAAACTTGGTTAAGCAGAAATTTGAACTTTTTTTTTCCCCCTGCCATCAAACTAAGCACAGAGTACCTTGCAGTGAAATTTTAGGATTACTACAAATAAGAAGGTACAGATAAATCTGTAGTTCATTCAAATTTACTCAACTATTTATTATATCCTTAAAAGGGTCTTTACAGTTTTAAGTAAAAAATCTGCAAAAGGCAGAATTATGAAATCTTATTTTCTAAAGTTGGGACTCAATTCAAATTTTCACCAACTGCTTCAAGGAAATCAACTTTTTAAGGTAACCCATCAACCCTGAAAATTTAAGTCACGCCAGAATTTACTTCAAAGAAAGTAAAATAAGTCTACAATTTAGTCATCTGTGTTTTCAAGTTCTTCAAATTTTCCATGTGAGATTACTTCTTGGAAAAATTCAGAAGAACCTGGACTTTCTTTTCCATTGCTGTTTACCCTTCGCCTTTTGGCAGGTCTCTCACTTTTTTCATCAAAATCATTTTCATTTCTTGCAGTCATATGGGCGAGTTTGGGGTCAGTGGTGAGGTTATCTGCTTCATAACCATTAGTATCCATGTCTGCATGAAGTGGTTTCTTATTTCCAGCTGTTGGTCCATTAATGTGTAACCCTTCAACTTTTACTTCTTCTTTGTTTAATATTTCACTGGGTCCATTAGATGACACCCCTAAGTTGGAAGAAACATAAATGAAACTGCTAATATTAAGAAGTTAAACTTGTGAACTATTATAAAACAACTATTGTAAAATAGCTTTTCATCAGGAAAGCGAGGTATCAAACCTGTGTATACATATGGTCTGAATTCTGCCTCTATTTACTCAGTGGCTATGTGACCTTAGGCAAGTTATTTACACTCTCTATACCTGAGTTTCATCAGGTATACAATGAGGAAAATCATAGATTTACACTACAGGGTCACTGTGAAGGTTAAATAAGATAATAAATGTACAGAATTAACAGAATTTGGCATATATTAAAAGTATGTTGGTATTATGTGGGCACTGGATCCAGGAGGCTAAATAAGCTGAATTAAAGCAATGATATGTACATAAATTATTCAGAATTTAGCAAAAAACTTAAAATCCATGTAAAAAAAAGAATTCTTTCTTTAGAAGCTTGAGTTTTCAACTACCATATAAAATCAAGATGACATGACTTTATTCTTAATGTAAATCTATGGATACTGTGCTTTAAGGGTAAAGATCATACACTATACCTAAATGGATTTAAATAATCTATCATAATGTTAAAAAATTACTGCTTGCACAAAGCATACACTTGAAAATGCTAAAAGTAAACACAAATTCCTCTGTAATAGGCGAGAAAAGAAAAGACCATAATTATTCTAATAAAAGCCAAGTAACAATAAAATGGTCATATTAGAGTTGCAAAGTGGAGTAGAAATTTTGGGGATACTTCAAGTACAGAATGTGCCACTGGAGATAATTAAAATTTAATTATCTGAAATATATTCAGTATAAAGGATGAGCCTCAAATATTACATTTTGGTCAAAGAAAATATTCTACATTCCCCAACTTGAAAGTACACTCAAATCAAGAATGCACGTGGGGATTATGCATCCGATGACACTGAAGGAACGATTTTGTTGTAGGAAGCCCAAAGAGCCAGGTGACACTGTGATTAGGTCAAAAATAACTATAAGATTTCAAGACACTAATTAAAGCCCCTTACAAAACAAATAAAATTGGGTTGGGAAGTTCCTTCCTTTTAAAAAAACCTGGGCATCTTGATTGTAGGTACTTGATGTGGATGGCTTCTGGGCTGCTGAGTAATTTATAGGTAACTTACAACACTCTCCTAGGCTAACTGCATGTTCTCAGCAAATGGTTAAAAAAACAAAAAAGGGGAAACAATTTATTTAGTGTTACAAGCAAGCAAGACAAGACAGAAGTGGTACAATAGTCTACCTTTCTGAGCTTCCACCCTAGCCCCAAGGTCAGAGTCTCAGCTTCTTACTCTACTTTAGAATGGAGGTGGCTGCCATTTATCATGTCAGTGAACCTTTCTGGACCAAGAAATGGCTGCTGGGCCCTAATTTTTGTTTGTTTGGCTTGTGTTTGGAGGGGTCATCAAATGAACAAAGTATATTCATTCAGCAATGCCAGTATGAAACCAGAGGTGAGAACAAGGGTCAAATCTTTCAGTGTTCCCCTTCTACCTTCTGTCAAGGGGAAGTTAGCTCTCCACTGGCCCTCCCCTGAGGCTGTGACATCAGAATGCAGGTGGGCAGAGCTTTAATTCACCAGTGTCCTAGAGAGGAGTGGAGGGCTTATTTCTTTCTGCTTGGCAACTGTCTTACTTAGGAAGACCACTGTAATTAGAGTAAAGATCAAAATAATTCTCTGACTAGGTCTTACTGATCAGCACAGTGATCTTTGGTCCACTGTATATTTTAAACAAAAACATTATCTGAACCTCAAACTTATCAGTATGCCTTTTGCTTCTATTTTTCATAGAGATAAGAAGAGAACCGTTTCTGTAGAATATTAGTGCACAGGCTGACAGCTGCTTCATCTTTTCTCATCCTTCAAGATTATTACGCTATCAAAGAGAAAAATATTCAAAACAGTGCTTGTGGTACCTTCTTTTCATCTATATGCTTAAAGCACTTTCCTGAAAAAGTGTTATTAAGCTCTCAAAGTATCATAAATGTGTACTTCTGATGTGAAATGGCTGGAGTTTCAGTCTAAGAGTTAACAAGAATGCTTATATGCAGGCATCCCAACTGGATAAGACAATAGACGCTACTTAAAAAGAATAAATTTCTTAAAAGAAATCACACTGTTAATAATACACTTTATTAAACTTACGTACTTCGTCGTGATGTCAATAGGAACTCTTTCCAATTAATTTGTATTCTGTGTGTGTTAGTATGTATGCTGATATTATGTATGTTTCATCTGGTATTCACAATTATTACTTTACCTTCTGCTTTGGAAGTTTAACAGAAATCAGAACTAATTTCCCAAACTACGGACAAAAAAGTGCGCTTCAGCGGGAAGAAACAGAAGCGTGTCTCTGACTGCTCACCGTTCTGAGTGCTGTTGCTGGCGGCACCGTCCTCCTTCTCAGACTGGCTGTTGCTGCTGTTGGAGGCGGTGGGGGGAGGGGATGGTGCGCGACTAGAAGCAGCACTCTCACTTTCATCCAAAAGACGATCCATGTAATCCCTTAAAATTAAGTAAAATAATAAAACAATTATTTTCTTATATTAAAAACAGCTGAAAATTAAAATTGAGGTTAAATTTCGAAGGTTTTATTAACAAACATATCCTCATTTTCACTTTCATTCCAGTGCCTCCTCTATCACACCAGGATCTGAACATTTAAACAGAAAGCTCCTTTGGTTACATGTTTGTAGGAAAAATGGATAAGGGCTTTAAACTAGCAAATTTTAGAGAACTATATGAAGTTTTAAAACTTTTAAAATTGTAGGCAAGGGCTCAGAGTGGCCCAACTGAAATCAGAGATCTATAAGTGAAGCGACTAGGATGATGTCAATCAGAAGAAGTACAAAAGAATTTCTGAACAGACACAGATTGGAATTTTAAAGCTCCTAGAGACTATCTTGGCTGTGGCAACATCCGAAAGACAAATAGGGCCTAACAATGAAAGACTCCCTGACCTTCCTGGATACCTTCTACATTACCTTTCTGCTAGATCTGAGCTATAACAGGCTCACTAAGTTCCTGGGCTTATCTACTGGCTTTACCTGCCAGTCTATCATTAGAGGTGAGCTCACTTCTTCCCTGAGTCACTGCTACACTATCTGGCATGGGAAGACAGTTGTGGTGAGTGACATTGGGTTGGGTTTAGAAAATCTGGGCTAAATACTTCTCTCTCTGAGGTTTAGCGTCTTTACCTATAAAATGTATGTAATACATGACCCATCTACCACACAGGGTTGTTGTATAAGACATGTCTAGGAAAGTGTTTTGTAAACTATAAACTGCTATTAAGTGACTAGAATAAAGGTCAGCAAACTACGGCCTGTGGGCTAGCCACCAGTTTTTGTGAATAATTTTACTGGAACACAGCCACACCCATTCATTTACGCAGTGTCTGTGACAGCTTTTGTACAACAGCAGAGCTAAGCAACTGCAAGAGAACATAAGGCCTACAAAGCCTAAAATATTTTACCCTCTAGCTCTTTACAGAAAAAGTCTACCGACACCTGCACTGGAGTAATTCCCTGAAGGCAGGGACTTGAGTCTGTCTATCCCTGCACCACCAGTGCCTAAATTGTGCACGGCACAGAGTAGAAGCTCAATAAAAACTTAAATACATTATTTATTTTAAAATTCCCTCAGAATAACTATAAATAGAAATATTAAAACAAATTATTTTAGAATTTTGTGAGTAGGGTAAATAAGAATGTGAGTAGGAAGGAAACAGTAGGACTTGACTCAAAGTCTGCAGTAATGGTCTACAACAGACTATCAACTGTAGTTATCTCAAACTACAGGATCACACTGTCCCTGGATTATGGCGATATAAGAGAGACAGCGACGTGGTACCTGACCACAAGAAGCTTCCAACAGTCTGAGGTACAACACAAACATATCAAACAAAGGTATAAGACTACAAGCTAATCAAGTTAACATTCTAGGCCTTATTTTCCTCATTTATCGATGGAGGGAATTAAATGTGATGGTCTTTACAACCTCTTCGGCTTTATGCCATACATCATAAGTAGAGAACAATTATGTAACAAATCTGAAGCACAACGAAGCAGAAATGAGCATGATGAGTGCCTAAGGGACTTGAGAAGCTAAAGCTAATAGGAACAGATGATATATGAGGAAGAATTGTGGAAGATAAATTTGGGATGGTGGGAATGGACAATGGAGGATGCTAAAGCCAAGCAAAGGAAGCTACAGTTGACTAGATACCAAAATTACTTAAAATTTCTGAATATAGCAATGATACTGTAAAAGAATTATTACTATTATTTCTCTCTTTTTTTTTTTTTTTGTGGGGAAGACCAGCCCTAAGCTAACATCTGTTGCCAATCCTCCCCTTTTTGCTGAGGAAGACTGGCCCTGGGCTAACATCTGTGCCCGTCTTGCTCCACTTTATATGGGACGCCGCCACAGCATGGCTGACAGGCAGTGCGTCCGCGGGAGCCCGGGATCCGAACTCACGAACCCCGGGCTGCCAAGCGTGAACTGAACCGCTGTGCCACCGGGTGGCCCCTATTATTATTTCTTAAAGATTAATGGCATCCAGAATACTTAAGCAAGGAGAAGAGTCAGGTAGACCATACAGGAGGTTGGAACAATGTTTAGATAACCGGAGTTATGCTGAGTTATTTTTTACATTAAAAAAAAAAATTGAGAGAGTGACGTCAGCATCATGGCGGAGTGAGATTCCCTCTTTGAATCTCTGCCCCCTACGACACAACGAAAACATCATTCACATTCCAACAGAGCTCAATCAAACACTACGAAGGACTTCTAAGAAACCCCTGCTGCCATACATCGGACAGTGGAGGTGCAGGAAGCCCAAAAGGACGGGAGGAGAGGTAAGAAGTTGTACTCCCCCTCCCCAATTGATCGGCAAAGACAGCGCGGTTTGCAGACAGAGCAGGGAGGGGCGGCCCACAGCGGGGAAAACTATGGCCATCCAGGTGCTCTCACAGACTGTCGCGAGATCCCCACTGGGAAGCGACGACGGACTGTTTAGGGGGTGTAGCAAACACCCTAAGAGAGCCAGAAAGGAAACCCCCGGGTCAAGCAGGAGAAAGAGAGGACCCCTCCCCCCACACACCCGGTGTTTCATCATAATCCCTCTGGAGGCTGCAGCCGCCTCAGAGCAAACTGCTCGCGATCTCCATCCAGTGGCAGCAGGGGGAAACTGCAGGACCAACTTTATCATGAGGGGTAAAAATAAAGCTGTCCCCGTCGGATCCTTGCGACAATTTGTCAGGGCTACAGACCAAAAGGAAAATGACAAACACCCAGAAACCAACCCTGAAGGCACAGAATTTGGTAACCTGAATGAGAGAGAATTCAAAATAGCTATCATAAACAAACTCAACGAAATACAAGAGAACACACAGAAACAAATCAACGAATTCAGGGATTATGTCACAAAAGACATTGAAACCCTAAAGAAAAACCAATCAGAATTATTGGAGATGAAAAACAAAATCAACGAGATAGTGGAAAAAATGGAGTCTTTAAAGAGCAGAACTGACAATATGGAGGAACGAATTAGCACTATTGAGGATAGCCATGCAGAAATGCTCCAGAGAGAGGAGGAGAGAGAGCTAAGACTAAAAAGAAATGAAGAAATTCTTCGAGAAATATCAGACTCAATGAGGAAAAGCAACATAAGGATAATAGGTATTCCAGAAGGAGAAGAAAGAGAAAAAGGAGCAGAGAGTTTGTTCAAAGAAATAATAGCTGAGAACTTCCCCAACCTAGGGAATGAGAGGGAAATAAAAGTCAATGAAATCAATAGATCACCTAAATATATAAACAGGAATAAAAAATCATCTCGCCACATAGTAGCAAACTTGAAAAATAGCCGTGACAAGGAAATAATATTGAAGGCAGCTAAACAAAAAAACAAAATAACATACAAAGGAAACCCCATCAGGCTCTCAGCTGATTTCTCGACAGAAACTCTACAGGCTAGGAGAGACTGGAAGGATATATTCAAAATCACGAAAGACAAAAACCTTCAGCCGAGAATACTTTATCCAGCAAAAATATCCTCCAAATACGATGGAGAAATAATAACTCTCCCTGATAAACAAAAGCTAAGAGAGTTCGTCACCACGAGACCCCCACTACAAGAAATGCTCAAGAAGGCCCTTAGGCCTGAAAAAAAACAAATGAGAAAGGGGATACAAAGATTTCAGCAAGGAGAAAAGCAAGGAGACTAAACCAGAACACACTACAGTTGGATAACATCAAAAATTAATTCAAGCTCATCACTGGAAACACACATTCATGACATAATCTGGAATAAAGAGATAACAAATAAGGAGGGGAAGAGGTAAGGGATTGAATCGACCCAGCCTCAGGAAAAAGGAGGCATCCGAAAATGTTACTTTCTTATCCAGGAGATCACTTATATAAACCTCACGGTAACCACTAAACAAATAACCAGAAGAGAACCACACATGACAAATAAAGAGAAAACCAAGAGAATGAGCATGCAGAAATACCAAATTGAATTTGCAGTCCGAAACACAAGGGACAAGAAATGAAGGAAATGCAAAAGAACCAGACGATGAACAATAAAATAGCAAAATTAAACCCTCATATATCAATAATCACTCTAAATGTAAATGGATTGAATTCTCCAATCAAAAGACACAGAGTGGCAGGATGGATTAAAAACCAAGATCCAACAATCTGCTGCCTCCAGGAAACACATCTCAGCTCTAAAGACAAACACAGACTCAAAATAAAAGGATGGAAAACAATACTCCAAGCTAATGGCAAACAAAAGAATGCAGGAGTAGCCATACTTGTATCAGACAAAGTAGACTTCAAGATAAAAAAGGTAATGAGAGACAAAGAAGGGCAATATATAATGATAAAAGGGACACTTCACCAAGAAGACATAACACTTATAAATATCTATGCACCCAACACAGGAGCACCAAAGTACATAAAACAACTGTTAAAAAACCTTAAAGGAGATATTAACAATAACACAATAATAGTAGGGGATCTTAACACCCCCCTTACATCAACAGATAGATCATCGAGACAAAAAGTCAATAAGGAAATAATGGACTTAAACGAAAAACTAGACGCAATAGACTTAATAGACATATACAGAGCACTCCACCCAAAAAAAGCAGAGTACACATTCTTCTCAAGTGCACATGGAACATTCTCAAGGATAGACCATATATTAGGAAACAAGGCAAACCTCTATAAATTTAAGAAGATTGAAATCATTACAAGCATCTTTTCTGATCATAATGCTGTGAAACTAGAAATCAACTGCAAGGAAAAAACTAGGAAAGGGACAAAGATGTGGAGACTAAACAACATGCTACTGAACAACCAATGGGTCGTTGATGAAATTAAAGGAGAAATCAAAAGCTATCTGGAGACAAATGAAAAGGAAAATACACCATACCAACTCATATGGGATGCAGCAAAAGCAGTCCTGAGAGGCAAATTCATAGCAATACAAGCTCACCTTAACAAACAAGAAAAATCCCAAATAAATAACCTTAAATTGCACCTAACAGAATTGGAAAAAGAAGAACAGACAAAGCCCCGAATCAGCAGAAGGAGGGAAATAATAAAAATCAGAGCAGAAATAAATGAAATTGAAACCAAAAAAACAGTAGAAAGGATCAATGAAACAAAGAGCTGGTTCTTTGAGAAGATAAATAAAATTGACAAACCCTTAGCCAGACTCACTAGGAAAAAAAGGGAGAAGACTCAAATAAATAAAATTAGAAATGAAAGAGGAGAAATTACAACAGACACCACAGAAATACAAGGGATTATTAGGGAATACTATGAAAAACTTTACGCCAACAAATTGGACAACCTAAAGGAAATGGACAAATTCTTGGAAGCGTACAACCTCCCAAAACTGAATCAAGAAGAAATAGAGAATCTGAACAGACCAATCACAAGTAAAGAGATTGAAACAGTAATCAAAAACCTCCCCAAAAATAAAAGCCCAGGACCAGATGGCTTCCTTGGAGAATTTTATCAAATGTTCAAAGAAGATTTAGCACCTATCCTTTTCAAACTATTCCAAAAAATAGAGGAAGATGGAATACTTCCCAACACATTCTATGAGGCCGACGTCATCCTGATACCAAAGCCAGACAAGGACAATACAAAGAAGGAAAACTACAGGCCAATATCGCTGATGAACATAGACGCAAAAATCCTCAACAAAATATTGGCAAACCGAATACAGCAATACATCAAAAAGATCATACACCACAATCAAGTGGGATTTATACCAGGGACATAGGGATGGTTCAACATCCGCAAATCAATCAACGTGATGCACCACATTAACAAAATGAAGAATAAAAACCACATGATCATCTCAATCGATGCAGAGAAGGCATTTGACAAGATCCAGCATCCATTTATGATCAAAACTCTCAACAAAATGGGTATAGAAGGAAAGTACCTCAACATAATAAGGGCCATATATGACAAACCTACAGCAAACATCCTACTCAACGGGGAAAAACTGAAAGCCATTCCTTTGAGGACAGGAACAGGACAAGGGTGCCCACTCTCACCGCTATTATTCAACATAGTACTGGAAGTTCTGGCCAGAGCAATTAGCCAAGAAAAAGGAATAAAAGGACTCCAAATAGGCAATGAAGAAGTGAAACTCTCACTATTTGCAGACGACATGATCTTAGACATAGAAAACCCAAAAAATTCCATCGGAAAACTACTAGAAACAATCAACAACTACAGTAAAGTGGCAGGGTATAAAATCAACTTACAAAAATCAATTGCATTTCTATATACTAACGATGAAACAACAGAAAGAGAACTCAAAAAGACAATACCATTTACAATTGCAACAAAGAGAATAAAATATCTGGGAATAAATTTAACCAAGGAGGTAAAAGACCTATACAATAAAAACTATAAGACACTATTGAAAGAAATCGAGGAGGACATAAAGAAATGGAAAAATATTCCATGCACATGGATTGGAAGAATAAATATAGTTAAAATGTCCATTCTACCTAAAGCAATCTACAGATTCAATGCAATCCCAATCAGAATTCCAATGTCATTCTTCACGGTAATAGAACAAAAACTACTGAAATTTGTATGGGGCAACAAAAGAGCCCGAATAGCTAAAGCAATTCTGAAAAAAAAGAACAAAGCTGGAGGCATCACAATCCCTGACTTCAAAATATACTATAAAGCTACAGTAATCAAAACAGCATGGTACTGGTACAAGAATAGACACAAAGATCAATGGAACAGAATTGAAAGCCCAGAAATAAAACCATACACCTATGGACAGCTAATCTTCGACAAAGAAGCAAAGAACATACAATGGAGAGAGGGAAGTCTCTTCAATAAATGGTGCTGGGAAAATTGGACAGCAACATGCAAAAGAATGAAAGTAGACCCTCTCCTATCGCCATATACAAAAATCAATTCAAAATGGATCAAAGACCTGAAAGTGAGACCTGAAACTATAAAACTCCTGGAAGAAAATATAGGCAGTACACTAATTGAGATTGGACATAAAGGGATCCTTTCACATTCCATGTCTACCCAGACAAGGGAAACAAAAGAAAAAATAAACAAGTGGGACCTCATCAGACTAAAGAGCTTCTACAAGGCAAATGAAACCAGGATCAAAATGAATAAACAACCCACCAGCTGGGAGAAAATATTCGCAAATCGTTTGTCCGACAAGGGATTAATCTCAGTAATATATAAAGATCTCATACAACTGAGCAACAAAAAAACAAACAACCCGATCAAAAAATGGGCAGAGGATATAAATAGACATTTTTCCAAGGAAGAGATCCAGATGGCCAATAGCCACATGAAAAGATGTTCAACATCACTAATCATCAGGGAAATACAAATCAAAACTACACTGAGATATCACCTTACACCTGTTAGAATGGCTATAATCACCAACACAAAAAACAACAAACGCTGGAGAGGTTGTGGAGAAACGGGGACCCTCATTCACTGCTGGTGGGAATGCAAACTGGTGCAGCCTCTATGGAAAACAGTATGGAGAGTCCTCAAAAAATTAAAAATAGAAATACCGTATGATCCAGCAATCCCACTATTGGGCATCTACCCAATGACATGAAATCAACCATCACAAGAGGCGTATGCACCCCTATGTTCATTGCAGCATTATTCACTATAGCCAAGAAGTGGAAGCAACCCAAGTGTCCCTCGACTGATGATTGGTTAAAGAAGATGTGGTATATACATACAATGGAATACTACTCAGCCATAAGAAAAGACAATTGTCCCATTTGCAACAACATGGAAGGACCTAGAGGGTATTATGTTAAGTGAAATTAAGCCAGAGAGAGAAGGACAGACACTGCATGAACTCACTCATATATGGAATATAAGTGAACACACAGACAGAGAGAACTGATTGGTGGTTACCAAGGGGAAGGGGGGTGGGTGGGGCACAAGGGGTGAAGGGTTACATCCACAAGGTGACAAACAAAAATGTACAACTAAAACCCCACAGTGTTATAAACTATTAAGACATCAATAAAAAAAATGGTAAAAAAAAAAATTATTTGCAAGACTGTTACAGCAAAATCTCCAATTTGCATATGGCTACTAATTCTTCCAGGTAGTGAATAGAGAGAATCTGTAGTAGGATCTTTCAAAGGCTGTTTACAGGCAGAAAAGTGGCAAATATGCTTCATTCTGGTGAACAAATAGAAGGTAACGATGTAAGAGAAAAATGAACAAATAACTTTCAGGATAATGTACTCCAACTATGGATTTTGACTAAAAAGGAAGACGAAAAAATTCAAATTTTTGTCTAAAGGCATTAACTTAATGTTTTGTGCAGTCACTTAAAGTGCAACTATTAACAGAAAGAAAAGGTCCTGGAAGCAAACCAGAAAATTATCTCATGTATACAAAAAAACCCACAATTTCTCCCTATCTGGGAAAAAACGTATGGTCTGGTCACAGCTTCTTACAGAAAATGTAACACAGCTAAAAGGTATGCGTATGAGTAAAAAGTTGTAGTTGTTTCAGTTAAAAAAGCCTTTATGAAAGACCCAGAGGGGCCATAACTGAAGCCTCC
Organism: Tapirus indicus; assembly: GCA_031878705.1. Taxonomy (NCBI): domain Eukaryota; kingdom Metazoa; phylum Chordata; class Mammalia; order Perissodactyla; family Tapiridae; genus Tapirus; species Tapirus indicus. The sequence continues at coordinate 5,842,128 of CM062922.1, read as the reverse complement.
TAAACCCATTTTCTTGCCTAGGGGGAAAACACATCTGTTCACCTCATACCATTACACCAGGGGCCACTGTTAACTCTGAAAGCCTGAAAAAAAGAGAAGATATGGGATTACTTTTAACTGTGGCTACGCTACCTACAGAATCCTTAACCTTAAGAGGAATCGAGGTTACAGATATAAGTATCTTCAAAGTTTTCAGGGGCTAAGGAGAGAATATCAGAGAAACTAAAATGTTTGGCAGCACATCCCTACCTAACCTGTCGAGCTTGACGTCACAGAGGACCAGCTAAGCCAGCCCACAACACGCCCCTTGGTGATGCTTTCTGAAAGAGAACACTGCATGAACCAGGGGTCTGACCCAACATGGCAACTCTTTATTTTCTCACTGCTGATGACGACAGACTGCCTGTAGTTTGTGAACATTATTTCTGAAATGGGTGAAAAAAATGAAAGATGTTACTATTGCTTTTCCCTATAGAATAGCTTGAAAACTGTGACTATTTTAAGATATACTCTGAAGACTAGGTAGCTATATCTAGTTCCACATCATTATACCTAAACACTACAATAATCCAGAAAAAAATTTTAACTATAAACTGATAATATGTGCCTAAGCAATTAGATAAAATTTGGAATACTGTCATGTATGAAATTCCACTCTACCCATCATGAGCTTTGAATAAAGGGGGATGAGGCAGAGTCCAATGTCCCATGATTTCCAGGGGCAATCATATCCATTTATTTCCTTTTAGATGGTTTTGCTTTGGATTTTCGAGTGTTTGATCCTCCAGGGAAGTGACTAGCAGAGACATCTGTAAATGAACATGAACAAGAAAGAGTCCAGCCAAGGATCCCAGTTTGAAAAACTCAATCAAATATCCGTGTCAGCACATTTTTCAAAGGCAGTTGTTTGGCCAGCCTCCAGAACTTTACTGACCAAATGAAGTCACAACTTTGAATTATTTTTATTCCATAAATGTTAGGGAATAATCAAAGATAGTAAAGTTAATACTACTATAACAATTCATCAGCATTTTAGAGCAACTCATGTGAGACAATGGGTTTAATACTCTATGTACTTAAGTAACAAACTACTAGTGGCAGTGGGGACAGTGTTTCATTCCAAGCTAGACTGAACGAGGCTGAAAGGATGTGGTGCAGGGAGTGCATTAGACATAGAAAGCATTTTGCATAAAGAGTGGATATAATAACAACCCATACTCCCTGCATCACTGAGAGTAAGCTAAAGTTGCATTACTAATTCTTAAATATTACTTCTGTTAGAGGAAAGGTTTCAGGAAGTCTAAGAAAATAGAAGTCACCATGCACATGTGCTTTTCCTTATTTGACCTGATTTATAATATCCCTATGTCTTTTCCCTTTTACATCATCTATACTCAAATCTTATTTTGATTCTCAGGATTAAAAGTAGATTTGGACAAAAAAATATTAATTTTCCTTCCTCTTTAAAGGGCCTCTATTAGGCAAATGGCCATACGGTTCTAGGGAAGACAGTCTCTTTCCTATTCTCACTGCTCTCACAGTGTTACTAGACTAAAACTGTATCTGTTTATACTGAATGGAAGAGAATTTAACAAAAACATGCTTTCAGAGCTGTTCCAATCCATTTCCTCTCAAGAAAACCACTGAAAACATATGCTCTAACATCTGCTTTGGTATACTTGCTGTCTCAAAAAGGATGAACTATACGTGTTTTATAAGACACTGAAAAGTCTAAATGCCTGATGAAGATATGTCAATAAATGGATAAATTTAAACCAATGTAAACGCTTATCCTATTAAAAAAGGAAGATTCTGAAAATTACAATTTTATCAAGAAAAATTCAGAAAAACTTAACAATATGACTTGAAAGAAAAAATAAACTCACGTTACACCAGGATGAAGATTATATTTCTTTTTTCCAAATCGTGTTTGCTGAGCAAAGAAATCATAACGTTCAGATTTTTTCCACATGTAATAGAAGGCTACACATTCACCAACTGACCTTGTTCGAACCTGTAAGAAACAAATACTGTTTTTAAGAATCATCTCCTCCTTAAACAAGTTATTTCATGAAAAATATCTGAGGTTTGAAAACAAATTTAGCTAGTCCTTAAGTAATAATATATAATACTATGTGTAAAATACAACACTGCAGCAGACATGTTAAAAACTCTTCTTAGTAAACCCCCATTAAGAGAAATAATACATTGGCAACAACTCTTTAGATATTTAGCATTATGCTTTTTAAAAGGTTACCATCTTAATTTACTATAAAAATAAATACTTGTCTATTGAAAATGTTTGGAAGTGGTATTTGAGTTAAAATAACACTATAAACAGTTTGCTAATACTTTTACTCAGAGCACCTATGGAGTCTACCTTTAAACTCCCATGTCAAAGATTCTCCTACTAGTCCCAACGGTGATCCACAGTCAGTTATTTTACTTTCCAGAAAGGCTGAGAGTATTCCACAGCGAGTTAAAAACTATTATAATAATGCTAACGCTTTGTTGACGAGTTACTCCCGTGGCTTACTGTGTTATACTATACCTATTTGTGCAACTGAAGGGCTCCCCTTTCATAATGTTCAACACCTATGGGATTGGCAAATGATGCTGACAAAATTCCCTTTTTGCTACTTAGCTTGCAGAGCTGGTAGGGCTAATGCATATAATAAAATACTGGGAGTTTAAAAGGAGAAAAGGTATCTGCATGAGTGTCTGGGATGCAAGATGATATTGCTTTAACCCACAAATATCTCATCTTGAAGCAAATATCCTAAGGTCAACTTGATGACATCCTTACTCTGTTACCCGACATGGGTTTTTCTTTCTTCCCCTCTGCTTGCACTTTATAACTTTGGCCATGTTGCTCTAGGGCTTTAAAAAGAAAATCATCTTCTCAAGTTCTTTTTTGCTTCCTTTAGAATCTTAGTTCTCGATAAATATGAGCCAAGTCAACTGTACTTTACTGAAAGCAAAAACTGTAAAGACATTTTAGGGCATGCAAAGTTAACAAAATTATGAAAAATCCTCAATAAAATAAGCCTGCATAATAGAACTTATGAATAAGATCCAAACTTCAATTGCAGGTGTGAAGACAAAGTCAATAATTTCACTGGACCACTCTTCTCTTCTCCCTCTTAAAGAATCACTGTCCTCCCTTTGTTCACTAGGACAACTAGTGTATTAGGTGCAGGTCAGGTGACTTCTGTAACACTGAAATATCACCATCCCAAATATTTATAAAGAAATCAAGGCCTTATTTTCAATATTATGTGAAGACATTTTTGGCTAGTAGTTTCAAGTCACCTAGTAAGTTCTTATTCCTTAGAAAAGGGGTTTTCTAGAGGGTTGTTGCTGCTGCTAGTTACATCAGCTCATCATCCCAGGGGTCTCCTCCATAGGTAATCCAGCATGGTTTGGTCGAAAGTGTTTGAATTCACCAGGAATGCTAGAAAACTCTTATCCAAAATGTTGTCCCTTTCAACCATCAAACAATGTACTTTTTTTTTTTTTTTTACCATCAGAAACATACATGGCCAGCCATCAGCATAATATACTCCTTTCAAAGAATATTCACTATACTGGAGGTTATCAGATGATTTGGATGCAACATTAAGGGGTATAGATACATTTTTGACACCAATGCTAAGACTCAAAATTTCTTTCTTATTAGTTATGTCTGATGTCAAATAACAAAATGCAACGTAGTATCAGGAGTAAACTAGTTAATGCATAACAAAATTAAGAAAAATGAACTCAGAGGATTTGTAAGCAACTATTTTATTTATAGAACACAAAACAGATCCTGTTAAATATGTATTGAAACAAATCAAGTGGACATCTCCAATCACATCCAGAGGTATAAGAGAGGAGGATGTGGTGACCGACTAGAGCCTCAGACATAAGCCAGCCCACGCAAGCATGGACACTTTCAACATCCCAGACAAGCCATCACACAAAACTCAGATGCTAAGGAAATTAAGGAATAATAAAGATTAAGGAAATGTGTAAAGCCAAGCTCCTTGTCATTTATATTCACTAAAACAGTGATAGTTGTAAGCCTATAAATTAGTTAATTTCCTACATTTAAACTCTGAAATTTTAATTTTGCCTGTCCTAATTTCCTACAGGAACAACACATTTTTCTATTCTATATAATTGTGTGGTTACTATTAAAAATCTTACCCGATTTCAGTTTTAAGAGACTTAAGCCTAAAAATAAATCTGCAAGTGATTATGAAGTTCTTTTGGGTACACAGTGACACTGCATGATTGACAGTATCAACAAGGAATGATAAACGATCATGTTAAATAAAACTGTCAAATTATACAATTAGAATAATGTATAATAAAGCTGACTTCTTCAGATATGTATTCTTCTGGAAAACTGAACCTTAATTAAAACCAAATTAAATACTAAGTATCTGATTTTAGATCACTCAGGACTTAAACAAATGTAAAAAATATTTTAATTGTAAACAATGTCATGTTAAAAATGCTTTTAAAGTTTCAAAATTATTTTAAAGAGCCTCCTTAAAAAAACCTGTCAAGTCAATGGAAACAAAAGAAAAAATAAACAAGTGGGACTTCATCAGACTACAGAGCTTCTACAAAGCAAATGAAACCAGGATCAAAATGAATAGACAACCCACCAGCTGGGAGAAAATATACGCAAATCGTATATCCGACAAGGGGTTAATCTCCATAATATATGAAGACTGCACACAACTGAACAACAAAAAAACAAACAACCCAATCAAAAAATGGCCAGAGGATATGAACAGACATTTTTCTCAGGAAGATATACAGATGGCCAACAGACACATGAAGAGATGTTCAACACGTTAATCATCAGGGAAATGCAAATCAAAACTACAATGAGATATCATCTTACACCTGTTAGAATGGCTATAATCACAAAGACAAATAATAACAAATGTTGGAGAGGTTGTGGAGAAATGGGGACCCTCATTCACTGCTGGTGGGAATGCAAACTGGTGCAGCCTCTATGGAAAACAGTATGGAGAGTCCTCAAAAAATTAAAAATAGAAATACCGTATGATCCAGCAATCCCACTCTTGGGCATCTACCCAATGGACATGAAATCAACCATCACAAGAGGCTTATGCACCCCTATGTTCATTGCAGCATTATTCACTATAGCCAAGAAGTGGAAGCAACCCAAGTGTCCCTCAACTGATGATTGGATAAAGAAGATGTGGTATATACATACAATGGAATACTACTCAGCCATAAGAAAAGACACAATTGTCCCATTTGCAACAACATGGATGGACCTAGAGGGTATTATGTTAAGTGAAATAAGCCAGAGAGAGAAGGACAGACACTGCATGATCTCACTCATATGTGGAATATAAAGTAACACACAAACAGAACTGTCTGGTGGTTACCAGGGGCAAGGGTGGTGGGGGGTGGGCACAAGGAGTGAAGGGATGTATTCATATGGTGACTGACAAACAATAATGTATAACTAAAACTTCACAATATTATAAACTATTAAAACATCAATAAAAATTTTAAAAAAACATCTGTCACAAGTTTGTGGAAAGTAACTTTAAATAACACATCCCAACTGGAAGTTGATGAATATATGTGTAAATGAGTCTAATTCTTAAAGGCTTCCAATATCACACACTGGCAAATAAATGACAGGAAGTCTAGGCATGCTTATTATAATAATTCCCTAAATATCAATATATTAAAATATTTATTATAGAACCTTTACCATTAGAAAATAAGCTACAAGATGATCCGAGTAGTTAAATTTCTTTTTGTAAAAGAGAGAACATGTATCATTACTTACTTTATTAGCCTGAATCAAATGAAAATCCTTTCCATAAGCCTTCAGCCCTTGTTCAAAATTTCTACACTCTTCCTCTGTCCAAACAGATAATTCCTCTGACAAAATGGGAGGAAAAAACTGTTAAGCAATACTCCCCCAGGTGCTGCATACAACAAACAAAATTGCAAATAAAAATGTAACTTTCTGGTAACAATGAGGGAAGTGTCTTACTCCTGAGCTCTATTATTGATGGCTGCAAAAAGGTAAAGTGACAAAAACTCCTTATTTAATAAAATTTTGGATGATTAGGTCCCTAACTTTCCAACATGAATTTGGGCCACTTTCTCCTTTATTCTTTGTGATCCAACTAGACTGGCCACTTTTCAATTCCTTAAACTTCCTCTGTTCTTTACTTTAGACTATGGCATGCTGTTCCCTTTGCCTAGCATTATTTCCTACCTCCCACCCCACCCGCTTTGAACCAAGCTAATTCATTTACAACCCAGCGAAAATATCACTTCGTTCTAGAAGCTTTCCCTAATATCCTCACCCTTTCCCCCCAGGAGCTTAAGTCCCACTGCAATGAGTCTGAACTGCCACCTCACATTCTCCTTCGAAGAACTCAGGACGTCTCCCTCCTATTTTCCAGCTTCCCTCCCAGGCTCTGAGCACCATGAGGGCAGGGACTTTATTCCCAGTTGTGTCCTCAGAACTGGGCAGGCCTTCCAACTGTTGCTGAATGAATGAATAAGTATCTTTCATTTGTTATAAATGCTCTATCAACAGTACTTAGTGAAGTGAGGTAGGAGCCAGTTTAGAGGAAAAAAAACCCCCCAAAACTTGGATTTTTAGTTATGGCTTCATTATTTATGAGTTATGTTTGCCTCAGCTAAGTTACTGGAGTTCACAGACCTCAGTCTCATCAGTTTTAAAGTGAAGATAACATCTTTCACATTATTTAGCTCATATGGCTATTATCAAGATCAAATAAGAAAATATTTATAAAAATGCCTTAAAATTGAAAGGCATTATATATTTTTACTTAAATAGCCTTATTTTCCCATAAAGAAGGGATAGTCTTAATCCCATTCCCCATAATGCTTTACATAATACTTGTGTGATACACAAGTTATTTAACAAGTTATTTGTTGTTGAGCAAGTATTGACTGAATTCAGAAAGATCAGTATTATTAAATTTGGATATACCTAGTTAAACTGAAGAGCTTAAGTTTTAAATTTCTGCTATATCGTGAAAACAAAAATTTAATATAAATGCTTACCTCTAGCGGCTTTTACATTAAATCTTAATCTTCTCAATGCTTCTTCTGTGTCAAAATTGCATTTAACCAATTCATACAATGCCTAGAAAAATAAAAGGCTTCAATATGTGACCAGGACTATGAACAGTTCAAGGCTACAATTTCTTAAGAGAGTAAAGGCTTTCCCAGGATCCAGTGTTTGTTTTTATTCTTTCTAGAGGACAAATAATTCTAGTGAATGTAACATGCAGAACACTAAGGAAAAACAAACATTAATTCAATCCTGATAATTAACTGCCTCTAAATACATAGAATAACTTGGCGGCCATAGTAGCCCAGGAATTTAGAAATAAAAACAAATCATTTTATAAAAATCACAAATCCTTTCTTTTTGGGGTTCCTATTCTAAGATAATTTAAAACAAATCAGAAAAGAAAAACACTGATAAAAAAGGTAAAAAATATAATACTGTTATTAGGTTTGTCGTAGGCACTGGTCCACCATATGCATAATGTCATTATCCCAGATGTGTATTCCCAACTTGATGATGTCCACAGATTCTTAGGAATAACTAAAGGAACTTCAAAGTCTAATAAAAAATATATACACGCAAAATGAAATATCAAGATTTTTGTTTGTTTATTTGAGCTGAAATTATACCAATGAAGTGAGTGTGTTAACACTAGGTATCTCACGCTGATTATAACCTCAGATTCCCTATTGATGTCATTATTGGACTTTTGGTGGCTAGAATAACACCACTGTGACAGTATTTACATTTATAAATGTATACGGTTAATTTATTTTGGGAAAATTACACCAGTTATTTCTTATTCATGTACCTGTTCATTGTCTTTTATGTGAGATCCTTCAGGAATTGCTTCTACACCTTTCTCATCACCTGTTCTTCTAGATGCATCCTTGAGAAACACAATCACTTTATCTTCTGGTAAGTACTCGGGGTCCCACAGGAGCTGATCATCATTTTCATATACTAAATTAGTAAAATATAATGTTAAAAATAAAATGCCAAAAATTGATAGAGTTTGTGTTAAAACGTATCAGTGAACAAATAACTCATACTTAGAGCCAAAATGTTGGGAACTGTGAGGTAAAGTGTGGTCCTCCTACTTGCCTGAATTTGTTCTTCGGCAGTATTGATAGCCTAAGTAATTTAAGCAAACTAAACAGGGAGGTACACTTTATGCCCCTCTCAGATCCAGTCTGACTTAGCTTGAGTTTACCGAATTCCAAGCTCTCTCGGTTTGAACAGCACCGCCACCCCTTACTACCTGACCTGTATGACCTTGGGCAAGTTACTTCCTTCTCTCTGCCTCATCTGTGAAGTGGGATAAAAACTCTACCACACAGGGTTGTAAGGATTTAAAGCACTTTAAAACAATTCTGGCGTAAGTAAAATTCCATGGATGTTAGCTATAATTTAATTTTTGAAAAAGGATGTCTAAAAGAGTGCTCACCAAATGTGAACACTGCTTATTTCTTGGTGGTGGGGTTTGGGAGAATTTTTTTTTAATTCTTTATATTTTCTTCTGATGCTTGAAAATGTATTATAATGAGCATAAATCCTTTTCATAAAAACAAAAGTCATTGCTTTTTAAAAAAGGCATTTAGGTTTCATCATAATTTCCATTATAATAAGATTAAAGTCTAAATCTCATCAAAATCTAGAAAGTGAAAAGAAAGAAGGAGAACCTAAGATGAGAGCCTTGGGGAATTCTAAATAACAAGAAGATGAAAACGTAGACAGAACTAAGAAGAAACAGCTACAAGATGGAAGAAATACCAAAAATGTAGCAGCACAGCAGCCAGGGGAAGTAAATGTTTCCAGGAATAATAGACTGGTCGGATGTTGTCAAACAACCAGGAGGAAAACTGAAGAAGGTACGCTGGATTTACCACCAATGTTTCAAGAACCATTTCTGTGCAGAGATGGAAGCCGAAGCCATACTGAAGAAGACTGAAGAGTAAATGGAAGGGGAAGAAATAAAGGAGAAAACTCTTAAAAAGTTCGGCTGTGAGGGAGGAGATAGGGCCATAGGCTGGAGAGGAGGTATAGCTGAAGAAAGTTTTGGGTTTTGTTTGTTGGTTTTTAAAGATAGGAGAAATAATCATTTAAATGCCAGTAGGAGGGAGCCAGCTGGAGAAAGACTTTGAATTTAAGAAACAAAGGGTAATAACTATTAGTGTCAAGGTTCCTTGTGTTATGGAAAAAATTAACAGCAAATTAAGCATCTCCTATGTACCAGGCACTATGTTAAGTATTTTCATATAAATTACCTTGTCCCCCACCACCACACACATACACTTTAAAACATTATTTTTCACCTGTTTCCGAAAATAGACACACTTCTTTAAAGTACAGCTCAAGGACAAGCTCTAGAAATTTTCCTTAGTAAACCTCATTCCTTTTCTAACCTGCTGGTACAATCCTAGTGAAACTCTAAATTGTAAATACAGTAAGACTCCCATGATAAAGTGAATTTGGATACACGGCTATGGATTTTGTTCTCTGCTCAGCCTCTGTTCCCCAAAGGGAGCACATTACAGTTCTTATTTTCTTGGAGTGATGGGTGGGGGTGGACAAGGCCTTACAAGGAAACCCTGACCAGGAAGAGGAAGATGGAGGGTGGATCCCTGAATCCCCAGTGTTCTCCCAGTTAGATAACCCCCTACTGGGCCTATGAAACAAGCACAAACTACCTGAGAGATACTTCTAGAATCATTCTGGAAGTCCCAGGTAGCCACAAGATACAGAGCTGTTCTTATTTAAGCTGAATACAAACACCACCAGATGGGACCAAATGACAAGCCAGACCCCTAGAATTGTGACTGGATAGCCAGATAGGCTATCCATGAGAACATACTTATTTTACGCAAATACAACATACTAAAAAATGACCATGCGGTGAGAACAATTAGTATTTCCACAGAGAATAAATCACACTGTCTTTACTGGTTTCAGAAACAGACCAAATAATTTTCCAATTAAGTTTACACTCTAAATAAAATGACTTTTGACTATGATCTAAATAAAACAGGCAACACAGGTGATATTTATTAAACGTCTGCTGTAGAATGAGTAAAGGCCAAGAGATCAGAAATTCAGAACTCAACTACTATGATAAAACACACTAAAATACAGAGAAGAAATAATGTCTATAAATACGATACGAAGGGGAAAACTCTATAAAGCAACAGAAAGAAAAAATTGCCTTTATTATAATTACATAAAGTGACATGAATATGCTGGATTTTGAAAGATCACCATCACTGAAATGTTAATAGCATCTTCTGAAACTATTTCATTCTAAATGCATTACCAAGCCTTAAATGGAACTTTAAAAAAACAACCATAAATATATCCACCTTGTGTTACTGAAAGATATAATTTACATATAATTATAAATAACTGAGAGTTCAGACGGCAGGACCTCACCTAGCATATTAACACAGATTAGCTGGGGAAGTGCTTCTTATGGCATTTTAAGTAACCAAATTAAGCTTGTCAGATAAGCAAAATGAGTTATCAAAATAATTTAACAAAGTTCATTATGTGTGTGGGGATGGGGGGGACTAATGTAGAAAGCTGGGAAATCACTACCACAAAACCAAAAACAAACTTCTGTAATCTGGGAAATTAATTCCCAATGAATAAATGTATATTTACTAACCTCTAGTTTTAGTAAAAAAAAAAAAAAAAAAAAAGTGTTATTCCATTTTTAATGCCTAAGTAAAAATTCTAACTAATCAACATATTATGAGGATGAAAATGCTAATCCATAATCAGCATTATGGTGTAATAACGAAATTTACAACAGAAATTTCCATTCTTAAAAAGTCACACTGGGGGCTGGCCTGGTGGCATAGTGGTTAAGTTCGCATGTTCCACTTCGGCGGTCTGGGGTTCACTGGTTTGGATTCTAGATGCAGACCTACTCACAGCTCACCAAGCCATGCTGGGGCAGCAACCCATGTAGAAGAGCTACAACTCTACAAGTATGTATTGGGGCTTTGGGGAGAAAAAAAGAAATAAAGATTGGCAACAGATGTTAGCGCAAGGCCAGTCTTCCTCAAAAAAAAAAAAAAAAAGTTACATTATGACTGGCGACGAATTTTAAGTTGTCTAGCTGAGGTTTTCCTATATATGGGTTACATGAACTGCCTGCTTCAATGGTATCATTTCCATCAACTAGGGGTAATGCATGTATTCATTTTTCAGTAAGTAATTGAAGAATCAGTAAGTTGTCAAATGTTCATCAGAAACAACAATTTACATTGTCTTTTGCTGTTCACTGCTTCCTAATTCCTAGCCATCATTTACCAACTCTAAAACTTACAACATGCAGGCATGAAAATCTGAGTGGGAATGCCTTGCTTCTTCCTCTTGACTTTTTTTCCCTAAGTAGCCCATCTAATTCCCAGTTAACCTAGTCCAGGGTTCTCAATCTCGGCATTGCTGACACTTTTGGCCACATAATTTGGGGCGCTGAGGGGGTGTCCTGTGCACTGTAGGATGTTTACCAGCATTTGAATTATTTAGTCTTATCACAAAGCTGCAGTGTTTACTCAGTTTAGTACATGGCAGACAACAAAACACACACATAACCTTGAAAACTCATGCTTTTCATCTGCCCGGCACTTCTTTGGGAATTAAACCCTTCCCATACAGTCTGAGTGGGGCTGACACCACCCCCTGGAGCCTCAAGAACAGATAAATGAGCCAAAGTGCTCACTCTTCTCTCTGGTCACAGTGATTACCGCTGACTGGGTGTGACTCAAGCTGAGTCAATGGAGGCTCTCTCCAGGACTTTTCCTGAAGCTAAGGCGGATATGGGTGTTCTCATTTTTACCGTTCTCTAGCTATAAAGACATGTAAAGAGTAAGCCAAGAGCTCCCAGTAGCCATCTTAGCTTGCCTGACAATAAAGGCAAGAGGGAGAGGGGACACTTGATATCATAAAAACCCCTGAGTCCAGTTATATCTGAAGCCAGATCAGCCAGAAATTTCCAGTAAAGCAATCAGGTAAATTCTTTTTTGCTGAAGCTAACTGAATTGGGTTTTTGTCATTTGCAAGCAAAAGAGGATAAACTGATGCTTTCTGAAATTCTGAGTAATAAAACCTAAATATAATGGATAAGATTAACCATCTATTGAAAATGCCACTCACTGTGTGCCAGACATGATGCTGCTAAGTGCCACACACAAAAATATCACATGTAAACTTTCACCAACAGGCTCTGTAAATAAATGCTCTATTATTGCTATTTTATAGATGAGGAGAAAAAGAAGGTAAGCACATGTCCAAGGCCAATGCTTAGATACTGATGCAAGTTCACTACCTCCACATCTGTTCTGTTAACACCATTCTGCACCCACCGAACAACTCAGCCACCAAATGTTTACTAACGGCCTATGTGACAAAGACCATCCTAGGTATTAAGGATACTAAGATGATAACAAATGATTATAATACACTATGCTGAGTATAAATGATAATTTAGATAAATTTAAGAAAATGTTAATAAATGTATAGTTGAGATTTTGTAACCATAATAGATACAGGTTCAAGGGAGGCCTCAATTGTGACTGTAACTAACAGATCTAGTGTATGTAACTGTTTGAATTAGGAGTGATAACTGATGAAGAATGTATAACCTGCATGAAGCCTAGTAAAAAAGAAATCAGACGTCAGAAAAAATTTATCAATGTTTCTCCAAGACACTCAGTAACAGAGTTTCCTTATATTAACAAAAAAATTCTAATTCATCTGTCAAATAATCCCTACAGTGAAGATATCAGGATATCTTAGTTTTGTGGTGCTTTTAACAAAATCACCCAAACCAAATGCTCTCCCTTTTGAACATGTGCTCACCAAACTGATAAAAAATATCCTGCTAAATTTTCTCTATAAGCAAAGAATGCACTCATCAGCACTATCCCTTTGACAGTTTTATTTCTAACAGTGTGGTTTACGTAACAGTTTCACATGAATTTGGTCTGTGTGCATAGGGCACTAAGTGGAGCTGAATTCTGGGTATCATGACAAAGTGAATTCCCAGAACTACAGAGTTAAGAAAAGGCCCTGTGTCACAGTGACCCCTCCAAGGCACTATCACTCTGCTAAATCTAGTTGGATCCTCACACAATCCAACACGCTTCAATTCTCAAAGTGAAAAAGCTTCATAAACCACAGCTTTTCCTGGAAAAAATTATGTATGACTGCTTTCTAAAATTATATTGAAACTGAAAACATTAAGAGGCTTATGCACCCCTATGTTCACTGCAGCATTGTTCACTATAGCCAAGAAGTGGAAGCAACCCAAGTGGCCCTCGACTGATCACTGGATAAAGAAGATGTGGGGTGTGTGTGTGTGTGTGTATATATATATATGTATATATATATATTATATATATATGCATATATATAATATATATATATAATGGAATACTACTCAGCCATAAAAGACAAAATTGTCCCATATGCAACAACATGGATGAACCTAGAGAGTATTATGTTAAGTGAAATAAGCCAGAGAGAGAAAGAGAAAGACAAACACTGCATGATTTCACTCATATGTGGAATATAAATTAACACATCAACAAAGAGAATGGGTTGGTGGTTACCGGGGGAAGCGGGGTGGGGGGGTAGGCACGAGGGGTGAAGGGATGTGTTCCTATGGTGACTGACAAACAATAATGTACAACTAAAACTTCACAATATTATAAACTATTAAAACATCAATAAAAATTGTAAAAAAACTGAAAACATGAAACCAAAACTTAAAACATTAAAAAATTAGAGATTGTGATCATTTATTCACTGCGATATCTGACAATATGAACATTAAAGATGAAACATATTAAGAGATCAGTAAAACGATCTTGAGCCATAATATTAACTTGCCACATATAAAGTGAGGTGCTTTCCTATGCACCTATAGGACTGCTATCTTTCATTATCAAAATTTAAAAGAAACTAAAGGAAATGGAGCAAATGTCTTAACTTTCAGTTCTTTATTTGGAGAGAAAGAACTCAACAGTGAACACGTGCTAACCATTATACAACACGTAAGTAAAGCATAACATTTAAAATTCGATCACAAAAATAAATACAAAAGCCAATGGATCATTTATTTTTGCACACAATTATGTATTCATAAAACATATGCACAGAAATTCAATATATAGCAAGGTCACTCCATCTTGATACCTTTAATGTTCCTATATGTTGCAGGAATTAACCTGAAACTGTGCACAAGCTGATACTGGTGTGTTAACACGTTTTCGCCATCACTAGAATTCACTGGCCTGTGTTGTTTCCTTAACTGTTTCTGATCTGCTGTTTGCCCTGAAAGCAGGTGCGTACTTAGAATATAAAGTAAGTTTCTGGAGGGCATGCTAAACAGAAAACAAACAACAAAAGACTTCTACAACTTCAAAAGGCTCTGCATATGTAAGGTGATGTGGAGAAGAAAACCGAAATAAAGGAAATGAAGAAAGATCTCTAGCACTGAGTGATGTCACACTGCACATGCACTCATTAAAAACACACACACACAACATTCCTTCTGGAACTCACCCAAAGTGAATAATCTGAAACAGACCTTAAAAAAATCCTCAAGTACTTTATATTATTGGAAGTTTTAAGTATTTATGACTTACCTTAGGATTTTAGATAGTATGATGAAAAAAAATCATGTAAAACTTAAGTATACAAGTTGTTTTCCCAAATTCTTTTAAATACATAAATATCAAAGTACTCAGTTTTACTAAGTAATATTAAAAGTTTCAGAAGCAAATAAGCTTTTTGTATCAGTTGTTTACTCGGCTTCTTTTTTAAACCTGTTCAACAGCTTCCACTGACATAAAATAACCTTTTAAAATCTAAATTATACAGGTTATGAAAGGGTATATTCAGAGTGTTTAAAAGATTAAAAAACAAGAAATAAAAAGTTGGAATGTTTTAAGTTACTTAATACCAAGAAAGCATTCACTTTTTTCTTTTTTGCTAGACTTCTGTGAACAAAACTGGAAAAACAAAAAACACATTTCTTCTTAAAGTAATAATGTAGGGGTCCTCTTTCACAAATCCATGGGGTAACATAAACTGTCATGTTCTTATCTCATTACAAAATAACAGTTCATCACTTCAACAGCATGAATTCAGCTATGTTATTTTACTAATAACTCACCTTTTTCATTTTCTTTGTATCTACAAATGCCAACTGGAATTTCTGCTTGAAACATGGAGCCCACCATAATCTCCTATTTTAAAAACATAAAACATTAGTAAGATCTGGTAATATAGATTTTATATCCATTTTCTAGCTTTACTGTCTTCATGGGTAAACTGTTCTGGTTTCTCTGTCATAAAATACAGACACAACTACCTCCCTCCCTCAGAAGAGTATTGTGAGGATGAATGAGTTAATAATAGATAAGAGCTTGGACGTGATTGGATGAAGATATTAGTAATAATAATAGGGTGACATGCAACACACACACTGGATACAAACCTTACTTCAAAATATGGAGAAAAACAAATAAAAATGAATTCTTATAATTCAGTTAATAAGATAACTGCCAACACTCCGAGAAACAGAAAGTCAACTTCAGATATTTTCAGAGTGTCCAGGCCCTACACTATGGTCCCGGAATCAGCAGCATCAGCGGTGATGCAAATGCTCGGGGCCCACCCCAGAACTACTGAACCAGAAACTCTGTGGATGGCATTCGGCAGTCAGTGTTTTAACAAGCTGTCCAGGTAATTCTGACACACACTTAAGTCTGAGAACCGAGCTTTTAAGGTAAAGGAAATAAAAAGGGTTTGTATAAAGCTCGGTAGAGAACAAATGGATGAAACTCCAAACCAAATGGATAAGCAGGCTAGTGCCTGACTTTCATTAAAACAATACAAAATGAGAAAGTAACCTCCCCGAAACATAATGAAATCTTATTTTAGGAAATCTGGTAATCAAATCTATACAGTCAAATCACAGATTAGGGGAAACAGGCTGTTCAGAAAGACAATTGGCAATCACCACTACAGACCACCTTTTGTCTGGTGGCTAAATGTCAAGAACAAATCTACTGCATTTTCAAAATGAAGACATGGGTAGGAAAAATACAAAATCATGGTCTAGTAAGTTTAAATAACTCCTAGGATTTGAAGAGTTCCCCACTGATGTAAGAATCTCATTTTATCTAGTGTAACGTCAAAGACATGCTCTATGTAATAAATTTATTGCTGCACCAGTATAGGAAAAGCAGTCAGTTTTCTAAAAAGAGTATCGTACACAAATTTCCTCTACTCTTATACAGTAATTTCTTTTATGTCTTTCACTATAAAAAAGAGTGCTCTATGGTCACCTCTTGTGCCTCTTTTACCTTTACTTACCTATGCCTCCCAAAGAACAGTCAAGTTATCAACCCTGGCTGGGGAGCTTCTAAAAATATCAATGGCCTGGATCCATTCCAGATCAATTACATTAGAACCTCTGGATGCAGGCCCTGGTCATCAGTACTTAGAAGTTCTCCAAGTGATTTCAACGTGAAGCCAGGGCTGAGAACTTCTGGACTAGCATAAAGATTGAGCTGAGAATACTCCTTTTCACCTGCTAATTCATTCTGTAGGGAAGGGACAGGAAATGGCATTTAGGAGCACTATGTACCAAGTATCTTATGGGTAATTTTCATTAAGTCCTCACCAACTTTGACAAGGCTAAAATGGTTATTCCCATATTGTATGTGAGGAGGCGAAACTCAAAAAAATTAATTTCCCAAGAACACACTATTAGTTAAGTTCTGGGGCTATAACTTGAACTCATGTTTGATTTCAAAACTGTTTCCTCTATCCCAGTTTCTATACTCAATTTTATCTGACAAGCCTTACAAGATGAATCTCCAAATTGTAACAATTTTTTACTACAACACAACCATACTAAAATAAGATAACCTGGATTTACTCTGGCCTGCTTTATTACATAATTTTCCTGAGGAGGGACTAATAATCCCCAGCAATGAAGGCTTCAACTCTCCTATGTTCTCCCTCCTCTGAGCTTCTGTTCCTTCATTAAAATACTTGATTGGACACTGCAGACACAAAAACAATTTATGTTGGAGAAAACATACATAAACCTGACTATGGTGGAAAATAACAGTTTAAGATGACTCCTAAGGTTTCTAGCTTTTTTCATGATAACTTCTGCATGATGTAGGAATCAGAAAAAAGTGGACTGAAGAACACTTGCCCAAATAGGTCACACAACTAGTAAGTAACTTCTGTGATCCTGTTTTCTGTCTTCAGGCCCATCATTCATTCATCACTCACTCAAATTAATTAACACATCCTGCACTGGGCTAACCTTCCCTACCATTCTAACTCACATTGATGTCTCTCTCTTCTAAACATCTCTTTGGAAACCCATAAATACACAATTCTGGCTGAAGTCCAGAATCCTCAGGTAGCCCAGTCCAAGTTCATTTGAATACTTCATTCTTCCTAATAGGAACTCTAAATATGATGTTCTCTTTTTTTAATCAGCAAGGAAGTCAGCTCTTTGTTAAGTGTGCCCCAGTCTTCCCAAACCAGAACACTTTAAACCAACTAGAAAAAAAAAAACAACCAGGGAAAGCTTAAAAGTATTAACTAAATAATAAAACAATCATGACTTTAAAAGTGCAGGAACCCACTCTATTTGATGTTTTGGGCTATTCTGATACCAAAGAAATGACTATTTATGCACTAAATTTAAAATGAGATCTAGGAAAAAGAACAACAAAAAAACTCAATGGAGTATTTAAAAAGAAAATCGGGTGATCTATCTCAACAACGACATCATTTCTAAACGATTTGCTCTAACCAATTCTACATGACATTTTGATACATTTTCCTAATAAGTCAATTGCTTTGCAACAGCTTAAAATTAATTCTTCATCTATATAATTAATTATACAATGTTATAATTAAAAACTTATGTCAATATATTATCTTTAGATTCACTTTTAGAAATTAACTTAATTACAGATAATTACAGAGAAGCCCAAATCTGTCTCTTCATACAATATACTTTGAGTTGTAAATATCAACATTAATATGGGATGGAAAAACCTATATCCAAATTATTAAACAAAATTTACTTAATAACCAAAGCCTCCACAATTGCTTTCTCAAGTATATTAAAAAAAAAAAAAAAATCACGTGATACTTTTTACAGTGCAACAAAAGTCTAATTCAGCACTAGTTGAGAAATGTAGACTTCTAATCTTGGTTTGAACACTGACTTGATCAACGAAATCCAATTCTTTCTATACTACTATTATATAAAAACATTAATATTTTTCTCACTTGGATGTATTAAGAGAAATCTGAACATCTATCAAACATTTAAATGTCACAAAAGGGCTTATCTCAACTTTATCAATATATCTAGTTAGTAAAAATATAATTATACTTGGATTTTTAAATACTTTCTAAGTTTTGGGAAAATATGACTCTACCTACCTTTTTCCAGTCTTCTGATGGAATATAATCTTCATCTTCTTCAGATTCTTCTTCTATTTCGCTATCTAGAATAAATAAGACAATAATACTCTAATTATTGTTTATCCTGTCCACAACTCTATATATCTGCATATTATTTTTACATCTACCACCATCAATATTTAAATATGCCCAAAGCTATTTGCAGAGTCAGGCCAAGATATTTCTAATCAGATAATATCCTATCAGTTAAAAAAAAAAAAAAGCAAAAAAGCCTCTCCATAAACCTTCTAGGACAATCCTAATCTTAGACAACTGTCTAGGACAATCCTAATCTTAGACAACTGTATTCTCATAAAATGATTTCCTACAAAAACTTTTAGGAAAAAAATTGATTTAGAGTCGAGATAATCTGTTTCTAAACCTAGTTCTGCTACCAACAGCCTGATGACAGAATAAATTATATGATCTCTATTTCTTCCCTTATAAAATGAGAATCTTGACAAAACAGTGGTTTTGAAACAGTGCTCCTTGAAACACTGAGAACTTTGTAGCATCACTTCAGGGAGAGTGTGTGAAGGGAGTGTATGTATGAAAACCCCCATTCTCCCCAGCCTCCATTTTATTCAAAGTAGACAAGTTGCTGTTTGTTTACATTTTGGAATAAGAACATATTTACATAAAGGGGTGGGAAATCTGAAAACTATTAGATCATCAGCATCTTCTCAACTCTAAAATGGCACACAAAGTTCAAAAAAAGGGTAACATTACATACAGAAATTAATTCTTCCTATGGAAAAGCTAAGACATGCAGTGTATGTACAGCTTCCATGCATACATCACAACTGAAATACCAGATTAGAAACATGGCATAAATACTGTTTCAACAGACAGTCACTTAGCATCCCACTTTTAAACAAACTTCAGCAATGTATCTGCTCTTCGTCTAAGGGGAAAATACCACATTTTCCCCCAATTCAAAGTAAACACACAATTGTTTCAGTAACTCTCTCTCCTTGCATTGATATGCTTTTCAATTGGACCATTTCTTTGATCAAAACTCACAATAAAATTATTTTTAGCAGCACAACATTCACTTCTAAACTAAATGTGTAACAGAAATCATTCATACAAAGCAGGAGGCATGTTTAATCAGTTCTTACATTATTACATTTCATGAGAGGTTAAGTGTTGTTCTTCCTTTTCAAGTATAGAAATTTAGACCACAGATTTAAACTTATAACGACTTTTTCTTATCAAAGAGCTGTCTTCTAGAGTAATGATTCCTACTCAGAATGAAACCCTATGAAGTCGATAAAGCATGCAAATATTCAAGATGCATACATTAAATGTTGTCTCAACTACAGGTCATCTCTGACCAGATCGTAACTGTAGCAAAATTTGGAGTTTCTTTCTAGTATAAATATTCCCACCTCGAGTCAACCAATTCTTTAGACCTGGGAGCCACTGATTAGAGAAAGCAATGCTTATGAACATACCTAACAAAGGCTAAGAGGCAGAGAAAGTAGAAAATGAAAACTGAGGAAAAGACTAGGAGAAATAATAAAAGATGACCATGAAACAAACTAAATTTGAAGGGTTGGGGGGAAAAAAAACTTCAAAATCAACTAGTCTATGTAGTGACACAACAATTACTGTAGTATATTCACTGACAACAGGGCCCCAGCATTGCTAACCTAATAACCTAGAACAAAATCCCACTGCTGTTGAGTGAGATTTCAGAGTAAATGAATTCAAACAGAGCAGTGGAATCATGCACCGGAGAACAATGTTTCGGTCAACGATGGACCACACATACGACAGTGGTCCCGTAGATTACCACCATATAGCCTACATGTGTAGTAGGCTGTACCATCTAAGTTTGTGTAAGTACACTCTATGATGTTTGCAGGACAAAATCACCCAACAACACATTTCTCAGAACGTACCCCCTTGTTAAGAGAAGCATGATTGTATGTTTAACAGGAAAAATTATATCCAAACTATAGCAAACAATAACACTTACTTGTATCAAAATATTTACATCGACGTGGACGGATTATTTCCTGGGCATCCTGAGAAGCAACAGACTGTGATGGATCATCATTGGAAGACTGAGTTTCATCCTCTTGACCTGATGAATCTTTTATATTCTCTTCCTGTGGAACAATAAATTAAATTTCTTTAAGATGTAAAGAAAATTGTTGCAGAGGAAAGGTCACAGGATTCCAAATACAACTAGAAGACTAAAATAAATACACTAAATGCAGCATGGTGTCCTGCATTGGATCCCAGAACAGGAAAAAGGACCTTAGTGGAAAAACTGGTAAAATCTGAACTGTCGGGAGTTTAATTAATAGTAGGGTACCAGTGTTGATTTCTTAGTGTTGATAAATATATCATGGTTACATAAGATGTTAACATTAGGGGAAGTTGGGTGAAGAGTATTCAGGAACTCTCTGTACTACCTCTGAACCTCTTCTGTAAATCTAAAACTATTTCA
Source organism: Tapirus indicus (assembly GCA_031878705.1). Classification (NCBI taxonomy): domain Eukaryota; kingdom Metazoa; phylum Chordata; class Mammalia; order Perissodactyla; family Tapiridae; genus Tapirus; species Tapirus indicus. Next base: position 5,821,054 of record CM062922.1, on the reverse strand, counting down.
AAACAAAATAAGAAAAATGAATACAGAACTGCCAATTAGCCTTTAATACTTAAAAACAATAGCATTTTTAAAAAGTTGCCACAAATTTATTTAGAATAGGCATTGAAAAGAAATCTGGAATGATACAGAGAAAACTATTACCTCTCAGGAGTGAATTACAGGGAACTTCTAATTTTTATTACATATTCCTATATTTTAATTTTTAACATTTAAATGTATTACTTTTAAAATTAGAAAGAGCAAAGATAGATTATAAAAATAAACAGTCAAAATGAATATATTAATAAATTATAACTTCAAAAATAAAGACTACAATCTTAAAAACATGTGTGTATAACCTTACTTTATTTTCCCCACTGCAGCCACTGTTATCATCATTATCGGCATCTTCATCATCTTCACCTTCTTCTTCCTCTTCCTCCTCTTCCTCATCTTCTTCAGGTAGGCGAATAGTACTATCATAACCATAAAGGCTGAGAAGTTCATGAATTGGCATGTCGCCTTCCTAAATAGACCAAAACAAGAAGTTAATTTCAGAATAACTGATATTTCATATTCCTGTAATTCACAAATCTATAGAGTATTCATCCCATACATAATACTCTTAGAACTATATCAAGAATTCCCAAAGCATAAAAAGTGAAACTAAAATAATTCTGAAACCTAGGAAAATCCTAGTCTTTGAAGAACTTCTATAAGAGACTGACCAATTCTAACTGCTAACAACAAAATCTTTAAATATAATAAAAAGTGACATTGGTCACTTTTCTTTTGTGCAATCAATTCAGTAAATGTACACTGACAGTTAACACTATGTATGGATGTTCACACTTAAATAAGAGTACCATACATAATTTGGGAATGGGGAAATAGAATAATTAGAAAATAGACAATAAACTAAGTTAACAAACCCAGAAACCGAGATGAAATTCACAGTCCAGCCCAAACACATTAAAAGTAAATAGCAATGATATACAGGAATGATTAGCCATATATTCTTTTCTAGGGTTATCTATAATTACAGACAAAATCATCTCATGCAATCCTATCTATCTATCTTACAACACTGTTACACTATCTCCATTTCATAGACGTGGAAACTGAGGCTGACAGATTAAGCAATTTCTCCAAAAATCACACAAGCTATAAGTAATGGAGCAGATTTCAAGCCTAACTTCAAAAGACCACACTCTTATCAGTGCACCATGCTGCCTCAGCCAGGGACCTCCCCCAACCTCACAGAAAACACACCCATTGAGGGTGGAATGAATAGCCAGATGCAGAGAAATGAAATCAGCTTTCTGCAGAAGGTACCACTCTAATCAGTAATCAAGTGATATAAGTATCAGGGAAACGTGATAGAATTCCAATTACAGAAAGAAAACTTAACCCAAATCACCTGAACATGTTATACACATATGCACACACTGAAGGAAAACTTAACAGAAAGAATCAATCAGTTCAGAACCTGGAAAAAAGGTAACCATGAAACAGAATATGTTTTCTATTTCTCCAGCAGTCTTGTAGCCTTATTCATGGACAGAAGTAAGCCTAGCCCACGCATTAAATCACTGCTGCAGTGGAGATGGACACACCGTGACCTGATACAACCTGATGACACTGACCACTTAGACCACGTAATTAACTACCCCCACTCAGATTTCCTGTACAAGAAACGACTAACGATTAGAATTTGAAAAATTTTCCTACAGGAAGGAAATGCTGTTTAACACTTCTATTTCACACTGTAAATGGATATTCTAGTTACAAATCAGTTAGTGAATCTGTTTCTGAAAGAATCAATTCTGAGAGCCCTAACGCCCTGCAGCAGCCACAACCTGGAAGGGGTAAGTCTATCAGACAAGGTGCTACCACACCAGCTGAAGGACCAGCTGGCACACTTGACTGACATCTCGGACTGGGATCCTCCAAGTGCAGTAACACAAACATTGCTTGAGGTGTTCAAGGATCTAGTCCATGCAGGTATCTGGTCCATGTACCAAGGATCTGGTACAGGAGACAGAAATTTGGGAATTCAGAATCACAGTGTAAGAACTTAAATACAGCTTCAAAATCAAGAAAGAAGTAGAGTAAGGAAAAGATATAGAAAAGGCTGACTGCATATACAATAATAACAAATAGCTGACATAAAGTGTCTTCGATGTGCCAGGTATTTGTGGTAAGTGCCTTGACTCCACTTTCTTATTTTCTCTCTCTCTTCTTAACAAAAGTAGAGTGCGAGTATTACACAATCTCATTACATCTTTCAAAGTACCACACAGGAGTGTCTGGTACCTTCATTTGCAAATAAAATCAAGCAGAAAGAAACGTCATGCACTTACAGAGACTTTGCGGTAATACCTAGACCTCCTAAGTCCAGCTCATACTTTGTATGAACTCATTCTGCACCACAAATTAAAAGCAGGTTTAACAACTGAAGGAACTACTATGAAAAAGAGCCACTGAAATATCTAGTATGAATAAGGGCCAAACCAGGAAAAACACTTTAGCATAAGTTTGCAACTAATATTTTCATGAACCTTAAGAATTCATAAACAGCTTGCTTCAAATAGTCGTATGTTGCTTAATGACAGGGATACGTTCTGAGAAATGCGTTGTTAGGTGATCTCATCACTGTGGAAACATGAGAGTACACTAAAGGGGAACAAAATTTGCCAGCCCAAAATCTGTCTCTATTAACATAAGGATTATTTTAGGGTGAATATTTTTTTAAGGGGAGGGGTAGTGATTTGCAGATGAAATCGCTCCCAAGGTAACGGCATCTTTTTTTTGAGGAAGACTGGCCCTGAGCTAACATCTGTTGCCAATCTTCCTCCTTTTTTCGCTTTTTTCTCCCCAAGGCCCCAGCAGATAGTTGTATGTCATAGTTGGGCATCCTCTAATTGCTCTATATGGGACACCACCTCAGCATGGCTTGATGAGCGGTGAGTAGGTCGGCACCCAGGATTCAAACCGCGAACCCGGGACCTCCGAAGCAGAACGCACGAACTTAACCGCTGTGCCACTGGGCCAGCCCCAGGGTGAATATTTTTAATAAACAAAAGGCTCAGAAAGTTTTTCTTATTACCTCCCCCTTAATTGACCAAAAGAACTCAGATTAAAAAACCTGTCTCAGGAAGTGAGCTACCACCTTAGCATCATATGAACTGGGTGGTGGACAGGGAGAAACCTGTTTGTTGGGCTCCCCTCTGTGTTATTCTGTTTCTGTGTGGCCAAACGCTTGTTTTCCAAATGTTTGCTCCTTTTCACTTACTTGTGAATTGCCATCCTTTTGCCAATCACCTCTGGAGTCCCTTACACTCCCCACCCCCAACATCTTCTGTTTTCAGCTGAGGATGGTATTTAAGCTGAGAGCTTCGGTGATTTTGGCGAGTTGCTCAGTTTTCCTAGGTTTCTTCCATGAATACATATTATTAAACTTTTGTTTTTCTCCTGTTAATGTGTCTCACGTCAATTTAATTCTTAGGCCAGTCAGAAGAACCTAGAAGTGTAGAGGAAAGTTTCTTCCTCCCCTACAGTACTTACACAAACCTAGATGGCACAGCCTACTACTAGGCTCTAGGGTACTTATCTTACGAGACCACTGTCATATATGTGGCCCTTTGTTGACTGAAACGTTATCATGCAGTGCATGACTGTGTTTACTTCATCTTTAAAACTACGCTAATATATGTTACTATGACCTCTAATTTTTACAACTGAGCTAACTGGTATTTTGAGAGATCACACAAAAGAGGTAGACTATCAATCAAATAAATGTCCTCAGGCTCTCTACCTTTCTTCAGTCTTATTCAAGGGCAACAGAATCACCGTGACGGCTTATTAAAACAGACTGCTGAGCCCCACCCCAAAGTTTCTGATCTAGTAGGGCTGAGGTAGGGCCTGACTGTCTGCATTTTTATAAGTGCCAGGTGATAACTGATGCCACTGATATGAAACCACCTTGAGAACTACTTCTCTCACAGTTCCAGGATAACATACCTGCAAATCAGCCTTTCTAGTGGGAGGTAATAAAGCTTGATCATTATCTTTAATAAAGCTTATCACTAACATCTGACATCTAGCTCGGTTATGTGTCAAAAGGATAGGTGACATACTAACTGCATGGAGAAGAATTTTTTTTACCACTATCAGGAATGTGGAATGTCTGACATCCATGGTTAGGACAAGATTTTTCCCATGTGGACATGCATTTGAGAAGTATGACCCACTTTATAAAAATTCATAATAGTGACTAACGAGAGAAAAGAGGAGAGTCAAGAGTGGCTGATCAGTGTACTCGGAGAACTGTTTGAATCTGAAGAAACAGTAACAGAACCAGCAGACAGAGAATAGTCACTCAAGTCAGAGGAAGCTACAACTACACAAGCAGAGGAACAAAAATGGTAAGCAGATTACCCTGATGAGAGTAGCCGTATCCGTAGTCACTAAAATAAGAAAGTCAGAACTGGTATTTTTATTTACTTTCTCTACTTTTACTTAGCTTCTAAAGGGATATGTTATACTCTACTTCTGAGTCAATTTGAGAGTAGATGTTAAGCAGTGATTGATACTATGCAAGGGCTGAGGGAAAACTATACACACAACAAAATGTTCAAGATGGACGCGGGCAGGGAGAGATTTAGTTTGCCAGGCAGACTGAGCCAGGATGGACTCCACTGCGACCACTCATGTGTAGCACCACCAGAACCTTAACTCAGTTAGTGGTTGCGATCAAGAAAAAACTCAAGAGACCCTGCAAAAGCATCAACAGGATTTAACCACGTGGTAAAAGTGATCAAGAGGTCCTGGTGACACTGAATCTCTGGTTCCAGGCATGCCTTGGACCCAGATACACATTCATATGATTTCTAAAAAAGTTCTTAATAATAAAAACAAAGTTCTAATAAACCTTTCAAAAGTTTATTTTCAGTCAAAGTTAAGTTTTACATGGGTTCTACCACGTGTAAGCAAAATATCCTTGCCTATTCCAACAAGAAGATGTTTGCTTAATATTAAAAACAAAGAGTACATAGTGGTATTATACATTTGCTTAGGTATTAACATTTAGCTTAACCTCTGTCACCAATATCAAATAAAGTAAGCTACAATCATGACCCACTGAGGAATTCAAAAGTTAGAGTTTGACAGGATTATGAAAGTATCTTACTCGATCTAAGGGATAAAGTGAAGATCTTGCAGCAAGCACTGGGCTGCAACTACGATAAAAACCAAAATCAATTTTGCCGAGGATTCCTCAGTTTCAAATCCAAGTAGCATTTACTGTGTCCCTACTATGTGCTAACAGAAGTACTTAAAGATTTTTTTATCAGTTATCATGTAAGGATCATTTATTGCCCCAATTCTTTCTTTCCACTTCTATAACTCTTCTTCCAGGAAATGTTCCTTCCTCTATTCCAAGCATGTATTTTGACTGAAAGCTCACCTCCTGGACCAAACAGCATCTGACCCAACTGGAATCACTACATTCCCTGGCCATAGGTCTGGAATGGGCACATGACCCAAGCTTGGCCATAGTTTATTTCCAGGTTTTTACCAACAGCAGCTAAGGAAACACAGACTGTTTCAAGCAGCGAATCTGGGAGACCTGGGAACTGACTGCATATGAAGAAGTTGGTCTGTAAAAGGACGGCACCATGCAGAAAACAGACACAGAAAATATCTTCTGGTGGCACTTGAGTCCCTGAGGCCTAGATATCCCCCTGCCCTTAATGAAATCACATAGGCCATGCACTAAATTCTTTTTTTTGCCTAAGCTAGTTCAAGTTGGATTTCTTTATTTGCTCCTAAATATTCTGATATAAACAGTAATAATATCCTGTAAAGCAAATGCTATTTGCCTCTGAAAAAAAGACTAAAAGCTGAAAAAACCATGGCTGACAGCACATTATTATACTAGGGCCTGTCAGTCAGTCACCTGTTCCAGGGAATCTCTCATTAGCTACACTGTCAAAGTTTGTGTTCTACCAGGTACTAAGGGGCTTTCCTCAACCTAAACTGAAATATCACAAAGTGGCACCATGTTTTATTCCCATTCATACCAGTGTTAAGAGTACAGAAATGGGGGGAGCAGAGTGAAAGAGAAAATTATAGGTCAAATACAATAGATTTTCAGTTTTGCGTAACAGATCTCTTGGGGAATTTTATGAATGAAATAACTACTAGGATTTGTTGAGTGGTTACTACACGCCAGACACTGTGCTAAATGTTTTACATACATCATCCTTGCAATAGCACTGAAGCTTAAGGACGTTAAGTAGCTTGTCCAAAGTCACACACTGAATTAGCAGTGTAGCTGAGTTCTGAACCAGGCGGTCTGACTCACTGCTTTCCAGTGCCCTTACATACATATGCATATATACTGCCTTCCTCGAAACCTGACCCCGGGTTTAGTGCATATCACCCTGATGGAACATGAAATATGATGTGCTGGGTTGAAAGACTCTAAGAAATAAGGAAAATGGACATAGAACAAAATGAATAGAAATACAGGAATGTGGACTATACCGGCATATTGTACTTTAAGAAATAAGTTGTCTAAGCACTATAACAAAAAGAAGGGCAATCATGTCTGAATAAGAAAGGGATGCTAGCTGGAGGTGGAAAGAATAGACTTTTTAAAAGACAAACATTATATTGAAATTAAATCTGTCCTTTAACTTAAAAACAATAGGGTAAAGTTACCAAGTCTCAATAATAGTTTTATAAGGTTGGAGTGGTGTCTATCTCTTGGCTGCAGAGGAGCCAGCTCCCTCTCCCTCACATCAGGGGGTCAGTCATTGAGAAATGACTGTGCATGGCAGCAGATGTTGGCAGTTCAAGGGCCATTTGGTGGATGGAGACAGTACTCTTCTTATACCTGTGTACCCAAACTGACTTACCAGTAAATGCTTATGAAGAGGGGAGGAAGGAGGAAAGAGGTTCATTTCCAGCCAGGAAGGCCTAAGGGACCACATCCAGATTGGACTAGAGAGCAAGTTCCTCAGGTAACCCACCTCTGAGGGTTGGAGCTTGACTATAAGATACACTATGAAAAAATGGAGGCCGTGAACTCTTCTTTATAATCCTCATGCTGGGGTTTCTTTCTTATCTATATAATTCATGTTGTGTGTATACTTCAAAAAATACTCAGTCTCTCATATTTTAATCTTTATTCTCTAGCTCTGGAGACTCACCGGATGGAATGCGTCCAGCACTTTAGAAGTGAATATTAAGTATTAATATTGATAATGTGATCCCGATCCTTCCTCTCCCAAATAGACTGCTACAATTGTGCCCTTCAAAGCAAGACTGAGTTTTAACAGTGCATTTGAAAAACAGAGTTACACCTGTGTACTGCTACTCCTAGCAAACAAAAGTCTATTTACTATGGGAATGATTCTGACACCACTTCTAAGATCACCACAATAAATTCTAACCTGTATATCTAATTCTATTAAAACATTTAAAGCTAAACTTATGTAACTAAAATACCTTTTATATTGGTAAGATTCATGCATGCAAATGTAACAATACACATCCAAAGCTTCTTCCATGAAAAGCTAGTTTTCACTTAAAATTTTAGAATTCAAATTGAATGAACTTAAAACCACAGGCTACACAGTTACTAATTAACTCCAGAATGAATCAACTGTTAGAATTTGGCCACAACTACATCAAAAGTCCATTTCATGCAACCAAAGTGCCAGATAAAAACCACCCTACCAATTCTTGACATAACTGTAATGTTTTGCTTCTAAAAAAGCAAATCAGTAATCAATATGACAAAATCTTCCTGTTTTAATTAAAAAAAAAAAACCAGTTTGGTTTGGTTCATACCTAAAGAATTTATGACTACAGGAAATCCAACACATTGGCCCTGAACTAGCTTAGCTGTAGGTTACAGATGAAAGCACTGGTGATTCTGTGCTACTTAAACCTAAACCTCAATTATTCTGGGAAAAGTCAGAAGTATCTGAGAAGGTATATGACTGCCTGGTTCAAAAGAATGATAAGATTGGTTCCCTTGTCCTTCTCTTCCTTTCTATATTCTCAATAAATAATTCTACTTTAGTTACTTTTTCCTAAGGAAGGGTCATTGGAAAGTAAGTTTTGGGGGGCTGTAAAGCATGTGGGAAGGAAGTAGAATAAAGGAGAAAAAAGAGACAATAACATGTCCCTAATTTTAGCAAAGCCCATTAGTAATTTTGCACTAATTAAATGTAATAGTCCATTTTCTGACACAGAAGAAAACAACAGTCATTCCACCTCATAACCTACTACATAACCTGTACTTGATTATCTCCTCTTGAGTAATTACTCAATTATTTGGGTAATGTAGAATGTAATACAATGGAAAATAATAGATTTTCCTCCCTTACCTTTTATCCCATGGATAAGTTATTCAGAAACAAGAAAATATATGTAAAACTATAAAAGTTTCTGTGAAATATAGGCAAATAGTTGAAAATAACTGCCTTTCCATTTCATATACCTGAAGTGATTTTTAATCAACTGTTTCATTTGCTGTTCAGCTAGGTTCTGAATCATCCAAGCAAATTATCCCTGTCTTCTGAATGGCTTTCCAGCCTCTTCTAAAGAGCAGTTCTGACTCCAGGTTCTTCATGTGTTTTTAACCCATTCTTAAAGAGCTTTTACAACAACTATACATCATTGCCACTCACTATGACCAATTCTGTTCTCTGGCCTAAAATAATAAAATATGGAATTGTTTGGCATTGTGGATTAAGCCAGTTTTAATCACTAAATAACCCAAAATGGGACCACCTGACAAGATCTGACTAAATATTAATAGGATTCCTTTTCCAGCTCTTTAGATGTACACTTGAAAAAGTTTCAAACTAGAGTTCTGAAACATAGTCTTTATTACTATAAAAGTATAAGAATTCATTTTTCCACGATACTATGTACTCCAAATGCTTAAAAGTTGGCACTATGTCTTATTTCTTATGTTCTTTTTATCATGGAGTACAGCAGACTGGATGTGTAATAAATTTTAATTAGAACATACCAGACTGATTTATCCATCCATTCCAAACCTCTGAGTGACCACTCTTGCTAGGTACCATGAAACACAGTGAATAAAACAGACATGGTCCCCCCTCTCATGGAACTAAAGGAGGATATGGACAATAAATTAAACAAACATATAATTACAATTTGTGTTAGGTCTAAAGAAAGCATTGAATGGGGTACAGTGGCTAAAAGAAGCTAATTAGGGGACAGGAAAGGCCATTGTGAGGAGGCAACATTAAGCCCAGACTTAAGAGGATAAGGAACCAGCCTCGGGAAGCACGTACCAGAAAGCAGAATGAGCTGAAAAGCCTTGAAGCAGGCAGAAACAGCACACCTAAGAACAAAAGCACAGCTGGTGTGGCTAAAGAAGAGCTTGACAGAGCAGCGTAATACATGGAAGAAGGACCACGTCACGTAGGTGGCCTTGTTGGCCAGGGCAAGGAGTCTGGATTTTCTTCCGGTGCAACAGGAAGCCACTGAAGAGTTTTAAATAGGAGGTTGACATAAACTGATTTATATTTTGTAAAGATCATCATGGCTGCTGTGGAAAAATACTGGAGGGAAGAGTGACAAAAAAGGAAATGGAGAAACCAGTTAGGAAGCTACGGCAAAAGTCTAGGCTAGAAATGATGGTGACCTGGCAGAAGAGATGGAGCAAGAGCCAGACAAGAGATATTTTTGTGGAAAGAAATGACAGGCTTATTTAGGAGTAGGTATTGGCTATGAAGGAATATGACTCTTTGGTTTCTGACTTAGGCAACAAGATTAATAGCAGTGCCATTTTTTAGTGAGATGGGGAAGACAGGGAAGGAACAGGTAGAGGAAGGAGAACATCAATCAATACTTCTGTTTTGGACATTTAAAATTTTAAGATGTCTACTGAGCTATCCAAGCAGAAATGTGAAGCAGGTGGTTAGATAAACAAAACTGGAGACAGGGAATAGGTTAATGCTAGAAAAATAAACTAAGGGATACTGAGCATACAGACACCATGGGAATAGATTAGATCGGATCACCTAGTTTAGTAATCTTCAAATTTGGTGCGCAGACTTAACGTAGATTTGAGCCCCACCCTGCAGAGATTCTGACTCAGTATGCCTGGGGAGAGGCAGAGGAATCCGCATTTCTTAGTAAGTCCACGAGTGATTCTAAAGCAGCCGACCCGCGCACTACATTTTGAGGAACACTGATCTAGAGAAGAGGGAAGAAAGTCCAGGACTGAGAACTGACAAATTCCAAATTTAAACCTTGGGCAAAGAAAGACAAGTGTGCAAAGGATAGTGAATAGGAACCAACAGAAAGGGAAAACTGGACAGTGGTACTCCGGAATTGAATTGAAATAAAAAGAGGGTCAATTGTGGAATACTGCCGACAGTAGAGAGAAAAGTGACCAATGGATTTAACAACAAAATCACTGGTCATCTTGAGAGGAAAGGGCAGAGACAATCTAGAACACTTTATGAAGTAAATGCGAAATGAGGAAGATGACGGCAACTCTTTAAGAAATTTTGGCTCTGAAGGAGAGTAAATAAAAGGTGCAGTAAGTAGAAGAGGAAAAGAGGTACGTAAGAGGATATTTAGGATCCTTTTATAGTCCATTTTTGACCCCAAAACTGTGACATCTTACCAAAGTGAACTATTTGAATTCTATTTCAGATAATAAAGTTGTTTAAAAAATGCCTTTCAGACTTTAAATATCCCACCTATGACCACAAAGAATTTTTCAGTATCAATTATATATACCACTTTCCCCCAAAACACAGGTAGAGAACCAAAATTTCAAGTGTTTCCTGTCTCCACAAAAAGTGATAATCACTTCACCCTCTAGCTCTTCTCGTTATTTACCCTTGCAAGATCCTCTATTTCAGAACTGAAGTTTGTTTCTCCTTCCATCATTTCTTCCTCTTCTAATGTTCGTTCATCATCAAAATCATGAACCAGCATGTCAGCTGATGGATCAAATTCATGGTCATCTGATGTTGCTGAACCTCCTGGTAAAGAATATTTTAAAAAGTTTGGTAAACCAAATTAAGTGTATCTTATTAATATTAATGTATAAGGTATTTGAAGCTGAATATAAGTCAAATAAAAATACCAGGGAAAAGCTACGCACAGCATGTATCATTTACTCTTTTCAAAAATTCTTGCCCTTACTCATCATCCCCCCGGAAAAAATCTCTTCTCTAACGGATTATTTTTTGCCCTGTCTCACTTCTACATATTCAGTTACAACTGAAAAATTGGATGTTTATAGCTTTAAAAAGTGTGTACAGCTTTTACAAAGAGTATTACAATCTTCTAAACATCAAATTTGAGTTGTAAAGAATAAATGGTCAGATCAAATAAGAATGATCTTTTGTGTGGAAAAAAAAAATCACAATTCTTAATCATTTGTTTCATATTTAACAGATTCAGTGAGAGTCTGAACTTCTGTGGCCCCCAAGAAGAATATACTTAGTCATGTGAAATATATAGTCATCTGAACATATAGTCCAGTGAAGACACAGCTGCACTCAAGTATTTTTTTTCTATCAGGATTTCCATGAAAATATATAGGTAGCTGTTTTTAACTTAGTGGATTTTGATCTGAAATGACTCAAACATAGAATATAAATGCAAAATTTATTAAAATTGCATACAGAACTCTTATGAAAGGCATTAAAAATAATCTAGCAAGTAACTGAAGTGTAAGCTAACCTATTTTTAGCTTGGTAGCTGGGGAACACTGCTGCACTCGACAGGGTCAAGCCTTGTAACAGCAGATTGCAGATGGTGGCATATATAATCTGGAAACTATCCCCACATTTGGCTATTGCCAAACCTGGACTTAAGTTTGCAAAAGCATTGTTTACTAATAAACAAAATGAGTTACTTAACACACAAAAAATCAACTGGCAATTTCTTCCATCAGTTTCAACTGTTAAAGGTTATATTCAGAGATGTACCTATGCTTCCATTTCACTCCAGTAAGAGAAGCGGTAAGTAAAACAAAGAGATACAAAGGCTGATTTCTTGAAAAACAAGAGGGGGCACCCAAGGCTCAGGGTTCCTCTAACCTCCCATAATTTCTAGTTTAAGAACCACTTTTTGAGGGCTTACTATGTACCAAATACTATGTTCAAGCACTTCACATACATTCTCATTTAATCTTCAAACAATCCTATGAAGAACAAAAACTTGAGGATCAGAGAGTTTAAACAGCATGTTTAAACTCAGAGCCAGTAGGTGGCAAGGATGGAATCCGAATCCTGGGTCTGCTAATTCCAACACCTGCACTTTTACTGCGCTCCACGCCTGCTCTAAGTCACAGCCTCAGAAACAGTAGGTATCCTGCCTTGAAAAATACTTGAAGAGAGCCTGCTTACTAAGATGAGTGAACTGTAAGCCAGGTCAGGTGGCAAAGCATTTAGAAGTCATTCCTCTTTGAGGAACACAATAAAATATTGATATTAAAAAGAAAATACTAAATTATTATTTTGTTAAATTATCATTTAGCGATCAGGTATCATCTTATAGTACACATGAGTTAACAAAAAGTTTTAGAACGATTTTCAAAATAAAAATATTTAGAAAAATACATTATCTTAATTTATTCTGGAAATTAAGAAAGTGTGACATAATTTTAGAAGGGCATCTTAGTACTGGTTGAGGGACTGGACACAAGGGTTCCATAGGAGCACAGTTTGAGAACCATTAATTTAGTTGTAGCTTTCTTGGCTCAGTCATTATCTCTTCTTTCTGAGTTTTCAATGGCAAACACTCCCAAAACTTTTCAGTCACCCAGCAATCTTCTAGGATACTTAGTTGATAATTATGTATTGCTACAGATGATGCTATACTTTTCTTCTCCCTTGTAGGCAGAATGATCCTAAAAAAAACTCACAGCACCACTTTGTATACTATTATCCTAATCATAATGTAATTCCTATTGGATGCAAATACTGTCAAAAATAATTATGCTTAATTCCTTACTACTTATACTGTTATCAACTAAAAAAAAATTAAGCTCACATGAGTACACAGCACCAAATCCTGAGTGTTATAAGACTTACCTGAACTCCCTCTTTTTTTGTTGTTGTTTTTTGGTGAGGAAGACTAGCCCTGAGCTAACATTCGTTGCTAATCCTCCTTTTTTTTTTTGCTGAGGAAGACTGGCCCTGGGCTAACATCCATGTCCATCTTCCTCCACTTTACATGGGATGCTGCCACAGCATGGTTTGACAAGCGGTGCGTCTGTCTGCGCCCGGGATCCAAACCTATGAAATCCCAGGCCTCCTAAGCAGAGCGCGCGAACTTAACCACTACGCCACTGGGCCGGTCCTGAAGTCCCCCATTTTTTGGTCATTATTTGCAAAGCCAATTATATTTAAAGCCTTGCCACTTCACCCTCCCAATACATGAAATAAAGCGTGGGTGACCCTTTTCTCCCTTCTCTAATTCCTCTCCCCACATATACACTGCACTGTTTTCTATAAACTTCCAATTTCAATTTTTTTCTTGCTTTTATCTGACCTCTTTGTTTCATTTGACTTCTTTTTTACCTTGTTCTTTGGAACCAACTAACCATCCTATTCCTTTCTGTTAATTCTAGTCCCATCATTAGGCTGTCTCCTAGGGAAAAAAATCCCCAAAATTTATTATTAGGGGTAGGAGTCTGGTGCTTTATGAAAATAAATATTTTTGCTTCAGAGTTAAGGCAAATATCACTGCTTTGTCATAAAATTCCATCCTACTGCAAAATTACTAAAATGCCTGTTACATATTTGCAAAGATTCATAACATAATTTGCTTATAATATACCATGTGCACTCATTTAATCATTTTATTACCTTCCCTCCCTAAAATCCCCACCTCTAATGGCTACTAGTCTTATAGGTAAAGCCTTGTACTACGCCTCCACACTGGTTTACACTGGTGGAGTCTAGAGACAAGGACTCAGCCTTCCTCCTGTTGACTATTATTACTAGCATCGATTTCAAAGTGCAGATGTTACCAAGGACACAGCCTCTCACCAGTGGACCAAAAAGTTTTTTTTTACATAAAGCTTCTATTCCTATTTTTTTTCCACCAACTTCTGTAACTGCCTACAATTAGTATTACTAACAAGAACAATAAACATCCCCTTGAGCAGAAGCCTGATATTAACAAATGCTGTCTACCTCAAAAGATCTTCCTTAGTCTGAAAACAATTTAAAAGAAAAACTATTCAATCTATTTGTATAAGCATTCAGCAAGTAGTAAAGGCCATCAAAGACACTTATATTCTTCAAACTCCATTCTTCTTCCAGTTCAGCCTAGGCTGATTCAAATGCAATGGAAACTAAGAAAGCCATTTATCAACGGCACTTTTGGAGTAATTATTTTTATGTACCTATGTGTTAACTGATGAATGTCTCAAAAATTCATAGAAAAATATCTAAAACAGTCTATTTGCAATGTCACAACATTAACAAAAACAACTGGAACCTATTTCTTCAATGAAAATGATTTCTGTGTTTGCAAGAAAAAAAATCACTAGGATCAAATTCCATGTCCTAAAAAGAATATGATAACCTAATATTTATGTGAGGTCAGATTACTTCCAACCTCAACCATGCAGAACATATTTATAAACCAGGAAGTAAAAAAAAAAAAAAGAAAGAAAGAAAATCCTTGCATTTCAGAAATATCACAAAGCCTAATGTACTTCATCGTCAAGCATATGAGTCAAACATTTCCAGCTGAAATAAACATGACAAAAATCAGCTGTTAATTGAGCACACTAGTCATTTAGAAGGGATCTGGAGGTATTCTAGTCTAACTCATACTTGATGCATTATACTATACAGAGTACCATGATTGATGTTCATGAAAAGGACTCTGAATCATTAAAAAGGGGCTTATGTTAAGCATTTTTCTCAAACTAACTTTCTAAAATTTAAAGCACAGAAAAGTGATTGCTTTAATAATCGGAAAATTTGGCAATACGTCATACCTAAATATTCAATATATGAGAGATGTTTTCAAATCAAACATTACCATGCCTCAGAGGGCTCTCTTTCTCACTCTTCTTTAGCTATATCAAGCTGTTCCTTAATCAGCGTACTCCATTGCATAAGGAAAAGTCCCTAGACATTGAGGCAGAAAGACTAGTACCAGACTCTTTTCTGACTGTTATTTAGCTCCAACCAATTGTTGCCACATGGGAACGCTGTACCCGGTGGTGTCAGAACCTCTGACTGATCATGAGAAGCCTAAATCCAGATTTTTAATTAAAATATTCTAACGTTTTTAAGGTCACTACACTAGCCAAACAAAAAACATTTGTGGCCCAGATTTGGTCGAAAGAGCATACGTCCGCAACCCCTAAGTTAGGAAAAAATGAATCTGTACTATATTTGAAGGAGAATACAAAAATCCAAAGCCATATAGTCAGAGGATAAAACTTGATCCTATTCAAATATAAAAACAACTTCTGTAACTTATAACATTAAATATTCATTTGTTGAATGTTTTGCTTATTTTATTTTTCCCTCTCTCACTAACTGCATTAACAATTTTTTTCCTCAAATAAAATACTTTGAATTTCCTGTAGAAGCAAATATTTCTAAGCAATGACTCTTTTTTTAAATATACACTTCATATACACCTCAAATCAATTAGCAATTAAAAACTGTAAGAAATACATGTGGCAATTCATTTAAAAAAAAGGGAGAGAGAGAGAGAACCCACAAACAGTCATGAGGTTGAACTCACAGCAGCCTCACCTGTATTTTCAGGGGCAGTCAAATATTTCATCCATTTCTTTTTCCCCAGAGAAAAGAAGCATTCAGAGGAAAAGCAAGTCAGATGACAGTCTAACTCCTCTACCTTTATGCAACTAACGGGACAAATGTTAGTCAAACAAAGACTATAAAAATTATAGAAAATACTTACCTGGACTTGAAGACTCAACAGATGGCTGAGGGGGGAGAAAAGAAGAAAAATTAGCATCCTTGTGTAGTAAATCTTTACAGACATTACAGGAATTATTCAATGACTAATATGACACCAAAAACTACAGGAAGTTTTAATGTCTGAATTGTCTACGACAAACTAAAACTTCCTGTATAATCCTTTCTTTGACACTATATTTATTTAAGCAGAAAAAAATTCAAAACACTCTGAATCTGGAAACAAAGACAGTAATATGGAATTGATTCAGATTTTAAAGGCAAATATGGGACTCATAACACATGTGGTTTAAGAGATGATTTTAGATCTTGGAATTTTCTGAAATATTCTCTCCTATCAATACAAGAAAAACCATGCAGAAAGTTTGCTGTCAAGCTGGTTTCTGGCTTAAACTGTAAGTGAGAAGGGAGACGAAACCAATTTAAGACATTATTTTAAATAAAAATTATATTGTAAGAAAGCAGAAAGAAAAATTAAAATATTACTTAAGCACCAAACAGTACATCAGGTTAACTTTACTAACAAACAACATATTTTTAAATTATCACAGAATTAGCCACCTTTCAAGCTAAAATCTAGAGGTTATCTGTGGGAAGATCACAAAAATTCCCACTTATAATGCTCCTTCTAATGTACCATTCCACCTCTCATAAATTTAACCACAAGCATCTGGAAGATTTAAAGATAAAACTGTTAACTTATTTTAGTAATATCACAGTTGACAATTTGTGGCTGTGTTTTATCTTAATTCAGTTAATTCACAAATAAACAAGTCATCTACAAACTCCTAAGACAAACTCAATAACAAAAACTCAAAAGATGCTTCAAATGACAAACTTCATAACTAAAATATTGCCTATTCATTCAGAGCTATGTATTTCACGCCTCTCAGAAGTCAGAGAGGCTGAAGACCAAAAGCAGTAACAAAAAGAAATAGGAATACTCTAGTATTTTCCTTCTTTCTGGTAAGTAATGGGGCAGAGAGGCAAGAAAAACAAAATAGAAATGAGGAAAGTGCCCAATTTTTCAAAAGCTAGACATCTAAGACAAATTCTTATAAGGTGTTAAAACTCCATTTTGAAAACCGTCCAGGTAATGCTATTGTAGTAAGTATGACATTTTAGATTGCACATGGTGACTTAGGCTCTTTTGAGGCACACTTGTGCAAAGGTCCTATTTTTTTTTCCTTTTAATTCTTATAAGAGGATGGTTTCCCCCTATAGCATTGTCTTTTTCTAACAAAAGACTGACAGTATTCAGCATTATATATTTTCAAGTGCCACACCACTATATTTAAAAGTTACTCTGCCACAACAGTCAAAACAGCGATACTTTTTAATTCGGTTCCTCTAGTGGGAAGCTGGAGAGCAGGGAGACAGAGAGAGTAGAGTAGCGTAACCATAAAAAGGTTTTCCAGCTTGCTTAACATCTTTTGGGCAGAGCTACACATTTCCAGCTCAAAGTGGATTTAACTATCACACAGCAAATCAATATTTTAAAATATTAATCTACATTCAATTCACACAATTATACTTTATTTCCCAAGTTTAAGCACAACTTCTGTCCAAGGCTACAGCAACATTAATGACGATCTTTACCTGGTCCCAGGTTCACTAACCAAAGTAGCCTCATAAGGTGTTTTTTCCCTTTTAGTAAACTTTTGAAACAGGTTTGCATGGCATAAACAAGAAAATCCAGCATTTCTTTCAAATTAGGAGCTTAAAAAGAAATGGTTCTTTGAGGCTTTAGTTCTTTTTGAACACTCCAATAATTATTGCATTTAACAGTCTTCTGATAAAAAGAGGTTTCTGATTAAAAATGTTATTCTACTGAAGAATAAAAGCTACATTTTCACTGATGCTAGATATTGGGGATAAGAGATACTGAATTGTGAATGGCGTCTGTATACTTTAGTTTGTAAAAGGCCTCAAACAGCACTAAATGCCAATAAATACCATACTGATTGTTGTTGTTTTGTTGGTAGTTACCACTTTAAAGTTCTGAAAAAGGCCCCAAATATTTTCCATTCATTAAGATACCAAATGTTTAGAAGACTGATAGCATTTGTAGGTATAGCTGGCATAAAGCAGAACATCCAGTGTTCAAAGATAGCATTCATGACCACATTACATCAGACATGACAGAATGTTTCAAGAACCACGACTTGACTGATGGTCTATCTAGATCAGGATGGGGGAAGAGAAGCAGGGATGGTTTGGCTATAGATACACATTTTAGTATTCTACGTCCAAAATAAAATTCCATTCTATCAGTGTGGGGAGGGTGGTCTCATTCGATCTGGATCTCATTCGAAACTGATCTCATTCGATCAGTTTCTTGAAAGTTAATTACATCCAATTAAATCAAAAGATGAGCTTCTGGAAAACTGGCGTTTGAAAATAGTCTGTAGTGTAAACATTACTTTTGCTTGGCAACATTATCTTTCAAAATAAAATATGAATTTAGTATCATAATACAGGAGATTTCAATGTGGAATGAGGGCATTTTTTATTTAGGTATTTAAGAGAATAGCAGAACCAGCTTATGTTTATATAGTATTTCACATTCTCTAACGCAAAAGTTACTTCCTAGATTAGGAAACCCAAGGAGATAAAGTGACCTGATCAACGTTCCATGGCGGGTGGTGAAGGCAGAACTGAAATCCAGGAGCTGATTCCTTCTGTAGCTCCCAGGGAAACAACTGTGTAAAAATATGTTTCTCTTTATCTCTCTCCTCCTTCCCCCTTACTTTCTCTTTCTTTTTTAAATGGTTTTCATCTGTTCAAAGCATGTTTAAAATGTGACTACAAGTTGTCATCTGTCAGGTCAGACTATTATCTGTCTCATTAGGAACTGGTATCTCTAATAATACTCTCCAGGAAAACCTGCAATATCTACCATTAATGACTACAGTAAATTGGAAGGTGGGGAAAATAAAACTAAAGCTGAACAGGTACTCATTTGTAACATTATCTATTTTTAGAAAAAGCTCAAACTATAAAATGCAAGCAGTAAAGATTTCACATTGGGGATTACAACGTATTTAACACGTACTCATATATTATTGGTAGAAACATGAGTTGGTTTAACCATTCTGGAGGTCACTTTGCCAATATGTCCTTACCCTACTGATATGCCTAAAAAAGCACACCAAGGTATTTGTATGAAGTTCATTACTACAAAGTTGTTCACAGCAAAAAGTTGGGAAAAAATTTAAAGTCTATCACTTAACTAGTTAGAAATGAAATACAGTAGTTCTTTCAAGCAATGGAACACTATTAATTAATCCATTAAAAAGAATGAGACAAATCTGTTTGTGTTGAGGAAAAAAATGCCAAAAAATTATATACATATATATGAAGCAAAAAGAAAAGTGTACAGGAAGGAGTAAATTGGGCTGGAATATAAATAAAAAATTTTTTCCCAAAAGGATGCACAAGAACCCATTAACAATAGTTACTTTTAGGGAATGGGTTGGGGAGAGAAGGCTTTTTTTACCTTTCCGTACTGTTGGAGTTTTCTAATCACTTGTAAGTATTACTCTTTGTTTTCTAAAAAGAACAGTCAGTGGAGATTATCTTGTGGAATCATGAACCATTTTCATCTGCTTCCTTTACTTTCAGATTTTTCAGTACTTGCTAGTATTTTTTTTTAAACAAGTCCATAATTTTGGAAAGTAACCTAGTTCTCTTTTAGGCACATAAATAATTGTTTTATTTGAAATGAAAAACATAACACTAGACAGACACACACACACAGAATATGACTAGACTAAATCAAATTTAAAAAGGAACTGTATTAACTTGTATAGCAACTTTTATACCTTCACCCATGTATATCATCTAATTGATCAAGTTGCTAATAGTTGTAACAAATATTCAATGCGTAGATTTTTTCAAATGTTTCTCTTTTGTATTTTCCTACAACATGGTGAGAAATATCTCATAAACCAGAAAACTATAAATTGGGACAGAGTAAAAGATCAACTAACTAGAATATTACCATAATAAATAAATAGATAAGTAAAAACACAAAGCAATCATTAGACTTTTTTTTTTAATAAGCATAACTGTTAGAACCAATTTTTCTCCTCAAATCAATTCCACTACCTTTTCTGTAAGTGTTATCATCACCTAATTAGTAATGCAGACACTAACTCGGAGATTCTCACAGTGATGGGGATGGGGATAGAAGCCAGGAAGGAGTCAGGAGCCCTACTGCAGGGTGGAGAAGGCAGGGTGACTGTGCCAAGGACTCACCATCCCTCTTTTACACATGATATAAAATGTAACTTTGCTGTTACCCTGAGGAATTCTGGGGCATATAAACGGTGACGAAAGTCTTGGAGTTAAAATTAGCAAATTTACTACAGTAGTAGTAATTTAGAGGATGAGTAGCTATTACTTAAGCACTGAGAGCTCAGAAGCCTAGTTTCCAACATTAATTGTGCCACACACTAACTGCATGACACAGGACAAACTGCATAAACTCTCTGCTCAGTTTCATTTTCTCCAAGATAAAAAGATTCAGATTTCTTCAAGTTTAGTTCAATTTCCTTTGAGATCTAAGTTCTTTACTTTTATTATGAATTGCTCAAAAGACAGAACACTACTAAGTTAAATGAATGGGATATGTTTAACAGACTCTTCTAATTTATTTATTTATTTTAATCTAGGACTATTGAGAAAAGATGATCTCGATTTGCAGAAAGCTTTTTGGGGGCACTACTTTATGAGTTTCCTATCTACGTAAGCATAATTATATCAGTCATTTTTCTAAGCCACAGAATAAGTCAAACAGAATGGGTCCAAAGCAACTACTGGTACTTGACAGCTTAATCACTGCACTGAATTTGGAAACCATTTGCAAATCTTTTGAAATATACAGGGGCTCAATCTGAACTTCAAGCAAGAAATTTCCCAAATAGCTGATTACTTTTCATAAAGACATCCTGAGGTTTCAATGGCAGTGTTTTATTTTGGAATTATTTGGGAAACTGATTACGCAGTCTCACTTACAAGAATTCTCTAAAAGTAATTCACTTCTGTATTTCCCCTACGAACAGTTCTGATCTTTTCAAGGACTTTGACTATTACTCTTTCTGAATTAAGCTTTTTAGGACTCATGAATTGGTGTTCCTGATTATTGTGAATAAATCCTTAATAGCTCTGAACTATAGATACTACAAAAAAAAAAATTTCCTTACCAGTATAGGGAATTATTTAAGGCCTAAATTCATTGCAGTGAAACAAGTTTTATTTAGAGTAGAAATTAACACTACCAAGAACAGCAGTCAGGATGAGCGTATTTCCTTAAAAAACAAATTCCAAATACACTCAAAAAAGGCTAAACAAGGAGTCTATTTTTAAGAGAAATTAATGGATAGATATGATAGTGAATAAACAGACTATGTATCATTTTTGGAAATATTAAAATACTTAAAACTAATACAGAAAAGCAAGTCCAATAAGTTTCCTTCTCTTTATATGACAGCAATATGGCCTAGGTGAAATGAAAGGTCTTGCATTATTCTACGGCTTTTTTTCTTCCTTCAGAAGAAAGTCCCTTATGAGTTTAGAAACTCTGAATAAAAGACAAATTGTTCATTCCCAAAGGTACCCACATCACATTCCTTATAAAACCCAAAGGATCAACTATTTCTTCCTCTTATTCTTTCTCTCTCACTACATTTATAAAACTGACTACCCTGTAATTTCCTTCCTTTAAGTGTGACTAGGAGAGCCTCCTTTTAGAAGGCTGATAAATAATTTTAAGGGATAATAAGCAATGAGAAATATTATCCCAAAGTGTTAAGATAGGGAGCATATGTCATTTCTTCTAAGCACATTAAATACGTTTTTAATGTTATTATGACTTAAAGAACCATTAAATACATACTTCCTATTATGGAGTGACTAAGATGATCAGATCAAGTATGAAAAATTAGTATATTCTATTCACATCCAAAGCAATTTGTATTCAAGAATTAAATAGTTTTCTGGAAAAACAAGGTCAGGGTCATTCTCCTATGTAGGAAACAACAACAACAAAAAGCCCCAGAAGCATAATACTTACATTTTTCTCTGGAGACATGCTTCTTCAATAAGCTGTTTTCCCCTCAGATTTATAAAATAAATGCATATTGTTGCTTTGTACTTACTGTTATTCCACTAGTTAACGTCAATCCTCTGGTTCACTTAACCAGAAGTGCAGTAGCACAGCATTTGAATTATTTTACCACATGCTCTTTATTGGCACCATAAAGGATAAATCTCTGGAGAGCTTGCCCAAAAGCAAGTTAAAGCACTTGATAAACCAAGTATTTCTCCTTCATCTATTTTTTTGAAGTGATTAGTCTCTAAAATCATCCTACCTACTAAAACATTGAGATCAGGAAACTATAAATTAATTTGACTCTTCGCCTGTTTTAGATTTTTTTTGTAGGACACAGATGAAGGTTCCTCCAAATTCACTATAAAAAAAAGCCGTCTACAAATAATTGAATATAAAAGACGAATTTTTTCAAAGATACCAGGTCACTAAATAAATGCACTGAGAACAAACTTCAGGTTTTTTCTTCTTGAAATTGAACCATCCAGGTTTTCCTACAGAACATGAGAGCCCCATTCTGTAAGTGATGCAACTTTTAAGAAAACTAAAACATACACTCGAAAATATTAGGAAATGACTAGAGACTCAAAATATCACTTTTCCTCTCTTACATTAATGCAACCATCTTTAATTTCTAAAACAAGAATTGAAATGTTAATATACTTGATTTACATATTAAGTTTTCAGTGTGCTAGGCAGTTAAAATTTCTGGGTGAGGTTTTTAAAACTTAAATTTCACTGTATTTTAATACAGTAAGCTATTTTCCTTCAATACTATCTTGCCTTAAAACACGACTACTGAATTTAAAGCTCAAACCATTGTGAGCAGCACCGCGAGGGCCGAAACCACATCAACTATTACAGCACACTGCTGCTTATCTAATGGGCTTTCACTGAGAGGAGGATCCACTGCAGACTGTTTGACAAAATATAGGTAAATCCAGCTACACACAAACCCTTCCCCCTCTTACATATGAAGGAAAGAAGCACTTCAGAACTTCACCAGGACTAAAATTCTTTCAGCCCAGTGGAATAAATCCAGTCACGCTGAAGTGAAATACAAAGCACTATATCTTCTCCAACTCATGTCTTGAAATACAATTCTTTAACCACAAAGAGCAGAAGAAATGGAAATAAATCTAAGACCTAAATTTAGTTTTAAATTAGAAATATTAAATGTTTTAAAAAGAATATAGGCAGCAAACAGTCCTGCTACAGTAAAACCTCTTTAGTTCTTTAACAGCAAATATTCTAGGACATAAATACAAGGCCACTTTCCATAAGGAACGCAGAAGGAGCACCCTAAGAACTACTCCAAAAAACAGTTAACCTTTAGGTCCCTCCACCCAACAGGTACATGAAAAGGCCTCCAAATTAATATTTTCCTATAATCTGACCATGTTTGTGTATCCCAAGGTTTAAAAAGGAGATATTATGGTATTGATGAAAGTATTCACCAATGACTTCCCTTAGCAAATAATGAAGACGAAAATTGGGGGCTGGATGGTAAATAAAATTACCTACTTCCTCAATCTGTTTTTGGGTGCCTGAGACCAGGAAAATGGTAATTCACACAAGAGAAATGCCTGATCAATCATTTAGAGTGGCTCTACTCAAAGGAGACACAGAAGTCCAAACAAATCACCTCTTGAACTCCAGGAGGTAAAGAATAATGAAAATCTTCCGAGGGTAAGGGGAAAAAAAAGTTAAAATTTCAAATGTTGAAAGGTTTAAATCAGAAGCAAAAATTTAACTCTCCAGTGGCATATCGAAGGAAAAATTTAAATCTCTAGTGGCATATATCTAAGTTCGAATTAGTCACAGTGGTCGTTTGCCCACCGACTTGAGGCCCAAAAATGTAAACCACCCCCGGAAAAACGGGGCTTTGGCAACTCATTTACTAGAAAAAGAGCAAAAAGAAAAAAATTGTTCCCCAAGGGGTGGGGGGAGAATTAAAGGAGAAAGAAGACAAGAAAGTGAAGGGAGGGGGGTTAGAAAGCAACTCTTGTGAAATGCAAAGAGAGAAAAAGAGGTTCTACGGTGGGGGGAGGGACTGTTCGGAGAAACGGGGAGACCCCCCAACCTAGAGGGCTGGAGTCCGAGAGGCCAGGCTGGCTTCCCCGCGCTCCTCTCGACCCCATCAGGAAAACCAGAGTCAGTCCCAGGCCGCCGGCCCCCGGCCGCCCGCCGACACGGCCCGGGTGTCAGCGCAGGGCGGCGGTGACGCGGAAGGGCGCAGTAGCATCTCGGCGAGGGAAGAAACTTCGCACAAGAGGAAGCGGCAGCTCCGCTCCCGGCCCGCACCGGCCGGCCAAGTTGCGCCACCCGCGCCCCTGCCCCGCGGCGGCCCCCGCCCGCCCCGCCGCACCCCTCGCGGCGCCCGATCCCTCAACTGCCCCCGAAGTCCCACGGCGCCTCCGCTGCCTACCCCGGACCATCCCAACGAAGTTCCAGGGACGCTCCCCCCGAGCGCGGCCTGTTCCGGACAACAGGTGGGCAGCGGCGCCGGCAGGGCCGGGCCTCCCCGAGCCGGGCCCACGCCGCGCCCCGCGGCGGCCCGGGCGCCGGCTCCGGGACGGGGCGGGGGAGCTCGCTCCCTTACCTCCGCCATGTTTGCCGTACTGACGGGTCACATCTCCGCGGCGGCCGCCGCTGGGTCACGGCCAGAACCCGGATGTGAGACTCGGCGACGGGACTCCCGCCGCCGCCTCCGCCGCTGCCTCGGCGGGGACGCGCAGGAGCCGCCCGAGCGCGCCCACCACACCCCACTCCGCCCCCTCGCGGCGCCGGGCCGAGCCTGACTGGAGGCGAGGCGGCGCGCGCGGGAACGAGGCGCGCGCCCCGCGCAGCCCTCCCCGAGGAGCGCGGAGGGGCGGAGCCGCGGAGGGCGTGGGCCGCCGGGCATCCCCGCGGCGCCTCCCGGCCGGCGCGAGGGCTCGAGGACCGCAGGGCAGGGAGGGCGCCCGGGGAGCCGCGTCCCGCGCTCCCATCGCGGGGAAAAAGACAACGCTCTGTTTTGCACGTAGGCCTTCTCGGAAGTGCGGTCCTGGAAAACGGGCGTCGCTGTGATGCAACGACGCCAAGGAGTGCGCTTTGAAAGCGGTTACCCCTCGTCAAGTATTTCTCTCGGTTGACTCCCGACAGGAAATGTACAATCCCATATCCCCAGATCTTAGGAGGTCAGAGCAGAGATTAAGAAAAGGGACTGTGTTAGGTCGTCTGCTGTCCTCATAGCGCATCTGCTTTTCCTCACACTCCTGAGATGCCAGTAGCAACACTGTGCAACGGCTGAATTTTGCACAACTAGCGAAATTTTTACAATGTGAAATACTGAAAAGCTGCTCTTTGCTAGATATAAATAATCTCCGACTTGACCTCATGGAGGGAGAACCTGCTCATTTGCAATGCCAGAAATGGCTGCAATTTTAAAGTTTATTTTAATGTATTGGCCTAGAACTGCCAATTGGCCTTGATGCCAATTCTGATGATTGCCAGAGCCACTGAGAGCAACATCACAAACACGTTTCACTTCCATTACTAAGGCAGATACTGGCGAATGCAAAGGTGATAAAACGTGCACTAACGTATCTTACCAAACCAGGAGTTAAAAGTCTTACTTCAAAAAGGCCGTTTTTCCCCAAATGTTTAAGGGTTCCTCCTCTTAATGCAATTTCAAAAATGACTACCAAAATCAAACAGTTAAATATGAAAATTATTCATTCCCTCAAAGTAATGTGAAGCCAGCACTACAATATATTGCATAAATATGCACATATACAATTTCTCTTTAATACTTAACTTACAATGCAATATGGGGAAGGCTGTTTTCTTAAGTCATTTGTATTCTCTTAAAATTCTAGACTCTATTAAGCAGTTCCCTATTTCCAAAGATTCAACATTAACTTGGAATTCTTATGTCCGATAATAACTTGTGCATGAATAATTTGTGCATTTACATGTATATGAAGTAGCTGCTAAGTGAAAGGACATTACCTGGTAATTTGACAGGAAAAGAGTCCACAGACAGTCTGTAAACCAATTAAACATAAACATCTGATGCACATTTTCTACTGAAAGAAAAGCAAGAGAAAGAAGAGAAAGGAAAACTTTAAGGTTCCCAAATCTACAAACAATTTTTACCATTAACTGTACTGTACAGTATTTTCACCTTATTTTTTAGAATACTTATATAAAAGTGTTTTTCAGGATTCCTAGGGGGAATAAATATTTTAGCATAGATATATAGTTTCTAAGAGTTACCCTGTTGAATTACTTTAGTCATTTTGGACTCGAAATAAAAATGACTTTTTAATAAGTCAGTTCGTATTCAAATTGTTTTCACTTTGAGATGCTTGATGGAAACAGCTGAAGGCAAAGAACAATGGATGTGCACAGACCTGAGGTGGGTAAAGATAAAAAGAATAAGGGGCCTAGAGGTAGAAACTCAGGCTTTATAATACCATGGGGATGAAGGAGGATTTTCTATTTAAATATGAAAGCCAATATATGAAATTTAGCTGGTTACCAAAAGGAAAATTAAAAAGTGTTGTCAAAATGCAAGGTACA
Source organism: Tapirus indicus (assembly GCA_031878705.1). Classification (NCBI taxonomy): domain Eukaryota; kingdom Metazoa; phylum Chordata; class Mammalia; order Perissodactyla; family Tapiridae; genus Tapirus; species Tapirus indicus. The sequence continues at coordinate 5,794,408 of CM062922.1, read as the reverse complement.
GGAATAACTAGCCTGCTTAAGCCCATTTAATCTTTGATTCTTCAGTTAAACCATCAACAAGAATCCCAACTGTGATAAAAAGCTGGGGATCATGGACCCTTAAGCTACTGAATTCTGAAATTGTTAGGAAAATTGAGGTCTGAGACATATTTGAATAGCTATCCATCTTACTGACAAATGATTTTTAAATTTACTAATATTGTGTATCAATTTTACTAATTTTAGGTAGCATCATCATTTAGGGGAAAAAAATTCCCCTACATTTTTCTCCTCCCCTTTTTTATAAATGTGGGTTCAGTGGTTTTTTTAGGTTCAGATATTCTAAAGGTCAAGAGAAACAGCTCCAATATTGTAAGTCATCAGTAACACATTACTACTAAATTCAGTATAGTTCTACTCTCATTTCATTCTAGTGATATATTTATTTTAAAAATTTTAGGAGCCACCTTAAAGAAAGAGAAGTCTCTCTCAAAACTCTTGCTTACCTCTTCAGTATCAAATATGTAAAAATTAACTATTCATTAGCCATAGAATCTTAGTGTTGGACAGGACCTTGGAGGTCTTTAGACAATTTCTACCCTGTCTAGGTAGGAATCCCTCATGGTGTTTCCCCACTCCCAAGCTTGGAACACCTCCAGTGACTCACTGTCTCATGAACAGGCTGCTCTTTTCAAAATAAGCTCTAATGTTTGGAAAGTTTTTCTTCGTATCAAACCAGAATCTACTTCCTTGTTACTTCCATTCATTTCCCTGAGTTCTTCAGCACTTTGGATTAATTCAACAGATGTCTTCTTTGTATTCAAATGCAAAAAGCCAGTATTTATACTTGGGTTGACAAAAAATAAATCTGCAAAGCCTATTCATACTAGAAGAGCTGAAAACAGGACATGACAGAGTTAAAGGCATGAGGAAACTCACCATCACCTATGAGCTGTTTAAAATTATCATTTATAGTATTTATTAATGGGATATCCAAAATGGTACTTCTGTTAGAACTGTATAGTAAAATATTTAAACTAAAAAGTGCAGTTAATTCCAATTTTATGTGAAGCTTGTGGCTAATGTCCCAAAACAAAAAAAATCACCATAAAAAGCCTAAATAAATGCCTCTTTAGCTCCCATTCCCCACCTAAAGGCTTCCTTATTTTCAGGCAAACTCACATTAACTTTTACCACATTAAGCTACTCAAAACTGCTATTATATCGGGAAATTATTTTTAAGCAATTTACTGAATGCTCCATTAAAAAGTTATTAAACAATTTTATAGAGGATATAATACACACACACACACCCCCCTCAGAATTATTATTTTGCTATTAACAAAAAGCATTTTAAGCTCACAAATTTACTTCAAGCAGTACCTTAAACTAACCAATAAATAAACTTCTTTGGAACTTTACCTATACTTAACAAATATAACCTTTTATTCAGTACTAACTTGACTCAAATGTAAGTAAGATATACCTATACGATACAAACATATCTATTATGCAACTCAAAAAGGTACCTCTCAAAATGTACCAAGAAAATACGCAAAACAGTTTTGACCCCGGGGCTATTTGAATGAAATAGATTAATACAGCACATTCAAAACCCTAAAACCAAATTCTATATCTAACAATTTTCAGAATCCATGAATCCCTTTTGAGATTATTTTGTAAACTGTTTCCTAAAATTTTTATTTAAAAGTGACAGACTACACGTGATGTAGGTAAAAATTTATGGATAACTACTAATTTGGTTGAAAATACCTAAATACCAAAAAACTTCACCTATTTTTAACAACAACATTTCCGATAAATTGAGAGTTTACCTTTAGTAGGCAGAGTGCAGGTTACAGAGCATTAATGCGTTACATTTGGAAGCTCCACGCCTATGCGACAATCAGCATCATCATTTTGGTGTTAGTTTGATTTTTATTAATGCCACCCTAAAACACTTATATAGCCTTTCGGTTCTTCAAAGAACAGTTTTGGTGTCTCTTTTAATAATTTTTACATAAAGCGTTTTATCCAGTGGCCCCATTTTACCAGATTATCACAAACTGATATTCTTATAGTTCTTATATTGTTGACGATATTTTTATCTCACCCAAACTGGCAATTATTGGCCCATCAGCAGTTCTCAAACACTGGAACATATAAGAAGAGTAATATAATATTTATATTACTTGAGGGAGTTTGGATTTTCCCTCCCTTCGTCTCCAAGTGTGCCCCTGCCTACCAGCATCACATCCGTCTTGTCTGCATTGAACCTCAACCAGTTGGTTCTTAACCACGTCCGAAACTCAGCCAGGCACTGGGAGAATCGAGCCACCACACCATCTGAATCAAAGGAAAGAGAGCCTCAGTAGTAAGGAGACCAGAGACGATGATACCACAGCTCACCATGCACCCTGTCACTAATTTTTAAAAAGATAGCCAGGAATTAGGACAACGATCCGATGACAATCTTAGAAAATCATTAATGAGCCTTGAGCAACGCAATTTGTAACCTATGGTAAAGGAATAAAAGCGACCCAATAAATAGGTCGCCTCATTGAAGAAAGATGGTTCAGTCAACTCAGGGTCATCTCGGCTGAGCGGCCCCAGTGGACGGGCCAGTCTTGTACCTGCATAAGCTTTTCTGCAAAATCAGGAGTTTTAGCATAGAAGGAAGCTTTAGGGATAACTGGGGCCCACAGGGGAGTAGTGACTCACCCAAGGTCACACAGCAAGCAAGGACCAGAAATGGGCTCCAAGCCAGAGATCTTTCCACTAAAAGCTGGGAGAACAAGGCCATGCAAAGGTGGGGGAGGCATCTGTCCCCAGGGATCCTCCCACCGGCTGGGAAGACCTCGTGCCCTCACAATAATGCCCTCTTCGACTCTCCCTTCCCTCCCTCGCTCCCTCGGTAAAGGGCCGGTTTGCCCAGGACCCTGCTCACCACGGGCTGGGACAGAACCCGCGACACAGGGGAAAGAGGCGGAGCCACAGGGGGCTGGTCAGTCTAGCCCCACCCGCCCGGGTCCGGGGCCGGCAGGAGACAGGGCGGAAGCCGACGGGGCGAGGCGAACTCCCTCCGCAGCGGACGCCCAGCGCGCCACCGCCGCCGCAGAGACCGGACCGGGCGGGAGGCCGGGCGGCGCGGAGCGGGCTGCGCATGCGCCGCGGGCGGCCGGCGCCGCCGGCGGCGGGAGGGGAGCGAGCAGGGCGCGTCCTCTCAGCCCCTCCCCGGAAGCCGAGGGTCTTCCGGGCGGCGCTCCGCCGTGGGGGAGGGGAAGGGGAGAGGGGAGCGAGGGCTCCGCGGGAGCCCTTCAGCCCAGACAGGCCCGCGAGAGGAGGGCTGGTGTGTGGAGGCTGCACTTACAGCCGCCGCCGCCGCCGCCGCCGCTGCCGCCGCCGCCTGAGGAAGCCCCATCCATCCGCCTGCAGCCGGGAGACTCGGAGCCTGGGAGGGGCCTGGGCCCGCCGCCCGCCTCCTCCTCCGCGGCGTCGTCCGCAGCTTCCTCCCGCTCCGCCAACCCTCGGCCCTGCCCTCCGCCCCCGCCCTCCTCCCGCCGCCAGCCAACCGCGCGCCCGCTTGTTGGGCCGCTCCGCCGTCGCCATGGCGCCCGGCTAGCATCCCCGCGCCGCGGCGCGAGCCGCCAACGTCGGCGCTCGGGGTGCGGGCTCCGGAGGCGGCCGGGGGCGCGGAGGCCGGCCCACCCCCGCCGGGCGCCGCCATGCCCGTCTCCCCGGCCAGCAGCCGCGGTCGGCCGAACCCCGGGCTGTAAGTTCAGCGCTCACGCCTCGTCCCCCCCCCCCCGGCCCCGGGGAGCCCTGTCAGGGCCTCTGTCCTGCGTCTGGGTTGGGTCTGCGGCCCTCGAAGCTCCCGGGAGGCGGTGCCTCCCTCCGTGGCGCATACTGCCTGTTTCAGACCCCGCTGCTGTGCCTGCGCTCTGAGAAAAGACCTCGTTCGTTCAGAACCACCCCTCCTCCTGGCTCTCCTGTTCTTCTCGGTCTGCGGCCTCAAGCTTGTGGCCTCTATGCTGTGCCCGGATGCCCAGTCCTTGCAGCTGCTGTGAGCCGCCAGAGTGAACATCACTACGCTCTGTGGTCGAGGTTTTTCCTGCCCTCTCTTCCTACCACCCTGCCTTAGAACTCGTTCCTGCTTACCCCGTTCTGCTGTTCCTGCAGCAGTTGAACGAGAGGCTGGCGAAGAGCACACAGCTCTACGGGCTTGTCTCGCTTCAGGCTTCAAGTGGTCCCTGAGGCTGCTCAGCATTTCCACCAAAGTGCCCTGATTGAGTCACTCTCCCACACTTCAAGACACTTTGTTCTCTTCTCAAACCTTCAGCCTCTCTCCTTTCCAGTCTCTTCCAGCTCAGCTAATCTTTCTTTAGCAGAACTTGTTGAAAGTTCTTGGGAGAGAACCTTCCCTTCTCTCTTGAACGTGGTGCTCAGGTTTTTGTTCATCTTTCCACTCCACCAAAGTAGCCTTGTTTCGTACTTGTCACCCATCAGCAACTTTGATTTAGCTTCTCACTTCTTGAGTTTTGGATCTCTTTGTTTGGTTTCTAGGACACCACTCCTCCCTAGTCTCCCCTTGGTTTGTGGCAACTGTTGTTCAAAATAGTGCTTGGCTGGTACCTCCTCATTTCTCCCATATCTAATTATTGAAGTGTTGCTGGGATCAGTATTTAAACCTTTTCTCTTCACTATGGTCTTATGCCTTTAAAAATCACCTATATACTGATGATTCACAAGTTTGTATCTCTAGCCAACACCTCTCCCAAGATAACAGACTTAAAAAAACCCAGACGTCTGCACTTAGAAGTCAGTAGGCCTCTCAAAATTCAAATCCAAAACTGGGCTTATTTCCCCCTCTAATCTACTCTGCAGTCTTTCCCATTTCAGTAAATGGCAATTTCCACCCTTCCACTTACTCAGTAAAAAACCTCGGAGTTACCCTTGACTTGTCTAATACCCTATTCCATCAGCAGATTCTACCATTTCTACCTGCAAAATGAATCCAGACTCCACTCCAGCGTAAGTCACTGTCACAATGCAGTAACCACCTAAATGATGTTCTTGCCAGCACCTTCAACATAGTAATCACTGTGGCTCTTCTCAAAACCCTCCTCCAATTTTTCCCATTTCATTCAGTGACAGCTCACTTACTTACAGGGCCCCGCAGGATCTCACCTTGGACTCTTCCCCTTGGCTAATTACACTCTGTATTGTTCCACAACAATGTCAGGCACATTATTTTCCCACTTCAAGACCTGTGCATTTGCTGTTCTTTGGAATATTATACCCTCACATAATCTCATGACGCACTCATTTCAGATGTCCCCTTATCAAAGAGTCCTTCTCTAACCACCCTATGTAAAATAATAAGACTTCCTCCTCCCAGCACTTCCAATTCCTCAGCCTTGCTTTATTTTTCTCCATAAAATTGATCTCTACCTGGTATATTATATGCGTGTTTGTTAATCTGTCTTCACCCAAGCTATGGTACTCCATGAGGGCAGAGATTTTTGTTTTGTTCACTGCTATTGGCTAAAATGAAGAAGGCTCTCAATAAATATTAGCTCACTGAAGGAATGAAGGAATATGTACATCGATAACATTGGTTGCTGCTCATCTTGTCTGGTTTTTGTTTTTACTTGTAGGTATGGAAATCTTAGAGTAAAATTAAGTTGAATTCATGTAAATTTTAAAAAGTCATCCAACTCTCAAGTTTAGGATTGGCTCATTTGAATAATTTCAAAAGGCTCTGGGCACAGGGACTGTCCCTAGTTGTCTGATTCCTGTCCCTGGGGTGATGAGGACAGGCGGATAGTGGCCCAGAGAATGGTATCTCTATGAGAGCCAGTAAAGGAGGTGGTTGGGGGTCTGGCCTCTGGATTGGTTGGTTTGCATATGAAAGGTGTGCCTGTGGACTTGTCCCTTACTATGTATAGGATCCATTAGCCCTGGGAGGGGCAGTCCCTCCAGGATCAGCAACTCTCTAGATATCAAAGCATCAAAATACAGAAAATAAAAAGGCATGCTTAGTATCTGCTATATCTTGCATTTGTTTATTTCTACATTGCTACCCCAGGTTAAGCCTTGATTACTTCTCTCCTGGACTATTTTCATAGCATCTTAACTAATGGTCTTGTTTCTAGTGTGTTCGGTGCTCAACTAAATCTTTCTGAAGTGTAGTTTTGATCACTTTACTCTTCTGCCCAAAAACCTTGCTTGTGTAGTAAATTCCAAAGACTTAGCCTGGCTAATTTATTTTTTCAAAGCTGAACTTTTCCTTTATGCATCTAATTGAATCACTTAGGATTCCTTGTATATCTCACATGCTTTTCTACCTTCATTGTTCACAGTGATCTTTGCTCAGGGTGCGCTTCCTGTTCTGCTCCAATACTGCTGTCCCCCTCACCTCCACCTGCACCAGGCACAAACACACACATACACACACACCCCATACACTTGTTTTACATTTGACCTACATTCAAGTCCTAACTCAGATGTCACCTTCATCATTTGTCTGCTCACTCCTCTCACCAAAGTAACCTTTATCACAGCTCATTTCATCTTATGTGTACCTCTTTTGAGGCAAATACAACTTTATACTTGCATTATAATCATATGCATGTTCAATCTCTTTTGTTAGGTTATAAACTCCTTAGGGCCCATATCTGATTCATATTGTATCCCTGCTAGCATGTAGCACAGAGCCTTATGTACAGTAAGTGTTTTGTAAATAACTGTTGAATGAATGGAAGAAATTGATTTGGTTTAGATTGGAATTACCTTCATCCCATTTAAATAAGAAGGAGCTAATACAGAAACTTTTTCTTAAGCCATTCCTACTTTTCATCTTGTGGTTATTTCATAGTGACATTTATGTGCATGTAGCACGCTTTTAATGTCATTTGCTCCTTTTTTCATAGAAGTTATCATCAGGTGTTTGTTCCACAGATACCAATTGAATGCCTTATATTTTCCAGTTACTGCCCTAGATACTGAAGATACAGGGGGGAACAAAACAAATGAGGTCCATGCTTCAGGACACTCAAGAATATACAGCTACACGACCCCTTGTATCATGACTCTGTTTTTCAGGCAAAACTTTCAAAGTGGTTATCTCCTCCTGAAAGTCATCCTATTAATTACCTGCTAATTTGTCTCTGTTGAAAAATCTGTTTTCTAACCTAGCTAGATATGTACCATAAATTTCTAATGTAGTTGTCTACAGGTACTTCTTTCAATTTCTTTAAAAAAGCAGTCTGTACTTTCTAATTTCCCACTCTGTCAGGCAGAGTGCTAAAAGCTGGGGCTATAATGGTGGACATGATAAACATGATTCCTTCCTGTAAAACTTATAGTCTGAAGGTTTTTGAGAGTTCACTGATAATGCTCTCTCATGAGACCCCAGTAACTACCTAATTGATAAATGTAACATCATTCACTCATTTCTATTTGGGTTCCTATAGGGAATAAAAGAGGAAGAACTGGTTTATGAGTAAATGTGATCGGATTTCATTGTGCATGTGTTCAGTTTGAGATGTCTGGTAGACAGCTGGAGCTAACCAGTAGCCTGGGAAACATTTGAGCATGAAGACTAAGAAAATATTTTGATTTGGATATAATAATTTGGGGATTATTCATTCATTGAATAAATATTTATTAAGCATCTACTGTATGTTGGGTACACAGGCATTAGGGGTATAGCAGGGGACAAAATAGCCCCAAATCCCTACCCTCATGAAACTTAGATTCTAAGTGGGGGGCAGGGCGAGAACAGCTACTTCATGAGATAAATAAGTAAACGATACAGTACGCTAGCTAGTAAGAAGTACCAAGGAGAAAAATAAAGCAAGGGGATATGAAGTATTTGAGACGTATTTGATAGTTTAGATAGGGGAGCCAGAGAAGGCCACACTAAGAAGGTGGTTTTAAGTAAAGACCGGGAGGAAGCGAGGATGCTAAGCATGTACATGTATGAGAAAGCCCATTTCAGGCAAAGGGAACAGCTAGGGCAAAGGCTCTGATATGGAAATATGCCTGGCATGTGTGAGGAATAGCAAGGAGACCAGTGTGACTGGAGCAGACTAAACAAGGGAGAGGTGGTGATGAAGTCAGAGCCCTACTGGATGTATGTGGGACTTTTTAGGTCTTAGTAAGGACTTAGGCTTTTAATTGGAATGAGATGGGAAGCAAATGGAGGGTTTCAAGTAGAGTGGTGATGTGATCTAACTTGTGTTTGAAACGATCACTCTGGTGGCAGTGTGGAGAACAGACTTCAGGGGATTGAAGTGAAGCAAGAAGATGAGTTAGGAGGCTACTGCAATAATCGAAGGGAGAGGGGATAGTGTTTGGACCAAGATGGTGGCAACGAGGGTGGTTCTGAAGGTTGGATTCTGGATATATTTTGAAGTTTTTTCACCCAAGCAACTCAGAAGAATAGCTTGAAGAATAGCTTAAAAAATAACTGAATTTGTTACCTTTAACAAAAAAGGGGGCAGACTGCAAGAGGAGTAGGTTTGCTGGACAGAGTGAGGGCGAGATTGTCAGGAGCTTAGTTTTGGACATGCTAATTTTGAGCTAGAGATGTCAAGTAGGCAGGTAAATATATGGATCTAGGATTCAGAAGAGAGGTCCAGTTAGAGATATATATTTGGGAGTCGTTATCATATAGATGGCATTTAAATCGTGGCATTGGATGAGTTCACCTAGGCTATGAGTGTAGACAGAAATGAGAAGAAGTCCAAGGATGACCACTGCAGAAAAAGTAGAAGGAAAACCAGATAAGGGAAGTATCCTGCAATCAAAGTTAAAAAAATAGGTCAAAGAGAAAAGAATGAGTAGCTGGGTAAATTCTGCTAAGTAAGATGAGAACACTGAAATGACCATTGGAACTATGGTGAGAAGCACGAGGTGAGACAGGGTAAGCAGGTTTAGGATTGGCTAGTTTGGATAATTTCAGTGGGTTCTGGGGCATAGGGGCCACTCCTAGTTATCTGCTACCTCTCTGTATGGTGATTAGGGAAGGCGAATAGTGGCCCAGATTGTGAGAGCCCGATAAGGTGGTTAGGGGTGTGGACTCTGGATCAGTTGGTTTATATTGGAAAATCATGCCCTCGGGGTGGGGAGGGGGATGAGGGAAGCAAGAAGCCAAGGCATGGTGACTTGGGCATATCAGATTGTCTAGAATAAGGCATGTTGGGCTTATGCATGTAGGGCAGACGTTAAAGCATCAAGTTTACAGAGGCTAGAAACATGGTTAATACACATGTGCAGACTTAAAGTAAGAAAGTAATTGAAATTAATCAAGGTTTTGGTTTTGCCAGCAAGTACAGTGAATTTAAAGATGGAAAAGGGGGGTGAGAGTATAAATAAGGAGTGATTATAATAATTATGGACTATATTAATTAACCTTAAGCTCAAGAGAGAAGAGATTGCATAAGAGGGGTAGGTGAGGGAGTAAAATGTAGGATTAATAGCTTGAAGAAAAATTAACCAACAGTAAAAAAGCAGACTTGCATTTAATAGAGTTGGTGTTCAAGAGGGTGTATAAGCTGGAAAAATAGGAAGTGATGGATGACCTTGCTAAGGATAAAGTCAAATGTATGACCATGGGCATAAGTAGCTGACATAGCAAGGAAGACAAGATCATTTATGTGAGAAAACTTCAAGGAGCTAAGGGGCCATAGTGTTAGAAGGATTACCTTCATGGATATTGAAATACTCAGAAATTATGCCAGGACTAGTATTGCAGAGAGAGGCAGTAATTCAGGATATGAAATCTTAAGGGGGTGGGAGAATGGAGGTGGTGGTAATGATCGTGGACTGCAGTAAGGAAATAGAGTATAAGTAGTTGTTGAAACCATGGATTTTGTTAAATTTGCTCAGGAATAGTGTTTACAGTGAGAAAACAGATAACTGAGGTTTGAGCCTAAGTGTAATCTTCAAATAAAAGAAAAAGAGAATGAGAGGACTGGATTTTGTAAGGATAGTAGGACAAAAGGTCAAGGAGAAAGAAAATAAGAGTTGAAGGTTATGGTAAAAGAGTGATTCAGTTGATGAATTGTGGATTCTGGGTTAAATATAGAAAGAAGAGAAACCTAAAAGGTCCTGGTTAATTGGTAGAAAATGGAAGGATCTGGTAATTAGAGGTCCCAGGGAGGTTGAAGAATAGGAGACAGGGGTGTCCCAGAAGCCAATGTGAGAAGTCAATTTTAAGAAGAAGAGGGAATGGTCAACTGTCAGATGCTACAAAGATAAGTACTGAAAAGAGTCCCTTGGATCTGACAATTTGCAGGACTAGGTGATTTTAATGAAAGTAGTCTCTAGGCAGTAGGAGAAGAGTGGATGGAACTAGACTAATGAATTATGGAGCAAACAAGAGGAGTAAGGAAGCAGACAGTATTATTGACTAATATGTGAAAGGGAGGAGAGAGAGAGTAATAGATAGAGGAAGAAAAAGCTAAAGGAAGGATTTCCAAATTGAGGGGATGACTGGAGTATAATTATATGCTCAAGGGAAAAAGATAGGAAATGAGATGTGGGAGACAGAGTCCCTGAGAAAGTAGTAAGAGGTTTCAGAGCACAGGCAGAAAGATTAGCCTTTGATAAAAATCACCATTCTTTTGCTGAAAGAGGAAGAAAGAAATAAGGATGGATTTAGATGAATTTGTTGGGTATGGAAGAAGAATATAATGAAGGTGGAGAAATAATATAAGGAGTTTTTACCTGATTGATCCTTTTTATTTTCTTGGAGATGTTGGAGGTAAAGTCCTTTAGAGACTAAAGGAGGAAGGATAGGGTAGGATTCTTAAAAAGAATGTAATTTGAAATAGTGCATGAATGGAATTCATTTATTTTAAAAATACTTATTCAATGCCCGCAATATACTGGGCACTGTCCTGAATGCTAGGGATAGAGCAATGAACAAGACAAAGTTCTGGCCCTAAAGATGCTTACATTCTAGTAGAGGAGAGGACAGCAACAAAGTGTCAAGTAGTAATAAATACTGTGAAGAAAAATAAAATATGGAAAGTGGATTGATTGTTTTCATTTAAAAATATTTTATTCCTGTTTGATCTTTATGATTTGAAAAGTAAAAGTATTGTTAAAAATATTTTCTTTGGAAACATATTTCCTTTCTATAATCTAAAGGAAGATCATCCTTGTTTTATAGAAATCCATAGTACAGTCAAACTACTAGAATGAATAAATGTAAAGGAAGGTTTTTGTCTTGAGGAGTTTACAGAGTAGATCCAAAAGTGAAATCATATTTTTTCTGCTTGATACAAACATTTTGATTATAACTTCTCTTCTTGTTAAAAATTATTACGTAATTGTTCAGGCAGGACCATGATATTCTTTCCCAGGTTTTATTAGTCACACTTTAATCTGCCTATGTAACTGCATTCTACACTTGTTTGTGCTTGCTGTATGCCAGGCACTTCCTAAGCATAACGTATAAATTAATTCACTTAATCCTCATAATAACATATGAACAGGTACTATTATCATCCTCATCTTACACATAAGGTAACTGAGACCCAGAGAAATCAGTGTGGACTGTGGATCTGACTGCCAGGGTTCAAATTTCAACACTAGTGGAAATGTTTCCCTCTAAGCCCCTTGATTTTATGTAAAATAATATTCACAGCAACCTCTTAGAATTGTGTTGAGGAAAAGGTGACATAATGCATGGAAATATTCTAGAACTAGGCTTACACATAATGAGCTCTCAAGTAGCCATTATTATTTCTTGCTTATGTGTTTAGATTGTTTCCATGTTTCTGAATGTAAGTCTGCTTTTTTATTGTTGGTTAATTTTTCTTCACTCGTGGATCCTCTGTATTATGTTTTCTTTTCCTGATATAGGAACACTGGCTCACAGCCAAGGAAGTCCATTAGCTTTACTGGTCCAGTAAAAGGAGCCCAAACAAAAGGATATCTTGGTGCAAACCAAAGCAGAATGGCTATGTCAAAAACCATGATGGTTCTACCTGACATAAAAACAGTAGAAAAAGTGAATATTCCTACCACAAGGACAGTCACACAGGTAATATTCTTTAGAATTCTGAGTTTATTTGAAAATGACACCATGAAGAACTTGATGGAAATATTCAAGATAGAAAATATGCTACTTTGAAATAATCATTCACTTCTAATATTGATATATTGATTTTGTTACTCTTTACCACATAATATATCTTACAGCATAATACTGGCAATTGGCTCCCATAATTCATTATTGGTAATAAGAATATTTACGTGGAATGAGGAAAGTCTACTCATGACCTTAAGAACTAGTTGGTTATGATATTAATTATAGCTAATCCAGGTGTAGTAGATAGTATAGCTATCCTCCACTCTTCTTTGCAATGTACTATAGAAAATATCATACAATGAATTGTCATAAAATTGGTTTTTTTATCTCATTAGACAACTAATAATTAAGGATTGACTTTTTAAATTTTTAATCAAATAATAACATATATACAGAAAAGTATATACTATGTAAATCTGAATGGGCTAGGCAATGATTTTTTTAGATATGACACCAAAAACACAGTCCACTAAATATAAAATTGGTGAACTGGACTTTATCAAAATTAAAACTTCTGGTCTTTGAAAGACACTGCTAACAGAACGGAAGGAAAAACTATACAATGGGAAAAATCAGTCACAAAGCGTATATCTGATAAAGTACTTAAACAACCCTCAAAACAGTATTAAGACAAGCTAATTTTAAAAATGAGTGAAACATTTGAACGGACACTTAAATGAGCACCAAAAGATGCTTAGCATTTGTCATGAGGGAAATGCAAATTAAAACAATGAGATACTGCTACACAGCTATTAGAATGACTAAATTTAAGAGACTGACCATACCAAATGTTGACAAGTATGTGGAGGAACTAGCACTCTCATACACTGCTGGTAGGAATGGAAAAAGAAAAACAATTTGGCAGTTTATTTAATGTTAAATATATACCCACTATATCATCCAGCCATTCCACTTCCAGGTATTTACCCAAGAGAAAAAAAAGTATATTATACAAAGGCTAGTACATGAATGTTCATAGCAGTTTTATTTATAATAGCCAAAATGTGGAAACAACTCTAACATAATTTTAATAAAGGAATACTACCTATTTGCATATATATTACGTTTCCTATTATCTTAGTTCAGACTGCTATAACAAAGTACCATAGACTGGGTGGCTTATCAACAAGAAAATTTATTTCTCACAGTTCTGGAGGCTGGAGGTCCAAGATCGGTGCCAATGTGGCCGGGTTCTGGTGAGGACTCCATCCAGGTGGCAGACTGCCAACTTCTCATTGTGTCCTCAACATGGTGGTGATTTAATTAGCTCTCTGGCCTCTTCTTGTGAGGGCATTAATCCCATTCATGAGGGCTCCATCTTCATGACCTAGTTAACTTTCAAAGGTTGCACCTCTCAATATCATCTCATTGGGATTACGATTCCAACATATGACTTTTCAGAGTATACAAACATTCAGTCCATAACAATCATATACATATTAATACACAGTATATGCATTATGTATATATTATACATACATATATACAATACATACATATTATATAGTATTAGCAATACTATGTAAAAGGGATAATGCATCATGACCAAGTGGGGATAATGCATGCAAGGTTGTTCCAACACTTAAAAATCAATACTGCTTGCCATATTAATAGACTGAAAAAAAAAAGTGATTATCACAACAAAGAAAAAGCCTTTGAAAAAATTCAGTATCCATTCATGATTTAAAAAAAAATTTTTTTTTAACCTTTCAACTAACTTGAAAGAGAAAGGATTTCCTCAGGGGCATTCTGAAAAACCTACTGCTGACACCATACTCAATGATGAAAGACTGAAAGCTTTTCCCCTGAGATAAGGAACAAGACAAGGAGGCCCAGGCCCACTTTTGCCACTTCTGTTTAACATAGTAGTGGGTGTCCTAGCCAGAGAAATTAGGCAAAAAGAAGAAATAAAATTCATCCACAGTGGGAATGCAAAAGCAAAATTTTCTCAGTTCACAGATGATATGATCTTACTTGTAGAAAACCCTAAAGATTCCACATTAAAAAAAAAAACCATTAGAAGTAATAAATTCAGCAAAGTTATAGGATAGAAAATTGACACATAAAAATCTGTTGTGTTTCTATACACTAGCAATGAAGAATTTAGAAAGAAAATTAAGGAAAAGATTTCCATTTACAATAGCATCAAAAAATAATAAAATACTTAGGAATAAACTTAACTAAGAGTGTAAAGACTTATACACTGATGACTACAAGAATTGCTGAAAGAAATGAAAGAAGACAACAATAAATGAGAAAACATCCCTTGTTCATGGATTGGAAGACTTAATATTGTGTCAGTACTATCCAAAGCAATCCGCAGATTCAATGCAATCCCTATCAAAATCCCAATGACATTTTTGCAGAAATAAAAAAATCCATCCTAAAACTCATTTGGAATATCAAGGGACCTTAGATAGCTAAAATGATCTTGAAAAAGAAGAACAAAGTTGGAGGTCTCACACTTCCTGATTTCAAAACTCACTACAAAGCTGCAGTAATCAACACAGTGTAGCCCTGGCATAAAGACAGACATATAGACCAATGAAATAGAATAGAGAGGCAAGAAATAAGCCCTCACACATATGGTCAAATGATTTTCAACAAGGATGCCAAGACTATGCAATGGGGAAAGGGCAGTCTTGTCTTTTTTTTTTTTTTTTTTTTTTTGCTGAGGAAGATTTGCCCTGAGCTAACATCTGTTACCAATCTTCCTCTTTTCGCTTGAGGAAGATTGGCCCTGAACTAACATCTGTACCACTCTTCCCCTATTTTGTATGTGGGTCACCGCCACAGCATGGCTGACAAGTGGTGTAGGTCTGCGCCCGGGAGCCAAACCTGCAAACCTAGACCACCGAAGTGGAGTGCGCTGAACTTAACCACTAGGCCTCAGAGTCGGCCCCAGGATGGTCTTTTCAACAAAGGTGTTGGGAAAACTGGATATCTACATGCAAAAGAATGAAGTAGGACTCTTACCTTACACTATATAAAAAATAATACATTTTGATACCAAAAAGTATCAGAGACCTAAAGGTAAAAGCTAAAACTATAAAACACTTAGATGAAAACATAAGGGAAAAACTTTTAGACATTGGATTTGGCAATGATTTCTTAGATATGGCACCAAAAGCACATACAGTAAAAGAAAAAAATAGACATATATATTGGATCACATAAAACATTAGAAACTTCTGTGTATCAAGGGACACAACAACAGGGTGAAAGGCAACCCATAGGATGAGGAAAAAATATTTGAAAATCATATATCTGATAAGGGGTTAGTATCCAGAATATACAAAGAACTCCTATAACTCAACAACAAACAAACAGCTCAGTTAAAAAATGGACAAAGAACTCAGATATTTTTCCAAAGGAGATATACAAATGGCCAACAGTGCATGAAAAAAGGCTCATCATAGTGAATCATTTGGGAAGTGCAGATCAGAACTACAATGAGATACCACCTCACACCCATTAGGATGGCTACTATAAAAAAATAAGTAAACCAACAACAACAGATTATATAGTTGGTGAGGATAAAGAGAAATTGGAACCTTTGTGTACTGTTGGTAAGAATGTAAAATGGTGCAGCCACTATGGAAAACAGTATTGTGATTCCTTGAAAAATTAAAAATAGAATTACCATATATTCCAATTCTTGGTCTATATCCAAAAGAATTGAAAGCAGAGACTTGAACAGATATTTATTTGTACACTCATTTTCATAGCAGCGTTATTCACAATAGCTAAAAGGTGGAAGCAACCCAAGTTTCCATCAACAGATGAGTGAAACAAAATGTGGCATATATATACAATGGACTATCTTTCACCTTTAAAAAGGAAGGAAATTCTGACACGTGCTACAATATAGATGAGCCTTGAGGATATTATGCTAAGTGAAGTAAGCCAGTCACAAAAGGACAAATACTATATGATTCCACTTATATGAGATACCTAGAATAGTCAAATTCATAGAGACAGAAAGTAGAATGGGGGTTGCCAGGGAGGGAGTAAAGGGGAGTACAGAGTTTCAGTTTTGCAAGATGAAAAGAGTTCTGGAGATGGATGGTGGTGATGGTTGCACAACAGTGTGAAAGTACTTAATGTCACTGAATACTTAAAAATGTTTAAGATGATGAATTTTATGTTATATATATATGACCACAATTTTAAAAAATAGAAAGATAAACTTTTCCAGCATGATGGCACAAAGAGCTCCAATGACCCACTCCACAGTGAAACTGGTAAAAATTATTTTTAGAAAACACCTATTTATTGCCTCAGGAAATGGACCTAAGGTGAGAGCTTGTGGCATTTGGGCCAAGACCACTCCCTCCTCTCCCCCTCCCAGCTTGGCAAGGCAGACACTCAGCTCTAGACTGCTTGTAGCCAAGAACACAGGGCTCCCTCTCCCTTCAGCTCACAGACAGAGGACTTTCCTTCCCAGAAGTAGGACTGCAGTGTTTCTCATCCTGCTCCCAAATGCCTGTTGCTGAGGCTAAGTCCCAGGTGAGCGTGATTGAGAGGTGTGGACTCCTGTCTTCTGCCTAACCCCCACTGATGAGCTCGATCTTGGATGTGGCACACTGAGAATACCGGGGCCTTCCCCTGGTTCGTGAGGTCATGGTTCAATGTCACAAGAAGCAAACTGAGAACACCTCAGGCCCCTGCCCCAGCACCTCCATGGAGCACTAAACACTTAGAGTGAGGTTGTCGCTCATAGAGAAGCTTACCATTTACTCCACTCCCAGCTCCAGAGACCTGGTGCAGAGATTTTATCTCAGGAGAGAAGCAAGCTGTAAAACAGCTCCTAATGTCTTCTAAATGGAGCCAACTTCATTTGCAACAGAACATGGAGAAGTTTAAACCCAAGAGTACCCTCAAAAACAGTGTAGCTTGTGGTAAAAGGTGATTGGGAGAACATTCATGGATCTAATGAAGATACACCCTAGAAAATAGGCTGGCTAGTTTATGGAGAACCAGGGAATAAGGAAGCTGGGAGGAGCCTTTCTGGGGTGAGAACAAATATCAAACATTGACCTCTATTCCTTGGAAGGAGCCACAGTTTGACTGAATCAGTTTGTAGAGAATTTATGCCCCAGGGCATTGTTGAAAACAATAGAGCAATCAGCTGGCAATTAGTGAAGTTTAACAGCTGAGTGTGGTCAGGATAAGCATAGAAGAGAGCCCTAACAGTACCACTGTCATCCCAGGATGGGCATACCCAAAGCTGCACCTCCCTGAGGAGCAACTTCAGAGGTTTAAGGGTGTGTGGGGATATATGTTGGGAAGGGGCATATTACATTCCTAGGGCTGCCTTAACAGAGTACCACAAACTGTGACTTAAAACAATAGAAATT
Organism: Tapirus indicus; assembly: GCA_031878705.1. Lineage (NCBI taxonomy): Eukaryota > Metazoa > Chordata > Mammalia > Perissodactyla > Tapiridae > Tapirus > Tapirus indicus. The sequence goes on along the minus strand of CM062922.1, from coordinate 5,776,963 downwards.
CATTGTCTTACAGTTTTGGAGGCCAGAAGTCTGAATCAAGGTGTCAGCAGGGACTTGCACCCTCTGAATGTGCTAGGGAAGGATCTGTTTCTCTCCTAGCTTCTAGTAGCCTCAGGCATTCCTTGGCTTATAGAGCCATCACTCCAATCCACTGTCTTCACATTGTGTTCTCTCCATGTGTCTTCACGATGTCTTTCCTCTGTGTGTGTATGTGTCCAAACAAGGACATCAGTTGTATTGGATTAGGGCTCACCCTAATGATCTCATCTTGACTTGGTTAAATCTGCAAAGACCCTATTTCCACAATCCGAGGTACTGGGGGTTAGGGCTTCAACATATCTTCTTTTGAGGAACACAGTTCATCCCATAATGAGAAAATAGACCTCACTAAAATAATCCAGGTTGTCACTAAACAAATAAACAAGCAAATAGCAATAACAAGTTCTAGAGAGGAGGGAGGTACCAGTACCCAGAGTTGCTATAATATATTATCTAAAATCTCTGGTTTCCAATAAAAATTATGGGGCATGCAAAGAAATAGGAAAATATGACGCATACTCAAGAAAAAAAAAACAGGCAACAGAAACTGCCTGTGGGAGGAGCCAGATGTCAGACTTAACAGAAAGAGATTTAAAAGAAGCCCTTATAAATATTACCATAGAACTAAAGAAACCATGGTTAAAGAAGAAGAGAAAGTATGATGACCATGTCATATCAAAGAGAGACTATCAATAAAAAGAACCAAATGGAAATTCTGGAGTTGAAAAGCATAATAAGTGAAACTTTAAAAATTCACTAGAGGAGCTCAACAATAGGTTTTTAACTGATGGAAGGAAGAATTAGAAAACTTGAAGATAAATCAATAGAGATTATGTAAGCCAAAAACAGAGTTGAAAAAGGAATGAAGAAAAATAAACAGAGCCTCAGAGAAATGTGGGACACCATCAAACACATCAACATATGCATAAAGGGAGTAACAGAAAGACAGGAGAGACAGAAAGGAGAAGAAAAAATTATTCAAAGTAATAATGGCTGAAAACATCCTAAATTTATTGAAAAACAATACCCCACATCCAGGAAGCTCAATGAACTCCCCCAAAGGATGAATGCAAAGTGACCCACAAACAGACATATAATAGTAAAAATGCTGAAAGTCAAAGACAAGGAGAAAATCTTGAAAGCAACAGAAGAAAAACAGTGTATCATCACTTATGCGGGAACGCCAGTAAGATTAACAGACAACTTTCCAGCAGAGACAGTGATGCCGGAAGGCAGAGGATAACACATTGAAGTTGTCAAAGAAAAACTGTCAACCAAGAATCTTATATCCAGCAAAGCTATCATTCAAAAATGAAGACAAAATAAAAAGTTTCTCAGGTAAACAAAAAGAGAAAGAAATTATTGCTTTCAGACCCACTTTACACTAAATTCTAAAGGAAATTCTCCAGCTTGAACAAGTAACCCAGATGGTAATTAATATCCACATGAACAAAGAAAATGAGTACATGTAAATATAACAACACTATTAATGCATTTATTCCTTTTTTCTTTTACATTGGATACAAGGATAGATCAATGTGATAGAATAGAGTCCAGAAATAAACCCATACATCTATGGTCAACTGATTTTTGATAAGGGAACCAAGACCATTCAACAGGGAAAAGATAGTCATTTCAATGAATGGTGCTGGGATTACTGGATAGCCACATGCAAAATAATGAAGTTGGACCTTTATCTCACACCATCTAAAAACATTAACTCAACGTGAATCAAAGACCTATAGGTAAAAGCTAAAACTAAAAAACTCCTAGGAGAAAACATAGGGGTAAATATTCATAACCTTAGATTTGGCAAAGGATTCTTAGATATGACGCCAAAAATATGAACAACAAAAAATAGACAAATTGGACTTTATCAAAATTAAAAATGTGAGGCCGGCCCGGTGGCATAGCGGTTAAGTTCACACACTCCGCTTCGGTGGCCCAGGGTTTGCGGGTTCGGATCCCGGGCGGGGACTGATGCACCACTTGTCAAACCATGCTGTGGCGGCGTCCCATATAAAGTGAAGATGGGCACGGGTGTTAGCCCAAGGCCAATCTTCCCTGGCAAAAAGAAAAGGATTGGCAAAAAGAGAAGATGTTGGCTCAGAGCTAATCTTCTTCACAAAAACAATGAAAAAAAATTAAAAATTAAAAGATGTTTATGTTTCAAAGGATATAACAAAAAAAGTGAAAAGTCAACCCAGAGAATGGGATAAAATATTTGCAATATATCTGTTATGGGGTTTGTAGATGTAATATATAAAGAACACTTACAACTCTATAATAAAAAGACAAAAGTCCAGAATAGGGAAATCTACAGAAACATGAAATACATTAGTGGTGGGCTAGGGCTGGGAGGGGAGACAAGGATTAGGGAGTCATAGTTAAAGGATACAGAGTTTCTTCTTGAGGTGATAAAAAGGTTCTAAAATTAACTGTGGTGACTGTTTGCACATATCTGTGAACACACTAAAAACCACTGAACTGAACACTTCAAAACCTGTTATAGAAGATAATTAGTGCATATTGTGTGCAAATTTATTCCAATTTTGCATTTTGAAAATTGAGATAAAATGGAAAATTCTTTTAAAAACATACATTTTGCCAAGAGACAAAAATTGAAAATTGGAAGCTATTAAAGAAATTGATATGAGTAATTTATAAACCTTCCTTCAAAGATAATTCCAGGCCCAGATGGTTTCACGAGTGATGTATACCAAACATATATGGAGGAAAACAATACAAGAAAAGTAGGTATACTTCAAAACTCATTTTATAAGCTAGAATTATCTTGATATCAAAATCTGACTATGACAGTATGAGAAAGAAACATTACAAGCCAATCTTACTTGCAAACATAGAGGAAGAAATCCTCAGTGAAATATTAGCAAAATTCAATAATAATAAAAAGAGATAAGACATCATAAGGAAGTTGAGTTCATACCAAGAAACTAAGATTGGTTTAACCTTTAAAAATCCATCAGTGTATTTCACCACATTAACAGCTTAAAGTGAAAAAGCATATGATCATTTCAATACAGATAGAAAGTATCTGATAAGATTAAATATTTATTCATGATTAAAAAGAAAAGATTCCTATGAAACTGGGAATCACAAGGAACTTCCTTAATCTGTTTTAGGGTATCTATAAAATCCTACAGCAATGAGTATATTTAATAGTGAACATCTCTAAGAAGAATCCACTTCTATCAACATTCTTGGAAGTCTTAGCCAGTTCAGTACGGCAAGAAAAAGAAATGAAAAGAATAAGAATTGCAAAGGAAGAAACAAAATGTTGAATATTTGTAGATGACACAATTGTCTACATATAAAGTTAAAAATCACCTACTGATAATTATCAAATTAATAATAGATTTTGGCAAGGTTATAAAAGCAATTGTATATTTATGTACCAGCAACAAATGGTTCAAAATTATATATTTTTAAATGATACCATTTATAATACCACTAAGATGTATCAAGTACTTATGGGTAAATACAACAAAAGATGCACATACATATATTTTAAAAGCTATAAAACTTTATTGGGAGACATTAAAGAAGACCCAAACAAGTGGAGAAATAGACCGTGTTTATGCATAGAAAGAGTCAATATTCATAAACATATCAATTATGTCAAAATCTCAGAAGTTTTTTTAATTATATTTTTTTCAGGAAATTGTCAAGGTAATTCTCAAATTTATATGAAACTGCTAAAGCTTAAGAATAGCCAACATACTCTTGAATAAGAACTTGATGGAAGGACTTGCTCTCCTAGACACCAAGTTTAATAAAAAGTGTAACATTAGCAAAGGGATAGACAGAGAGTCTACGAGTGACTTGAGCACATATGAACACTCGTCTTATAATAAATGTACACTTCAGAGTAATGTGAAAATGACGGGATTTTCAAAAATTCTTGTTGACACAATTGGGTATTCATATGGAATAAAAATATATTGGCTTCATTCCTCATACTATACACAAAACTCAATCCCAGGCAAACATGAAAAGCAACAGATAGAAAAGTATCTTCATAACTTCAGGATTGGGAATGGTTTCTTGAATGAGACATCTAAAGCATAAACCATAAAGGAAAACATGATAAATTTGACTCCATTGAGGCTAAGAACTTCTGTTCATTAAAAGATATCACAATGAAAATGAAGCCACAGAGTGAAAGAAACTTTTATAAAAAAGTTTTTTCATAAAACTGAAAAGATTCATATTCAGAATATTAAATGAACTCCATTATCAATTAAAAAAAGAGAACACGATAGAAAAGTGTGCACAGGACTTGAATGGGACATTCTCCTCCAAAAAAGAAAATCAAAATGGGAATAAATATATAAAAAGAAGTTCAACTTTATGGAAATTAAAATCAAAATGAGATACCTGTATACCCATACCAGACTAGCTTGAATTTATAAATCTGAAAGTGCTAGTTGTTGATGAGAATGTGGAGTAACAGCACTGTCAAACAATGCTGGTAATCATGAAAATTGTTAGAACCAATTGACCCATCAATTCCACATCTATATGTCCCCTAGGGAACTGCATTCTCATGTATACCAGTATACTTTTATATGAATGTTTATTGAAATTGTTTTCATGATGGCCAAAAACTGGAAATAACTCAATGTCTATTAAAGGTAAAATGGATAAATAAAATATGGTATACTAATCCAACAGACTACCTTGCAATCATCAAGAAATGAATGAACTACTGTGCATGCATTATATATGACTATTTATATAAATTTAAAAAACAGGCAAAACTAAATTACATTGATAAACATGGTAAATACCAACTGCTGGCAAAAATCTGGAGCAACCAGATCTCTCATATGTTGTTGGTGGGAACCACTTGGGAACACTTTTTTTGTGTGTGTGTGAGGAAGACCAGCCCTGAGCTAACATCCATTGCCAATCCTCCTCTTTTATTGCTGAGGAAGACTGGCCCTGGGCTAACATCGTGCCCACTTTCCTCTACTTTATATGGGATGCCGCCACAGCATGGCTGACAAGCGGTGCGTCTGCCTGCGCCCAGGATCTGAACCTGTGAACCCCGGGCTGCCAAAGCAGAGCACGTGAATTTGACCGCTATGCCACTGGGCCGGCCCCTTGGGAAAACTTTTTAGCTGTATCTATTAAAAGTGAACATATACATAGTCCATTACCCAGAAATTCCACTCTTAGGTATATACCCAGCATAAATTCATACAGCCTATTCAGCAAAACACACATACAACAATATGCATAGCAGCACCATTTGTAATAGCCAAAAAATTGGAAACTACAGAAATGTCCATGAACACTAGAATAGATAAAATGTGACGTATTCACACAATGGAATATTGCACAACAATGAAAATGAACCATCTACAGCTATACTTAACAATATGAATTAATCTCACAAATATAATATTGAACAAAAGAAACCAGATACCAAAGAGTACGTACTGTGTGATGCCATCTAAATAAAGTTTAAAAACAGGCAAAACTAATCCATGGTGTCAGGATAACTTTGGTGGGAGGTAGTGACTCTTGTGAAAGGAATTTCTGGGATTCTGGTAATTTTCTGATTCTAAATCTGAGTGCTGGATACATGAATATGTTTAGTTCAGAAAATTCATTAATCTGTACATTTATATGTGCACTTTTCTGTATGTATATTTTACTTCAATACAAGTTATAAAAAGTAAATGCTATTGTAAATGCTATTAATAGTAAATGCTATTAATGAAACTATAAAAAGAAGAAAGGAAATGATTACCAAAACCAAGGTAATAATTACCACTGGGGAGGAGGGGGAGGCTGTGATCTAGAAAGGGCAAAGGCCAGGGTGCTATCTGTGATCCAGGAGGGGCAAAGTTTTCTGGAGTTAATTACATTTTTCTATGTGTTAAATTTCATAGCTGAAAAGATTAAAAATTCGCCAAAAAAACCAAAAATGTGTAATAATTTGGGAAATGTTTATTAATAAAATGTTAAATGAAAAATAATATTTTTAAAGCTTATACATAAAAATTAAAAATACCAAAATGTTAAAAATCTGGATGAATTATCTTTCTACAGTTCTGAATTTTTGTGAAACTAATATATTTTTCTCATATATAGGTAAAACATGAATAAGACTTTTTAAAAAGTGTATGGCTATTTTAAAAACTTTTTAAGCATAAAATCCTTTATTTAATTTTTCATGTTTATCCTAAAAACATACTTATCTTTTTTTCTACTACTTTTATTTCTATTTTTCTAGGACCTATTATTCAGAAATCCGATCTTTTTTACTTATTTTATTTTAAATAACCATTTTCCACAGGTGATTGATGCATTTGGAGTTGATGTTACTCCCCGACCACTTTACCGTCCAGATCCACATATTGGTACAGCAAAGCCAAATAAACTATTGACATCACAAGAAGGATCGCTTGCATCAGAATATATATCTTCCTATAGCCTCTATCAGAATACACTAAATCCGAGTATGTTAGGGCAGTTTACAAGGTATACTATCCCATAGTTCTTTGTTAAAGCATATGTATTGTCTTTCCATTTAAGGTGCAATATATGTAACTTAGATGTCAGTTGTCTCCAGTCTCCCAGCTCCACTCTATCATGCTAGTGTGCCATCTCTATGTCCTTCTCATGTTTTAATTAGATGTAGAGCTTTGCATGTCTTAAGAAGTTCCCCTACACTCATACCAAAACAGTTGTGAAAAAATATACAGATTTTACTTAAGATTTCAACCATAAGATTGGGGCTAGCATCACATACACTCAAACATATTTCTTGAGTTTCTTTTATGCTACAATTTATGGGAAGGAGTGGCTTTCCTTTTTTTTCCCCCTATTCTTTCATGCAAATCCCTGTTCTCCTAGGGTTTGATTTCTCTCTTGTTTTGCATATTTTTTGTAAATGAAATGTTATGCATTTATTATGTAGATACTTATGGATAAGGAATTAATGCTTATAGTAGAGAAGTTCAGAGTCTTTGCAATAATAAAACAGTACGTCCTAAAACAATCTAAAGATTACAGGGAAATATTTGAGTGTGTAACTTTCAATCTGACAAAGTAAAAGTTCCAGATGCTAACTAAGCACGAGATTTTAGGAGAAAATATGCTGCTCAAGAGTCTGTCTCCAAATTTCATACAGAAGCCATGGGAGTGCTCTGCAAAACAAAGGATATTCCAGTAAACTGGACCCACCCCTTTGGAGGGCAGTTGGGACTATAAATAGAAAGGGGGAAAAAGTATGTCATATCATAGAGTAATGTTAAGTTCATATGTTTAAGGAAATTATTTTTGGATTCTTCAATGTATTGATTTCTCTGCAAGTACATAGATTTTCTTTTAATTAAATCTTGAGAGGACATTTATCAAATTGAATAAATCATATTTAAGATGAGATTTGAGTGATGAGCAGAAACCTAGTGAAAAATGTTTCAGGCTGAGGCCCTGAAGAGTAAGAGAACTCCACAAGATTGAGGAAATTATTTAAAAAAAAATAAAGTGAAGGGAAGAGTGGTCATGAAGATGGAGAATCCAAGTAGGTAGGCTGTATTATGGATTTTTATCCTAAATATATTAGGAATCTATTGAAGGATTTTAAGCATAGTTTTGACATATCTTATTTCTAAAATATATTTTAAATGACTTTTTACTTAAAGAACATTAAAAGTCAACTCAATGTTTAAAGAACTAATTTCTTTTTATCAATTTTGCTTATATGATTACAGAATATTTGATTTCTCAATCTGATAATGTTTTCATTTATATATTTAATTGCCCATGAGGAATCTAAACAAATGAATCATGTTGTTATTCGTTATTAAAGGTCAGTTTTAGGAAGCAGTACAGTTTCTAAGTCAAGTGTATCAACTACTGAATCAATAGCAGAAGACCTAGAAGAACCATCCTACAAACGAGAAAAATTGGCTAGTTTTACAGGTAATGAAAATACAATCGTTCATTTTAGTAACAGTCCATTATTCCTTCAGCAAATATGTTCATTATTTTTCGGGTACTTGAGATACAAAAACTATGGTAATAATTCCCAAATGCTGGCCTGTGTGGTAGCTACATGAGAATAACCAGGGTGGTATCTATATATTTTTTAAAGTTCCCAAGGTGACTCTCTTGCCTTAGTGACCACCAGTTTCAGGAATCACAGACCCTGTTTTAAAAGAGCTCAGCCTCTAACTCAGAAGACAAATAATTCTGATATGTTGTGATCAATGCCATAATAAGTCATATGCAGAATGTGATGGGAACACTTAGAAAGGAAAGATTAACTCCCTTGAGGTGAAAAAAGGAGAGAACATTATTGACTTTTGAATTGGGTTCTTAAAGATGATTAGTAATTTGTCAGGAGAACAAATAGGAGAGGCCCATTCCAGGCAGAGGATAAAATGTAAGGTAATGCAAAGGATTATAAAGGTGAAGATAGAATGGGGAAATAATGATGGATCCAAAGTGCTGGAAGAAATGGGCATGTCCTTGGGGACATTTGCCTTGGAATGCAGTAAGGATGTCTTTTCCTCTAAGATGATAAAGAAGGATTAGTGAAAATATTGATAAGGTTGGAAAAGTGTTTGATGGACTCTCCTTTTTGGTGATGGACTCTTCTTTTTGGTGTAACAGAAATGCTTCTGACAGAAGTAACAGAATACCCGACTACAATTAGCTTAAACAAATAAAGACATTTTTCCCACATTAAAAGAAGTTAAGAGGTAGATAGCTTTTGGCTTTGATTTTGTAGCTTAATTATGTCAGACTTCGGTTTGACAGCTCTGCTATTCTCTTTCCTTAAGCCTTTTCTTCTTGCTTTTTGTCTCATGGTCTCAAAATATCTGTACCAGCTCTGGTTATTACATCCATGTTAAAGGCAGGAAGAAGGAGAAAAGACAGAAAAGGAGAAAAGAACCAATCATGTCTCCCTCCTTGATCAGGACAGTACAGCTCTCCCAGAAGCCTTCCTTCTTCCTGTATATTTCTGCTTTTTGTCTCATTGGCCAGAACTGTGTCACATGGCCACCCCTAGCTTCAAGAGAGGCTAGGAAAGGTAAATACTTGATTTTCCAGCCTCTAGTAATGGAAAGAGGCACGGGAGGGGAGAAAGGCTTCGTAATGAACACCCAGGCAATCAGCAATGTCTGTTGCAGGAGAGAAGCTCAACCGCTCAGAGGGAGACAAAGAGGACTGGATTATTGTCATAACCTCCCCCAGCTCTCTACCCTCAATTTGTTCCAAACTGTATCCAGAATGATCTTTTTAAAGGCACAATCCAATCACATTCTCCCCTGCCTACAAACTCTTGGATGGATTTGCATTGCTCTGGAGATAAAGACTAAAATCTTTATGTAAAGATTTGCCTTGAGGCCTTTCTCTACTTGTCTACATCAAAAACAGACAAACAAACAAAAATAGAACAACTTCAAACGACTTCACCTTTAGAATCCTCGAAGAGTAGTACAGATGTTTATATCATCTTGGCCAGGTGCTGGTGAATTCTAACTACATAGTCAGCCTCTAAAGTGAATCCCACCTCAACAATTCTACTTCTACACCCTGCCTGCTCTTTCAGCAGTGTTCTTTTTTTTTTTTTGGTGAGGAACACCAGCCCTGAGCTAACATCCGTTGCCAATCCTCCTCTTTTTGCTGAGGAAGACTGGCCCTGGGCTAACATCCATGCCCATCTTCCTCTACTTTATATGGGACGCCGCCACAGCATGGCTGACAAGCAGCGTGTCGGCCAGCGCCGGGGATCAAACCCGGGAACCCTGGGCTGTCAAGCGCAAACTAAACCGCTGCGCCACCGGGCGGCCCCTAGAGCAGTGTTTCTTAATCTTGACTGCACAGTAACATCATCTGCTGTACCGCCGAAAAATTGCCATACTCAAGTCTCATTCCAGGCCAACTGAATCGGCATATCTGGGAGTGGGGGTTAGGCGTAAGTAGCGGTGTGATAATAAGTGTAAAACTACCTGCTCTGAGGTAGGGGTAGCTCTGATTTATAGCATTCACCAATTTCCATGGTATAAATATTTTCACCACAGCAGATTTAAAGCTACCAACATGGAATTTCTGAGTGGGAAGTTGGGAAGAGATGCTTAGTAGCACATTATTATGTAGTATTTTCAACATACAGATACAATAGATATAAATAACTGCAAGAATTTAGATAATAGTAAAATTAAATGACAATTAGGAAGTGATGAGTCTTGAGTAATTATTTTTGTTTTTAATACAATTTATTTGTAAGTTTATATAATTTAATTTTGAATAATGACTGTGTTTAAAAATTAGCTCATAAAATTCCTGATAATTTAATAATTCAGCTCTTGCAAGCTGTGCAAGCCTGCTCTAACACACTTCTGGATATACATATATTTTAAAATTCCCACATGATTTCTAATGTGTAACAATTTTCTAAATTAATATTAAAAATACTGATGCCTAGGTCACATGTCCAAAATTCTGATTTAATTATTTTGGGATGATGCCTGAGCATCAAGATTTTTAAAAGCTTTCTGTATGATAAGAAATGTGCAGTAAACTTCTTCTTTACAGCAGTGGTTCTCAAAGTTTGGTTTCCAGACAAGTCATATCAGCATCACTCGGGAATTTGTCAGAAGTACAAATTCTAGGACCACCCCTTTCCCCAAGACCTACTCAGTCAAAAACTCTGGGAGTGGACTTTCAGTTTCACTCCAACATGTGGAGAGCTTAGAAGTCATTGCTCCTGTCTTATAACAAGAAAAAGTTGGACAAACTGAAAATTAGTAATTTTTTTGGATCCATCAGAGAATAAGGTGACAGGGCCTACTACCACTCCAAAATCTAGAGAGACAGGCAGTCTGGAGAAATAGAGCTCTTGAGATTTGATTACCGTAAGCTGAGGAACATGTAAATGATTATTTTCATGAATTGCTGGAGGCTGAGTGCTTACTAGTATGAGAGTAAAAAATTGCTGAAGGACCACGGTCATGGGCCTTCATATGGGCTTTCATTCCAGGAATCCACCAAATTCTCTCAGTGAGGATCTGAGAAAGATATGTTAGTGGATTTGGCAAGGGAACGGATGGAGTAGCCCACCTTTAAACCCTCCCAGACTCTTCTCCCGCGTAAAAGCCTAGTCTCCAGGATAAAAAAAAAAATTGTCAGAGAATAATTTTGATACTGTATCCCATTTGGGGGAAAGGAATTCCACCTTAGCACCAGCATTCCTTTCTCACCTAAGGGGAAGAAAGAACAGAGAACAGGGCTTTAAGGAATTGGGTTGAGAATGCTGCAGCCAGGAAAGGGAATGGGTGACAGGGGGAAAGGAAGCTATACCCTTGGAGTAAGGACAGAAATACTCGTGAACAGCACAACTCCAAGACACAGGTCCACTAACAGACTGAGACTTAATCAGATTGTAGAATCCTTCCCCTCCCCACACCTTACCACCACACCAACAAGCCTTCCAGGATAATAGTACTGGAGTACAGCTGAAAGATGGGCAAGCCACAGGCTTCCTCTAAGGAGCAATACAAAGAAAAGCCCAAAGCCAAGAGCAAATGCAGAAACAAGGACTCTAGAGGAGGTTGAAGCCCCTGATACCTATAGCTAGAACAAACATTAACTATAGCCAGTCTCCTAGCCTGATTAACATAGATTCTTATGCTGAAGGCCTATTTACCTCTGTACCTGTTACCTGATTCAACATGTCTGACTTTCAACAAGTCATAAGCCATGTTAAAGGGAAATAAAGGAAAGTAAAAAGGTATTTTGAAGAGATCAATTAAGCATCAAACCCAGACTCAGCTTTGACACGGATGTTTAAATTATCAGGTAGAGAAGTTAAAATAATTATGATTAATATGTTAAGACCTCTAATGGAAAAAGTATACAATATGTAAGGTATGTGATGTCAGCAGAGAGATGAAAATTAGTTCAAAAGAATCAAAAGGAAATGCTAGAAATGTAAGATACAGTAACAGAAATGAAGAATACTTTGATAGGCTCATTGGTAGATTTGACAAGGCTGAGGAAAGAATGAGTTAATTTGAAGATAGGTCAATAGAGACTTCCCAAACTGCAATGAGAAGAGAGAAAAGAAAGAAAAAACAGAACAGATATCCAAAAGCTGTGGGACAATGTCAAAAGATGTAACATGCATAATTGGAATATCAAAGTAGAAGAAAATGGAATAGAAGAAATATTTGTAGTAATAATGATTGCGAACATTCCAGAATTAATGACAGACATCAAGCCACAGATCCAACAAGTTCAGAGAACACCAAGCAAGATAAATATTCAAACAAAATAAAAACAAAAAAGCTAAGAATATTATATTCAAACTGCAGATAACCAAAGACAGAGAGAAAATCTTGAAGTGGGCCAGAAGGGAAAAAAACACCTTACCTTCAGAGAAATAAGGATATAATGGAAACACATCACAAACCATATAAGCAAGAAAAGAGTAGAATGAAATCTTTAAAGTGTTGAAAGAAAAAACTGGCATCCTCCAATTCTATTCTAGCAAAATTATGTTTCAAAAGTGAAATAGAAATAAAGACTTTTTCAGACAAATTCCGAGGGCTTTCATTGCCAGAAGACCTACTCTGAAAATGTTAAAAGAACTTCTTCAGGCAGAAGGAAAAATATATAGGTCAGAAACTTGAGCCTTCATGAAGAAAGGAAGTGTGTTGGAGGAGGAATAAATGAAGGTTAAATAAAATCTGTTTTTATTCTTATTCTTAATTTATTCTAGAAGATAGCTGTTTGTTCAAAGCTGTAATAGGAACAGTGTATTAGATTTTTATAACATAGGGATAAGTTAAATAAATGACAGTAATATCACAAGGGATGGGAGAAAGGAATTGGGAATATTCTGTTACAATGTACCTGTGCTACGTATGAAGTGTTATAGTGTTATTTGAAGGTAGACATAGACTATTTTTAAATGTATATTGTGACCCCTAGGATGAACTACTAAACATTTTTTAAAAGAAATATAAATGTTATGCCAAGAAAGGAGATAAAATAAATTTATTTAAAATGCTTAATTTAAACCAGAGACGTCAGAAAAAGAGAGAGAGAAAGAAAAGAACAAAAGATATAAGCAGAAAACAAATACCAACATGCTAGATTTTAATCCAGGTGTACCAATAATCACTTTAAAAACAAATGATTAGAATATACCACTTAGGGGCCGCCCGGTGGCGTAGCGGTTTCGTCCGCGCTTGGCAGCCCTGGGTTCGCCGGTTCTTATCCCAGGCGCCCGCTGACGCACCGCATGTCAGCCATGCCGTGGCGGCGTCCCATATAAAGTAGAGGAAGATGGGCACGATGTTAGCCCAGGGCCAGTCTTCCTCAGCAAAAAGAGGAGGATTAGCAACGGATGTTAGCTCAGGGCTGGTCTTCCTCACCAAAAAAAAAAAAAGAATATACCACTTAAAAGACAGAGATTATCAATGGGATTTAAGAAAAAAGATATATGCAGCTATATGCAGTCTACAAGAAACCCACCTTAAATATAAAGGCCCAGACAGGCTAAAAGTAAAAGGGTGAAGAAAGATTTGATAGGTTAATACTAATTAAAAGAATGCTATTATAGGGGCCGGCCCCATGGCATAGTGGTTAAGTCTGGTGCCCTCCGCTTGGGCAGCCCAGGTTTGGGAGTTTGGATCCCAGGCACAGACCTACAGCACTCATCAAGCCATGCTGTGGCGGCAACCCACATCCAAAATAGAAGAAGGCTGGCACAAAGCAGACTTCAGAACAAGGAAGATTATCAGACATAAAGATGGAAATTACGTACAGGCACCTTGGAGCTATTGTGGGTTCAGTTCCAGATCACTACAAAAAAGCTATTATTGCAGTAAAGCAAGTCACAAATGTTTTGGCTTCCTAGTGCATATAAGTGTTATTTTTACACTATACTGCAGTCTATGAAGTGTGCAGTAGTATTACGTCTATAAAAACAATGTACATGCTTTTTTTTTTGGTGAGGAAGACCGGCCCTGAGCTAACATTCCTTGCCAATCCTCCTCTTTTTGCTGAGGAAGACTGGCCCTGGACTAACATCCGTGCCCATTTTCCTCTACTTTTTATATGGGACGCCGCCACGGCATGGCTGACAAGTAGTGAGTCGCTGGGCGCCCAGGATCCGAACCGGCGAACCCTGGGCTGCCAAGCGTGAACTAAACCACTGCGCCACTGGGGCAGCCCTGTACCTGCTTTAATTAAAAAATATTTTATTGCTAAAAAATGCTAACTAGCATCTGAACCTTCAGCAAGGTTGGAGGGTCTTTTTTTGCTGGTGGAGGGTCTTGTAAAAAATGCATTATCTGCAAAGCACAATAAAGTGAAGCACAATAAAATGAGGTATGCCTGTAATGATAAAGGGGTCAATTTTACAAAAAGACATAACAATGCAAAACATTTATGTACCTATCAACAAAACATGAGAATACAGGCAAAAACTGATAGAACTGAAAAGAGAAATAGACAAATCCACTATGATTGGAGACTTGAACACTCCTCTGGCAGTAACTGATAGATCAAGCAGGCAGAAAATTGAAAAGGATGACCTTGGCAGCACTAGCAACCAACTTGACTTAATTTACATTTATAAAATATTCCATTCAACAAAATCAGTATACGCATTCTTGTCAAGGTCACATAGAAGATTCACCAAGATAGACGACATTCTGGACCATAAGACACACTCAAAAAAATCTCAAAAAATAGAATACAAAATATGTGCTCAGGCCACAACAGAAATAAATCAGAAATCAACAACAGAAAGATAGCTGGGAAATTTCCAAACGTCTTTAAATTGAACAACACAATTCTAAATAATCCATGAGTAAAAGAAGAAGTCTTATAAGAAATTTAAAAATATTTTGAACTAAATGGAAATGAAAATACAAATTATCAAATTTTGGGGATGCAGGAAAATTAATGCTTAGAGGGAAATTTATAGCACCAAATGCATATGTTAGAAAAGAAGAGAGATATAAAATTAGTAACTTAGGCTTCCATCTGTGGAAACAAGAGAAAGTAGAGTACATTAAACCTGAAGCAAGCAGGAGAAAAGAAATAATCTTAGAGCAGAAATCAGTGAAATTGGAAACAGAAAAACAATAGAGAAAAATCAATGAAACCAAAACCTGGTTCTTTGAAAATATCAATAAAATTGATAAACCTTTACCTAGACTAACCAAGAAAATAAAAAAGAACATACAAATTGCCAATATGAGAAATGAAAGACACATCATCACTACTGATCCCATGGACCAAGAAGGATAATAAGGAAGTAGTATGAAAATTTCTTTGCCCACAGATTTTGAACTTAGATGAAGTGGACCACTTTGTTGTAAGACACAAACTATCAAAACTCACTTAAGGAGAAAAAGATAATCTGAATAGCCTTATATCTATTTAAGAAATTGAAGTAGTGGTTAAAAATCATTTCTAACTGTGTATGGTGATGAATATTGTGGTGATAATTTTGCAATATATACAAATATTGAATCATGTTGTACATCTGAAACTAATATAATGTAACATCAATTATACTTCAAAAAAAAACCCCTAAGGCTCATAGTATATTTAATGATGAGAGGCTGAATACTTTCCTCCTAAAACCCAGAGCAGGGAAAAGATGTCCTCTCTCACCACTCCTATTCAACATTGTATTGAAAGTCTCGCTAGTTCAACAAGACAAGAAAAATAAAATTTATATTCATTAAAAAGGAAAAAATAAAACTATGTATATTTGCAGATGACACTGTTATCTGTGTAGAAAATTCTAAAGAATCTACAAAAACAAAAACTCCTGTCACTAATAAGCATATATTTTGCCACATTGCAGGATAATATATAAAAGTAAATTACTTTTCTATATACCATCAATGAACAACTGGAATTTGAAATTTTAAAAAACAATACCATTTACAGTAGCACCATAAAAAAAGAAGTATGAATCTAACAAAATATGGACAGTATCTATATGCAGAAAACTACAAAACAGATATAAAAATTTTTTTAATCTAAATAAATGGAGAGGTAGTCCAAGTTCATGGTTTGAAAGATTAGATTTTGTTAACATAACATAACAATTGTTCCTCACAATTTGATGTGTAGATTCAATCCAATCTCTATCAAAATCCCAGCAAGATTTTTTTGTATATAACAACTAACTAATTCTATAATTTATATAGAAAGGCAAAGGACCTAGAATAGCCAACCCCACCCTGAAAAAAGAACAAATTTGAAGTATCCACGCTACCTGGTTTCAGGAGTAAGTATAAAGCTATCCTAATCAATACAGTGTATTTGTAGAACAATAAACACTGATCAATGGAACAGAATAGAAAGCCCAGAAATAGACCCACAGAGTATAGTCAACTGATCTTTAACAAAGGCACAAGGGCAATTCAATGGAGAAAGGATTATCTTTTCAACAACTGTGATGGAACAATTGTATGTCAAAATGCAAAAAAAAATGAACATAGATACAGACCTTACACCTTACACAAAAATTAACTCCAGAGCCAGCCCTGATGGCCTAGTGGTTAAAGTTTGGCGCACTCTGCTTTGGTGGCCCTGGTTCAGTTCCTGGGTGTGGAACCACACCATTCGTCTGTCAGTAGCCATGCTGTGGCAGCAGCTCATGTAGAAGAACTAGAAGGACCTACACTAGAATATGTAACTATGTACTAGGGCTTTGGGGAGGGGAAAAAAAAGAGAGAGGAAGATTGGCAACAGATGTTAGCTCAGGGCGAATCTTTCCCAGCAAAAAGAGAAAAAAAAAAAAATTTAACTCCAAATGAGCCATAGACCTAAATGTAAAATGCAAAAGTATAAAATTTCTAGAAGAAAATATCAAAAATAATCTATGTGATCTTGGATTTGGTGATGAGACTTTAGATATGACACCAAAAGCATAATCCATGCAAGAAAAAATTGATAGCTTGGACTTTATTAAAATAAAAAATTTTGCTATGTGAAAGATGGTGTTAAGTGAATGAAAAGGCAAGCCACAAACTGGGAGAAAATGTTTGCAAATCACATATATGATAAAAGACTTGTATCCAGAATATATAAAGAACTCTTAAAACTCAGCAATAAAAAAACCAACAACCCAATTAAAAAATGAGCAAAAGATTAGAACAAAGACGTCACCAGAAAAAGATGCATATGGCAACTAAGCCTATGTAAAGATACTCAGCTTCATTTGTTATTAGGGAAATGCAAGTTTGAACAATAAGATATCACTACACACTCATTAAAATGGCTAAAATCCAAAAAATGGACGATACCAATTGCTGGCAAGTATATGGAGCAATAGGAACTCAGTCATTGCTGGTGGGAATCCAAATGGTGCAACAACTTTGAAAGACAATTTGGCAGTTTCTTATAAAGCTAAATATGGTATTACCATAGAATCCAGCAGCTCGACTCCTAAGTATTTATTCAACTGATTTAAAAGACGTATATCCACGCAAAAACCTCCACTCAAATGTTTCTAGAAGCTTAATCATAATCACAAAAAATTGGAATCAACCAAGATGTCCTTCAATAGGTGAATGGATAAATGAACAATGGTACATCCATATAAGGAATATTATTCAGCAATAAAAAGAAATGAGTTGTAAATCCACACAACAACATAGATGAATCTTAAATACTTATTGCTAAGTCTAGGAATCCAGTCTGAAAAGGCTAGTATGTAGCATTGTATGATTCCATTTATATGATATTCTGGAAAATGCAAAAGTAGAGAAACAGAAAATAGATGAGTGGTTGCCAGAGGCTTGGAGAAGATAGGGGGTTGAATAGGTGAAACACAGTGGATTTAGGATGGTAGAACTATTCTGTATGATACTATAGTGGCAGATACATGACACTATGCATTTATCAAAATCCATAGAAACTTACCTCACAAAAAGTGAACCTTAATATATCTACATTAAAAAAAGCACAATTAAAAGGTGGGAAAATCGTTGAGTGGAATACAGACTGTGACATAAGAATCTAACAGCTTTACAAATGTATAATATAACCTCACTCAAAGAGTAGGGAGAAGTGTAGATCTAAATGATGTTGAAACTGAGTAGAGACTGTAAAATTTTAAACATGGAACTGCACATAACCACTGTATGGTGGTTATGGTTGATAAAGTCATTTTCCACAGGGGTATGGGTTAACAATTCTGAACCATTGTACGTATATACTAGGCTCAAACACTTGAACAAGTGAAAGGCAGAAGGTAGGAACCAGATTTCATATTGTCATTGGAGTGGGAAACTACAGACAGACAAGGGGGGAGGTTAGAATTATCCATGTGGTACTGGATCAGAAACATTAATATGAACCCAAGTTTAGCTTAATTAGATGCACATTAATACATGAATATTAATACAAATATTTCCTAGCTCTGCTGAGCAGGCCTGGAAACAATGACATTCCAGTAACAACAAGCATACCCAGTGCCCAGATCTTAGATTCTAATACTCTTTTCCAATACAAGGAACCAGAGACCTTTGGAGAAATGACTGATTCTACAGCTGGAGCAGGGAATTCATCTAAGATGAATCAGAATGTAAACAGGTGCTAAGAAAAAAAACTACACTAAACAAAAAATGGTGGGGTATATGAAAGGGACACAGCAGCCAACAGAGAGAGCTCCCAATGGTCAAAGGTGGAACAATTTCAAAAATAAAATAAATTTTGTAATATTGGATTATAATCGAAAGTATAAAGTCAATACTCATGAGGCCACATTGATATAAATAAATGATTGGATAAATAAATAAATGAGGGGAGACTAGACAAATCTCCTGTACAAAAAATTTCCAAATAATTTATGTCGATATTTCTCCTTCAAAAAGGTGGAGCTTGACTCCCCATCCCATTTAAGTGTGGGCTTTGCATCTGGACTTCCTTCTAAAGAGTACAGGATGTAGAGGGGGAGGGGAAGAGTAACTTTAGAGCAGAGAAACCTGACAAGCACTACCTCAGGTCAGGGTTCACATCATCGGTGGTAAGTCACATTGACAGCATGTACCCCTGATATGATATGATGACAACTGCACTTTACCTCTGTAGTCTTCCTCCCAGAAATCCATAACGCCTGTCTAAGATCAGACAAACCCAAACTGAAGGACGTTCTACAAAATACATGACCAGTACTCCTCAAAATTCAAGGTCATCAAAAACAAGGACGTCTGAGAAAATGTCAGTCTAGAGAAACCTAAGGAGACATAATGACAAGATGTAATGTGTCTTGGATGAGATCCTGAAAAAGACAAAGGAAATTAGTTAAAAACTAAGGAAATTGTGATACAATATGGACTTTTGATAATAACAAAGTGTCAATATTGGTTTATTAATTGTAATAAATGTACCATAGTAATGTTAACAATAGGAAAAACTGGGTACAGGGTATACAGGAACTCTGTAAAATTCTTCAAATTTTCTTATTGTAAAACTATTCTAAAATAAAATGTTTATTAAATATTTTTAAAAACTTGCCTAGAGGTGAGTTCCAAACAATCTCTACTTTAATAAGCCCTCCAGGTGATTCTGAGGCATGCTAAAGTTTGAGAACCATTGCTGTACTGCATAACCAAAATGAGGCTTATGGTTAGAAAAGCTCGAGGTTTTAATTGCAAGGTAGGGGCCAAACAGCGTCTTACACACAGATTGTCTCTGGATGGTCTCAGTGAACAAATAAATAAGTAATGGATATGTTTTATGTCAACTCATAAAGAAAGTATCTTGATTTGTATATAATCCATTTGTGAGAAGGGGTGACAATAAAATGCTTTTATGACTCAATTGTGCTGTAATTGTGTTACACCAATTCTAGCTTAAGTAGGGGCCAAGGAAGGCTTCATAGATTGCTGGCTATGGGATCTCTGAAGGTAGCCCTTTTCCCATACAGTTTTGAATTGATTGAAAAAATGTGGTAAGGGTAGATAGGGTAGATTGGAGCCAAAATATGACATTATGGGTAAAAGCCTACTGTTAAACTCCCAAATTTGACAGACTTACCCATCCACTCATTAAAGGATCTAGGCCACCCCAGGCCTACCCCAACCCTCTTCGGGGCCATCATGAGTAAAGGTGTGGAGAAGAGCCAAGACTGTCTACTAGAGCTCTCTCCTCCAGGAAGAACCATCAGGAGTGGAGAAGATGTGTTCTCTCCATCATTGGCAGTAAATAGGAGCAGGCAAAGCAGATATAAATTTGTGATGCTTTTCCAGGTGGAGAGGGATAAGTAGTCAAGATCTGGTTGTAAGGCCAGTTTAGAGTCAGGGGATCTGACCCATGAAATAGACAGATTCTATAGGTATATAGTGGAGTTAGAGGCAGTGTCTCAATATATGTCAAATTGAAGCAACATTCAGGCAATGGTAAATACAGAGATCCAGGAAAATATCCCATTTGCCATCCTAGGGCTTTGTCTA
The DNA here is from genome assembly GCA_031878705.1 of Tapirus indicus. Taxonomy (NCBI): domain Eukaryota; kingdom Metazoa; phylum Chordata; class Mammalia; order Perissodactyla; family Tapiridae; genus Tapirus; species Tapirus indicus. The sequence goes on along the minus strand of CM062922.1, from coordinate 5,756,447 downwards.
CGAATGGTAGTTCTTCTGCCATTAAGTAGAAGATTAGCTAGGCTATTACCTTCTGTAACCATAACAGGTAACTGAGATGTTACTATATTAGGTTCTATATCTTGATACATTGAACATAAGATCATTTGTTTTTATGATTAGCATATCTGTGCCACAATGCTACTTTGAAGTATATACGAGTAAATCACAAATGAAGATCTGGTGGTCTAAAAGAAAGAAAGTTTAGACAATCAAGAGCCTAAATTTCTAGCCTCAAAACTTCCAGTATTTCTGTGCAGCCTTAGACTTTTCAGCTTCTCTGTTTCTCATTTTCCTCATTGATAAAATGACCAGACTGGACTAGATATACCTCAAATTGTGTCCATGTGGATAATTCATTTACTTTTTCACTTATCCTATATCTACCTTAGCCAGATTTACTTGTATAAACCATATCTCTCCCTCATATTTTAATTGCTTATCTTATTGCATAAATAATAAAAATTAAAGAATATTTTTAAAAAGAATCATCCAATACTATAAAAGACTAGCAATTTAAAATTTTCTGTTTCCTGACCTTGTCCATAGGCATAAGTATTTTACATTTTTATAACCATACTGTACGTTCTGTTCTGGATTGTTCTGTCACTTAACATTTTATCATGAACATATTTTCATAAGTTTTTATTATTATATTTAATTACTATTTAACATTCTTAGATGAGTATTCTATAATTTATTTAGCCATTCCAACTGGTTTGTGGAATTAGTGAATCGTATTTTTTTAGGTTATAAGGAAGGTGTTTTTCTCAGGCCTTGGGTCTTCTTAAGAGGAGGCTGAGTCTAGTCTCTGGGAAGTGTATACTCTTAAGTCTCTATTTCCTAAAGCTGTTGTAAGCTTTACCATCCCAAAGCCTCCTGGATCCCTGCTTCACAACCTGTTTTTAACCCTATTTTAAAGAGAACATTGAACTCTGACCTATATAACTCATGGCTCTTTATTACCCACACGAGCAAGCCCAAACTCCCCCAGCCCTGAAACTTGGCTCAGTGAAGTTTTCCAAGGACCATGAACCTGTGACTGGACTAAAGGCTTGTGGCTGACCCTCTTCAAAGTATTATTTGTATGGCTATTGAGCCTATTTTATTCCTATATTTAATCAGAACTTCCCTTGAAGAGTCTTTTTAGCTCCTGGTGAAGATGATTAGAGGTCAACTGTAATCTAAATCAAAACGCAACTAACAAAAAGGCCAAACAAAGCATAAAAGGTTGTTGTAGATGTAGACAAGAAGTTAACTTGAGGGCTCAAAGGAGGGTCACATACAATGTCCCCCAAATATGCTTGCCCATCTTTTTCTTGAGTAGTATCAACACTCACCCCAGTCTCCCTATTAATATTATGGGGTAGATGTAATGGGACACCCTTGGAGTTATGACTACAAGTGGGGTAGGCTTGAAATATCAGCAACAGAGACTGATTGTGGGCTATGAAATCCAGTTTGGCTTCAGAGGGATTGACATCTCACAACACGGCCTGTTCCGTGACCATATAACCCCTTATGATATTTTGGTGAAATGAAAATTTAAAATGGAAATTAGTAAATGATTTTTATTAAGTCGTATGTTTTAGATTTACGAGTTTCGAGGGAAACACCTGGGAAAATTGTAAAAGAAGACATGGAGGAGACTATAGAGATAATACTCACAGAGACAGAAACACTGAGACTTTTTAACCTGCCAACAGTCATGCTTTCTGTGGAATCTGAAGAAGCTGAGAAAGTAAGGTATGTGTGGTTCAATTGTCCACATTGCTTCTGCCATTTAAGTGCTAAGTCAGAGGTTCTTATCTTTGTTTCCGTTCCTCAGGCTTCCTGGATGTACACTGGTGGTGTATGTGCCCAGTGAAATTGTGTATAAAGTTATATATGTGCCCTGTGAAATTATATGTAAAGTATTTATGTTGTATGTACTTTTTTTTAGAGAAAGAACCCATAGCTTTACCATAGTCTTAAAAAAGTAGGTGAACGACTAAGTCAAATAATAAAAGAAATAAAGCAAGCTTCCAAGTCTTAATAGGTTTTAATTATTTTTCTTTTATGCATATGTAAATTATTTTCAGTTTAAAAGAAAAAGACTGGCATTTTTATATTCAAAATTTAGGAAAGGAAAATAGATTATGGGGAAATAACTGAATTTACTGTATTAGAGCAGATTTTCCATTTCTCTCTCTTAATGAATATAAATAGATCATTAGTTTTTGCCTTACGTATTTTGAAGCTCTTTTGTTAAGTGCATACACATTAAGAATTGTTTTGCCTTTTTGGAGAATTGGCCCCTTTATCATTATGTAATGCCCCTCTTTATCTCTGATAATTTTCCTTCCTCTGAAGTCTGCTCTGTCTAAAATTAATATGGCTACTATAAATACTTATTAATATTATTATTAAGATTATTTAGCTTCAAATATAATTTGAATATGATTCATAGTACTAAAAAAATTCCATCGCTAAAATAATTTTTATGGTATTATTCTTCTCCAAATATAAAATATTGTGGAATTGTTTGGACTTTAAAATATAGTACAATTAGATCCTGAATAATACTTTTAAGAACTCATAAGACATAAGGGAAAGCTCCTAGCACCAAAAAAAGGAAAGGAAAAAATAACAAAGGGATAGACACGTGATCTGAAATGAAAGAGAGAGATGCTGGAAGGAAATGTTAATATTAGCACATGGATCTACAGTCCATCAGTAATCTTGGGTCCCCCACAAATTGAGAGAGATGAAAGAGAGATCCTTGTATTAAATCAAGACCCTTAAAAGGATCTCACTTCTCTCAAGTGGTCCCAGGTCAGTAGGATCTCCTAGCTACTGTCATAAGCAAACACAAATCTTCTCTGGAGGAAAGCATACCCCAGTTAGGCTTTTAAGATTCCCTCAGATTGAGTTTGGTAAAAATACACCAAACCAATAAAGAAAAAAGCCATTATGAATGAAAATCAAAAGAAATAACAAACCCTAGATCTAGACCCTGAGGACTATGGGTAATGATACTATCAGATATAGAATGTAAAATATATGTGAATTATTTAAATAAAAGATAGAGTTTAAACATCCTTAACATTAAGAAACTATCAAAATCATGACTCATATTTGGAAAAACATCCAAAAAGAACATAAAAATAAAGCATGTTTATATAATTGTAGAAATTAAAAAGTAAACAAATTTAAGCAAGACATAATTGAATAGAGATTTAATAAATTGAAACATTGATCTGGATAAATTATAGGCAATAAAGCTTGGAGAGAAAAATGGGATATAAGGTATGAAAGAGAAGTTAAAAAATATATTGACAATAGAATAAAAGTCTAACATATATCTAATTAGTTCTAAAAGAGCAGAATAGAAAGAATGGAGGAGAGGTGCTGTTCAAAGAGAGTGCGTAAGGACTTTCCCAAACTGTTGAAAGACACCATTCCAACAGAAGTAGGAATAAATATAAAGAAATCCACAAGAAAGGAATGAACTCAGTGCATCGTACTGATACTCCAGAATACCAAATATTAAAAGAAGATTTTAAAAACAGAACAAAAAAAGAAAGAACATATTATCTACAGAGAAATAATTAAACTGACAGCATTGTAAAGGATAAAGAAGATCTCTTTATAATGATAAAAAGGTATAATAATTCTAAACTTGAATACTCCTAGTAAAATATCCTCAAAATATATGAACCAAAAATTGGAAACTTGGTTAGTGTCCTATTAAAGTAGGAGATTTAAATATACCTCTCAATTATTAATAGGTCAACCAGATAAAAAATTAGTACAGATAAGAATATTTGAACCAAAAATGTAGTTTAATGGTCATATATAGAACTCTGCACTCAACAGTTAGAGAACACACACTCCTTTCAAGCACACCTGGAATGTGTATAAAAATCATCCATGCACAAGGCTGTGAAGGAAGGTTTCAAAAATTTCAAAGTGGTATCATACAAACTAAATTCTCTAACCACAATGGAATGAAGTAAACAGTTAATAACATAGATCTCACCTAAAACGTAGACACCATTAACATACGCATTTGGAAGTTAAAAAGCGCATTTCCAAATTCCTCAGGAGTCAAAGAAGAAGTCATAATGGAAATTTAAGAAACACTCAGAAATAGACAATTATGAAAATAATACATATTTACAGGGTGACATAAAAGTTGTACTTTGAGAGAAATTTGTAGCTTTAAGTGTCTATATCAAAGTTCATGAAACCTATGTGGAGATAGCACCAGCACATGTTGGTGGCCTCTGAAGGCAGTGGCGATGTCAGGAGTACGACAGAAAAGAGTTCGAGGAGTTCTTTTCCTAAGAGGTTTTTTGAACTCTTGCTTTACTTTTTGGAGCAATCCACATTAAAGAAGGTAATTTTAAGAAAAAGCATAATATAGAAAGATGATATGTGTGGTAATAATCAATTTTTACTAATGAGTTGAGTATATTTATTTTTTATAGCCAGAGAAATAAGAATTATGAGACCCTTTGCAGAAATAGATTAGGCAATGACTTATATGTTGAAAGGATGATGCAGACTATTAATGGAGCACCAAAGAATAAAGACGTTCAATGTGACAAAATCATAAAGGAAGACAAAGGTAATTTATGTTTTATTCTGCTTGGTAAACTACCATATCTTAATATACGTTCTTTGAGTCTGTCAATTAACAAATGTTGAAATATATAAGTAAAAATAGAAATAATTTGGCCAAATCACAACAGTAGCTGGGTACTGTGATCTACAGATTTCAGAATTTGACAAATAGGTTAACAAGTAATAAATACAGATATAGAAGAGTTGAGTAACATAATTATCAGTCTTGACTTTTATACAAACCATATCATAGAACTTTGTACTCTTCACAGGTTTTTGAAGCATTTATAAAAACTGATTGTTTACTACATCGCAAAGAATATCAGCCAAACTAATAACATTTAAAATGTGCTAGACACGATTCTAGGCCTTTCACTTATATTAACTGGTTTAATTCTCACAACAACCCTATGAGGAAGGTACTATTACTATTCCCCATTTTATAGAGGAAGAAACAGGCAAAGGGAATTTAGCTAACTTGCCCAAGATCACTCAGCTAGTATGGCAGCCGATGATACCCCAGATAGTCTGGTTCTCTTAACTACTACTCCTACTATCTTTCAATGTTTATAAATTAACAACCCTGAGAACACTGCATAGCCAAAAATCTGTGAGGTGTAGCCAGAGTTAATTAGAAGAAAGGTTATAACCTTAATGGCTTTTTCACTCAACAAAACTATAAGCTAGTTCTTTAAAAAGATTAAAATAGACAGACTTCCTAGCAAGTGCTAAATCAAGAAAAAGACAACTCATAATTAGTGGGAAGGCTTTGTGACATCTTTACTTGCTCTTGTCCCACTCCCTTCCCCAGTGTGTTGGTGGTCTTGGAGACAGCCTGCCTTCCCTGTGTGAGACCCTGGCCCCTGGTTCCAGAGGAAGCAGAGCAGAGCTTATTCTCAAAGAATTTGGTTTGTTTGTTTTAACCTGTCTGGGGTCTACCTGAAGGAGTGACACAAGGCACTTGTCTTTTTTGTGCCTAACTCAGAACTCTCTCAGGTAGTAAAGCAGCTGTGCATTCTGCATTTTTCAGAAACTTGTAAAGCAAATGAACAACTCACTTCTACCTGATGCAAGAGAATATGTTTGGATCAAACAAGAGACACACTGAAAGCCTGGGAGAAAAACCTGGGGAGAGAGTTTCTTGGGGAACTTAAGGTATTGAAAAAGGCTTGCACATAAGGGGGAATTTAGAAAGTTATGCGCATGACTAGGGCAAGATGCATGCTCACAAAAGAACTGAAAAATTCTAAAATTTCACCTCTGGCTAATCTCTAGGCTCAGTACAAGCAGGAAGTGAAGGCTAAGACATAGTTGTAAATAGCCTGGCTAAGCATTGAAGGAATACCCCCAACACAGATCCAATCTGCAAACACGGAGAGAGTTTTTTCCCCTTTTCTTTGTTTCTTTGTTCTTTTCTTCTCTCTCTCTCTCTCACACTCTCTCTTTTTGAGAAAAGAGGAATGCAGGTATTCAAGGAAATCTCTGTCAGGACATTAGCTAACCAAAAGCTAAAAAACAAACACTTCTGAGATGATATATGACAAAGACTACAGACTTTATAAAAACAGTTTAGAAAATTTACTAAGCAAACAAACAACTACCACTCACAGCAAACTACAAAACCAAACCCTGAGCAGCGGGAAGAATCTGATTTCCAGTTACCACATTATTATATTCAAAATGTTCAGTTTTCAACAACAACAAAAAAAATTGCAAAGGATACAAAGAAACAGGAAAGTATGGCCCATTCAAAGAAGAAATTAGCAGAAACCCTTGAGGAAGTACAGACATTGGACTTACTAGACAAAGACTTTGGATCAATTGTATTAAATATGCTCATAAAGCTAAAGGAAACTATGGACAAAGAGCTAAAGTAAACCAGGAGAATTATGTATGAACAAATAAAGAATATCAATAAAGAGATAAAAATTATAAAAAGGAGCCCAACATAAATTCTGGAGATGAAAAATACAATAACTGAAATGGAAACACTCACTAGAGTTTTCAATGGCAGATTTGAGCAGGCAGAAGAAAGTATCAGCAGTTCTTAAAGACAGGTCAATTAAAATGATCCAGTCTGAGGAGCAGAAAGAAAAAAGAAAGAAGAAAAATGAACAGAGCCTGAAGGATCTGTGGAACTCCATCAAGCATATCAATGTACACATAATGGGAATTTCAGAAAGAGAAGAGAAGAAAGAGACAAAGGGGCATAAAGAATGTTTGAAGAAATAATGGCCAAAAACTTCTCAAATTGTTAAATGACAAGAATCTGCATATCCAGGAAGCTCAACAAATGCCAAGAAGGATAAACACAAAGAGATCCACACTGAGACATTTTATAATCAAACTGTTGAACAACAAAGAGAGCATCTTGAAAGCAGCAAGAGAAAAGTGACTCATCACGTGCAAGGGATCCTCAATAAGATTACATTCAATTTTTCAGCAGAAACCATGGAGGCCAGAAGTCAGTGGGTTGACATACTTAAAGCACTGAAAGAAAAACACTGTCAAGCAAGAATTCTATATCCTTCAAACAATCCTTATGAAGGAGAAATTAAATTCAATAATTAAAATTAAATATATCTTCATGAAGGAGAAATTAAGACATTACCAGATAAACAAAAGCTAAGTAAATTCAGCACTAGTAGAACTGCCTTATAAGAAATGCTAAAGGGAGTCCTTCAGGCAGAAATGAAAGGACACTAGACAGTAACTTGAAGACATATGAAGAAATAAAGAACACTGGTAAAGATAACTACACAGGTAAATACAAAAGCCAGTATTTTGGTTTGTAACTCATATTTTTTGTAATATGATTTAAAAGAATTGCATAAAGTGGTAATTATAATTATGAATCTATGCTAATGGGCACACAATGTATAAAGATGTAATTTGCGACAGCATCAACATAAAGTGGGTGGGATGGAGCTGTATAGGAGCAGTTTTTGTATACTATTAAAGTAATGCAGTATTAATAAGTAGATTGTTAAAATTTTAAGAAATTAATTGTAATCCCCAAGGCAGCCACCAAAAAAATAATTTAAAAATTACAGAAAAGGAAATGAGAAAAGAATCAAAATGGTACTCTATAGAAAAAGATCAAACACAAAAGAAGGCAGTAATGGAGAAATTGAAGAACAAATAAGATATAAAGAAGACAAATACAAAAATGGTAGAAATTCTTCCTGAACAGTAATTGTTTTAAATAAATGGATTAAACAATCTAATTAAAAGGCAGATGTTGCCAGGATGGATTAAAAAAAAACTAAACATGATCCAACTACATGCTGTCTAACAAGAGACTCACCTTTGATCTGAAGACACAAATATGTTAAAAGTAATAGGATGCAAATAGTAACCAAGGAAAGCTAAGATGCCTTTACTAATATTAGACAAAATCGACTAGATAAAATTGTTACAAGAGACAAAGAACATTATATATTGATAAAAGAGTCAATCTATAAAGAAGATGTAACAATTATAAACATATAAGCACTTAAGAAAAGAGCCCTAAAATATATGAAGCAAAAGTCAACAGAATTAAAGGGGAGAAATGGACAGTTCTACAGTAAAAGTTGGTAGTTCAGTACCCCACTTTCAATAATGAAGAGAACAACTAGACAGATCATCAACAAGAAAATAGTGGACTTGAATAACAATATAAACTAGACATAACAGACATATACAGAACACTCCATCCCCAAAAAACAGAACACACATTTTTCTCAAGTTCACATGGAAAACTCTCTAGGATACATTATGTTAGGCCACAAAACAAAAGTCAATAAAATTTAAAATATTGAAATCTTCCAAAGAGTCTTTTATGACCACAATGTAATGAAAATAAAAATCTACAACACAAGGAAAACTGGAAAATTCACAAATATATAGAAATTAAACATCACATTCAAACAATGAATGGGTCAAAGAAGAAAGCACAAAAGAAACTAGAAAATATTTTGAGATGAACGAAAATGAAAATACAACATAACAAGACTTAAGGGATACAGTAAAACTAGGGCTTAGAGGGAAACTTATAGCTGTAGATACATTTAAAAAGAAGAAAGATCTCAAATCAATAACATAAATTTACACCTTGGGGGATAAAGAAGATAAAATAAACCAAAAGTCAGCAGAAAGAAGGAAATGATAAAGATTAGAGTGGAGATAAGTAAAATGATGATAGATAAACAGAAAAGAGAATGAATGAAACCAAAAGTTGGTATTTTAAAAAGATTAGCAGAATTGACAAAACTTTAGTTAGACTGACTAAGAAAAAAAAGATGGAAGACTCAAATTACTAAAATGAGAAGTGGAAGTGGGGACATTACTACTGACCTTGCAGAAATAAAATGGATTTTAAAAGAATACTATGAACAATTGTATTTCAATAAATTAGATAACCAAGTGAAATGGACAAATTCTAGAAACACACAAATTGTGAAAAGTGACTCAAGAAGAAATGTAAAATCTTAACAGATCTGTAACAAGTAAAGAGACTGAATTAGTAATAAAAAAAGAAAAAAACCAACAAAGAAAATCCCAGGACCAAATGGTTTCACTGGTGAACATCATTAATCATTTAAAGAAAAATCAACACCAATCATTAAAAAAATCTTCCAAAAAATGGAAGAGAAGAGACCACTTCCAAACTCATGAGGCCAGATTATCCTGATACCAAAGCCAGATAAAGACATCACAAGAATAGAAAACTACATACCAACATCGTTTATGAATATGGATGCAAAAATCTTCAACAAAATACTAGTAAAGTGAACCAACTTCATATTAAATAGATTATACATTATGACCAAGTGGGATTTATCCCAGTAATGCAAAGGTGATTCAACATACATAAATTAATCAATGTATACACAACATTAATAGAATAAAGAAAAAAACCCACACATGATCATCTCAATTGATGCAGAAAAATCATTTGACAAAATCCAACACAGTCTCATGGTAAAAACACTCAGTAAAGTAAGAATGGAAAGGAATTTCCTCAACCTGATAAAGGGCATTTATGAAAAACCCACAGCTAGCATTATACTCAATGGTGAAAAGCTGGAAGTTTTCCCCATGAGATCAGGAATAAGACAAGGATGCCTGCTTTCTCAACATCTATTCAACATTTTACTGGAAGTTCTAGCCCAAGCAATTAGGCAAGAAAAAGAAATAAAACACATCAAGTTGAAAAAGAAGAAATAAAACTATCTCTATTCACAGAAGACATGATCTAAGTATAGAAAATCCTAAGGATCCACACAAAAGCTACTAGAGCTAAGAAACAAATTCAGCAAAGTTGCAGAATACAAAATCAATACACAAAATTCAGCTGTATTTCTATACACTACCAGTGAAAAATCGAGAAGGAAATTAAGAAAATAATTGCATTTACAATAGCATCCAAAATAATAAAATATCTAGGAATGAATTTAACCAAGGAGGTGAAAGACTTATATACTGATAAATATAAAACATTGCTGAAAGAAATTAAAGACCTGACTAAATGGAAAGACATCCTGTGTTCATGAATTGAAAGACAGTATTGTTAAGATGTGAATACTACTTAAAGCAATCTGCAGATTCAACACAATCCCTATCAAAACCCCCAAAGAATTTTTTGCAGAAATAGAAAAAAATCATCCTAAAATTTATATAGAATATCAAGAGACCCCCAAATAGCCAAAACAATCTTGAAAAAGAAAAACAAAATTAGAGGCCTCAGACTTCCTGATTTGAAAACTTGTTATAAAGTTACAGTGATCAAAACAGGGTGGTATTAGCATGAAGACAGATATATAGACCAAAAGAATAGAATAGAGGGTCCAGAAATAAACTCTCACATATATGGTCAAATGATTTTTGGTAAAGGCGCCAAGACCATTAAATGGAGAAAAAATTGTCTTTTCAACAAATGGTCCTGGGACAATTGGATAGCCACATGTAAAAGAATAAAGTTGGATACCATAAACTAACTCAAAATAGATCAATGACCTAAATGTAAGAGCTAAAACCATAAAACTCTTAGAATAAACATTGGGGGTAAATATTTTTGCCCTTTGCTTTGACAATGGATTCTTAGATATATAGTCACTAAAGGCATGAAAAACAAAAGAAAAAATACGTAAGTGGGACTTCATCAAGATTAAAAACTTTTGTGCATCAAAGAACATAATCAAAAAAGAGAAAGGACAACCTACGTAATGGGAGAAAATATGTGCGAATCCTATTTCTGATAAAGATCTAGTATCCAGAATATATAAGGAACCCTCATAATCCAAAAACAAAACAAAACAGCCCAAATGGGCATAGGACTTGATAGAAGATAGAAGACTCAAATTAATAAAGAAGATATACAAATGGCCAACAAGCACACAAAAAGGTGTTCAACATTAATAATTAGAGAAAGGCAAATCAAAACTGCAGGCTACCATTTCTCACCCATTAGGATGGCTATAATTAAAAACAGAAAATAAGTGTTGACAAGAATGTTGAGAAATTGGAGCCCTCATACACTGCTGGTGGGAATGCAAAATGGTGCAGCTGTTGTAGAAAACAGTTTGGTAGTTCTTCAAACAATTAAACATAGAATTACCATATGACCCAGCAATTCCACTCCTAGATATATATCCCAAAGAATTGAAAACAGGTACTCAAATACAGGTACACACAGGTTCAGAGCAGCAGTATTTACCATAATCAAACAGTATAAATAACTGAACTATCCATCAATGGATGAAAGGATAAACAGAATGTATAAATACATACAATGAAATATTATTCAGTTACAAAAAGGAATCAGGTACAGACACACACTCTGAACAGAAATTTCTTTTTTGGAGAGGGCAAAAGAGAGTCTATTTTGCTGGGGAATACCAGGCAAAATTCAGGACATGGAATCCCATTAAATGACCCTGTGCATACTGAATGCTGCACACAGAGACTTCTCTGAAATCCTCTCCTCCCTTGTGGAAGGCTCCCAGAATGTCAGTAGCCAGACTCTCAACCTTGCATTATCTGGATGTATCACAATTTATTTATCCATTCACCTACTGAAGGGCATCTTGATTGCTTCCAAGTTTTGGCAATTATCAATAAAGCTGCTATAAACATCTGTGTGCAGGTTTTTGTGTAGACATAAGTTTTCAGCTCCTTTGGCTAAGTACCAAGGAGTATAATTGCTGAATCATATGGTAACAGTATTTTTAGTTTTGTAAGAAACAGCCAAACTGTCTTCCAAAGTGGCTTTACCATTGTGCATTCCCATCAGCAGTGATGGAGCGTTCTTGTTGCTCCACATCCTTGCCAACCTTTGGTGTTGTCAGTGTTCCTGAGTTTGATCTTTCTAATAGGTGTGCAGTGGTATCTTGTGTTAATTTGTATTTCCGTGATGACATTTGATGTGGAGTATATTTTCATATATTTATTTGCCATGTGTTTATCTTCTTTGGCAAGGTATCTGTTAAGCTCTTTGGCCATTTTTAAAGTTTTTTTCTTATTGTTGAGTTTTAAGAGATATTTTTATATTTTGGACAACAGTACTTTATCAGATGTATCTTTAGCAAATGTTCTCTTCCAGTATATGGCTTGTTTTGTTATTCTCTTGACATTGCCTTTCACAGGGCAGACATTTCTTTTTTCTGCTGAGGAAGATTTGCCCTGAGCTGACATCTGTGCCAATCTTCCTCTATTTTTTAGTATGTGGGCCACCAGCACAGCATGGCCACTAACAGAGCAGTGTAGGTCCACACCCAGGAACCAAACCCCAGGCTGCCACAGTGGAGCACATCAAACTTAACCACTAGGCCACGGGGGCTGGCCCAGGCATTTTTAATTTTAGTGAGGTCCAACTTATCTATTTTTACTTCATGGATTGTGCCTTTGCTGTTGTATCTTAAAAGTTATCACCGTGCTGAAGGTCATCTAGATTTTCTCCTTTGTTATCTTCCAGGAGTTTTATAGTTTTGCTTTTTATTTTTAGGTCTATAATCAATTTTGAGTTAATTTTTGTAAAGGATATGATGTCTGTACCTAGATTAGTTTTTTGCATGTGGATATCCAGTTGTTCCAGCACCATTTGTTGAAAAGATTATCTTTGCCCCATTGTATTTGCTCCTTTGTCAAAGATCATTTAACTATATTGATGTGAGTCTATTTCTGGGCTCTCTATTCTGTTCCATTGATATATTTGTCTATTCTTTCACCAACATCACTCTGTCTTGATTAATGTAGCTTTATAGTAAGTCTTCAAGTTGGGTAGTGTCAGTCCTCCAACTTTATTCTTCTTCAATATTATGTTGGCTGTTCTGGGTCTTTTGCCACTCCATATAAACTTTAGAATCAGTTTGTCAATATCTACAAAATAACTTGTTGGGATTTTCATTGGGATTGCATTGATCTACAGATCAATTTGGAAGAACTGACATCTTGACAATATTGAGTCTTCCTATCCATGAACATGGAATGTCTCTCAATTTATTCTTTGATTTTGTTCCTCAGAGTTTTGTAGTTTTCCTCATATAGATTTTGTACATATTTTGTTAGATTTATACCTATTTCACTTTTTTGGGTGCTAATGTAACTTGTGTTGTTTTAAATTTCATTTGTTCATTGCTGGCATATAGGAAAGGGAACGACTTATGTATATTAACCTCGTATCCTGCAACCTTGCTATAATCACTTCCTTCCCAGTCTGTATTTCCTTTTCTTGCCTTGTTACATTAGCTTGGACTTCCAGTATGATGTTGAAAAGGAGTGGTGAGAGGGGACATCCTAGCCTTGTTCCTGATCTTAGTAGAAAAACTTCTAGTTTCTCACTATTAAGTATGTTGGCTGTAGGTTTTTTGTAGATGTTCTTTATCAAGTTGAGGAAGTTCCCTTTTATTCCTAGTTTATTGAGAGTTTATCATTAATGGGTATTGGATTTTGTCAAATGCTTTTTCTGAATCTGTTGATATGAACATGTGATTTTTTTTCTTTAGCCTGTTGATGGGATAGATACATTGATTAATTTTTGAATGTTGAACTAGCTTCTGGAATAAACTGCACTTGGTTGTGGTGTGTAATTCTTTTTATACAATGTTGGACTTGATTTGCTAATATTTTCTTGAAGATTTTTGCATTTATGTTTATGAGAGTTAGTGATCTGCCATTTTCTTTTCTTGTGTTGTCTTTGTCTGTTTTTGTTATTAGAGTAATGCTGGCCTCAAAGAATGAGTTAGGAAGTTATCCCATTGTTTTTATCCTCTGAAAGATATTGTAGAGAATTGGTATAATTTCTTCTTAAATAACTGGTAGCATTTGCCAGTGAATCCATCTGGGCCTGGTGCTTTTTGTTTTGGAGGTTATTAATTATTCATTCCATTTCTTTTGTTTTAATTCAATTTCATTAATTGATATTAGCTTATTCAGATTGTTTATTTCTTCTTGTGTGAGTTTTGGCAGATTGTGTCTTTCAAGGAATTGGTCCATTTCATCAGGGTTATCAAATTTGTGGGCAGAGTTGTTTATAGTGTTCCTTTGTTATTCTTTTAATGTCCATGGAATCTATAGTGATGTCCCCTTTTTCATTTATGATTTTACTAATTTTTTTCTTAGTTATCCTGGCTAGAGGCTTACTGATTTTACTGATCTTTTCAAAGAACCAGCTTTTGGTTTCATTGATTTTTCTCTATTGATTTCCTGCTTTCAATTTCATGGATTTCTGCTCTGATTCTTTTTTATTTTATTTTTTATTGAGATATAATTGACATATTATGTTACTTTCAGATGTACAGTATAATGATTAGATATTTGTATATATTCTATGAAATGATCACCACAATAAGTCTAGTTAACCTCCATCACCATGTATAGTTACATATATAGGTTTTTTTTTTCTTGTGATGAGAACTTTTAAGATTTACTCTCTTAGCAACTTTCAAATACACAATAGAGTTATTAAGTATAGTCACCATTCTGTACATAATATCCTCATGACTTATTTATCTTATAGTTGGAATTTTGTACTTTTTAACCCCCTTCGCCCATTTCGTCCACTCTCCCACCCCCTTCCCCTATCGTAACCACCAATCTGTTCTCTGTATCTGTGAGTTTGGCTTTTTTTATTTCTTTGTTTTTGTTTGTTTCTTTTGTTTTTTAAGATTCCATATATGAGTGAGATCTATGGTATTTGTCTTTTTCTGTCTGACTTATTTCACTTAGCATAATGCTCTCAAGGTCCTTGCCTGTCATTGCAAATGGCAAGATTTCATTCTTTGTGGCAGAGTAGTATTTCAGTGTGTGTGCACGCACGAGCACGTGTGTGTGTTTAAGATAAACATCTTTATTCATTCATCCATTGAGAAACATCATTTAGGTTGTTGCCCTTTCTTGGCTATTGTAAATAATGCTGCAGTGAACATAGGGTGCAGATACCTTCTCCAGATACCCTTATCAAACTAGTATTTTTATATTTTTCAGATAAATATCCAGAAGTGGAATAGCTGGATCATATGGTAGATCTTTTCTTAATTTTTTGAGAAATTTCCATACTGTTTTCCATAGTGGCTGCACCGATTTACATTTCCACCAACAGTTCAAGGGTTCCCTTTTCTCCACATCCTCTCCAACACTTGTTATTTCTTGTCTTTTTGATAATAGCCATTCTAACAGGTGTGAGGTGATATCTCCTTGTGGTTTTGATTTGCATTTCCCTGATGATTAGTGATAGTGAGCATCTTTTCATGTACCTGTTGGCCGTCTGTAAGTCTTCTTTGGGAAAATGTCTATTTAGATCTTCTGCCCATTTTTAAATCAGATTGTTTGTCTTTTTGCTATTGAGATGTATGAGTTCTTTATGTAGTTTGGATATTAATCCCTTATCAGATATATGATTTACAAATATTTTCTCCCATTCAGTAGATTTCCTTTCCATTTTGTTGATGGTTCCCTTTGCTGTGCAGAAGATTTTTAGTTTGACGTAGTCAGAATTCTAGGTTGGTGGGGTTTTTTTTCTCTCAACACTTTAAAAGATTTCACTCTACTCTCTTCTTGCTTGCATGGTTCTGAGGAGAAGTCAAATACAATTCTTATTTTTCTTCCTCTATGGGTAAGTATTTTTTTCCTCTGATTTCTTTCAGGTTTTTTCTTTATTTTTGATTTTCTATAGTTTGAAAATGATATGCCTAAATGTAGTTTTTTGGGGACATTTGTCCTGCTTGGTGTTCTCTAAACTTCCTGGATCTTTGATTTTGTGTCTGATATTAATTTGTGGAAATTCTCAGTCATTATTGTTTCAAACATTTCTTCTGCTCCTTTTTCTCTTTCTTCTCCTTCTGGTAATCCCATTACGTATGTTACACATTTTGAAGTTGTCCCACAGTCCTGGGATATTCTGTTCTGTTTTTTTCAATCTTTGTTCTCTTTGCTTTTCAGTTTTGGAGGTTTCTGTTGAGATATCCTCAAGCATAGAGATTCTTTCCTCAGCAGTGTTCAGTGCACTAATAAGCCCATCAAAGGCATTCTTCTTTTCCATTAATGGTGTTTTTGATCTCTAGCATTTCTTTTTGTTTTTTTCTTAGAATTTCCATCTCTCTTCTTACATTGCCTATCTGTTCTTGCATGACTTTATCCTTTAGAGCTGTTAGCATATTAATCATAGCTGTTTTAACTTGATCTGATAATTCCAATGTCCCTGCCATGTCTAGTTCTGATTCTTGCTCTGTCTCTTCAAGTTGTGTTTTTTGTCTTTTAGGATGCCTTGTAATTTTTTTTGATAGTCAGACATGATGCACCAGATACAAGGAACTGCTGTAAATAGGTCTTTAGTAATGTGGTGCTGAGGTTTGGAGGAGGCAAGAGTTCAATAGTCCTTTGATTCAGTCTCAGTCTTTCAGTGTGTCTATGCCTCTGGACTGTGATGTTCACAAGTATTTCTCTGTTTTTTTCTCCCCCTTAGGTGGGGACAAGATGGCTTGGGTGTGCTGGTGCTGGCTATTTCCCTTCTCCCAGGTCAGTTAGGCTCTGATAATACCCTAGCTGGTTGTCCTCTGGTTAAGTTAGTTTCTCCTGAGGGCAGCCTTGTTAAGAAGAACAGAGTGTTCTGGCATATTTCAAAATGGTTCCTTTTCTCCTCCCCCTGCCAGAAGCAGAAGGGGATTTTTTCAGATACTTGCTGTAGGAATCTGGTAGAGCTTCTGGAGGTAAATCTCACAATATTGTGGGGCCACCCCCTACGACTGGGTCCCCTGGAGTTTTTGACTCTCAGACTTGCCTACACTGAGCCTCCAGCTATTGAGTGATTGCAGTTCAAGTTTTCCTACCACAGCCCTGGTTCCCACAGAAGTTTCCATTCCTGAGTCTCTGCTCCAATAAGTAATGACTCTCTGTAATCACCTTTCTCTCTCTCCAATCTTGGGGGCAGTGGTTTGGCCTGTGTCCTTACCTCTCTTTCAGATGCAAGCAGAGTTGTTGATTTTTCAGTCTGTTCAAGTTTTTACTTATTCTTAGGAGAGAATGGTGACTTCCAAACCCCTTAACTGTGGAACTGGAAACTGCAAGTCCCACTCAGAATGCTCAGGGGAATCTGCCCAGATTCTTCTCTGTATCTAGCTTGCTTTTACCATTCTTAATGTAGTTCCTGCTGTCCTTTCCAATAGGACTCCTTCGATAAGTTGAGGAAACTCATTTCGCTGCACAGACCCGTTCTGTTTTACCCTGCTTCTGAACGCTGCAGAGAAGCCATGGTGAGCAGAAGACGTGGGGCAGTCCACTTACCCTGACCATATTTCCACTGGACATTCAGTGCCTGGCTTGTCAGGTGCCCTCAGTGGGTTAAGCTCTGTGTTCCCAAGGACATATTCATGGTCTCGCCCTCTGGTTTCCCTACAAGTGGCTCTTGTGAACTCTCAGGGAAGCCAAAGTCAGATGAGGGCCCAGACCATTCTGAGTGTCTTCTCCTGGGACCCTCACCTAGTAGTCCTTGTCTAATAGTGGTCATCTTGTTCTCCTCATATGCATCTGTGATAGTGTTTGCTGTTCCATTTTTCAAAACTAGACAACGTGTTGACAGGTATACATATGTCAGAGAGTCTTACATGGGGTTCTCCAAGAAGAAGCCTTTGAGAAAAGGATGTGAGTGCACATAGTTTGTTTTGGAGGTGATCCTAAGAAACATCAGTAGAGGAGGAAGCAAGTGAAACAGAAAGGGCAGGCAGCCAACAAAGGTTATGTTGTCTGACAAAGTACCTCTTTGGGTCACTGGAGTTCAACTCAGGTTGAGAACTCTGGGAGCCGGAGTTGTCTCTCCAGGCTCCAACTTTCTAAATCATGGTTTGAGGGCTGATGGTCTTGTTAGCTCCTCGGCAGTCCTGGCCTAATTTGTGCACATCAAAGTAGCCTTGGTGGCCAAAGATGGCCCAAGCAAAGAAATGCAGGTGCTGGCAGTCAGAAATTGGCCAGTAAGAGGTAATTCGGAGCAGTTATGGGCAGGACACCAGCAGCATCTGCCACAGGAAGAAAAAACCTTGAAACAAAGCAAGAGAATGATCAACCCAAAAGTGAGGAAAAGTGGGTCCTTCTGTTGGAGGCAGCTAGAAGGAAGAGGGCTGTGATGGGAGAGTGTCCAGGGGGCTTCTCAGCACCTGGGGATGTTCTATTTCTTATTCTGGCTGGTGACTACATGGTATTAATTCTTCCTTTACACTAAACATATATGTGTTATACACTCTTCTGTGAATGCTATATATTTTACAATAAGATTTATTAAAATAATGAAAGACAGTTTATACTGAAGAATTTAGATACAGACCAAGTAAATATCAAGGTTTTATGGATCAATAAAAAAGCATATGCCTTCCTTGCCTGATTTTGGGTGAAATTGAAAGAAATTCAGGAGTCAGAGAGATGAAAATCAAAATATTACCTTTATTACTGATAAAGGTAATTGAAAAATGTAGGCTTAAACCTGCAGCTAGTGGACTTGCTATTTCTTCCCTCTAGAATAGATCTTACCAACAGTAATTGGCACAGCTAGCCAAGCACAGACCTCCTCTGTAGGGGTGAGAACATACCAGAAGGCATGCTTTCTGCAAGTGAGCAGACCTAACGAAGGAATCCAGAAGTGGCTGAGCTGCAGTTCCTTCTCCTAAACTCCCCTTGAGGATTGGTCACTTCTCTTTCCCTGGCAATGAGTGAATGAAGGATAGAAACAGGCCAGAGTGTTAATTTAACTGAAGTTCCCTCTGTAAAGATTCACAGAAAGTGAGGAAAAAGTTTGCCACTTGGGGCCGGCCCCGTGGCATAGTGGTTAAGTTCGCATGCTCTGCTTCAGTGGCCTGGTGTTCCCAGGTTCAGATCCAGGGCACAGGCCTAGGCACCACTCATCAAGCCATGCTAAGGTGGCATCCCACATACAAAGTAGAAGACTGGCACAGGTATTAGGTCAGTGACAGTCTTCCTCAAGCAAAAAAGAGGAAGATTGGCAACAGATGTTAGCTCAGGGCCAATCTTCTTTCCCCGCCCCCCAGAAGTTTGCCTCTTAACAGTATACATACAGTAATTTATGATAAAAGTGCCATTTCAAATAAAAGGATAATTCAATAAGTGCATTAGTGTTCCTGGATAACTTTTGAAAATACAACTTTGTAGATTTCGTAAAGCCAGCTTGTTTTCTATGTATATTTATCTACAATAAAAAGTTTTTTATAAAAGCATGTGTGATATGAGCTTGTTTTTATTTAAAAATATACATATGTATTTGTTCATGTGTATCTGGAAGGACATACACCAAAATGTTAGCAGTTATTGTCTCTGGGTGATGGAAATATAAGTCATATTTACCTTTTTTTTTTTCTTTTAAAGGTGAGCATGGTTTTTTACTCAGCTAAAAAGTAAAATTATTTTTCTGTAAATGTTATGTAGCTGATTGCTACTCTTTTATAGTCTGAATTAAACTACTAGAGGGAAACAATGTTTTAGAATTTGTAAAAACTATTTAGACACATTTTAGACTCAGAAATGCTCAAAGCACAGGTATAGTTGGGAATACTTTTTCCTGATTCTAGTTAAAATAAGCTTTCTTTAATAGTATATAACAGTATACAATTGGGAAGTTGCAATCATTCATTATTTATTATTCTATCTTGTACATGATATTATGGCACGTAGTTTGAGGTTTTCTATTTCTTAGGTTAATTTATTCAAATGAAAAAACGTAACAATTGTACCCAAACTAAAATTACCAGTGTTGTTATCTTCAAAGAAGGATCAACTTTAAATCACCCTAACATTTTATATTGCTCATTTATAACATGTAATTTATTGATGTAGCAATTATTAGTGACCATGTAACAATATATTCCTATATGCTCAATTTACTAAACTTGCAGTTAAAGAAAGAAAAAGAAGGTTAGGTAATTCAATGTTCAAAGACATAACTTCTTTCTGTGGTCTTTTACTTCATGAACATGGAAATTGTACCCTTTTCAATTCAGCAAAATACTAGGTATTCTGTGTATGACTTTGTTAGATACTACTAAGTTCAATAAGGTAGAAAATGTTATTATGTAATGAGTTAACATTCTTATTAATTGAAAACAATGTTAAATACCAGAGCTCCTTCATTTTACATTATGAAAATAAAAATTCTAACAATGAAGTGGTTGCATTTATTAGATCTAAATCTTGTTTTGATTTTCGGGGAAAAGAATTCTTTATTAAATCACTGTACTTTAACTGAAAGTTTAGTAAGTTTAGCATGTAGGAATATGTTGTTACATGGTCATTGATAAAATAATTGCTATATAAGCCATTCATTGTTTATCAGCAATGAAAGGGGTTGGGAACTTTTTTCTTTTTTTTTAACTTGAAGATAAATAATATTGCCAACTTTTGTTTGGAGACCATTGTAGTATTTGCTCATTTAAATAAGTATAGATAACTTAAACAAAAATTTTAAAAGAGAAGATAATGACTATACTACTCTACAAGTTTATTGAGGATAGTCTATCCTTTTCCCAAGAAGTACAGTCTTTTCACATAAGT
The DNA here is from genome assembly GCA_031878705.1 of Tapirus indicus. NCBI lineage: Eukaryota > Metazoa > Chordata > Mammalia > Perissodactyla > Tapiridae > Tapirus > Tapirus indicus. The sequence continues at coordinate 5,735,792 of CM062922.1, read as the reverse complement.
ATATAGGAAATTCTACTTGATAAAATGGAATTAGATGATTATAAATAAAATGTTCTGTAAAATATGACATGTTATATGTTAACCGGAAGTAAAGGAACATCAAAACCTTGTTGTAACATGGTTGTTCAGGTCCGTATCAAGGCAGCCCTATACTGACAGACTGATGAGCTTCAGATGGAGGGGAGGGAGGTGAGGGGACCAGAAAGGATGGGAAGGATAATTCGGAGCTATCACTAAAACACTAAGGTATTTGTAGATGCTAAAAGTGTGATGGCGAATGATCTCTTAATGTGTCCTCATGATTTATTTATTTTTCATCTTTATCCACTTCCTGCCATTGTTGTAAAACAATAGTATATTTTTTCCTAAACAGGAGATATTCATATCTTAGATTTTGCTGTAACTGTTGTGTATAAGCTAAAATATTAGAATTTGGTTTAAAATAAATCTTATCTTTCTGTCTCTTTATTTAGGCATAATGTCCACTGCTTGGGATTTGTATGATTCTTGTAATGCTATGGAGCTTTCATCTTTACCAGTGAAACAATCTACAATTGATTCACGTGGTAAAACAAGGGTACCTTCTAAAGATCGGGACCAAAGAGCGCCAGGGAGTACTATAGAAAAAAGTAAGATTTCATTATTTCAGTTTTTTTTTTGAATGATGTTTTCACTAAGTTCTTTTTTAGCAGTTACAATATTTTCTTTCTGGTGGAACATGAAAAGTACAACTTTTACGCATAAATGGCGTTGTTACTCTTTCACATCGTCTTGGATGCTGAAATGAAAAGTTGTTTCCCTTGGATACCTGTCAAGAGTTTGAAAGATTCTTTCTCTGTTGCTTCTTTACTTACTCTTAAGCTCTCTTTCATACATGTGGGTTCCATCATTGTCTGTCTCCCTTTCTTTCTGTAGATTAAATAAGTTATAAGAAAAATAGTATATGTTAGCTCTGTGACAACTTAAAATAGAGATACATTAATGGTGGCTTTTAATTGGGGGCAATTTTACCTCCGCAGGGGACATTTGGCAATTTATGGAGACATTTTTGTATCTTTTGGATAGATGCCAAGGATACTGCTAAAAATCCTTTGGTACCCAGAACAGCCTCACAACAAAAAATTATCTGGCTAAAATGTCAGTACTATCAAGTTGAGAGATCCTGAATTACAACTTTAGATTTTAGTGTTTTAAGTTTTAAGATTAAATGTTATAATTAAAATCAACACAAAATTTTAACTGTCCAAACATACTTAGCAACGTGAAAGAATTTTTACAAAGTCCAGTTATAAAAAGTTTAAGTTCCACTTCTGATTGTTTTGTGATTATATAATTTTACCCTCACTATTCTGAAAGTTTGAGTTTTGTTAAACAAAATGATATTACTACATTTGTGGGATAGTCCTTATTTCAGAATAACTATACCCTGGCAAGTTTTTATAACGTTTTGGCAATTTTTCACAAATTAAACTGAAATATTTCTATTCTCACTAATTATGACCCAAAGACAAATGTAATATTTAAAAATAGTAAATATTTTGAAATATCAAGTTTAAAAAGAATTGATAATTTTCCAAAAACAATTACTTTATTTATAACTGAATACATTTCCTTCAGAGACTTTAGATCTACAGGACTTATCACCTTATAACTTGGGCTATCATTGTATCTCAAGTTTAATATTTAAAAAAAAAATCTAAACTTTAGATAAATCATCTATATTCTTTTATTTGCTTTTTAAAATTGTATTTGCAGTCCTGTGGACTATAGCCATGTTTTACTAAAAGTTGTTTGTAATGAAGACCAGTTCATTTTCTCAGAGAACAATGAACGGGGAGAATGAATTATTAATCACCGAAAAATCACTATTTTTTGTTGTTTAAGTGTTAATGTCCATATACTAGGTTTACTTTTAGAAGCTAAAAATTTTTCCACCAAAATTGCTAGGAAAAATTTAGTCTTAGACTGAAAATTATATTGAGACTTCAAAAATTGATATATGTACTCCACTGCTATTAAGACCATTGACCCACAAGAAAAGTGTAAGTGGAAGGTCCTAAAAGAAAGATAAGTCTCAATTTGTGGGTCTTTTTATTTCATGTGTGTATGGGTGCGCTTTGAAAAGCAAAAAGGAATAATAAAACCACATTTAATAACTACAATACAAAGTGAAAATATACTTTATTTTAGCATTATGGTCAGTTAAGGGGATGGGGAGACCAGAACTAGGAAAAGGGAGAAAATGAAAAATAGAAAAAGATAGGCAACAGAGCTGAATGGTCAGATTTATTGAGAAAGTAAAGGAGATTCAGATAAACCTGGGACTAGATGACCTCTAAGGTCCCTTTCAATTCTGAGATTCTGTAATACAAACACAAGGAGAGAAAGTTACAGATGGACCATATTTGGTTTAAGGTATTTCTATTTCACTTAAATTTTGAGTGTGCAGGTTGTATTTAAACCTTCTGTTATATTGGAGGGAAAATAAGGCCCATAATTTTCATCTTTGAGTGTATGTAAGACCATATCTCAGTTCACAGAGAAAAATTATTTTCCCTTATGAGCTATTTTTCTCCTTTGAAATAGGGCTTTAGATTTTAAAAAAGTAATAGATGTTTTAAGCACAGGTTTAGATTTACAGAAACATTGAGCAGGTAGTACTGAGCGATTCATATAATCCCTTCATAGCCCCACTCCTGGTGCAGTTTCCCCTATTCCTAAGATCTTGCATTAGTGTGGTATGTTTGTTACAACTGATGAACCAATACTGATAACATTATTATTAACTAAAATCCATTGTTGACATTAAGGGTCACTCCTTGTGTTGTACTGTTCTGAGTTTTGACAAATGCATAATGATGTGTTTCTGCCATTACAGTTTCATACAGAATAGTTTCACTGACCTAAACATCTGTTTCACCTATTCATCATTCCTCCCTCTTGCCGTACCCATGACCACCACTGATCTTTTTATTGTTTCTATAGTTTTGCCTTTTCCAAAATGTCGTATAGTTGGAATCATACAATATGTAGCCTTTTCAGACTGGCTCCTTTCACTAAACAATATGCTTTTAAAGTTCCTCCATTTCTTCTCATGATTATACAGCTCATTTATTTTTATCACTGGGTAATATTAAATTGCATGGATGTACCATGGTTTGTTTATCTATTCATTTATTGAAGAATGTCTTGGTTGCTTCTAGTTTTTGGTAATTATGAATAAAACTGCTATATATATTCATGTGTAGACATAACTTTTCACCTCATTTGGGTAAATACCTAAGAGTACAGTTACTGGATCATATTTAAGAGGATCCTTAGACCCTTAAGAAACTGTAAAACTGTCTTCCAAAGTGGTTGTACCATTTTGCGTCACCACCACCCATGAGTGAGTGTTCCTGTTGCTCCTCATTCTCGTCAATATTTGATATTGTTACTTTTTTTTTATTTTTAGCTATTCTAATAGGTGTGTAGTGGTATCTCATTGTTGTTTTAATTTGCAATTCCCTAATATCATGTGATGTGGAACATCTTTTCATATACTTATTTGTCCTCTGGAGTATCTTCTTTGGTGAGGTGTCTATTTGAATCTTTTGCCATGTTTAAAACTGGACTGTTTGTTTTCTTATTGAATTTTATGAATTCTGATAAATTGCTTTATCAGATATGTGTTTTGCAAAGTTTTTTTCCAATCTGTGGCTTATCTCTTTATTTTCTTAACAGTGTCTTTCACAGACCAGAAATTGTTAATTTTAATGAAGTCCAATTTAACAATTTTTTTCTTTTTTGGATTGTGCTTTTGGTGTTGTAGCTAAAAACTTATCATCAAACCCAAGGCCACCTGGATTTTCTCCTATGTGGTCTTCTAGAAGTATTATAGCTTTGCATTTTATATTTAGGTCTAAAGTCCATTTCAGTTAATTTTTGTGAAAGGTATAAGTTCTGTGTCTAGATTAATTTTTTTAACATATGGATATCCAATTGTCCATTTGTTGAAAAGACTGCTTTGAATTTCCTTGCTCCTTTGTCAAATATCAGTTGACTGTATTTGTGTGGGTCTATTTCTGCACACTCTATTCTGTTCCATTCATCAGTTTGTCTATCCTTTCACCAATACCACATTGTCTTGATTAACTGTAGCTCTATAGTAATTCTTAAAATTGGGTATTGTCAGTCATTTTTGTTCTTCTTCAACATTGTGTTGGCTGTTCTTGGTCTTTTGCCTCTCCATAGAAACTTTAGAATCAGTTTGTCAATATCCACAAAATAACTTGGTGGGATTTTGATTGGGATTTCATTGAATCCATAGATCAAGTTGGGAAGAATTGGCATCTTAACAATATTGAGACTTCCTATCAGTGAAAATTTATTTGTTTGGATCTTCTTTGGTTTCTTTCATCAGAGTTTTGTAATTTCCTCATATTGATCCTGTACATGTTTTGTTAGATTTATGCCTTAAGCATGTAATTTTTTGGTGCTAATATAAATAGAATTATGGTTTTAATTTCAAATTTCAATTGTTTGTTGCTGGTTTATAGGAAAGCTATTGGCTTTTGTATATTAATCTTATGTCCTGTAATCTTGCTATAATTGCTTATTAGTTGTAGGAGTTTTTTTTTTTACAATTCTTTGGGATTTTCTACATAGACAAAGTTTTTTTTCTTCCTTTCCAATTTGTATAAATTTTTTTTTCTTATCTACCGTATTAACTAGGACTTCTAGTACAATGTTGAACAGAAGTGGTGAGAGAGGATATCCTAGCCTTGTTCCTGATCTTAGGGGGAAAGTTTTCAGATTTTCACCATTAGATATGATGTTAGTTGTAGGTTTCTTGTAGATGTTCTTTATTAAGTTGAGGGATTTCCCTTCTATTATTAGTTTTCTGGGAGTTTTTATTGTGAATGGGTGTTGGATTTTGTCAAATGATTTTCCTGATTCTTAGGTGATTTTTCTTCTTCAGTCTGTTGATGTGATGGATTTCATCAACTGATTTGTCAATGTTGCACTAGCCTTGCATACCTGGAATAAACCCCACTTTGTTGTGGTGTATAACTATTTTTATACATTGTTGGATTTGATTTGCTAATATTTTGTTAAGGATTTTTGCACAAGAAATATTGTTTTATAATTCTCCTTTCTTGTAATGTCTTCATCTGGTTTTGGTATTAGAGTAATACTTGCCAAATGAAATGAGTTGGGAAGTGTTCCCTCTACTTATTTTCTGTGTAAAGATGATATTTTTTTTCTGTAAATGTTTGCTATAATTCACCAGTGAAACCATCTGAGCCTGATGCTTTCTATTTTGGAAAGTTATTAACTATTGATTCAACTTAAATAGATATAGGCCTATGCAGATTATCTATTTCTCCTGTGTGAGTTTTCGCAGCTTATGTCTTTCAAGAAATTGTTTCATTTCACCTAAGTTATCAAATTTGTGGGCCTAGAGTTATTCACAGCATTTTCCTTATTATCCTTTCAGTCAATGGGATCAATAGTGATGAAACTTCTCTTCCTCATACTGGCAAATTATATGTTCTATTTTTTCAATTTCGTTAGCCTGGCTGATGATTATCAATTTTATTGATCTTTTTAAGGAACCAACTTTTAATTTCATTGACTTTTCTCTAGTGACTTCCTGTTTTAAATTCCATTGATTTCTGCTCTAATTTTTATTATTTCTTTTTTTTCTTCATGCTTTAGGCTTTTATTGCTCTTTTTACTCTAATGCCCTAAGATGGAAGCTTAGATTACTGATTTTAGATCTTTCTTTTTTTCTACTATATGCATTCAATACTATAAATTTCCCTCTAAGTACCTTTTTTGCTGCATCTAACACATTTTGATAGGTTGTTTTTTCATTTTAATTCAGTTCTAAATATTTTTAATTTTTATTTGAGACTTCTTTGACCTATTTGTTATTTATGTGTGTTTTTAAATTTCCATTTAATATTTTCAGATTATCCAGCTATCTTTCTGTTTTTGAATTCTAATTTAATTCCATTGTGGTCTGAGAGCATAGTTTGTGTGGTTTCTATTCTTTCTTTGTGTGAGGAAGACCAGCCCTGAGCTAACATCCATTGCCAATACTCCTTTTGTTTGCTGAGGAAGACTGGCCCTGGGCCAGCATCCATGCCCATCTTCCTCCACTTTACATGGGATGCTGCCACAGCATGGCTGACAAGCGGTGTGTCTGTCTGTGCATGGGATCTGAACCTGTGAATGCCGGGCCACCAAAGCAGAGTGCACGAACTGAACTGCTACACCACCGGGCTGGTCCCTGGTTTCTAGTCTTTTAAATTTTTTGAAGTGTGCTTTGTGGCCCAGAATGTGGTCAAGCTTGATGAATGTTCCATGGAACATTCCATGTGTAAAGGAATATTAACTTCTCCAACTATAATAGTGGATTTGTCTAATTATCCTTGTGGTTCTATCAGTTTTTGCCTTATATATTTTGTAGTCTTGTTTTTTGCTGCATTAACATTTAGGATTGGTATGTCTTCTTGGAGAATTGACCTCTTTGTCAGTATGCATTGCCTCATCCCTGATAATTTTCTTTACTCTGCAGTCCACTTTGTCTGAAATTAAATATAGCTACTCCAGCTCCTTTTGATTAGTGTTAGCATGGTATATCTTTCTCTATCCCTTTACTTTTAATCTGTCTATGTCTTCATATTTAAATTGGGTTTCTTGTAGAAAATATTATTTTAAAATGTGGATTTTATTTTTATTCAGGTATGTGCAAGGCCAACAGATCAGTATGCTATTGCCTTTGAAAAGATAGCTTGTTATACTCACAGATCCCCAGAGGAGGGGGAATTCTATGCTGCGGACTACACAGAGAAGCACCAGGGTTGGTCAGGAGGCAGAGGGAGTAAGGGTAAAACATGGACAAGAGCCTTTGTTGTGGTTTCTGTGGTAGAATGGGTGAGGCAGGGTAAGCAGGCTTAGGACTGGCTAGTTTGAATAATTTCAGTGGGTTCTGGCTTATAGGGACTTCTCTAGTTTTCTAGTTACCAAAAAGATAAAAGGAATTATCGTTTTGATGTCTGGTATGTGGCCCTGGGCTAATTATGGCTGGAGAATAGTTGCCCTGAGTGTGAGAACTCAATAAAAGAGGTGGTTGGAGGTGTAAGCTCTGGATTTGTTAGTTTGCCTATGAAAGGTGTGCTTGCATGCAAGTCCTTTACTATCTCTAGGAGTTGGCTAACATTGGGAGGGGCAGTCCCTCCAAGGTCAGCAAGGCCCAAAGATGTCAAAGTATCAAACACAAAGAGATTTGACATCTTATTATACTGAGTCTTCCAACCCCTGGACATGGTATATCTTTCCATTTAATTAGATCTTTGACTTTTTTCATCAGCATTTTGTAGTCTTCAGCATTCAAGCCCTATACATGTATTGTTAGATTTATACCTATGTATTTCTTTTAGGGTTTTTTGAGCAATTTTTCATAATATTGTGTTTTTAGTTTTTGTGTTTACCTGTTCATTGCTAGTAAATAGAAATACAATTGATTTTTGCCTGTTTATCCCGTGACCTTGCTCAACTTGCTTATTTGTTCTAAAAGTATTTTTGTAGATTCCTTAGGATTTTCTACTTAGACAATCATGTCATCTGCAAATAGGGACAGGTTCATTTTTTCCTTTCTGATGTATGCTTTTTATTTCTTTTCTTGCCTTATTGCACTGGCTAGAACTTCCAGCACTATGTTGAATAAGGGTGGTGAGAGCAGATGTCCTTACCTTGTTCCTGATTGTAGGAAAGCATTGTGTTTCACCATTAAGCATAACATTGGCTGTAGATTTTTTGTAAATGTTCTTTATCCAATTAAGGAATATCTACTTTATTTTTCTGAGAATTTTTATCATGAATGAGTGTTGAATTTTGTCGAACGATTCTTGTGCATTGATTGATATAATCATGTGGTTTTTCATTAGCCTGTTTATATGATGAATTACGTTGATTTTTTTAAATATTGAAGTAGTTTTTCATCACTGGAATAAATCTTAATTGGTTGTGGTGTATAATAATTCTTTTTATACATTGCTGAATTCCATTTGCTAATATTTTATTAAGAATTCTTGTGGGATATTGAAGAATTCATGAGGGATATTGATCTGTATCTTTCTTTTTTTGTATTTTCTTTGTCTAGTTTTGGGATACTAACTTCATAAACTGAATTAAGAAATTTTCCTCCTGCTTCTGTTTTCTGAAAGATTGTGTAGAATTGGTGTTGATTCTTCTTTAAATGTCTGGTAGAATTCTCTAGTGAAACCATCTGTGCCTGGAGATTTCTTTTCTGGGAGTTTTTATAATTACAAATTCAATTCCTTAAATTTCAAATTACATTGTATTGGATGAGTTGTAGTAGTTTGTGCTTTTTGAGTAATTGGTTCATATCATCTAAGGTGTCAGGTTTATGTATGTAGAGTTGTCTGTATTATTCCTCTATTATCCTTTTGATGTCTGCATGGTCTGTAGTAGCTCCTGTTTCATTTCTGAATTTGGTAATGTTTATCTTCTCTCTTTTTTTCTTTGTCTGTTTTGCTGGAGGTTTGTCGATTTTATTGATCTTCTCAATATACCAGCTATCTGTTTCACTGTTTTTCGCTAGTTTTCTGTTTCCAGTTTCATTGATTTCTGTTCATATATTTTCTATTTCCTTCCTTCTGATAGTTTTCTGTTTATTTTGCTCTTCTTTTTTTTGAGGTGGGAGCTTAGCTTATTGATTTGAGACTTTTCCTCTTTTCAAATGTATACATTTAGTGCTATAAATTTCCCTCTCAGCACTGCTTTAGCTGTGTCTCAAACATGTTAATATGTTGTGTTTTCATTTTCATTAAGTTAAATATTTTCAAAATTTTTCCTTGAAAATTCCTCTTTGATCCATGGATTATTGAGAGGTATTTTTTAGATTCTAAGTATGTAGAGATTTTCCTGTTATCTTTCCATCATTGATTTCTAGTTTTATTTCATTGTAGTTGGAAAACACCTTCTGATTTCTCCTCTTTTAAATGTGTTAAGGTTTGTTTTATGGCCCAGGATATGGACTATCAGGGTATATGTTCCAAGGGCACCTGAAAAGAATATGTATTCTGCTGTCATTGGATGAAGAGTTATATACATGCCAATTAGATCTCTTTTTGGTGTTGTTGAGTTCTTCTATGGCCTTGCTGATTTTCTGTCTAGTTATTATATCAAATTTTGGACTGGTCTATTTCTCCTTTCAGTTCTATCAGTTTTTACTTTACGTATTTAACAGGCTTGTTTTTTGCTGCAAAAACATTTAGGATTTCTGTGTCTTCTTGGTGCAACCATTACATAAAGCTGCTGTATGGCTTTGGTAATTTTCTTTCCTTGAAGCCTACTTTATACGATTTTGATGTAGTATCTCCTCCTTACTTTTGATTGTTTGCCTAATATATCTTTTTCCATCCTTTTACTTTAAACCTACCTATATTGTATATTTCAAAAAAAAAAACTTTCTTGTAGACATCACTTATTTGGTTTTTTTTAAATCCAATTCTGCCAATCTCCATCTTTAAATTGGTAATATTTAGACCATTTATATTTAATGGAATTATTGATATATTAGGGTTCAAGTCTGCCATTATTTGTTTTCTGTTGGTTCTCTCTGGTTTTGTTTCTCTTTTATTTTTTTCCTGCTTTCCTGCTGATAACTCAAATAATTATTTTACAATTCCATTTTAATTTATACTGTTTTTGAGTTTATCTCTTTGTGTAGCTTTTTACGTGGTTGCTGTACATATTGCATTATACATGCATACCCTATTGCAATCTGCTGGTTTGACATTTAACAGTTCAAGTTAAAGTGTAAAAATCTTACCTTCCTTTATGTCTTTTTACCCTCCCCTGTTTATAATACGTTTGCCTTAAATGTTTTCTCTAAATATTTCGAGGGAATATTTATACATTTAGAACTAAACCAGACAGTGCTATAGTTTTTCTGTCAACCATCAAACATAATTAAGAAAACTCAGAAGAAGGAAAGTGTATTGTATTTATCTGTATTTTTACCCATTGTTCTGTTTTCCTTTCCAAAATTTCTGTTCCAAAATTCCTTCTTTTATCATTTCCTTTCTGTTTATACAACTTCCTTCTATATATAACTTCCCATTCTTAGGGAAGATCTGTTGGCAACAAATTCTCTTAGTATTCCTTCATCTGAGAATACCTTAATTTCCCCTTTATTCATGTAGAATATTTTCACTGGGTATAAAATTCTGGGTTGAAAGTTCTTTTCTTTCAGCACTCAGAAAATTCTTCTGGCCTCTATGGTTTCTGATGAGAAATCTGCTGTTATTCAACTTATTTCCTCCTATATATATGGTGTTATTTCTCTCTCACTGCTTTCTGGATTTTTTTCTTTGTCTTCAGTTTTCAGAAGTTTGAGTATGGTGTGTCTCAGTGTGAATTTCTTAGGGTTTATCCTGTTTGTAATTCATTCAGTTTCTTGAATCTGTATGTTATTCTTCTTTGGCAAATTTTGGAAATTTCAGTTATTATTTTTTCAAGTACTTTTTCAGTCCCATCCTCTTTTTCCTCTCCTTCTGGATGCCAATGACATGAATATCAGTTCTTTTGTTATAGTCCCACAGGCCTCTGAAGCTCTGTTCATTTTTTTTTCCAGACTATTTTCTTTCTACTTTTCAGATTGAGTAATTTCTATTCTCTTTTGAAGTTCACTGATTCTTTCCTCTGTTCCTTCCATTCTGCTGTTGAGTCCATCTATTGCATTTTATAATTTTGGTTATTATAATTTTTACTTCTAAAATTTCTATTTCATTTGTCTATTGATTTACTAAGACTTTTTATTTCTTTGATGATACTTTCTATTATTTCATTTGTTTCAGGTGTGTTTGTAAATACTTGAAACATTTTTATGATGGCTGCTTCAAACTGTCAGATAATTCAAACATCTCTGTCATCTCAGTGTTCGTGTCTATTGATTGTCTTTTTTTTCATTCAAATTGAGATTTTTTTGGTTCTTAGTATGATGAATGACCTTTAATTGAAACCTGGAAATTTTGAGTATTATGTTATGAGAGTCTGGACCTTCTTTAAATGGTCCTTTTTAGTAGGCTTTGTTTGACACTATTCTGGCAGAGGAAAGGGGAGTTGGAGTGGAAGTCCTTGTTCTCTACTTTGCCTACAGTGACATTGAGGGAGGGTTACTGCTGGGCAAGGGCAGGTAGGAAGCTTTGGCTTCCATTGATGCTTCCATGGCTGGAAGGGATAGGAGTTCCTCATTACCACTTTACAAGAGGCCTCCCATGGCCCCATGGAGTGGGAGTTGGGCTTATTACTGTTTAGCAGTGATGTAAGTTCTGATTCTGTACCAGTCCAACTCTGATTATTCTAGTGGGGAGAAGGAGGGACACCTTGTTGCTGCCAGGTTGGTGTGGAATTCCATGTTCCTCAACTGATCTCCATGGATATTGCAGGAAGAGCAGCATAGTCAGTATGTTTGGTAGGGATAAAAGTCCTGGCTCCCTATTAAGTCTTCTCTGACACCACACCCACCAGAGGGCTGGGAGATTGGGATGCCTTGTTACAGCCTGGCAAGGGTGGAAGGCTAGGCTTCCCACTTGGCCTTTGTGGCATGAGTAGTTTTTCTGTGGTTTTTGTCTGGAGTAGAGTGGTTATAATCTAAAAGTTTTCCTTCTTGCAAGGCTGTCCTTTAGCTAGAGAAAGGAGGTTTCTGTTGAGGCTTTTTTTGGTCTACACCCACTTGTGTTTCCAAGTTGCTGGCTTGTTTAGCTCCATGTATGGAATATATGTGGCAATAAGAAAACCCAGGGAACTCACCACTGTGTCATTCCTTGGGTCCTGAGGACTCTAGTTGCTCTGCCTTCTTCTCTCAAAGACTTTTAAAGGCTTCCTATGTTTGTTTTATGTATAATGTCCAAGGTTTTTAGTTGTATCTAGCAGGAGAAACAGGGAAAAGTGTGTCTATGCCATCTTCATGGAAGCAGGACTCCGCTTCACTTGGTTTTTAAAATAAGAGTTTACTAAGTAGTGTGGTGGGCAGAATAATAGTTCCTCAAATATGTACACATATAGAACCTATGAATATTTTACCTTACATAGCAAAAGAGACTTTCCAGATGTGATTACTTAAGGTTATTCAAAGGAGGAGATTATCCTGAATTATCTGAGTGGGCCCAATCTAATTACATGGGTACTTAAAAGTGGAGGACCCTTCCCAGCTGTGGTCAGAGAGAGATGTAATGACAGAAGAAGGTCAGAGAGAGGTAATGTTGCTGTCTTTGAAGATGGAGGAAGGGTTGTGGGTGGCCTCTAGAAATTGGAAAATACAAGTAAGTGAATTCTCCTGTAGATCCTCTAGAAAAGAAGAGAACCCTATTAACTTCTTGGTTTTAGCCCAGTGCGACCTGTGTCAGAGCTTTCACCTACAGAACTCTGAGATAATAAATTTGCATGGTTTTAATTCACTAAGTTTTTGGTAATTTGTCATAGCTTCAGTAAAAAATTAACAGAGTAGTATAGTATTCCTATAAAGCAATAATCAAGTCAGACCTTTATCTGGAGACTGATAATAATCTTATTTCAATTTGGATAAAGATATATAGAGATACAAATTACCTCATGAGGTTATCATTGCTTATCTTCTGAAAAACAGTATATTTTTGAGTGGTTAAGAATTCCAAAATGAGGTAATATATGTATATCTTGCATGTGCTTGGTACATAAAAGATATTCAATAAATGTCTATTGAAGTTGTTGAATACTCGAGGAAAACAAATAGTAATGACAAAATGTCATTTTAAAAATGTTTAGAATGCATGAATCATCTAATATTATTTGGATTATTTTATCATTGCATCATGTTTATATTTTACAGATAGTGAAGCTAGTTCGCTAATGGACATAGAAAACGTAATTCTAGCTAACATCCGTGATGATGAAGAAGCCCACTCAGAGGCAATATTGAAATCTGACAAATTTCACCAGGACTTATTTTTTATGGAACGAGTTCTAATGGAAAATATATTTCAGCCAAAACTTGCAGCTTATCGTCAGCTTCCTGTTTTAAAAGGTATTTTTTAAAAAATAATCACATTTAAACAAGCTCAAATAATTTAAAAAATTAAATGATGTTATTAATTATTTCTAAATGTTATCTCCAGACTGGTTTATCACTTATCAACAGACATGTTTATACAGCTTTCAGCACCAAACATGCGAGTAGCAGTAGAGTCCAGACTAGGGAGCCCACAGAAAGGGGCAGTCCCTTAGATTCAGGACTTCATAAGCATCTGTGGCTTTTTTCTCTCCCTGTCCTTGCAGTGAATTGTTCGCATATTCAAACCCCCTTTTCATTGCCTTTGACTCTTTCCAGGTTCTGGCTTTTATTACCTCTCTCTAATTTCATTGCAGGGGCATTCTTCTGTTCTCATTGCTGCAAATCCCATCTCATATGTTCACAGAATACTTCGAAGGATTTTAGAGATTGTCTAACTCAACCTTTCAATTTTTGAATGAAGAAAATGAAGGTTATAGAAACTTTCTAAGGTTACATAGCCTGTGACAAATCTCGACATTCAACCTGGGTCTTGATCTCATTCCAGTTCTCTTTCCACTCTGCCACCCTGGCATACTAATGTATCCTAAACACAGGTTTGAACATGGCATTTAACTGCAAAAAAACCTTTGTACCTTCCCTTTGCCTAGAATAAATCACAAACTTCATAGTACATCACTCAAAGATACTTGCAATCTGGCCACAGACCACTTTATCTCATTTTATTACTTCAGAGACTCTAAAAGTTAGCCATATTAGACTTACCTGATAACTCCCAAACAAAACCTAAACTTTCCAGCCTTAGCACCTTAGTTGGAATGTGCTTGATAGTCCACCCTTGTCCCCATCCCATCTTTGCCTATTGATTGCCAGCTTTCAAGTGTGGATTAGGGCAAACTCCTTCATGAAGGAGTTTCTTCTTGATCCTTCAAGTCAAAATTGATCTTCTGTGTGCCTACGTCAAAAAATTAGGTTACAAATAGCATGTGTGACAAATGTTTGTAAAGCTTTTTGCTTACATACATCCAAGAATATTGAAAAATTATGTTCCTTCTCTCATATTAGGTTGACATTTAAAGATTTTCATCATTTACACAAACTTTTCATCCTATATTTAAAGAGTTACAAGGTTGAAATTTACATAATACTGTAAATTTTGACATTTTAAAAACAAAACTGTTGGTAGGTCATTTATTTAAACGTATCTAAAAAGTAGAAATACCATAGGAAATTTTTTAATGAGGTAAGATTTACATACAATGAAATATATATATTTTAACTGTATAGTTTGATATATTTTGAAAATGTGTAAGCCTGTGTGACTAACACCCTAATCGAGAGAGAGAATATGTCCATCAACGCCAAAAGTTCCCTTATGCTGTTTTCCAGTCAAACCTTACTCCCCTTAGACAGGCATTAACCTGATTTTTCTCACCATAAATGAACAGTTTTGGTATATCATATAATTAGGTTCATATAGTAAGTAATCTTTTGTGTTTGGCTTCTTTCTCTCAATAATGTTTTTGAGATTCATCTAGGTTGATGTGTATATAAACAGTTTGGTTTTTTTCTGAGCATCATTCCATTTTATGAATATACCATCATGATTTGTATATTCATTCACATGATGATGGACACCTAGACTGTTTTCTGTTTGGGGCTATTATGAATAAAGCTGCTGTGATCATTTTTGCGTGTCTTTTTGTGGACATATGTTTTAATTTCTCTTGGGTAAACACCTGGAAATGGAATTGTTGGGTCAAGGGGTAGATGCATGTTTAACTGTTTTAGAAACTGCAAGATACCTTTCCAAAGTGCCTGTACCATCTTACAATTCCACAAGCGATGTGTAAGAGTACCAGTTGCTCCACGTTCTTGATAACACCTGGTGTTGACAATCTTTTTAATGTTGTCCTAAAGACGAATTATGTACTTACTCATGTGCTTTTTTTTGGTCATTTTTATATCTTCTTTTGTGTAATGTTTGGTCAAGTCCTTTGCCCACTTAAAAATTGAGTTGTCTTTTTTTTAAATGAAATTTTAGGAGGTTATTTTTGTATATTCTGGATACAAACTCTTTGAAAGATATGTGTATTGCAACTATTTTCTCTAAGTCTACGGCTTGCCAATATATTTGTCTTTCTTTGAGCAGAAGTTTTTTATTTTGATGAAGTCTTATCTGTCAGTTTTTTTGTTTTGTAATTAATGCTTTCTGTGTCCTAAGAAATGTTTGTCTGCCCCAAGGTTGCAAACATCTTTGTCTTGTTCCTGAACTTAGAGCTAAAACATTCAATATTTCATTGTTAAATATGATGTTAGGTATAGTTTTTTTATAGATGCCTTTAATAGTTTGAGAAAATTTCCTTCTCTTTTTAGCTTGCTAAACATTTTTAAAGATAAATGGGTTTGAATTTTGTCCAAAACTTTTTCTATATCTATTAAAATAATCATATAATTTTTTTCCTTTAATCTGTCAATGTGGCCAATTATACTGCTTGATTTTCAAAGGTTAAAACAAACTGAATTCCTGTGGTTAAACCTCACTTGGTTGTGATGTATTTCCCTTTTTATATATTGGTGAATTCAATTTCTAATACTCTCTAAAGAATTTTGCAACTGGGTTCATGTAGCATATTTTTCTGTAATTTTCTTTTCCCATAAAATCCTTGATGGTGTTGTGATGGACTTATAAAATGAGTTTTGGAAGTCTTCTCTCATTCTCTGTTTTCCAACAACACTTGTGTATTATTTCTTCTTTAATTGTTTGATATAATTTACCAGTGAAACCATCTGAGACTGAGTTTTCTTAATAGGAAATTTTCAAATTGCAAATTTAATTTGTTTGACAGATATAGGGTTATTCAGATATTCCGTTTCTACCTATGTCAGTTTTGCTAATTTGTGAGGAATTTACCTATTTTTGTCTATGTTGTTGAAATTATTTGAGTAAAGTTGTTGATGGTTTAACAACTTTCATAGTTGTTCATAGTTCCTCTCATTAAGTTCTATTTTTAATATCTGTAGGATATGTAGTGATACCTCCTATTTCATTTTTTATGTTGGTCATTTCTGACTTTTCTTTTTTATTAGTCTAGTTGGGACTTTTGTCAGTTGTATTAATCCTTTCAAAAAACATCATCTGGCTTTCTTCATTTTCTCAATTTTGTGTCTTTTTTTTAAAAAACTTCAATTATTTTCACTTTTACATTCATGTTTTTCTTCTACATTGTGTTTAATTTACTCTTTCTAGCTTCTTAAGATAGAAGGTTGTATCACTGATTTCACAGCTTTTTTCTTGTCTAAGGTAGGCATTTAATACCATAAGTTTTCTTGTGCGTACTATATTAGCTGTATCCCATATATTTTGATATCTTGTGTTTTTCTTATTATTCAGTTCAAAATAATTTTTAATTTCCCCTGTGGGTTTTTCATTGACCCATAGGTTATTTAGAAGTGTGTTGTTTAATTTCCAACTTTTTAGCTACATTTTCTCGTTGCATCCTGATTCAACACTGGTGTGGTGGTCAGAGAACACATTCCATATGATTTCTACCCTTTGAAATTTATTGAGATTTGTTTTATAGCCCAGCATATGGCGAATGTTCTGTACTCAAGAAGATCATGTATTCTGTGGTGATTTGGTGTGGTATTCTTTAAATATTAATTATGTCAAATTAGTTGGTAGTGTTTTCCAAATCTTTTATCTTTATTGGGTTTTTATTGACCTGTTCTATCAATTCATGAGAGAGTAGTATAAAATCTCTAATGATGATTATGGATTTGTTTATATTTTCCTTTAGGTTTATTAATTTTGCTCCATATATTTGAGAGGTTTGTTATCAGGTACATTCAAACTTAAAATTGTTCTGTCTTCTGGAGGCTGCCCTTTTTTAAAATCATCATTTACTCTTTCATCATTAGGAAATGCCCTTATTTATTCTGGTAACACTCTTTGTCTTGCAGTCTAATTTCTGTAATATTAATATAGCCATACTAGCTTCCTTATCCTTATTATTTGCATGCTATATATTTTTCCTTCACTTTACTTATAACATTTTTGTCTTCATGTTTAAAATGTGTCTATTGTAAACAGTGTATAGTTTGGTCTTGATTTTTTTTGCTCAGTCTAACAATCTCTGCTTTTTGAACTCTTATCTCTGCCTCCTCAACTCAGCTAGACTGCTGCATTTTGCTTGGGCTACACTCACTTCCCTGCACTGTGATCAGGAAATTGTCCCCAGGCTGAAAGTGAGGTTGGCCGTGGGGTTCACAGTTGTGCAATGCCTATTGTTCAATGCCTGAAAACAGTTACCTCATATTTCTAATCCAGTTTTATATTTATTTATGATAGGAGAGCCAGTCTAATGCAGTTGATCCATAATGGCTGGAAGACTACCATGACAATTTGGAACCCATTGCTGATCATTTTAATAAGATGAAATAGTGCTTCTGCTTTTAGTTATGATGTAGATAATTATGAGACCACAGGACAGGGAGATGAACTGGGCAGCGTTTGATGATTTTGCTTATTTGATAACACATAGATAGGAGTTCATAGAGGCTAAAGTGACTGGAATTGGTGGGCTAGAGAATCAGATAGCAGGGAGCTATGCAGAGAAAAAACTGCATAAATCTACCATTGAGTCTTTGGCTGAAACATAAGCTGTACATGTTAGCATAAACTCCAGAAAGTAAGCAGGGAGCTATAAGATGAACAATTCTCAGAGTTCACACAGGACTGGGAGACGTTTGAGTTTTGACTGGCCAGAGGGAGAGACCTTGTACACACCTTGTGTGCTCAGTAGATACCCAGAAGGGCCATACCTTAACAGTAGGGCTAGACTAACCCTGAAGTAAAGGCTAGTCTAGACCCCCCTGCCCCCCACCGAACAACCCTAAAAAAAAGCCTTAAAAAATCAAGCTATTCTGAAAGTAAGTTAACTGCTTGCCAAAACAAACTTCATCACTGTACAAAGGAAGAAAACACAATTTAGACATTTACAATATACAGCATCCAATAGAAAATGACTAGTCATGTGAAGAAGCAGTGCAATGTGAGCCATAACTATGAGAAAAATGAATCAATAGAAACAGATGAAAAGGTGGCCGAGATGGTGGAAAAGCAGACAAGGACTTTTAAAAAGCTATTAAACCCAGAATAGCCAACACAACATGGAAGGAGAAGAACAAAGTCAGAGGACTGACACTACCTGACTGCAAGAGGTACTATAAAGTTACAGTAGTCAGGACAGTGTAGCATTGGTGAAAGAACAGATACATATGTCAATGGAACAGAATAGAGAGTCTGCCTAGAAATAGATCCACATAAATATAGTTGATTTCTGAAAAGAGAGGAAAGGCAATACAATGGATAAAAGATAGTCTTTTCAACAAATGTTACTGGAATAATTAGACATTTACATGCAAAATAAAGATTCTAGATGCAGACCTTACACCATTCACAAAAAATTAACTCAAAATGGACCATAGACCTCCATGTAAAATGCAAAACTATAAAACTCTTACAAGAAAACACAGGAAAAAAATCTAGATGACCTTGGGTATGGTGATGACTTTTTAGATATAACACCAAAGGCACGATCCATTGATAGAAATAATTAATAAGCTGGACTTTATTAAAATTTAAAACTTCTGCTGTGTGAAAGACATTCTCAAGAGAATGAGAAGTTAAGTCATAGACTGGAGAAAATATCTGCAAAAGACATCTGATAAAGGACTCATCTGAAATATACAAATATCTTAAAACTCAACGATAAGAAAGCAAACATACTTAAAAAATGGGCAAAAGAACTTAACAGACATCTCACCAAAGAGATATACAGATGGAAAATAAGCATATAAAAAGATACTCAACATCTTATGTCATTAAGAAGTTGCAAATTAGAACAATGAGATACCACTACACAACTATTAGAATGGCCAAAATCCTAAACACTGATACCACCAAATGCTGGCAAAGATGTGGAGTGACAAGAATTCTCATTCAATGCTGATGGGAATGCACAATGGTTCAGCCACTTTGGAAGAAAGTTCGGTGGTTTCTTATAAAACTAAACATACTGTTACCATATGGTTCTAAATTGCATTCCTTGGTGTTTACCCAAAGGAGTTGAATACTTATATCCACACAAAAGCCTGCACATAGATGTTTATAGCAGCTTTATTGATAATTGCCAAGACTTGGAAGCAGCCAAGATGTCCTTCGGTAGGTGAATGGATAAATAAATTGTGGTATATTCAGACAATGGAGTATTATTCAGCACTAAAAGGAAATGTTATCAAGCCATGAACAGGAATGGAGAAATGTATATTACTAAGTGAAAGAAGTCAATCTGAAAAGGCTGCATACGTATGATTCCAATTGTATGACATTCTGGAAAAGACAAAAGTATGGAGACAGTGAAAAGATCAGTGGTTGCCAGGGATTAGAGGGTTAGGAGGAATGGATAGGCACATAGGATTTTTAGAGCAGTGAAACTATTCTGTATGATACTATAACTGTGGGTACATGTCATTGTACATTTGTCCAAACCCATAGAATGTATACCAAGAGTGAGCCCTATGGTAAACGATGACTTTGGATGGTAATGATTTGTCAGTGTAAGTTCGTTGGTTGTAACAAATGTACCACTGCAGGATGTTGATTCTGGGGAAGGCTATCTGAATCTGAGTATATGGAACACTCTGCACTTTGTTATGGACCTAATACTCCTCTAAAAAATAAAGCCTATTAAAGAAAAAGCTATTAAAATACACTTAAGGATTTAAAAGAAAAGAAGAATATAATGAGAAAACTAATGAAAGCTACATACAGAACCAAATGAAACTTCTAGAGCTGAAAAATATAATACTTGAAAAATTCACTGGATCGGCTTAACAGAACACTAAAGCTGCAGAAGATCAGTGAACTTGAAGAGAAAGCAATAGGAGCATTCAGACTGAAGTAGAGAGAAATAAGGCTAAAAATATAGTGCTTCAGTGACCCGTGTCACAAGATCATGTGATTTAACATACACATAATTGGAATCATAGTAGTGGAAAAGAGAGGAAGAGAAGGAACAGAAAAATATTCGAAGAAAGAGTAGCTGAAAATTTTCCATACTTGAAAAAATCTTTAAACCAACAATTACAAGATGCTCAATGAAACACAAGAAAGATAAACACAATGAAAACCACACTGAGGCACATCATAAGTAATATGTCAAAAAATCTTAAAAGTTGCCAGAAAAAAAAGACATTACATTCAGGGAAGAAAGCTAATAATGCCTTTATTTCTCATCAGAAGCCAGAAGACAATGCAATGACAGTTTTACTGTGCTAAAAAATTCTACACCTAGAGAAAATATCCTTCAAAAACCAAGGGGAAATAAAAACATGTTCAGAGAAACAAAAGCTGAGAGAATTTGTTGCCAGCAGACCAGCTTTGCAAGAACTGTTAAAGGACGTTCTTCAGGCTGATGCAAAATAATAACAGAAATTAGGATCTACACAAAGGAATGAAGAGCGCTAGAACTGGAAAATGTGAGTAAAAGTAAGAGACATTTCCCACCATTTTGAATTTCTTTAAAGATAATTAAATTGACAAGACTATTCTAAATTTTATATGGCAAAGCAAAGGACCTAGAATAACTGAGTCAATTTTGAAGCAGAAGAGTGAAGTTGAAGGACTTACCCTACTTGATTGCAAGTGAATATGCTAAAGCTCCAGTGATCAAGGCAGTGTGCTGTTTGTCTAAGAACAGACGCAGAGATGACTGAAACAGAATGTTGGACCCAGAAATAAATATAGACCTATGTGGTCAATTGACTGTTGACAAACATACTGGGGTGATTCAATAGAGAAAGGCTTATCTTTTAATAAATGATGCTGAAACAACTGGATATTGGAAAAAAAAGTGAACCTCAACCTCCATCTCATATCATATATATAAATGAAGTTGGAATGGACCATAGATTTAAATGTAAAAATTAAAACTATAAAGTTCTAGAAGAAGATAAAAGAGAAAATATTTGTGATCTTAGCGTAAGAAAAGATTACTTAATATACAAAAATCCCAAGACATAAAAGAAAAAAACTGATAAGACTTTGTGATAGTTAAAATGTCTGCCCTTTGAATAACAATGTTAAGGGGGAAAAAATGCAAGCAACAGACTAGAAGAATGTGTTTACAATATATATATCTGACCAAAGGCTTAAATTTGGAATATATAAAGGAAACTTACAGCCCAATAAAAAGAAGATAAACAGTCTAATAAAAAATAGACAAAAGGTTTGAACAGAAACTTCACCAAAAATGTATGAGTGGTCAATAGACACCTAAAAAGATACTAAACATAATTAGTCATCAAGGAAATACAAGTTGAAACCATAACAAAATGCCGCTATAGACTAGCTGGAATAGCTAAAGTTAAAAAGACTGACAACACCAAGTGTTAGGGATAATATGGAGCAACTGGGCCTTTCATATATTGCTGTGGGAATACAAAATTGTACACCTATGTTGGAAGTTACTCAAAACGTTAAAGAGATCCATCCAATGACCCAATAATCTTGTATGCAAATAATAACCCAAGAGAAAGAAAACATATGTCCATAAAAAACACTTGAATGAGAATGCTCTTAGAAGCCTTTATTCATAATAGCCAAAAACTGGAAACAGCCCAGGTGTCCATGAATAGGTCAGTGCACAGACAAATGATGGAGCACTACTCAGCAATAAAAATGAACAAACTACTTATATACATAATAACCATGGATCTCAAAAACACTGTTGAGTGGAAGAAGCCAAACACAAAAGAATACATACCAATGATCCCGTTCATATGATATACCATCACAGATGCAACTAATCTGAGTTGATAGAAATCAAACCAGTGCCTGCCGAAGGTGGCTTGGGTGTGACTGGAAAGTAGCAGGAGGAAACTTTTTCTATTGGTGGATTTGTTCTCTATCTTGCTTGAGGTGTTAGTTACATCAATGTGTACATTTATCAAAACTCATCAAATTGTACAGCTAAAATCTATGCATATCAATGAATGTAAATGTTCTCATAATT
This sequence comes from Tapirus indicus, assembly GCA_031878705.1. Taxonomy (NCBI): domain Eukaryota; kingdom Metazoa; phylum Chordata; class Mammalia; order Perissodactyla; family Tapiridae; genus Tapirus; species Tapirus indicus. The sequence goes on along the minus strand of CM062922.1, from coordinate 5,713,649 downwards.
TAAAAAATACTGTGGTATTTGTATTATCTTGGATTAATTTAAAGAGTGATGTACCACTGCTATTTTTTAATAGCTTTATTGGGTATAAGTGACATACAATAAACTGCTCATATTTAAAATGTACAAGTTAATAAGCTTTGATATATCACCACAATTAATGAATATATACAATTATATATAATGATAATGAATGTATTCATCACCCTCAAATGTTTCTTCATGTCCTTAAAATCCTTCCTTCCCGCTCCTCCTTGCCCCTCCCTCATCCTTAAGAAACCACTGATTTGCTTTATATCCCTATATAGATTAGTCTGTATTTTTGAAAATTTTATGTAAATGTAATCATACATTATGCTCTCTTTTTTACCTGGCTTCTTTTCACTCAGCAAAATTATTTTCAGATTCACTTATGCTGTTGGATGTGTCAGTAGTTCATTCCTTTTTATTATTGACTGGTATTTCATTGTATGACTATCCTATACTGTGTTTATTCTTTCACCTGTTGATTGATCTTTGTTTCCAGTTTGGGGCCATTACAAATAAAGTTGACATGAACATTCATGCACAAGTCTTTATATGGACATTTGCTTTCATCTCCCTTGGGTCAGTACCTGGTAGTGGAATGGGTAGATCAGATGTCAGATATATATCTAACTTTCTTCTTTTCTAATATATGCCTTCTAAGCACTGCTTTAGCTGAATCTCATAAAATTTGATGTTATATTTTCATTTCATTAAAAATATTTTTAAAATTCTTTTGAAACTTCTTCATTGACTCATATGTTATTTATAAATGTGTTAATATCCAAATTTTGGGATTTTCTAGCTATCTTTCTGTTACTAATTTCTAAATTAATTCTATTGTGGTCTGAGAGTATACTTTGTATGATTTCTATTCTTTTAGATTTGTTATTGTTTAATGGTCCATAATTAGTCTATCTTAGAGAATGTGCTATGGCACGTGAGAAGAATATAGATTCCAGTGGGTTTTTTTTGTGTGTGTGTGTGAGGAAGACCAGCCCTGAGCTAACATCCGTTGCCAATCCTCCTCTTTTTTGCTGAGGAAGACTGGCCCTGGGCTAACCTCCGTGCCTGTCTTCCTTTACTTTATATGGGACACCGCCACAGCATGGCTGACAGGCAGTGCGTCGGTGGGTACCCGGGATCCAAACCTGCGAACCCGGAGCTGCCAAGCGCGGACTAAACCACTGCGCCACCAGGCGGCCCCTAGGTTCCAGTGTTTTTGGATAGAGTGTTCTATAAATGTCAGGTAGGTCCAGTTGTTTGATAATGATGTTCAAATCATCTGTATCCTTACTGATTTTCTGCCTACACTTGTTCATCAGTTATTGAGAGGGGAGTGTTGAAATCTCCAACTATAATCTTGGATTTGTTATTTCAGATCTATTGTTTTTTGTTTCCATGTATTTTGAAGTTGTTAGGTACATACACATTTTGGGTTGTTATGACTTCTTGAGAAATGACTGCTGATTTTTCTAATTTACACAGGCAGAAATCTGGGGGAATATATGTGGGAATGGGTATTAAGGGCGTAGGATAATGGTGGAAGGAATATAAAATCAGATTATGCCAAATTTATTGATATGGGTCCACTAAGCAGAAATTTTGGATTCAGTGTTGTAGCTCAAGGGATTAGAAATGGCTCTAACAGTTTGTTTTGGTTGGCTGATAATGGACAAAAATGTGGCCTTCACTAAATGAGGTTGAGATGTTAGAACTGCCTTGGTGTACTATAAAGAAAGGTATCCAGAGGCTTAGGGACGTTGGAATGTTAGACTGAATTTATCGTGATGACCTGATGTGCTACTCTGGCCCATTTACTGAGTGACCTGAAAAGTTGCTAGCTTTGAATGAGGTCCAGAACAACAGAAGATTCTAAAACAGCTCCAGGAGGCTATTCGAGGTGCCCTGTCACTCAGGCCATATGACCCAGCAGATCCAATGGTGCTTGAAGTGTCAGTGTAGGCAGAGACGCTGTTTGGCGACTTTGGCAGGGCCCTGTAGGTATGGAAGAGAATAATCTTTTAATTTAATTTAATTTTAGAACCAGAACCTGAAGAGCCTGAAGAAGTTTTAGAAGGTGAAAAACTTGAAGAAGTAGAGGAAGAGGTTAAGAAGGAAGAGGAAGAAGAAATAGAAATACATGCAGAACAGTCAACAATACCAGCCAATTTGGAACGGCTTTGGTCCTTCTCCTGTGACTTAACCAAAGGCCTTAATGTGAGCAGCCTTGCCTGGAATAAAGTAAATTCAGTGAGTTATCAAACATTCTAACAATTGCATCTCTGGCATTTAAGGGCAATTATCAATTATTAATGAAGAATTTTTTTCTCAGCTATTAGACAAGGGATTTAAATGGACATAACCCCTAGTTTTAAAATGCCTCTAAAACAAGTTCATATTTCAAAAAAAGGGAAAATGCAAATAGTTACAAAATAATGTTTTTCTTCTTTCATATAAAAACATGATGATTTTTATTTTAGGAGACGTCATTGGGACATAGCATTCTCTGAATCCATATGAGATATTGAGAAGTGAACTAGAAGATAATATGTAATAGATTTATTTTAGCATATACCAAACTCATGTACCCAAATTTGTGTTCTCCTTAAAGTAATCATATTTGGAAGTATATACTTAATCCAGTGACCTTGCAAATGTGCAAAACAATTTTGAGATTCCTTAAAATACTATTACTAATAATAGCAAATACTTAAATAGCACTTGCTATGTTCCAGGCACTGTTGTAATCATCTTATCTGTATTCACACAACAACTTTATGAGTAAGACACTATTTTCCCCATTATGTTGATGAGGAAACTGAAGCACAGAAAGGATGAATAACTTGCCTAAAGTTACACGACTAGTAAGTGAAACAGCTAGAACTCAAACCCAGACAACTAGCTCTTAACTACTATTCTGCCGAAGATCATCTTGAGACAAATTAGATGAATCATCAAGCTGAGTAATGGTACATTTGCTTGTAAAAAAGAGATAATTATAGAGTAATGAGACGTATTTTCTCCTGGGGTTTATAAATTGGTTCTGAAGACGTGATTCTCAACTAGTGATTCCAAAAAACTTTTGTGTAATGATAGTATCTTTGGAATAAATATTTAGTGTAGTTTTAAAGTGGTCAAAACTAATTTGTTTGTTTAAACTGTATTTTGTTATGTATGTTGAGGAATTAGCCTTATTATTTTATTGCCATACCTTGTAGGATCCTTTGCGCAAACATGACAGTTTTTATGGTTATTAAAAAACATAAAGTCTATAATCATTTTTGTTGAAACCTAAATACACATTATTTAAATTATGTATATTATTTTTTAATAAAATAAAACACCTTTAGTATGGATTTGTCTTTATAAAGACAAATAAGTGAGATTGAATAAATCAATAATAATTGTGCAGTGAAGACAGATGAATCGTTATTAGAAACTGAATGTATTAGCATTTTAAAAATTAATATGTTGCTATTGAGATTAAAATTAACTAATTTTGAATGAAGCTAAAAAAATGACAGATGACATCTATCATATTTATTAAAGTCTACAAATATTTATTGAACATTCAGTGTGTGCCCAAAACTCTAAGGCTCTGGAGATACAGCAGTAATGTAGTCAGACATAGACCCTGCCTATGTAATACTTCCCTGTGTGCTTTCATAAGGAAAATAAATAGTGCTGTGGGAGCACATAAGATGAGCTGGTGAATGCTTCTTAGAGGAAGAAGCTCCTATGCTGATTCTAGATGAGATGAATAGGAGTTTGTCATGTCAGGGTAAAAAGCGTAGTGGTAAAGAGTGTTTTAAGGCAGAGAGAATTGTGGAGAGATGTTGCTGGCTTGAAAGTAGGATGGTGGCAAGAAAATATAATAATATATTTTTGATGAAGGTATTCTGACTACAAAGAGGAGACTGGGTTTGGTCAATCATTAAACTTTGTCTATATCTACTTGCCTAAGCGTTTCTTGAAATGACCTGCTGTATTAATCAGCTCAGGCTGCCATAACAAAATACCACAGATGAGGTGTCTGAAACAACAGAAATTTATTTTCTCATAATTCTGGAGGCTGGGAAGTCTGGGATCAACGTGCCAGCTGTTTTGGTTCCTGGTGTGGACTCTCTTCCTGGCTTGCAGATGGTTGTCTTCTCGCTGTGTCCTCCCAGGGTGGAGACAGAGAGCTCTGGTGTCTCTTCCCTTTTTCATAAGGCCACCAATCCTATTGGATTAGGACCCCACCTTTATGACTTCCTTTAACGTTAATTATCCTAAAAGCTCTATCCTCAAATATAATCTCGTTGGGGATTAGAATTTCAACATATGAATTTTGGGGGAGGAGGCACAATTCACTCCATGGCACCCGTCTTTAACTTAAATGTCATTTACTTTACATTTGAAATGATTAGGTCATTCTCAAAACCCCAGAAGACATTATAATGTAATAATACAATCTTGGAAGATAATCTCAATATGTAACAGAACTTGTTAGCAGTTGGTTCTTTTTAGGTACTTATTCTTCAGTCTGAAAACATTATTATTATTTTGCTTAGGAAGATGGAGGTGTAGAGTAAAAATAGATGGTACACTGGTATTTTTTTCTCTCAATTGAAATGTCATCACTATTTTTAACACAGTTCTTTAATATGCATCTTTGTACACTTGCCAATATTTTTATGCCATCCTTTCTTATTTTCAATGTATTTTTCTGGTTTCCAGGACCTTTTGGCTGTCGGCTACGGGCACTTTGGATTTAAAGAGCAAAAAAGAGGATTAGCGTGCTGCTGGTCAATAAAGAATCCTACGGTAACCCAAACAGGAATAAGACCCATTTTTATTTAATTAAATGTTGATATAATTTTAATAAAGTAGATAGTTGTATGTGATAATTTAAGAAAGTCAAGAAAATTTTATCAAGCAAGACTTTATTTTCTTTGGTTTAAATTCATGACAATTAAAATCTGTTCCTGTCGATATAGGATAAAGTAAATTCATTTACAAATTCGTTCAATAAATGTTTATTGAGCATCTAATATGTGCTGTTAGATCTGATTATCTAAAGCTGAACCATTATTGTTATCACTGCTAATTATAAAGGAGAATGAATTTGCAAATGAAAATCCTTTCAAAATTATGTTTCATTTAATACTGGGTTGTTTCTTAATATATGAATAACTCCTTATTACCTTATAAGATAGATTTCTGCTATCCTCAATCAATATAAAATAGATTAATATAACCATCTTACTGCCATGAGTTTTTCAAAAAGAATGAGTAAGAATCAGTCATGTTTTTTGCTAAACAGCCCTAGTCATTCTGCTACCTTATGGCTTACATTTAGTTTTAATTCACAACTGAAATGTGAAGTGGAAAACTTAGAAAAGGATGAGAAGAGCATACAAAAATGATTAGAGTTTTTATAAACAGCCGCAGTCTGTAGGAAGCTGGGTTTATATGGCATAACAGAAAGGAAGAAGCAGTGTTAAACATGTGGAAGGATTGACATAGGATCCATCCTCAGTAGCTTGTCTTCTTTTCCACATAAGTTGTTAGAAACAAGAAAAGATTTAGGTTAGACGTTAAAACAAAGCAAAACAATAAAACTCTTGACAGAGTTGGAGGAAAGAGCACCTTAGGGAGTTTTGGAGCTTCTTCCATCCATTGTTTAGAAATGATTAGATAATCCAAGTGTCTGAAGCAGATACTGGAAGACAGGGATAAATGCCAGATAATTTATTTGGGGCCTATTATTTGTTTCTTTTAGAAGGTAGGCTTGTGATAAGCATACGAATCCTGCTGAAAGATTACCAAAATATGATAATTACTGCAGAAGCCCATGCTGTATTTCTTAAAATTATTGAGCTCTGAGGATTCATCAAAGTAAAGGAAATGACTAATTGAGGTTTTGTTCTCCTCTGTGCTGGAAGTTAGGACGAGAGGAGTAGCTGAATGTAGATGAACCCTTCTCACATCCCTCCTGCCACCAGACAAGTCGCCAGCCACCGCTATACCCCACTTTACTGTGGTCTACAAAACCAAGTTTAAAATGTAATCTAATTCTATGTTTGTTCAGTGGCCAGAACGTATTTATCAGAGTCCACATGGAGTTACTGCTGTGGATTTTTCACTGGAAGCACCCAACCTTTTAGCAGTTGGCTATCACAATGGCACCATTGCAATTTACAATGTGCAGAGCAGCAGTAATGTTCCAGTTTTGGATAGCAGGTGAGAATCCAAGAATCAGATCAATATATAATATGCGCTTTTTTAGGGAGAAGTAAAAATTTACTCTAATGTTATTAGCTTTGAATGAATGTTTATGTTGTCACTGAGAGTGATACCATTATTTTTCAAACATTTAATAATTCCTCATATTATCTCTCCAACTGGAATGCTCTGTCCTAATACCTCCTTCATCTCTACACACCTCGCCAACTAACTTCCTTTGGCTTAACAGTTTGTGCTTATTCTTTTTTAAAAAAAATTTACTTTTTCCAGTTTTATTGAGATATAATTGATAAATAAAATTTTTATATATTTAGGTTGTACAATGTGATTTTTTAAAGATGTACAATGTGATGATCTAATATATGTATACATTGTGAAATGATTACCACAATCAAATCAAGTAACACACCCATCACCTCACATAATTATCTTTTTTTTTTTTTGGTAGTGAGAATACTTCAGATCTACTCTCTTAGCAAATTTCAAGTGTACAATACAGTGGTATTTACTATAATCACAATTCTGTACATTAGAGCTCCAGAACTTATTCATCTTATCACTGAAAGTTTTTACCCTTTATTGCTTTGGTGTCACCTCCTCCAGGAAACCTTCCCATTCCTCTCTTTTGTGCATCCTATACAAACCTCTATCATAGTACTTGTCATGCTGTATATAAATTGTTTATGTGTATGTCTTCCTGAGGAGGCTGTGAACTCCTTGAGGGCAAGGATTAAGTTTGACTTACTTTTGTATCCTAGGTATGTTACATGGTATCAGGCACGTAACAGGATTACAGTAAGTGTTTGATTAAGAATGAATGAATGAATGAGTGAGTCATACTGAGAAAATTAAAAAGTTGAAGGTGAAAGATATTGAATATGTTAGGTTTTTGTAAAAGACCAGTTATCATTGGGGAAAAATGAGGTGGTATTATATTAGTGTTTGAATCAACTTAGCTGGAACTGGAAATAGGCATTGAAGCAGGGGTTCTTAAGCTTCACTTTGAAGTTATTTGCATCCTTTTGTAAGCGTGGCCCTTTGTGCTTGTTTCCAGGAAGAAGGTCCATAACTATTACCAAATAATCAAAAATATCTATGACTTTAAAGAGATACAGAACTATTGCTTGGGGTGTACATAAAATAAGCAAGGGAGTCAGTACTAGGACAGAGCAACCCATTAATCAGATAGAAAATGTCAGTAATCTGAGAGGGGATTTAGTTTTTCAGAAAAAATTAAATCTCAGCCATAGAGAGAATCAAGCCAGTGGACAATCCCAAATCATAGGAGGAAGGGCGTGGTAATTGTTTACTTGAATAAGACTTAACTTATTCATTGAAGCTAAGGGAAAAAGTCCTTACAGAGATGAAGATACTCATACTCAAGGTGTCTACATAAACTAAATTTACACAAAACTGGGAAAAAGTAAGTGAATAGAGTAAGAGAAGTAGGTTCTGAAAAGAAAGGAAATATTTGCTTTTGTATTCCTGATATAACAGCTAATGTAATTAAAGGCAGGAAAATTTTCCCTTTCTTAGAAATGAGAAAAACAGCAGGGAATATTAGGTGACAAAGTGATTATTTTTCCTGATTTTCCAAAATATTTAAAGACAAATCCAGCTTTGAACAATAAAAGCATCACTCTATAAGTAGGTCTTGGTGCTCTAGGACGCTGTCCTTGTCACTTATACTCCAAATCTTTTCAAAAATTACTATAGTGATTTTACATTTAGTACTTTTCCCTCTTTCAGTGAATCACCTCAGAAACATTTGGGACCTGTGTGGCAACTACAGTGGATAGAGCAAGATCGAGGAACAACAGGTGATGACAAAAGAGAAATACTAGTTTCTATATCAGCAGATGGAAGAATCTCCAAATGGGTTATACGCAAAGGACTGGATTGCCATGGTAAAAAAATATATACTTATATATATATCAAATTATCTTTCTCTTGTTATGTACTGAATTAAAAATTCCTAGTGAACCATGTGTGTGAGGTGACAAATTTTAGTTTGGCTAAATAAGAAAAAAGATTGTCTCAGTCAGTGTTTCCCTAAGCATCCAGTTCTGGCATTTGCTGATTTTAACCTAATCACATGCAAAAGATGGCAGAAATCATAATATTGTTTGCAGAAGGGACACACATTATATCTATAATACTTTCTCATGTGGTGGATAAGATATATATTTTTCCTTTAAATAAAGATTTGATGCGTTTGAGGCGAACCACGGCTAGCAGCAGCAAGAAAGGAGGGGAAAAAGAAAAGAAAGGTGAAGCTTTGATATCTCGACAGGCTCCTGGCATGTGTTTTGCTTTCCACCCCAAGGTAAATTATTTCAATCCATTATTTACTATTGCATATAAGAACTTCCAATAATTGAAGTATTTTAAGATATAAAGCAAAACAAAAGGTTAGCATGTTAATAAATATTGTGCCTTGTAAGTAAAAAAAAAAAAAACATAGATATAGCTGCCTATCACAGGTGGAATGACACATTCCAGTTGTGTACTGTGTCTTTATCTGCTTTCTAGAGGAAAGGTCTATATTTTTGAGGAACTGTGGAAAGATGCTCTTTACAACCGCATGCTTAACTTGAGTGCCCCTCCTTGCCCCTCCTGGGTGCTCTGCTGCTCTATCATGCAGATAGAAACCAAACCCACTATCCAGTCCTCTGTGTTTCAGTGTGAGGGAATGACTCTCGTGATTCTGGGATCATGAAGACCGCTTGAGGTCATGCTTCTCGAGACGGGAATCAAGTCAAAGCACAGCTAATGAAGTTCTACTTTTTCTAATTCTTTTTATCTGGAGGTTCTTTGGAATCGGAAAATTTAGCCTCTGTGCCAGACTTCTAAGAAAATATATCCTCTATGTTTTCTGTTGCATGTAATATGCATGTGTAATATGGTCATCTCTTTAGTGACACCGTCATCCACCTAATTAAGCAAACCAGAACTTGAACTCCTGCTCTGTTCTACCCTATCACCCAAATGAGATTTAGGTCTTAGTGTCCCACTCCTTCCAGTCCGAGCTTGCTCCTGCTAATGTAGTTCAGGACTTTATTATGTTTCACTTTTACCACTGCAGTCGTGTTCTAACTGCCTTCATTCTCAAATTTCTGTAATGCACTTTTCATCTTGACTCTAGAACAGTAGTTCACAATGTAGGCAGGCAAGGGAGTATTTTTCCACTTGGGGACATTTCACAATGTCTTAAGATATTTTGGTTGTTGCAGCTGTAGGAGGGGGTAATTGGGAAGGAGTGCTATTGGCATCTAGTGGTCAGAGGCCAGGGATACTGTTAAACATCCTACAATGCACAAGACAACCACTGCCCTCCCTCTTTCCCCAAACAAAGAATTAGCTGGCCCAAAATATCAATAGTGCTGGCTTAAGAAACCCTAGTCTGGTATCCTAGAAATGTCCTTGGCATAAGGATTTGAGATGATCATGTAATCTGTACATAAAGAGTTTTACTTCTTCCTCTGTAATCTGGTTACCTTTTATTGATTTTTCTTGCCTAATTGCACTGGCTAGAGAACCTTTAGCACAATGAATAGAAGTGGTGAAAATAGATATCCCTGTCTTGTTCCTGATCTTAGGGAGAAACCATTCAGTCTTTTACTATTAAGTATGATGTAAGCTGAGGGTTTTTTTGTAGATGCAATTAATCAGGCTGAGGTAGTCCCATTACATTACTATTTCTTGAGAGTTTTTATCAGGAATGGATGTTGGATTTTTGTCAAATACTTTTTCTACATCTATTGAGATGATCATATAGTTTTTCTTTTTAAGTTTGTTAATATGGTGAATTACATTGATTTTTTAATGTTTGTTCCTGGGATAAATTCCACTTTATCATGATTTGCCCTTTTAATGTACTGTTGGATTTGATACACTAAAATTTTGTTTAGAATTTTTGCATCTTTGTAAAGGATATTGGTCTATAGTTTTCTTTTCTTGTAATGTCTTTGTCTGGTTTTGGTATCAGAGTACTCCTGGTCTCATAGAATGAGTTGAAAAATATTTCCTCTTTATTACTTTTTTGAAAGAATTTGCATACAATTAGCATTATTTCTTCATTACATCTTTGGTAGAATGAAACTATCTGGGCCTGGAGTTTCCTTTGGGAAGATTTTTAACTTTTAACTAAAAATTCAAATTTTTAATAGATACAGGGCTATTATGATTATCTATTTCTTCTTGAGTGAGGTTAGTAATTTGTGTCTTTCAAGGAATTTATCTATTTCATTTAAGTTGTTGAATTCAGTGGCATAGTAATATTCCCTTAGTATCTTTTAATAGCTGTAAAATATGTAGTGATATCATTTCGTTAATTCCTAATGTTAGTAATTTGTGTCTTCTCTCTTTTTTCCTGATTAGTCTGGCTAGAAGTTTACCAATTTTTTTGATCTCAAAGAACCACCTTTTGATTTATTTTCTCCTCTTTTTCTAGGTGCTTAGGTGGAAGCTGAGATCATTGATTTGTGGCCTTTCTTCTTTCTAATATAGGTATTTGTGCTATAACTTTCCCCCTAAGGATTGTCATGTGTTGCTTAAGGATGGGGATACATTCTGAGAACGCATCATTAGGTGATTTCATCATTGTGCAAATATCATAGAGTGTACTTACACAAACATAGATGGTATAGCCTACTACACACCTAGGCTACATGATACTAATCTTATGGGACCATTGTTGTATATGTGGTCCATCGTTGACCAAAATGTCATTATGTGACACATGACTATACTGTTTGTGGGCAGCATCCCACAAACTCTGATGTGTTATATTTTCATTTTCATTCTGTTCAAAATACTTTCTAATTTCTCCTTTGATTGATGGGTTATTTATAAGCATGTTATTTAGTTTCTAAATATTTGGGGCTTTTCCAAGAATCTTTCTGTTATTGATTTCTAACTCAATCCCATCATGATCAAAGAACAAACTTTTTATAAACTGAATCCTTTTGAATTTATTGAGATTTATTTTAAAGCCAGAATGTGATCTTTACTGGTAAATTTTCCCTTTGCATTTGAGAAAAATGTATATTCTGCTGTTGTTGGGTGGAGTATTCCATGAATGTCAGTCAGGTTAAGTTGGTTGACGGTGTTGTTCAAGTTTACCATATCCTTGCTGATTTTCTGCCTGTTTCTTTCATCAGTTATTGAGAGAGAGATATTAAAGTCTCTGACCATAATTGTGGATTTGTCTATTTTTTCCTTGTAATTCAATCAGTTTTTGCTTTATGTATCCTGAAGCTTTGTTTTAGGTATATAAATATTTAGGATTATTATGTTCTCTTGATTAATCAACCCCTTTATCATTATGAAGTAGCCTTATTATAACTGGTAATATTCTTTACTCTGAAATCTACATAGTCTGATATTAATGTGGCTGCTCCAGCTTTCTTTTAACTAGTGTTAGAGTGGTTTATCATTTTCCATCCTTTTACATTCAACCTACTTGTGTCTTTAGATTTAAAGTACATTTCTTGTAGGCAGCATATAGTTGGGTCTTGCTTTTTTATCCAATTTTACAGTCTCTGCCTTTTAATTGTGATGTTTAGACCATTTTGATTTAGTTTGATTATTGATATGGTTTGGTTTGACTCTATCATCTTGCTTGACTAGTTTGTTGGTGGAGGTGTGTGTAACAAGTCTGGCCTCCTTACCTGGAAGCAGGACTCTGAAGGGCTATCTCAGCTTCAGAGCTTCTTGTAGGTTGGGCTGAGCCCTCTGTTGCAACTGCATCATAGTTCAGCTTAATTCTCTGCCCATTTTTGTTTCCCTCAAAGAGGTTGTTCCTGAGAGAACTACTCAATAAACCTCTGGCTTGGAAATCTCAGAGTTTATATACTGAGGAACCCAAATTTAGACAGTGACGTTGAAGATCTCTAGAGAAAGATAACCTACTTATAAATGGTATTGAGATAATCATTATCTATATTAAAAAATGGAATTAGATCCTTACCCCATCATATACAAAAAAACTTTTAGAAGAATAGCTCAATGACCTCAAAGTAGAAAAAATTTCTTAAGCAAAGCACAAAAAATGCTAACTATATAAAAATGTTATAGTACCAGCTACATTAAAATGAGAACTTCTGTTTACCAAAAGACACTAAAGAATGTAAAAAGATAAGCCATACACTGGGAGAAGATATTTGCAACATATGTAATAGACAAAGCATATGTAATAGACTATATAAAGAACTTATACAAATGAATATGAAAAAGTTAGATAGTAAAATGATCAAGAGACATGAACAGAAGGGGAAATACAAATGGCCAATAAACATAAAACTGTGCTCAACCTTGTTAATATTCACATAAATGGGACTTAAAATCATTAGTTATAATTTTACCCTTAATAGAATGGCAAAATTTAAGATTTCTGATGGAACCAACTGTTGAAGAGAATGTGGGTCAAAGGGAACTTTTATATACTGCTGAAGGTAAATTGGTAATACTACTTTGTGAAAAAAAATTGTACTTTGTTGTGTAATCTAAAACTGCGTAGACCCCATGATCTAGTAGTTGTGTTCTTAAGTTCTGGTATACACTAGAGCAATGTGTTTCAAGTTTTAATGTACATGCAAATTACCTGGGAATCTTGTTAAAACAGAGATTCTGGCTCAATAGGTCTGCGGTGGGGCCTGAGAGTCCGCAGCTCTAAAGTGCTCCCAGGTGATGCTGACTCTATAAGCCGGGACATGGAGCACTGACTTCAGACTTTTTGACTATGATCTCACCACAGGAAATACATTTAAAATCTCTATTTAGTACATACATTTAAAGTTAAAGATGTCTGAGTCTCCATCTAGCTCAATCTCTCCTTCCCAGCAAGAATCATTTCTTCAGCATTATATACATAAATAGTTATTATTAACTCACCTGTCTTCTCTTTGACTAGTTCTAATGAAAGAACACTTACATTTCCCTCAACTGCTAGGTCCCTTGTCAGGTAGCTCTAAATACTAGAAAGTTTCTTCCTTATTTTAAGCCAATGTTTGTCCATGTAATTTCTAGACAGGATACTAAGTTCCACCCTCTATTCCAGCAAAGAACAAATCTATATTTGTCTTTGCACAGTAGTCCTTCAAGTAGTTTAATTATTGTAAAATCATGATAGAAAAAAACAACAAACAGCTATCTTCAAGACTGTATTTCTAGTTTTGGTTCTTGAATTGATTTTAATAGATCTTGAATGGTCTAATCTATTTAGCACATTTATTAATATATGCATTTTGATTTTTTGTGTTGTAGGACACAAATATCTATTTGGCTGGAACTGAAGAAGGTCATATTCACAAATGTTCTTGTTCATATAATGAACAATACCTGGATACCTACAGAGGACATAAGGTTAGTTTAATTATAGTAGGTATAAAAATTTTATCTTGTAATATTTCTGAAAAAATAGTATCATTTTACACAGTATTTTTATCACACAATAAATTTACAATTTCAGAGTTAAAAATATTGACTTGAATTAAGTGTTTTCTTGTATGGAAACCACCAATAATGTGTGGGGCATTTTATTTGGCTTCTTGTTATCCTTGATTTCTTCTTGCAAGTTATGGAAATCACAATTTTTGTTTCTAAAAGAATTTGCTTATGATAACATGCTGACGCCAAAGTAAAATTATCTCTGGCGTGTACCTAGTCTCTAAATCTTTCATGATGGTTCCATCTAAGTTTTCTTCATTTTCTTCCTCATTTCTGTTTTTTCTTAATAGTCCTTTTTTAAAGTAAATAAATATAATATGTATAATATTCAGTGAATATTGTAGCAACTATATGGCATAATTTAGGGAAGATTCAATTTATGAACTTACTCTCAGCTAAAATAATACCCACATAATAATATCTGCTGCATAAATCTTCTAGAAATCTTAGCATTTTAATTTGTTAGTCAAGTTTATAATATAAGGTGTTAAATACTATTTACCTAAGTATTTTAACTTATGTTTCCAATTCCAGGGTCCAGTGTATAAAATAGCATGGAATCCATTTTGCCATGATGTATTCTTAAGCTGCTCTGCAGATTGGGGTGTCGCCATATGGCAACAGGAGAATCTTAAGCCATTTTTGAGTTTTTATCCAACTACTTACGTTGTTTATGATGTTGCCTGGTCTCCAAAATCATCCTATATATTTGCAGCTGCAAATGAGAGCAGAGTGGAGATTTGGGACCTTCACATCAGCACGTAAGTGTTAACATTTTTCTTGGGAATGTTTCTAGTAGAAGTAGTTCCAACTAAATGATACTTGATAGTTTTGACATCAGCTAGAAAGAACTGTAGTTACTTTAAAAGAATTAATAATTTACACTGTGAGAGTCCTTTATTCATATGCCAGGATGCTATATTACTGTTAATTACTTGTACTATATATGGTTTTAAAAATATTTGAATGAAAATAGGTTACCTCACTCATCTTCTCAAACTTTTACAGGTTATATAAAATACAACTATCTTGAATTCTTTTTCATTGCTTGGTTTATGGAAGAGTGCAGAGAGGTAGCTGTTCTTAACTAAAGATTTTCTACAATAAGAAAAAGAAAAGGAACAAAATAATTACTTTTTACATTATTTACTTATTCTCTTACCTTGTTTCAAAACATATTTGAAGGAGCATGCATTTAATTAAAGTTTTTGATTTAAGGTATTATACCAAACATCTTAGATTGACATCTAGATCCATCTATCCTTTTTAATATGGAAGTTTATACAATACTGAGATGAAGTGTTTAATGATTCTACTTCTTCAACTGGAAAATATTGTAGATCTTTATGCTAGTTATTAGCAGAAGAAGCAGGGAAATACATTCTTGTTTAAAACAAATAATGTAAAAGTCAATGGATTTATTCTTAATGGCAAAATTTTTTCCTAGAAGTTAATAATTTAATAACTTAAAATTTTGTCATGGCTTGTTCTGTGAAACAGTTTGAACCAAAAATCAAGGATTATGTCACAAAGCAATTTATTTTTGAGTATGAGATGACTAACGTATGAAGTGGCTACTTAAATGATCTCACCTCTGATTTTAATTTTTCTGGTAAAACTGTAGCTCTCAGGACATTTATTTGGAAGAAGTATGCAGGTTGCTGCTTCTGTTGTTTCTTAAGGGCATCAGTGGATAGCTTTGGATGACCACGAGTAGGAAAAGTTCTCATTCACAATATTCTTTTGTGTTCTAGGGGTTCGTTTGGATCAAAACATCCTTCTGTTAAAAGATATTTATTACTTAGGAGTTCTACTATTCAGAATTCTCTAGAGAAACAGAGCCAATAAAGAGAGAGAAAGAGATTTATTTTAAGGAATAGTCTCACATGACTGTGGGGCCTGTCAAGTCCCAAGTCTGCACAGCAGGCTGGCAAGCTGGGATTTCTGCTGGGGTCCATGGGCAGCCTTGAGTCTAGAGGTAGCCTGGAGGCAAAATTCTATTGTACTTCAGGGAACTCAATCTTTTCTCTTATGGCCTTCAACAAAGTGGGTGAGGCCTACTCACATTATGGAGGGTAATCTGCTTTATTCAGATTACTGATTTAAGCGTTAATCACATCCTAAAAAAATACCTTTTACAGCAACATGTAGCCGGGTACCATAGCCTAGCCAAGTTAATACATAAAATTAACCATCAGAGGAATTTAAACTTATGTGTTCACAGCTTAATTGTGAATTGCTTTAATTTATCTCGTTGAAATTCATTCATTGAAGCAATGAAAATTTTGATTGAAGAAGGAGTGATAAGCAGTTATTTTGATTTTGGAAACACTTAAAGGTTTTGCTTTTTGTTACATGAAATCACAAAAAAATATCTCAGACTTGAAAGTTAAAAAAAAACCAAAACACAGGGAGCAAATATTTGCAAAATACATATCTGACAAAGGACTTGTATCCAGAATAGAAAAGAACTCTCAAAACTTAATAAGAAAACAAACAACCAAGTTTTTAAAATGGGCAAAATATTTGAACAGACATTTAACCAAAGAAGACAAATGGATGGCTAATAAGCACTTGAAAAGATGCTTAACATCAGTAGTCAACAATGGAAATAACCTAAATGTCCTTCAACTGGTGAATGAATAAACAAATGATACATCCATACAGTGGGATACTATTTGGCAACAAAAGAGAAGAATTTCCTGATATATATAACTACACGGATGAAAATCAAATGCATTAGGCTAAGTAAAAGAAGCAGACTCAAAAAGCTACATAATGGGGGCAGGCCCTGTGGCGTAGTGGTTAAGTTCCCGCTCTGCTTTGGTGGCTCGGGGTTCGCAGGCCCGGATCCCGGGTGCAGACAGATGCACCGCTTATCAAGCCATGCTGTGGCGGCGTCCCATATAAAGTAGAGGAGGATGGGCACGGATGTTAGCCCAGGGCCAATATTCCTCAGCAAAAAGAGGGGGATTGGCAGCAGATGATAGTTCAGGACTAGTCTTCCTCACACACACAAACAAAGCTATATAATGTATGATTCTATTTATATGACATTCCGTAAAAAGCAAACTACAAAGATGAAAAACAGATCAGTGGTTGCCAGGGGCTGGGTGGAGGAGGGGTTTGCCCCAAAGGAAAACAAAGGAATTTGGGGGGTGATGGAACAGTCCATATCCTGAGGGTGGCAGTGCTTACATGATTGTATGTGTCAAAAGTAAAAGCTAAAAACATATAAATTATATGTTAATAAACCTGACTAAAAAAAATAAAACTAATGAAATAGAAAAAAAAAAAAACCAGACTTTTCGTAGTCTGCATAAAAAAAGAACATATTAACAACAACTGAATTTACAAATAAAATATTTCATTGCAGTTTGGACCCCCTGATTGTGAACGTTGCTAACCCTGGAATCAAGTTCACAACCGTCCTCTTTGCCAGACAAACAGATTGCCTCCTAGTGGGAGACAGTGATGGACAGGTTGCTGTGTATGAACTAAGAAATATGCCTACTGCTTTGGATTCTGGTCGGGTAAGACTCAACCGTCAACATTTTATGTCATTTTATGATTTTATTCAATTGTAAGTTCATGTCGTGCAAGAGATGTACATTTCTTAAATATCTTAAGTGGTGCAGTGGACAGAACCTACATCCCAAGAGCCCAAGAACCTACCGGGCATGGCAACTACTAATCTTATTTCTTTTGAGCCTCACGTTCTTCATCTGTGAAACGAGAATAATCATGTTGAGGGTAATAATCATAAATGTTACATGGAAGAGCTTAAAATTGTCCCTAGTGTATGGTTGGGACTTCATAATTATTAAATATAGCTGAATAAGTTTTCAGCAAGCATTCAAAGAATTTTACACGAAATAGTAATGTTGTTAGGTATTCTCCAATGTTTCTGAAACAGGCATTTGTTTCTGTTGGTTTAGCGTGATCCTATCCGCTTACTCTGAACTTCAAGTATCAAAACTTTGTCGTAAAACTTTGACAGGCAAATCAGTATCATAGGTGCTTATTATTTTTAAGATAACGTTTCAATTTCTTTTTGTTTCTTATGTTTAAGTTGCTATTTTAAGGAGTAATCTGGTAAATATTACCATGAATATGATAAACATGTTAAACATATTTAAAATATGCGTAAATCAATGAGAAAAAACACTAAGACTCCAATAGACGAGCGGGTAGTGGTTAGAAACAGTTCATTCACAAAAAATGACTAGTTAATGTACTTTAAAATTTAAACTCTAATAATTAAAGAAACAAAAGTTTATTCCATTAGGTTAAAATGTGATAGCATTCTCATATGTCAGATTAACAAAGTTTTTTTTTTTATGGGACTGCTCAGCATTTGCAAACATTTGATAATAGGTCCTCTCCTGTACTGATGGTTAGAATAGAAATTGGTGTAATGTGCGGAAGATAAATAAACAAACACATAGATATGGAGAATGACGGGTAGTTGCCAGAGGGGGAGGTGAAAGGAGTAAAGGAGCACATGTGTATGGTGGCGGATGGCAGCTAGACTTTTGGTGGCGAACATGATGCAGCCTATATAGAATTCAAAATATAATGACACACCTGAAATTTATATAATGTTATAAATAAATGTGACCTCAATGAAAAATAATAATAAAAGAAATTGGTATAACTTCTTTAGAAGCAATTTGATGATCTGAAACAACATTGTCCGCCTCTGGGACTCTGTCCTACATAAATATTCATAAAGGCCATCAAAGAAATTAATTACAGCATAATTTGTGATAAGATAAGGGAAAAAAAGAAGAGAAAAAGGAAACAACCTAAATACCCAACCAGAGGGAATTGTGGCTAGGAGAGTCAGATGTGCTGATTAGATTTCAGTTTTACCCCAACCATGTGGACTGACAATGTTAAATAAATAAATAGACAAACAGAAAATACATACATACATGCATACACACATGCACACACACATATACATACATATATACATATGTACATATATACATACATACATGCTTGCTTGCTTGCTTGCTTGGGACTTTGCACTTGTCATTCCTTCTACCTGAAATCCACAGGGTTTGTTCCTCCACCTACTTAAACTCTTTGCTCAAATGTCACCTTCTCAGTGAAGTCTTCCCTGGCCACCTTATTGAAAATTGCAACCTCTACTCTCCCCTACATTCCCTAGTCAATACTCTTCCATGACTTATTTTTCTTGATAACACTTATCTTTGAATATACCATATTATTTATTGATTGATTTTGTTAGTTGCCTGTCTCCTACAATTAGAATGTAAGCTTCATGTGAACAGTGAATTTTGTCTCTTTTGTTCTGGGCTTTATCCCTACGGCCTAGTACACTGTCTGGCTTGTTGTAATTATTCAATAAATGCTTGTTGAATAAATATACATTGAAAAACTAGAGGAAAAATTCAACATAGTGGAAGCATTATTTCTTAATTTTTCTTTCTTTTTTTTTGCTGTGGAAGATTCACCGTGAGCTAACATCCAGGCCAATCTTCCTCCACGTTGTGTGTGAGTTGCTGCCACAGCATGGCCACCCGCAAGTGGTGTAGGTTTGCACCCGAGAACTGAACCCGGGCTGCAGAAGCGGAGAGTGCCAAACTTAACTGGCCCCTAGTCTTTCTTTTTACTTATCTGTTTTCCAAATCATTACACTACATAAAGTAAATTTTTTTTTCCAAAATGCATTGGTCTCCTTACAGATTAAATATAATTATTTTTAAAAATAATAATTTTTGTCTGCTCTGAGGAAATGTAACCCTAACGGCTTATTTTTGTGTGTGTGATATATATCATTTTAACATTTCCAATTTCTTACAGATTCATTGAGTATCAGATATTGTAACAAGTACAGGAATGTTTGTGCCCACACTGAATCTTGTTTAAGATACACAGCTCAAGAGCCAAAAGAAACTAAAAGAGAATTCTATTCCTTATTCAAGTCTCTCAAAAACGTTAAAATGGATCCAAATACCAGTTCATAGTAATCCTTTTTCTTCTTCTGTCCATATCTCTCAAGTCCTACATGTAGCCTCAAGGCCTCAATCCATCCCTTCTTATCTCTGTGATTCTCAGTTCCGTCCCACAAGAGTTCTAAGAACTTGTCCACAAACTGCACTTGGGGCAGAGGGGAGGGGTGTTGAGTTGTTTTAAAATTTCTGTTAGTGTGTGTTGGAGTAGTGGTAGAAGAGAAATCCGTGAGCATTAGTGTGTTGATTCTTTTCATTACATGTATGAATTTATAGTACCTATCAAGTACTACAATAATTTATCAATATAAATTATAATATTGTGTATCCATGTCTTTCTTACTAGTTTGAGCTGCTTGGAAACTTGTATGTTCAAGTATCTAGCACAGTGCTAGCACGTGGTAGTCATTCAGCAAACATGGAGTCGATGTGTGAATGAACAAACCTACAAACAAAAGGCATATGGTTTCTAAGAAAGGAACAATATATGCTCAAGAAATATAATTGAGTCATAAAAACCAAAATAATAAACAAACTCCTATAGAAGCACAGAGCAGGAAAATAATTGACTTTTGAAATGAGAATGGGAAGAAGTAAAGGAAAAAATAAGAGTGCTTTGGGGAAGGCTTCACACAGGAGATTAAATTCCCCTGTGCTTTGGAGGATTAGGATTTTCCCTTGCAGACAAGAGTGGAACTGTTCTTCCAGACTGAGGGGAAGGCTTGAGCAAAGATGTGGAATTGGAAAGGTCCATGGCATTTTAAGGAAATGGTGAGTAGACTTTTTTGACTGGCAAAGAGAGTGCTTGAAAAAAAGTTCTTCCATATAATACTTATAACTACTATGCTCAACAACATTATTATTCTCATTTTGCAGGTAAAGAATATGAGGCTCAAAGAAAATAAGCCTAGTAGGCACCATGCCTAATAGGCAGCAACTCTTGGGACTTATGTTATTCAGTCACTTCTGAACTCCATCACTTACCATTAGCTGCAAAATTTATTAGATAAATGGTATTTTGGTATCTAATACTGAAATATCAAATATTCAATATCAAAGGAATAACTAGCAAAATTTTCTTTTAACAAACATATTCTGTACATTAGAAAATAAATACAGTTTCCTAATACAAATATGTTTTTTAGGCTTTGGGTAATTGTATTTTAAAGGGTCAGGGTTATATTTCTGGGAGATTAAACAAAAAAACTTAAGTTTTATGTCACTTACAGCCAAATGCAAGCTTAACTGATACTCCTCTTCCATAGCTTTTCAGAGACGAATTATAATCATAGTAGTAATTTGAAGTTTCAAAGTAATTAATGTGGAACCATTATTTACTGTCAAGATAGCTAATCAAGTAACGTTATGACCTATAATTTCTCCCATTAATTTTAATCGAGTGAATCGAAATTTTGGAAGTCTTATGATTTCCTTCTATAAGAAAGATGTGCACCAAATTTATGATGAAGGCTGCCTCTGGGAAGTGAAGGATGAGGAAAGAACAGGATTGGGGAGGGGTACAAGGGAAGTTCAACTTTATCAGTATGGTTTTATTTCTTTCACTAAAAAATATCCAAGGCAAAGACAACATTTGTTGATTTAGGGTGGACGTGTGTTTTGCAAAGGCAACGTAGCAGACAGCACGTGTACCAGGTGTGCTGGAGCAAAGTTCATTGGGGAAAACCGGTGGAGAAAGGATCAATAGCAGTTTTAGGACCTCAACTTCCCCTCATCTCCATATTGCTCATCACCCTCTGTGGCCTTGCACAGCAGGAGAAGGACTTTGGTCCTTGTACTGTGGAGGTTTAAGTGACATGATTTCTGAATCAAGGACCCTCCCTGATATGGTCAAGGACCAGAATATTGTTGTGATATGGCATGGCACAACATTGGCTCCATCCCTATCCTACCAGCTCAGGGTTCGTGATTAGGAGTAACCTCAGCCTGATGCCTGGCATGAACAGGGGCCCGGGGCCCAAGCCTTGCACTTGTAACTTGGTGATGTAGCCAGCTGTCGACCACATTAGCATTTATTGTTTGCTGAAGTGCCAACTCCTCTCCTGGCATGACAGGGACTGGTTGCTGGGCCTAAGTCTTGCAGCGAACATAGTTATGGTTTAAGCATTTGGCAGAAGCTAATTTCAATGGGGCATTGCACGAAGCAACTCCCCTTCTGGAGGCAGCCTGTAGAGAATCACTCCTGGATGCTATTTCTACTCTTCTGTTTCAGAGTACAAATGTTTGCCATATTTTTCTCTGTACTTTGGGTGTTTGCATATTTTTCCAAATTAAAGGAAAAATAAAACGATAAGTGAAGTCTTCAAAATGGGGTTTTAGATACATATATCTGTAATATATATACTAAATGAATGCTGTGAGACACTGAAGGCAGAAAAAATACACTATTCATTCACTCAACAAATATTGACTAGTATGCGCTATGTGACAGGGTCTGTTTTAGGCACTCAGAATACAACAGTAAACAAATGCGCAGTGATCTAGTACGGTTGCCCAGGTGAGAGACTGAACTAGGCAGATGGCTTTGAGAAACAGCATGGCAACATGGTTTGGTGTGTCAGGACTTGAAGGATGTCGAGAAGAGCCAGAGAGGGTATCATAGAGGCTAAAAGACAGGAATTGACTTCCGTAATATTTTCTAAGGTGTTTATCACTCTTCAGAGTTTGTAAAACACTGTCACATGCATTAGCTCATTCAACTCACCTTTAGAAGTGGATGTTACTATTTCCGTTATACGTTCAGGGAAACTAAGATTCCCAGATCTCAGTTATTTTCTCAAGATCACCTTTACTGTGTGATAGAGAAAACTCCAATCTTCTGCCTCCAATTCCCATCTTTTCACTCTATCTTTCTTAAAAACTCACCTCACATCTTTGGTTTCCTCTTCTTACATATGATCATTTTACCCCTTTCATTTTGCATTTCATTTAATAATGAAATACAAAATCCACATAGAAATTCAGACATTCTACTCTGTCTAAATCAAGTACTACAGATCAGTAAAGAGCTTAAGATATCATTAAGATTAAGTTATTTTACAGATGAGAAAACTGAGGTTTAAGCATTAAGGCTAAACAGGAGCTGTCAAAATTGTCCCTTTACTGAATCCTTATAAAATTGTTTATCAAACTTCATTAAAAGACTCTTTCATAGGAAAGAGCAGGTTTATACTAGGAAGTAACTGTTACTGTTTAAACTTACCTTGGTTTGTTTCCTTTTTACAATCTTATTGGATGCCTTTTATATGTGTATCACTAACTTATAACTTTTAAATGGAGTTTTAAAGACTACTTTACCTCTTAATTTGTATTTTATTGTATCGTAATTGTGTGACTTTTTTTCTTTTCAGGGAGATGTAATAGATACTTTGCTTGAACCCAAGTCAAACCAACCAGGATAATTCGTCATTACTAAAATCTTTTTTTGTATTGTCTAAAGAGAAAGGAACAATGTTCAACATTCAATAGTCCGATTTGTAGTAAGCTGGGATTTTGATTTTAGAAAACAATATTTGATGTATAACTCCCATTTAAATTTAATGTAAATTTAATAAACTTTTATTTCAGAGATATGTGATTAGTTTCTGATCTAAGCTAATTGTAAGAGTTTTGTTGGGATTTTCTTAATTTTTTGAAAGATATTCCTAGTCTGTTTCTTAAAGGTCATGTTCCAAGTACATACAAGTACACATATATGTACTTATAGGATGTCCAAATAGGTTAGAAAATTATTATTCCTTTAGAAGCAAATCTTGGAAATTATTAGATTTCCTTAAGCAAAAGTCTTATTAAAACAAAGTTCCATAAACTTTTAAATCTTCTGCTTTCTAAGCTCTGTTTTACAGGGTTTATAAATCATGCAGGTGTTAGTATTGTGAGAAGATTAGATTCTCATACCCAACTTTTTTTTTTTTTTGCTGAGGAAGATTGGCCCTCCGCTAACATCTGTGTCCATCTTCCTCTGCTTTATATGGGACGCTGCCACGGTGTGGCTTGATAAGCTGTATGTAGGTCCATGCCGGGGATCCGAACCTGCGAACCCAAGGCCGCTGAAGTGGAGTGCGCAAACTTAACCACTATGCCTCCAGGCCGGCCCCACTCATACCCAACTTTGAATCAGAATTTTATCCTCTTAGATCAGAGACGAAGCTATAGAACTTTGTTAGACTATTTGATAAGCCAATGGCATGACAGCAAATGTCAGACTTGTGCTGTTTGGCCAGCAGGGCTCACCCTCCCAGTTCAGAGAGAAGAGTTAGTGGGGGCACGTCAGGGTGCCCTTCTCTGCCGCCCAGAATCTGCTCTGAGCCCGGACTTAAGTGGGCCCAAAGGGAAACCAGAAAGTCGCTGATGTAGTTTGCATCAGGATGTTATCTTATGAAGATTCTAGAGCCAGTTTGTGGAAATAGGAGGAGTGGGAACGCCTCCAAACACAGTCTGTTCCATGCTGTTTGTTTTAACAAGTCCTGGATTTTGTGAACTGAGGCCATAGGATGGTATGGCTTGTTCTATAAAGCGTTCTAAGTGGAGAGGAGAGGATAAGGCATTTGAAACTCACTAAACTCTCTGAAAAAAAAATATAGTAAAAACTGAGGATGGAAACAGTGTAACAGGGGGAACTTCCTCTTACAACTATCCATTTCTTGACAATCTCCATTTTTTTGGAGGCATCTTTTAAACAAAAGCAAAGCAATTTTTAGGTGAACTGAGAGCTTGGGTCAGGTTATAAGGATCATAAATTTCCTCCTGGTATAAGTCATTGTGATTCTTCTCTTTGTCTTTCTGAATGGTTGGACTTTTCATAACACTCTGTGTGACAAAATAAAAACTTGATTTAATTGAAAAAAATGTGTTTCTTTTTATTATGTAATTTTGATCTTTAAAAAATTTTCACGTATTCAGCTCTCATTGTCCATCAAGCCTAAATGAGAAATAAAGCTGTTTCATTCTTCTCGGATCCTGGGCAGCTGATCCTGATGCACAGAGCCTGTTTCTCCTACCCTTCTCCCACCTCATCTTGTAGACTCTCCCAGACTTTCGATTAGCATCAAACTTTTACTTTAAGATCTTTCATCTGGGGGTTACAGAAGAAATTATTTTGCTGGCTTTCTAGGCTGGCTTTGGATTCTCACTACTAATCTCTATTTAGAAGAAAATTTAAAAAAATTTTAAGACTTTATTTTTTTAGAGCAGTTTTAGGTTTATAACAAAAATGAAAGGGAGGTATGGAGATTTCCCCTATACTCCTTGCACCCACAAATGCATAGCCTCCTCAGTTATCAACTTCACATCATCAGTTGTTACAATTGATGAACCTGCGTTGACACATCATAATCACCCAAAGTCCATAGATTACATTAGGATTCACTCTTAGTGTTGTACATTCTATGGGTTTGGACAAATGTATAATGACATGGATCCATCATTACAGTATTATATAGAGTGCCTTCACTGCCCTAAAAATCATCTGTGTTCTGCCTCTTCATCCCTCCCTTTCCCCATCCAACAACCACTGATCTTTTACTCTCTCGATAGATTTGCCTTTTTCAAAATGTCATATTATTGGAATCATACAGTATGTAGCCTTTTCAGATTGGCTTCTGTCTTTTGTAATATGAATTTAAGGTTCTTTCATGTCAGTTCATGGCTTTATAGTTCATTCCTTTTTAGGGATGAATAATATTCCATTGTCTGGATATACCACAGTTTATTTATCATTCACCTACTGAAGGATATCTTGGTTGCTTCCAAATCTTGGCAATTATGAATAAAGCTGCTATAAACATCCATGTGCAGGTTTTTGTGTGGAGTAAGTTTTCAACTCCTTTGGGTAAATACCAAGAAGTGCGATCACTGGTTCATATGGTAAGAGTATGTTTAGTTTTATAAGAAACTCCCAAACTGCCTTCCAAAGTGGCTGTACCATTTTTCATTCTCAACAACAATGTGTGAGCGTTCCTGTTGCTCCACACCCTTGCCAGCTTTGGTATTAGTGTTCCAAATTTTGGCCATTCTAATAGGTGTGTAGTGGTATCTTGTTTTAATTTGCATTTCTCTGATGACGTATGATGTGGAGTTTACCATAAAATTTTAAGAATTGAATGGAATTCTCTCAGCTCTCAGCCATCTCATTTTATTCTTAACACACACACACACACACACACACACCCCACACTCACAAAACACCAGTCGGCTGGTTAGGGGCCTAAGGAGGGAGTGGTGACTAGATTAACTTTAGCTCCTATTTTGTGCCAGGTATTCATTACTGCATTCGGTCATTCTCTACCAGGCATTTTTCCTTGTTGCCCGAGGGTAAATTGTTGGCTGTTCTTCCAACTGCTGTAGGGAAGGGAGATTGTATTCGCTACTGTATAACTGTGCATCACATTTAGTGTGTTCACTTGGTTCACAAACAATTATAACGGAGAAGTAGAACACTTAGTGTTTGCCATTTTGTCTCAATAGGAGTCTCTCTAAAAGAATATGCTGAACTGTACTGTGAATAGATGTAGTTTCAACACACTAGTACTAATGTACATCTTAAAGTTCTTTACAGTTTGCAAAACACTTTCACGTCCATTATTCCATTATATCTCACAGCAATCCTGCGAGATGGGGGAGCAAGTAGTTGTAATATTATCATACTCTTTATTTTCCAGGTGATATAGTTAACGCTTAAAGAGGTGATATAACTTAACAGAGACCCTACAGCTGGTAACTGGCCAAACTTGAACTCAAGCCACAGCTCTGAGCAGTTCTTTTTTTTTTTTTTTTTTTTTTGGTGGGGAAGAGCAGCCCTGAGCTAACATCTGTTGCCAATCTTCCCCTTTTTGCTGAGGAAGACTGGCCCTGAGCTAACATCCGTGCCCATCTTCCTCCACTTTATATGGGACGCCGCCACAGCATGGCTGACAGGCAGTGCGCGTCCGCGGGCGCCTGGGATCCGAACTCGCGAACCCCGGGCTGCCAAGCGCGGACTAAACCGCTGCGCCACCGGGCGGCCCCCCTCTGAGCAGTTCTTATACATTTTCTGCTATTGTGTAGAAAATGGTTAATGCCTGTACACTAGTTTGCTGTGGTCTCATACACCAAAACACAAGAGTAAATATTTGTCTATAATTAAGGCTTTATTCCTAAATGATAATGCTTGTAACTTAGTTCTTCTCAGTTTTTTCCTGTCATCAGACCTTGCCACATGGATACCTTCTGTTGGGACATTCTCGTCCCCACTGCTCACTCCACTTCACGTTGTTAACCCTTCACTTGCCCTTCAGATCTCAGTTCATATCATCTTCTCAAGCGAGCCCTTTCTGAGCTCCCTCCTACAGGATCTACCACCCAGCCAGGTTAAATATGCTCCAAGTATCTTAAACATGAAGGGAAATGTGAAGTTTCTGTGTGCCTGGAGGGGGTGTGGATCCATAGAGCAGAGGGGACCTATGTCCTGCTTCTAAATAGCATTGTCCAGGAAGTAGGAAGACCGAGGAGAGACCACAGTCAATCTCAAAAAACCATTCTTCATGCGTGTAGATGGATGTATAGAAGCAGCAAAGAACCACAGAAATTGAAAAAGCCAGGCAGCTGAGGGTGATAAATGACCCAGCAAGAAGAAACTCTTTGATGCCTTGGCACAGAGTAAGATGCCAGAATTATGTCCTGGGAAAAGGAAGAAACCAACCATGAGACAGACTGACGTTAACTCTTTGTGTGTGTTGTTTCTGCCGCGTGGGTGGAATGAAGAATTGGGGTTAGAAACTGAACTATAAAAATATATTTCTTGGATACCTGAGTTTCTGAATTGAGAGTCCTACCTGCTGTGCTAAATGCCTGTGTGATCGTTCACTTGGTGTCTGCCTCCTCCCCTAGACTGTAAGCTCCTTGAGGGTAGGACTATGTGTTTTGCTCACCACCAAAGTATCTCCAACACCTAGAGCAGTCCCTCCATAGAGGAGTTATTGCAACAAATGTTTGTTGAATGAATGAAGGATCAAATTAACGGGAGAAATGATGGCTTAATGCTTGCCCCATATTATAACATGATCTAATATTTTAAATATGATTTCCTCAATATCCTAACAAAACATCACAGAGGGTAAAATATTTTAACCGTGGAAAACATGTAGAACATAAAATCAGCTTTGAAAGTTGCTAAACTTAGGTCTTGGCTCTCTTTGTTCCATAACAATATAAAATCAAATTTCCTGTTCAAGACAAAAACTAAAAACAAACCCATGATCACATTCTTTAGATGAGTATTGCTGTTGACTTGTGAGGTTCTGTTCCCGCTGACCGTCTGGGGGCACAAACTAAAGCATGTTGGCAAAATGCCTGGCACAAAGTAGGTGCTCAAAAATGTCAGTCTTCCTTCTGATGGTCCCAGACCACATCCCCACTTCTTGATCTAAGAACCTCTTTGTCCTTTGCAGCTGGCTGGGTCCTTGCCAAGGCCCCACTCCTGCAGGAGATACAGACTGTGTTGATGACCTCATTTCTTTCTTCATACATTTGGGCTTTGTGTATTGTTTGTTCAGGATTTAGTACAATGTTCAAATCCACCCTTGAATCCACGCAACATTTACCAGGCCATCAGCCTTCGTTTGCTGAGGTTGGCAGACTCAGTTGGTGATAAAACCTAAAAGCTAACAGTTTACATGAAACTAATTCCTGGGTTAAATAGAAAGCAGACATGTCCATTAAGTTGGAACATATAAAACACGGTTATGAGTCTTATAAAAATGAGCACTGCTTTTTCTAAATTAATGAGACATTTATGTAGCGTCCAGAACAACTCATGAAAAATGTACTGTCACCACATCTGTATTTTCTTTGAATAAGTCAACTATTAAAAGACATGGCGCCATCACACCAGGAAAAACAAAGGATTCCAGGATATTTTGGGGAACATACATCATTACTCACTGATAAAAATTTGATTGAATTTTCTAAATTATTACACATATTTCAATCACTTATTGAGTTTGTATCAATTTCTAAAAGCCCAAAATAACAACAAAAACAGAATAAGAAAATAGCTTCTCTGTCCATACAAAATGAAGCTTAAAATATCAATTTTCTAAGATTATTTAAAAAAACATTTTTAGCTGCTCGTTTTAATTCTTACTGATAGAGCATTTCAAAAATCAGTAAAATGAGTGGTAAAGTTTTACCCATAATATTATGCAAAAAGTTATCTAGATAAATGGTATTTCAATTTCCAATATTTAAATATCAATATTCTACAGATATTTGTAGGGTAGAAGTTAATCAGTTTTAAAGAGGGGAGTAAAAGGAGTTTCAGGTGAGGAAAACAGCATTGCAAAGAGAGAGGGAACATGGGGGTTCCAAAAAACTGAGAGGTGTTTGGTGTAGCTGAACCATTCAGAGTTTGAGAGTATCTAAAACAGGTAGACAGAGGCCAGATCATGAGAGGTCCTATATGCCATAGTGAGAGAATTTGGACTTTTTCTTGAAGGAAATGGAAACCATTGAAGAGTTTTCTAGGCAGGTAATAAAACAATCACATCTTTTAGAAAGATCATTCTGGCAGCAGTGTGGAGAATGGATTGATGAGAGATACAGGGCCAATTGAGAGGGCCATTGCAGTAATCTAAATAAAAGTTGAGTTCATGCATAGGAGATAGAGAGAGTGAGTGCATCACAGAGAAATTTAGAAGGTAGAACAGAAACTTAGTGACTTAATGGATGTGTGTATATGAGGGAGGTTTTAGTCAATGAGGAGTGAGAGAAACTGAGGAGTTGTGAATGATTCTCAGGGAGAGCTGGATGAATAGTGGTACCATATGATGAAACACTCTCTAGAATCAGGAAGTATGAATATTAGCCAAGGATGAGCAGTACCAACTCTGTGTTAGAAAATAATAAAAATAAATTAGTGTTTGCTAACAAACTTATATAGTGATCCCATAATCATCATTATCGTAAAAATAACTATATGTGGTATGCTTTATAATTTATCAGTGCTACAATTAACATTACCTCGTTTGATCTCATGATATTTTTCCATGTTACAAATTAGAAAACTAGATTACAGGTTAAATTACTTTCTCAAGCTCTCTTAGCTAGAAACTAGAGTGGCAATACTGAAACTCAAACACTCTAATACCAAGGCCACTATGGCACAATGTAATATTTGGTAGAATTATAATCATTATAATTACCATCAATGATCAGTCTATTGAAAGTTCCCTTTGTCCTAGAGACTCTGATCAGTACTCTGTTTAATTTAATCCTGACAACCACCTTAATGAAGTCAGTATTATCATCTCCTTCTTACAAATGAAGAAACTGAGACTCAGAAATGTTAAGTATTTCCTAAGGTCACATAGATATTAAGTGGCAGAACTGAGATCTGATTTCCCAAATCTGATGCCACGGACAGCACTTACAACTCTTAGATCAACCTGCCCAAACACCATCTATTAGGTGTTCTGTGGCCATAGTTCTTTGATAAGCGGTATATAGATGAAAGATATGTTTACTGAATCCATTGTCTCGTTAATTTGGAATTTTTGTTCATGTTATTTGTGGACTATCCTGTAATCGATCACATTGAGCACATAATAATTAATTTCAATCATTAAGGGTAAATAACTGATCTTTGATCTAAAAACTTGGATCATGTAAACATTCTCTACATCTGTAAGATATAAATAACTTTAAGATAATTATACTAGTCAGGATAAGTTAGGTTGTGTTGCTACAGCCAATAATCGCCAAATCTCAGTGGCTTTAAATGACAAGGATTTATTTCTCATTCACATTATACGTTCATTACAGGTCAGCAGGCAGCCCTACTCCATTTTGTGCTGACTCAGAGAACAGGTTCCATCAGCAGGAATGTTGCTGGTGACCAGGGCAGGGAAGAGGGAGCACTGGGGGATCATGCACCGATCCTTATGTGCCAGGTAGGAGTGACACATATCACTTCCACTCATATTTTGTTTGCCAAAATATGTCATATGGCCACATCCAACTTTAAAAAGCTGAGAACTACAGCCCTACATGTGCCTGGAAGGAGAAGAGCTAGAAATATGTCTACTCTAGAAATTCATGACTATCCCAGATATTAACCTATTTCATGTGAAAGAGTTTCCAGGGTAAATAAATTTGGGAAACATTGAATGAAACAAAGTTCAAGAAGTTTCCTGACTATAAGTCTTCTTTGAGCCTTTACTATATTAATATGCATTATTAATCTCCAAGAGAGGGACTATTACTATGGGATACTTCTTTTTCCAAAGACCGTCTTCAAAGACTCATATCCTGAGGAAAACACTTTAGGCAAAAGTACTCTAAGACTCTGCCTTTTTAGAACTTATTTGTGGAAAGAGGACAGGAAAGAAGGAAAGAAAAGAAATGAAGGAAGGAAAGAAAGAGACTAGAGCAGTGGAAATTTATGGATAGTTTGGAGATTGAGAGCTCTACATAAAAGCCATCCATAGTAGCTAGTTGCAACCAAAAATTACATCCTCCAATCTCTTGCATATGACATTGTTAATTTATTATTTATTAGGTATCATATATTATGCCAGGTGCTTTACTTAGGTTAACTCATTCCATATTCACAAAAATATAAAATGCACATTATTATCTCCTCATAGATGAAGAAACTAAAACTCAGAGAAGACAATTATCTGTTCAAAGCCACACAGATAGGGAACTGAGTTACCAACTAGATAAGGAGGAAAAGTCATGTCAACCTCCAAACTAAAAGGATTAAGTGCTCCAGTTAGAGGTACAAGCAGCAAACTCTTCTTGGTCAAAAGATGGAAAGATTCATTTCCATTTTGGTTATCCTCTTAGGCTGGATGTTGAGGTGTATGGAAGGAGTGCTATTTGGGGGCCTGAGTGGAGAGTCTTAAATGTCAGGCTGTTTGGATTTTGTTCTCCAGGTAATGCCAAGCCACTGAAACTTTTGGAGGTGGAAGTAACAGAATCAGACAATGATAGCAAGACTTAGAATTTCAAGTTCAAAGTAATTCAGGCCAACTCTCTGAATTCACAAATAGGGAAAATAGAGTCCCCCAATTTGAGGCTCCACAGCTAGAGCTTTCATTATTGCCATTAGCTTTTTCATCTGGGTAGCTGATGGGGTTGATTAACTTGCCTCCATTTGATCATAGGCTGAGCTCAGATCTTCCTGGCCTCTCGTCTGCATCCTAAATTAACATGAGCCCTGAGGAAGACTTAAGAGCTGGCAGAAGAGGGGACCAGGGGGATCAAGCAGGGTGACAGCAGGTACAAGCAGGGTTCAGAGGTACCAGAGTGTATCTGAAATCCAGAATAGGGATTGACCCTTCGTTGAATACTTCTCTCTTGGGTTGTGCAGAAGCCCAGTGCATAGTCACCAGTCACTGTTTCCCTGAGGTGCTATGTTAAAACAGGCATTATCAAGATGGGCAGTATGAGTCTCCCAAGAAGGGAAGAAGTTGGTAACAAATGGCTGAATAATCGGTGATGTGAGTGTGCTAGACTTGCTCATGCAGATGCCCCTCTGGAGTTGATAAATGACAGAGATTCACCTGCATTTTGCCCCATCAAAGATGAGATAGCTCCATCTGATGTCAAAACCATTCCTGCTTCTTTGGTCACTTTCTTAGCAAATGACCTCCCTTCCTCCCAGTTGCACAAACCAGAAACTTAAGTTCCATTTTTGACTTCTCTCTCCCCTTTACCAAGCCTGATACCCAATAAGTACCAAGCCCTCCTAATTTTGTGTGTGTCTGTGTGTGTGTGTGAGGAAGACCAGCCCTGAGCTAACATCCGTCGCCAATCCTCCTCTTCTTTTGCTGAGGAAGACTGGCCCTGGGCTAAGATCCGTGCCCATGTTTCTCTACTTTATATGGGACGCCGCCACAGCATGGCTGACAAGCAGTGGGTCAGCCCGCGCCCGGGATCCGAACCCATGAACCCGAGGCTGCCAAAGCGCGAACTTAACCACTATGCCACCTGGCCGGCCCAAGCCCTCCTATTTTTTGAATATTCATCTGCCCCATCCTTTCTACCTTGACCTTAGTTTAGGCCACCATCTTGTCTCATCTAAATTATTGCAAAAGCATTTGTCTGTTTCTCCTGCCTCAAATCTTGTCCCCCTTAATCGATTCTCCATACTGCACCAGAGGAAGGGAGAAAGTAACAATTTTTTGAAGTAATAGGTCTATTTTTCAGAGTCAGAAATGCTTTCAATCAGAGCATAGATTGTCTTATTCTGTTTTCCAGCTTCCCTACAGAAGAACAGTGATGTCACAAGAAGTATGGGTGATATGATCTTGATTACAGGCTGAAGTGAATTTTTTAACCAGAGATTACAGACAAGGAATCAACAAACTCAACCAAATAATTATTTGTTCAATTTGCTAAAAAGTGAGTTAACAGTTCTTTAAGCTCCCAAACTCCAGCATTCGCAGTTTAGGTAAGAGCTATGCAAGAACCAGTGTTTTCAGAAGGTTTACCAGATGAGAAATTTTATTATTTAGCTGTTGGGGGTTATGGATTCAATTTTCTATTAGAAAAATGTGTGTTAATAAAGACATACCTAAGTCATAGAGTGGGGGGTAAAAGGAACATTCTAGTCAGAAGAATTCTCTTGAATTCCAAAGGAAAGTTCTCTTTTCTGGTCCATCCCAATGGTGAGGGAAGAAGGCAATCAACAATTATTGACTCTTTATTTTGTCAAGCAGGACACACATTATCTCATTAGCTCTATATCGTAGCTACTATCATCAGTACAATTTTACAGGGAAAGATTCTTGGGGAGGTTGATATCTTAATTAAGATTCTAGATCTGGTAAGTGAGAAACCAAGATTCAAACTCAAAACATGAGATCCTGAATTCTTAAGTGTGCTTTCTTGTTGCTTTGACATAGGTTGTGCTTTCAATACTCACAAAACCCTTATGAGATAGGCTTTCTCATCCTAGAGATATGGTCATTGAGGTTGAAAGAGTTTAAAATTTGCCCTATGTCTCTCAGTAAGTGGCAAGGCTGACATTTAAACTCATACATGGCTACTTCCAAAGTCTATGTGTTTTCCTGATGTCTCCCAAGAGAGCATTCCGTTTATTGTCTCATGAACGCAGCTAATGGTAAGCGGTGTTCAGAAGTGACTGAATAACTAGCAATAATCATAAAAGCTCATTAGCAAAACTTCATGGTGTAACCTATATGCTTAGCAAATATTGTTAAAATGAGGTTCTGACCAATAAAATGTCAGGAAAGTTAGTATAAATTGGACAAGAGTGTGAGGGTAACTTCAAAACTTGATTTGGCGATATTCACCGTATCAGATTCTCACTCAATCCTCCGCAAAATGAAGGGCTCCGTTTTCACCTTATTTCTCTTCTCTGTCCTACTTGCCGTCTCAGAAGTGAGCAGTGAGGAGTCCATGAAGCTCTGCGGGCTGGAGTACGTGAGAACAGTCATCTACATCTGCGCCAGCTCCAGGTGGAGACGGCAGCTGGAGGGGCTCCCCCAGGTTCAGCAAGGTAACATTAACTCATGTGATGCCTTCATCTAATTTTTTTTTCAGGCTTGTTTTAGTAACTGTTTTTCTACTTACTGCTCAACCAGTTCTCGATCAATCTGGGGGGTTCATTATCAAAATAAACTGAATTTGATATTGGAAAAAGGTGAGCTTGCAACCTTTCAAAAAATAAGGACCTTGTTTTCTTTAGTCTCCAGCTTGGAATCATTTGATTGCATAACGACTTTGATGAGCTCAGCATCTATGGCAAGTGCTCTAGGGGACAGAGAGAAGCACCTGATTTCAACGGGCATGTTGGAGTAGCAAGATTTTCACACATGGATAATTATAGAATATGATAAGTTGGAATTCAGGCAGGTGCTAAATAGGGATGGAAAGAAGGAATCTAACTTTTATTGAGCACATATGAAGTGCCAGCAGTTCATGTGTAACATTTCATCCAGCCTTCCCAAAAGGATCCTTAGAGTAAGTAATATGACTACCATTTACCATTTTACCAAGGACAAAATTGTTCACCCAGCTAGTAAGCAGTGTGGCTAGGAAGCAAACCAGGTCTTTCTGGCTTCAAGAGCCAAGGTCTTTTGCTTATTCTATACTGCATCTCAGGTGGGGAAAAGATGATGGTGGATGTTGTGGTAAATGACAGCACTGTAGAGGTGGTTGTATTGACAGAAACCCTAAAGGACACACAGGATTTGAGGAGTTATGAGGAAAGGGATGAAGTGGGGCGGGAATTCTAGCAGTAGGAATTGTCTGATTGAATTTTGGAGGTAGGAATGAACCTAATTGTTTCAGAAATAGTGAGGGAACCGACTTCACTGCATTTCTTCATTTTTCAATTCAAGTAACTTAGAAGTTTGACTGGAATTCTTTCCTTTAATCCTATATTAAAGTGTGAGGTAGAATTTATCTAAGATTCTATTTGAATAATCAATTGTGTTTGTTATGTTTTATAATAAAAAGGTGAAAAAGAAAAACGTGATTACATAATAAATGTTGCAACCACATATATGAATGTAAAGGTTTCAGTTTGGTTTAAAATAACTTTGGTAAACAGATTTTGGAAAATGACCTCCAGTTTTCACATTTTGGTGGGCTATCTTGAAAAATTATGAACTTACCACTCCCACTTTAACATGGAGAAGTTCTTAGTTACTCGATGTTAACAGAAATAATAACGGTTTTCAATCTTAAGAGAGTAGGCATAATTCACCAGATTTACCATAATTTATCATTCTCTGGATTAGCAAACCAAATACACTGGAAAAAAATACATTTGGAATATCTTTGAAACACATGGGGCAGTAGAATGGGTGCCTGTAAAAGGCTATCTCTTTTTGAAAACCACTGACATCGTAATCTTGTTTATTTAACCTTTCACAGGTTTTCAGAGTATTTGCCCATACTTCATTTAGTTGATCAGTTACTGGTTTACCAACCAGCATTCATTCATCCGTTTTCCTGGTACCGAGAAGTAAGTCTGAACACAGTTATAGTGAGAGAGGCTTATATGTGGACTTTGGAACAACACTGATGAAAACAGTGGGGCCCACTTTATTTTCAGACAGAGGTTTAAATCTCCACTTCCCTCCTTACTGATCGGCTTTGCAGGACACACACAGGGTTCATTTTCGTTTGCGTGTTTCTTGTTTATAGCGTGTAACTAATCCCTTTGGAAGCTGCTGGTCATCCAGCAGAAGTAGCCAGTAAAACAGAAGTCAAACCCTGACTCGGCTACTAACT
This sequence comes from Tapirus indicus, assembly GCA_031878705.1. Lineage (NCBI taxonomy): Eukaryota > Metazoa > Chordata > Mammalia > Perissodactyla > Tapiridae > Tapirus > Tapirus indicus. Next base: position 5,677,701 of record CM062922.1, on the reverse strand, counting down.
AGCTGGTTATGTCTGTCCCCCTCTCTGCACTCATGTTTCCTCCTCTGTAAGATGAGAAGGGTGGAGATGACTGAGTTCTCCCCAAAATGTCTCATCTCTCTGAAACCCCAGACCAACATAAAAAAAAAATCATGTGTAGGATTCAATTTCCTTTCAGACATCCAACGCATTTCCCCCCAAAGTGGAACTTGGTTGCCGCCTCGTCAGGGCCGGCCAAGGAAGGATTGTTTTTCTCTTCCATGCAGCTGAGAGAGGAAACTACTTCCAGCTCCCGAGGGGACGCGAGGTCTCCGAGGAACGCACAGCACACCGCCTCCCGAAGGGGGACTCCTCTGGGGAGGGAGGTCTTCAGCGCGGACAGCTGTCCACTGAAGGGCTGTTGGAGTCCAGGAAGCATGCGGTGATGTCGAGGCGAGACCTACAAACGGTGTGCTGCGCTGCCGGCTGTTCCATGACGGAGCTGAGCGCTCTTTGTTGAAAGGAGCGAATCCCCGGGGCGCAAGTTCACTCCGGTGTTTCTTGCCCTTTACACTTACACCGTGTCATTAAAATAATGGCTTTGGGGTGGGCAGTCTTTCCTTCCTAAAAGTTGTGGATGAATGGCTAAAACCACAACGAAGTCTGTTTTCTCCCTTTGCCAAGACGAAGGGGCTGTTCTTTTCAAATTTTAACTAATTCTGTGAGATTTCAAATGCTTTGCAAATTTGCAATAAAAATGCCATAAACCAAGCTCCCTGTGATTTTCCCCTTTTAAAACAATTTTAAATAACTTTAAAATAGTAAACAGAAAATGCTGATGGTAGAAAAACCTAAAATATAAGAATAAAAAGAAAATAAAAATCAACTACTACCTCATCATCCAGAAATAACTATCCACTCTCAACTTTTGGGCTATCATATATTATTCCTGAAAATTTAAACATTAATTCATGGTCAAGTGTAAGAATCTAAGCCAAGTGCTTTTCTCAAAGGACCTGAGGGTGCTCAGCAAATGTTCCCCGATATCATGCAGCCCTTCCACAGTCCACCTGAGAGTAGCCAGGGGCACGAATGTAGCAGTCAGGTCCTGCTAACAGCTGAAGTCCAGAAAATGCTTGAGTAGTAAGCTCCTGCGTATCATCGGGGCTGCCCTGGTTTTGCCTCCCCACTGCTGAGACAAAACGACGTTCCATTCTCGTTCTGGAAGTTGAGAAACTAAACCCGGATAGCCAAGTCTTGTGACACAGTTAGATGTCTTCACAGACAAAAAGACAAAGTAAGATGTCAAAACTATGTTTTCATTTGTGACTCAGACGGCCAGCTCCCCAGTGGGTTGTAACAGGAGTCAGCCTCTCTGTTCACCTGAAGTGCTGTTTCGTTAATATTACAGCCTGTAGTTGAGAGCCACCTACTACGTACTGGGCTCTTAAACCATGTCAAGGCGTATGCAGGGCACTGACACACTTACTTCACACACTTGTTGCAGGAAACCTGTGAGGACGGGATAGTGCTTTACCACCGTTTCGCAGATAAAGAAACTGAACTCGGTGAAATTAAGTGAACGTGTTTCACCGACGAATGTCCTGGATGAAGCAGTGAATACTCATTATGTTAAACCTCAGCCCTTGAGTAAATGTCTCTTTAATGTTCTGGGTGACGAAATGGGAAGACTGCGCAGCACTTCTGCAGCACACTGGAGCATGATGGTCGTCTCAAGGAAAAGCGCTTATGCGGCTGAGTTGTGAGTTTAAAACTAGCTGCTTTTTCCACGAAGCACCTTTTTTGAAAAAAAAAAACTGAAAAATTGTGGTTATTCAGATTTGGGTATTTGAAGTTAAATGAAATAAGATATGAAACTGAATAAACTGAACCTGTCGCTTCAGGGACAACTGACAGTATTTGTTACTGGTGATCAAACTGAAGCCCTACAAGTGATTTTGGAAAACTCTTATCCGCCACCACGAGCATCAGTGGCGATGTTAATGAATTTGATTTCTTGATACCGTGTGACGACATTTGTCAACATTTGGAAGATCTACATAACTTAGTGAACCAATATCTTCCAAATGATTAATGCATATTGATATTACAAAAATACATGTTGATATTACAAAAAATATTCCAAAATCATGGATGGGTAAAAGATCCAGTCAAAGTGCAAAATAAAGACTTTTAATCTAGTAGTACAAAGAATTCATTGGTGTGGTTTCAGAGTTTACATTGCAATTAACCTTCAATACACAGCCACTCGTCGAATTTTAGTATAATGTCAAAAAAGAATATAAAAACTATATAAAAAGACTATTAAAATAATCTTCTGTTTTCCAAGTAAATATCTCTGTGAGGCTGAATTATTTTCATACATGCCAACCAACACAACACACAGCAAGAGATGGGACACAGAAGCCGACGTGAGAATTGGGGCTTATTTTATAAAGCCAGTCCTTAGAGACTTGCAAAAATATAATGTAGTGCCACTCTTCTCACCAAATGTCTTTTGTTTTGTGCAAAAATATGTTATTTGTGTTAACATGTGGTAGATTTATTATTTTTAAATTCCACTACAATAAACATCGATAAATTCAACCCATATAAACAAAACCTCTTTGAAGCTCTTAATAATTTTTAAGAGTATAAAGGGTTCTGAGACCAAAAAGTTTGAGAACTGCTATTCTGTAATATGTATTTTGTGAGATTCCATCAATAGATATTCAAGTTGTTTGCAGTATTTGCCATTACAAATAAAGATACAATAAACAGCCTTGTTTATATATCCTTACATGCTGACACTTTTATTTCAATGGGATAGCTTATCAAGTTGCTGGGGAAAAGGGTATGTGTATTTTTTTTCAGTATATTTGTATTAGTTATTATTTGTTATATATTTATTAGTTATTATAAATGTATCTATATAATTTACATACATAGAGAAACAAAAAAAAGTGGGACCTAGTCTCTTCACTTAAATAAATCCTTTAGCCACTTTTTTAGGGAAAAAAAGGTAATATATGTATAAAATTAGTAAACAGTCCAGAGAAAAGTGTAAAATAAAAGTTTCACTCTTTTATTTGGTCCTAAAGTAATAGCATAATCCTTATTAAGAGTTTCTTGTAATTTCTGCCAGAAACTTGTTTTTACTAAATTTATGTAGTATAGCTACAAATATAGTCAGATAGCCTGCTCTCTATATATCTCTGTCTCGTCTATTTTTGTCTATCTATCTATCTATCTAATCTATCCATCACCTACCTACCTATTTATCTATCTATAGCAGAGACTTCTAGCTGTCCACCACAATTTCTTCTCCTTCTCTTGAGCACGCAACTAGACTACATTTCTTAGTCTCCTTTGCAGTTACATGTGGTCATGTGACTGAGTTCTAGCCAGTTAAATGTGAATAGTAGCGATATGTGCCACTTTCAAGACTTAAAATCGCTCATCCTCTCCTTCAACTTAGCAGGCAATAACTCTTGAGTTGTTTTGTGTCAGATTCTATTTTTTTATAGTAGTTAACCTATTCTAATATAATATCTGCTGAATCTATCATTCTATTTTACACAAAAAGAGATCACACATACTGTCCTATATCTTGTTGTTTTAATCTCTTGTTTAAAATATTTACTAATATTAAAGAATATTTACTGATATAAATATTCAATATTATTCCAATAACATCACAATATGTGTATTTTAAACACATACCAAGAGACTACCATCTAAAAAGTTTGTTATTAATTCAGATTCTCTCTAGAAATTTATGAGAGTGCCTACTTTTCTACACCCTCACTGGTCCATGATGTTATTACATTTGAAAAATTTGCGGTTCTTATAGGTGAAATATTGAATATCATTTTTGGGTTTTATTTGCATTGGCGTGACTATGATCACCTCTCACATTTATTGGACACTTGTATTTCCTCTTTTGTAAATTAGTCTGCTCATATTCTTTGCCCATTTTTCTGTTTATTTATAACAGTTTTCTTATTAGTGCAATGTCTGCCTTTTCCTTTATCGTTTCTGGATTTCCTGCTTTGCTTAGGATGGTCTCCCTGACTGCAAGGTTGTGCAAGAATTCTACTAAATTTTAGTCTAATAATTTTATTTTGTATCCTTTGCATTTAAATTTAATCCATCTTACATTTATTTGTATAGTGTGAGGTGTTTAATTTTTATTTTCTTCCAAGTGGACAAAAAATTTTTCCTGCATCATTTATTAAACAAACCATCCTTTTCCCGTGGAAATTTCATGTCACTTTAGTCTTATGTTGTTTCCATTATATTGGGAACTATTATAGGGCCTTTACTCTGTTCACTGCTCAATTTATCTCAAATAGCCCCATACTATTTTGATTGCAAATTTTAATATCTCATGAGAAAAGATGTCCATCATTATATATTCTTTTTGAATTTTCATTTCTTTCACAAGACATTTATTCTTCCATATGGATTTTATAATTATGTTATCTTGTTCCCCCCAAAAAATCTTATTGGAATTATGATTTGAATCACATTACATTTATACTAATATAGGAAACATCTTCTATGATACTAAGAATTCCTATCTAAAATGTTATTATAATAACATAGTATTTTATTCCTTTTAATAACGTTTTATAATTTTAATTATGTAGGTCTTGTACCTTTTTATTTACCACTTTTATTTGCCACTGTGAATGAAAAATTTCTCCCATGTTCATTTCTAAATGCTTGTTGCAGTACAAAGAAAAATCTTGATTTTTGTATATTCGTCTTATCTCCAGCCACCTTGTCCAATTATTTTATTAAATTTAATGTCTGCTTTACTAGTCTACCTTGGATTTTCTAGGTATACAATATTATCTACCTTGGATTTTCTAGGTATACAATATTATCATGAACAAATAAAAAAGTAATTGTCTCTCTTCCAATATTTAAGCTAATTGCTTCATATTCTTGTCTTACTACATGACTCCTTATACGACACTTATCTATTGGGAGTAATGTACCAGGCATTGTTGTGGGTGCTAAGGATACAACTGTGAATAAAATAGACAAAGCATATATTCTGATGGAAGGCAAACATAAACAAGAGAAATATTAAATAATGACTGATGCTGAGGAGAAAAGAAAGGATGAAAGGGGGATGGGAAAGCTTGGGGGGATTGGATTTTAGACGGGGGAGCTAGGGAAGGCCTCACGGGGAAGGTGAACATTATGAGAATCCTTAATCCTGATGGTGATGGCAGGCATCTCTTTCATGTTCCTAATTTTAATGGAAATGGCTTTAGCAGTTCAATACTCAATATGATATTTGCTGGTTAAAATATAAATAAATAAAATAATAAAGTAGTCTTTATATATGTATATATGTATATGATATTTTTGGTCATCCAATGAGTGTTATTCTATTACATATTGCTTAAGGACTTATTTTGTTATAAATGGCTTCTAAATTTTATCAAATACCTATTTACCTTCATCATATGGTATGTTTCTCTTTTGCTAAGGTGAAGAATTATGTTGATAGCCTTCCTTATGTTGAAATTTCTCTGCATTCTCAGGATAAATCTATTTGATCATGGTATAATATTCTTTAATACTTAGAAGGACTGAATTTCTTAATATTTTACTTAGAAATCTGTGTTCCTAAGTAAAACTGATGCCTATATGTTTGGCATTGAAGATTAATCTCACTTCATAAAATGAGAACATTTTCTGTTCTTTAGAAATTTGGAAGAAAAAAGCCATAATAGTATCTTTAGCCTGGTGGCTTTAAAAAATTCACTGAAGTATAATACGTATGCAATTAAGAACAATAACTTTTAAGTGAATTTTTGCTTACTTGTACACCACCTGTGAATTGCTGGAATAAATATATTATCTTTTTTTACATATCACTGCATTTTATTTGCTAACATTTTGCTTAGGATTTTTGCATATATTTTTATTTTAAAATTTGTATTTTGCCTGTAATTTTCTTTTCCTGTAATATATGTAAGTGATTTTGATATCGGGGTTAAGCTAGCTCTATAAAATGAGTTGAAATATTCTTCTTTTCTCTCTTTCTTTCCTTCTCTCTTTAATCTCTGATTAAGATTCGTATTATTTCTTCTTTAAATGTTTGGAGGATTTGCTAGTGAAGTCATAAAGAGTTGGAGTTTTTTTGGTAGAAATGTTTTCAATTTCAGATTCAATTTATTTTACAGATGTAGGAATATTAAGATTTTATATTTCTATTGAACCAATTTGTTGATTGTGTTTGTCAAGGAATTTGTCCATTTCACCTAAGTTGTTGAATTTATTGGCATAAATTCTTCATAATATCCTCTTATTATCTTTTTACCTGGGGACTTTTTACATGATAGATCTTTACTTTTCCAATCTCCTTTGTAGTTATCGATCTTTTCAGATATTCTATCATTTTGAGTGTCAATTGCAATAGTTTTACACATTACTCAGAATTTGTTCTAGAGTTTCAAATTTGCACCATGGCAACCACTACACTTTCTTTTACTGTGTGTGTCTTCGGTTTCAATGACTTGTATTTAACACATAAATTCCAATCATATTATCAGCGTCTATTCAGATTCCAGTGTGTGTAACTTACATCTAGTGCAAGAATCACTACTCATCACTATTTTCTCTTTCTTCCTGACACATAGTTTCTAATCAATAAACATATATAAGTTGAATGAATAAAATAATCATAATCATGTTCTATTTTCCCCTTAATTAAGCTTGCTGATGGTTAGGGGGAGGAGGGTGTTTTCATTTTGTTAGTCTTTTGAAAAAAAATATTTATTTTTTACTAGCTTTTAAAATTTCATTTCATCTTTTGTTTATATAAATCTCTCCCTTATTTCATTTGTTTTGTTTGTTTTTAAATGCTTTCTTGATTACTAATGTTATTTATTTCCTTCCTTTTTTATTTACTAAAGTACATAAGTGTAAAAATATACTTCTCAATATATCTTTAGCTCTGTCCATGGATTTATGAAGCATTCACCTTCTCATTATATTCTAAATTATTTGCAGTTTTAGTTTTGTCTTCATCTTTAAATTTAGGAATTATTTGGGAGAGCATATCATAATTTCAGAATAATACAATTTTATTTTCTCTTAGTCACCTATTAATTATTGACTTGTAGTTTTAGAAGTTTATAATCAAAGATTAAGATCTACAAATTTTCTGATTTGGGGAATTTAGTAAAGACTTTTGGGGACCCAATTTTTAAAAAATTTCCTGGTATATAACATACAGTTGATGCTGTGGATGTTGGCTGTTACCATCCCCTGTTTTAGAGAATTGCCCTTGGCCAAATGGGAGTGCCTCACTAGGGAGTTTACGTGCCCCTCTCACCGTACCCCTTCCCACTCCCAGGGACCAGCCAACAGCTAATGACTGACTTACAGAGTACCAAAGGCTGGCCCCACTTTGTCAAGGCAGAACAGGCAACGTGGTACAGTGCCTGCTCCAGGGCTCCCTGTGGGACCAGGCTGAACCAGACTCCAGTTGACATCACCTGTTCCTTTAGCTCCCTCCCATCCTGCTTTCCTTCCTCCCTCCTCACAACACTCTCTCAATGTCTCAGGCTCTGTTCTGGGAATCTAACTGTATTCACTTCCTAGGGCTGCCATAACAAATTACCACCAACCGGCAGGCTTACAACAGTAGAAATTTATTCTCCCAGTTCTGGAGGCTAGAAGTCCAAAATCGAAGTGTCATCAGGGCCGTGCTCTCTGAAGGTTCTGGGGGAGAATCTGTTCCCTGCTTTCTCTCAGCTTCGGTGTTGCCTGCAGTTCTTGGCGCTCCTTGACTTGTTGACACATCACTCCAATTTCTGCCTCTGCTGTCACATGGCATTCTCTCTGTGTGTGTCTGTCTCTGTGTCTCCTTTCCTCTCCTTATAAGGACACCACTCGTGTGGGCCTCCTTGCTCCAGTATGACCTCATCTTAACTTACATCTCAATTATATCTGCAAAGACCATGTTTCCAAAAAAGGTCAGATTCACAGGTACCAGGTGTTAGGAATGCAACATATGTTTCTGGGGGACAGGATTCAACCCACAGCACTGACCTAACACATTAGATACAAACGTGTATTCTCTATTTTAGGGTGTGTCCTTCTCTCTGTGTAACTACTAAGTCAAGCTCTTTTTTTAATATATCAATAAAAGCCTCCGTATCTTGCTTACTTTTTGCCTATTTGATCTGTCAGATTCTTTAAAAGAAACATTAAAATCTCATAATTTAATTGTGACTTCTCAGGGTCTTTCCATGTCTAGGGATTTTTTCTTTATGTATAGACTGCAATTATTGAATGCATAGCACATTTCTTTGTTAAACATTTCTAAACTTTGAAATTTGCTTTTCTTATATGAATATTACTTTACTTGCTGTTATTTGGTATATGGAATTTGATGGTTGTTTTACCTTCTTTATGGACTGTATCCTTTATTATGCTGTGATATTGTATTCGTCAGCTCGGGCTGCTGCCACAAAATACCACAGACTGGGTGGCTTAAGCAACAGACATTCATTTTCTCATAGTTTTGGAGGCTGGAAGTCCCAGATCAGGGTCTGGCAGGGTCAGTTTCTGCTGAGGGCTCGCTTCCTGGTCTGCAGATGGCCACCTTCTCGCTGTGTCCTCATACGGCCTCTCCTCTGTGCGTGCACATGGAGAGAGAGAGAATCACTCTCTCTTCCTCTTCTTACAAGGTCACCAGTTCTATCAGATTAGAACCTCACCCTTGTGTCTTCGTTTAACCATAATTACTTCCTGGTGACCTTATCTCCAAATCCAGTCACAAGGAGCGGGACTTCAACACGTGAGTTCAGGGGGACACGATTCAGTCTGCAGCAGACATCATCCTTTTCTCTACTGAATGCTTTTGGCCTTGAAATTTGCTTTGTCTAGTATTAATAGTGACAAGGCCTTTTTGTTTGTGTTTCTGTGGTATATCTTTGGCCAAAATTTCAAATTTAATTGAAATTTAATTTCAACTTTTCTTTGTCTGTTTTTAGTGTGTTTCTTAAAAACCACATATCATGCTGGCTTTTACTTGTTAATTCAATCTGATAAGACAATGAAGCCAATTCATGTTTAATGAGTGACACTTGATATACTTGATTGTAATCCATATAATCTGATCTTTATTTTAATTTTTTTGTTTGCATAGCCAATTCCCCTTTCTCACTTGTTAATTTAGAAATGCTACCATGCTTCTCTATTTCATTGCTGGTGACTTTCCACTTTCTGTTACACACATTAAAATCTGAACTTCTCTACTGTGATTCCAATTCCCCTCCTCCACTAAGATGAATCCCTTAGAACCAGGGTGGTCAAACTATGGACCACGGGTCAAATATGTCCCAACATCTGATTTTGTATGGCTTACATGCTGGAAGTGTTTTTGCTTTCTAAATAGTTGACAAAAAAAGTCAAAAGAAAAATAACTTTTCATGATATATGAGAATTACATAAAATTAAACTTTCAGTTACATAAATAAAGTTTTATTGGAACACAGCCACACTTATTTGGTTACTTATTGTCCATGTTTGCCTTTGTGCTTTGACGGCAGAGGTGAGTAGTTGTGATAGAGACCATATGGTCTACAAAGCTGAAAGTATTTACTGTCTGTCCCTTCACAGCTTGCTGACCTGCGCCTCAGAACATCCTGATTTCTGCAGGCTGACGCAGATCTCTAGAGTGGGTCCTTGGAAGGCTGTTGCTTGTGCTTATGAACTGGGGTGCAAATAAGCAATTTAGCTATGTTTTTAAATTTTTAGCTGTCCTACCAAAGTAAAATTCTTGTTATAGAATAAATTTCCTTAAAGGAAAATATAAAGATAATTACTTTTATAATTAACCACATATAGTTTATTTTTCTCTAGTTTCAAAAGGAAGTGGCTCTCTAAGCTTAATATTTCTTACATGGATTAAAAACAAATTCCAGCACCCCCTGCACAAATCAGGCTGTCCTTTTGATGGTTAGATGATTCACCCTCACCGTTGTCTGTGGGAAGCAACAACTTTCCTTTTTTGATCACAAATGGAAAGTGAAGCTTAGTGCTTCCCATACTGGTTATACTAGTTCCTTGCCTCACTAAGTAGGGAAATAGCCTAGCGGGTGGGTGGAAAACCACAAGTTTCAAGTTGTGTCCTGCACCAAAATTTAAAAAAAATTGTGTATGATAGTTAAGGTAGTGAGGAAAAAAACCAAGAAGAGATTACAGGAAACTTTTTCAGATACTTTACATATTTAAACCTCAATAAATCATCTACTAGTAAGTGTTCATGTGTGTGAAGAAAGGAAGAGAACATATAAGTTCAAATGGACACTAAGGAAAAAACAAGTGGCAGTGAGCACAAACAGTCAAAGGAACTAAGAAAGTACTGACGTGGAGGCAAGAAATCTGATCAACAGAAGTGTAAAAACAGGCAGAGATTAGCAAAAAGAGGCTAAATTTGGGGATGAATAAGATTTTATAATAAACATGCACTTGAGAAATTATGTCACTTAAAGATGGCAGTAACAGATGATTAAAACTTTGAAAAGAAAAAAAACAAGTAATCTAGGGTATTACATGATGGTGGCGAGCAGAAATTGCTAAAACATATGCTCAGTTCTTTAGGAAAACAGGTTCTGCAGGAAGAAATTGGAGGTCGACAGTAAGTGTCTACCATGGGTCAGACATTTTACGTACACATTCCCTTTCAGTCTTCACGGCCAAGACCTAAGGAGTGATCACCGATCATTGATCGTCGAGAACTAGTGATCATTGTTACCTTTGAGAAACTGAGGCTTGGGATGCTGGCCACTTTGCCCAAAGCCACACAGCTAGGAAGAGTTGAACGTTAAAATGAGATGTTTGTCTACCGAATCTGTGCTAACAAAACAAAACAAAAACCTACATCACATTGCTGCTCGAAAGAAACAAATTTAGAGGTGAGCGGAGGAATGCAGCTGGAGAAACATTTGCAGATGGGCCTGGGGGACCATTTCTGCTGTCTGTGAAAGCAACACATCGGAGGATGAGAACCAGATACAGGAGGAGAAAGTGAGAGAAGAAAGAAGATAGGAGGCAGGTGGTGCCGGCCGCTTCCTAAAGAATTCCAGGAGCCAAAAAGCATAGTAAATTATCAATTACTATTTAATATTGAGTTTTCTTAATGCCTTTTTTGATAATATCTAGAAAGACAGCTCAAGTTATGGTCCCAACGAGGTAAGTGTTTACTCTCTAAAACGCTGGATTTAAAAGTTTTAACTTCTCAACTGTTGTTTTGTGTGTGTGTGTGTGTGTGAGGAAGATTAGTTCTGAGCTAACATCTGATGCCAATCCTCCTCTTGTTGCTGAGGAAGATTGGCCCTGGGCTAACATCCGTGCCCATCTTCCTCTACTTTATGTGGGATGCCACCACAGCATGGCTTGACAAGCGGTGCCTCAGTCTGAACCTGTGAACCTTGGGCTACCGAAGTGGAGCCCGTGAATTTAACCGCTACACCACCAGGCTGGCCCCTCAACTGTTGTTTTTTAAAACAGTCCCATATACTGGATAATTCCCAAGAGTTTTGAAAAATCAACGAACTGCAGCCAGGCCTGATGGCCTAGTGGTTAAAGTTCGGTGTTCTCACCACTTCAGCGGCCTGGCCACAGAACCACGCCACTCGTCTGTCAGTAGCCATGCTGTGGCAGTGGCTCACATAGAAGAACTAGAAGGACTTACAACTAGAATATACAACTAGTACTGGGGCTTTGGGGAGGAAAGGAAAAAAAAGAGGAGGATTGGCAACAGATGTTAGCTCAGGGCAAATCTTTCCCAGAAAAAAAAAGAAAAAACTATCATGGACTCTTTTCCCAAAAAGTTGAGCTTACACATATATTGAAAAAAAAAAAAATCAATGAACTGAAGTAGTGCTTAATTTCCCAGCACATAATCCTTTGGACTCTGTGGTAAGGGCCTCCTGTTATGTTTTCTTTAAAGTTGGCCTATTAACAATGGCAACAGATTACAGCATTGACACTGCCATTCAAGATGCTAATGTCTTTGGGGTTTTTTTTGGTGAGGAAGATTGGCCCTGAGCTAACATCTGTTGCCAATCTTCCTCGTTTTGCTTAAGGAAGATTATCCCTGAGCCAGCATCTATGCCAATCTTCTATTTTTTGCATGTGGGATGCTGCCACAGCATGGCCTAATGAGCGATATGTAGGTTCGCGCCCAGGATCCAAACCCACAAACCCCAGGACGCCAAAATGGAGCGTGCAAACTTAACCACTAAGTCACCAGTCTGGCCCCAGTGTTAATGTATTTTTGGGCGAACAGTCACATTTCTTATGATGCCTGACAATAGAAATGGATCATATAGAAATTTTTTTAAATGAAGAGAAAAGAAAGGCACTTAATTTTGGTTTGGGGGAAACATTTCCCTGTTGATTTTAGGGGAGGGTTTCCTGCTGACGTTCCCAGACTTAAGTGAATTTTCAGTAATTTGCTGTTAGTACTGATTATAGTTGCTGTAGCCGCTGCTCCTGAATATTTTCTAAAGCAGGAGGGAGACGCCAGGTTTCAATTTGGACGACAGCCAAGTCTAAATCCACCCCCTTGATGTCGTCGCTCAGCTCGAGGCCCATTTTTTTCAGCAGCCAGAGGCTATCTCCATCTGAATGTCCCATAATGTAAAGTCAACAAGCACAAAATCAAACTTGGTATTTTGGTCCTCAAACTCTCCCTGCTGAGTTCCTTACGTTTGCTGACAGTTACTGATCTACTTACCCGGATTCAAACTCTTAACTGCAATCACGGGAGCCGCAACCACAGGGCTTCCTGTCAGGATTGTGCTGTGGGGAGCTTAGCAAATACACATATTTAATTCTCACCAGAACCCGGTGAGGTAGGTGCCAGCATTCTCGCGACTTTCCTTTAAGGCTGGGAAGCTGCGACTTAGTGAGGATAGTAATTTATTTAAAGTCACTTAACTAGTGACGGAGACAGCAGACTCAGCCCGAGACTGCGAACATTCAGAGCTTGAAACTTTCAACCGCCTTGTCATGATGTCTTCGAGTCACCTCTGACTCCTCCTTTACCTTTGCCTGATCATGAAGACTTTGTCCCTAAAATGTCCCCTACAACTGTCCTCCCCTTTCCATTTTCAATGCCGCCACTGAGTTTGGCCTCTCCTCACCTCTCACCTCTCCTAAGTGGTCTTCCTGCATTTTACTGATGACTGGTCTTCTTAGAGGGTCACTTCACGAGGCCACTAGCCTAGTGAAACCTTTGATGACTGCCCACGCTCCGAGCGTTGTTTTCTGACTCAGACGTTCACCTTACCACGTGCGCGTCCAGTTCTTCAGGAATACTGTGTTTCACCCAGTCTAGACTTCTTCCTGTTCTCTGGACTCCTCTGTCTGTTGAAATTCTACTTATCACCTTCCTGGTCTAGAATAAGTGCTACTTCCTTCATGAACCTCCCCCGATTCCCTTAATCAGATAAAGCTATTCTGGAAGTTCTCATGAAAACCTATTCTAGGCTGTACTGTGGTCACTTGTGGACTTATCATCCCTATAGGATCCGAGTTTCTCTAGCGTTGAACTGTGTGTTACTATTATCTCTGTAGTTGGTAGTTATGTAGCACAGTGCAATCAATGCATATGATTCTTGCTTTAAAAGTGAAGACGTGTTAGATTTTACTGTTAGGTGCTGTCAGGACATGTGGCCCATGTGCTCAAGATGTTTTCAATCTAGCAAGGGAAACAAAACTATTATTCAAAAATTAGCTAGGGAACAATCAGAAGCTCAACTATGAGAGTGATGAAAGGATAGAGAGAATAGGAGGAAGGAATGGATGGAGAAGGATTTAGAGAAAAGGTGAGACTCGTGTTTGATGCTGAAAACTGAAGAAAGTTGCTGTAAGTGGAAGGGTGTGTTCTGAGGTAGGGAAAAGCATGAGGGATGGCTCTGAGGTAGGGACGGGCACGGCATGTCTGGGAAGAAGGATGGCACTTGAGGAACACCCATTGAGAAGGAAAAATACCAGGGAAATTCAAAGTGTTTCAAAGTAAAAGTTCCCTCAAGTTTACAGTGTCATTTCTTTTTTAAAAAACATTAATTTTTAAGATTGAAATATCATTGAGATAACATTGTGTAAGTTAAGGTATACAACATGTTGATTTGATACATTTATGTATGGCAATATTACCATCATGGCATTAGCTAACACATCCATCAAAATTTCCTATCACAAAGCTTTTTGTGATAACCAGCATTCTTCCAAGTTAATCATAATTAGTGAGTTTTTACTGTGTGTTTTTTATACTGCTATATAATTGCTAGAAGTCGTCATTGACGATCTGAATTACAATACATGGCAACATGCTGGCGCACTGCTTCCTTTTCTGCTTTTTAACTGCCACCAGGATTTAAGGTTTTGATTCCTAACACAGCCTAGGACAGATGGTAAGAAATTAGCTCATGGATGAGATTTTAGAATTCTAAAAGAGTAAAGCCATTTTTATAATGAACTTTCTACATACTAAAGGATTTTCTTCATTCTGATTTATTCATGCAAAATTGCTATATGATTGCCCCTGCTACTGTTCCAAGAGGGGAGATGTTCACGAATGTGTCATGGAAATATGAAGCTCATTTCTTACTGTACTTATGAGCTAATCCAGATTCAAAACTGGCCCATGGAGATTGACAAATACAGGTTGTGATAAATTATTACACATACCTATCCCCACTAAGGCACTAACAGAAAAAATAATGAAAACTGATTAATTCATTTTCAAAATCTACCTAAAAAGCCAGAACGAGCAGAAATAAAATAATTCACAAAGTATACTTTTTTTTTTTTTACACTACATGTCATTTTGGGGAAAAATAGGACATCGGTATATTTTTAAACTATAATGCATTGACTGTTCTTTCAGTTAAATTCTTTTCGATATGAATTACACGTCACTCTTTCCTTAGGACTATAGTGTTGCTAATTTTCTCCATATGTGTGCAATTTGTCTTTGACCTTTAACAAATGTCCTCTAGGCAGTCCACTTACCATCAAAGAACAACGCCACAGCATCCTTTTGCATGCACACGGAGGGCTGAAAGCTCCATAAAAATAAATGATCCATGGCACAAGCTACATTAACCAGCAGAATAATAAGCTATTTCAGCCCTGTAAATTTTAGTGCCATCCATTCAAAACCGCAATGGGTCACTTTAGTATTAAATTCATAGAAACAAAATAGTAAATACACATGTTTTATTTGTTAAGCTGCCAGCTAGATATTTTGTGTAAAAGTTTGTTGGCCTAGGAAAACCTATTCAAAGGCACATTGGGCAGTGTATGTTTGAAAGCAGTCTCTCTCTCCACTACACGATTTTATGTGTTACAGATACACTTACTATTAAGCATCATGTATATTTAATAACACAACGTTTACTTCAGTGCCCTAAAAAGCCTTTGTTCACTTTATAGTTTCCATTATCAAAGAGCCAACATTCAGTTCTCCCACAATTCTCTAAGTGCAGGCAACCCACGCGAGCTTCCAGTTTGAGCTAGCGGCCCCCGGGACTACGGTAATTGTTATGAAATCATTAATTCTACCTCAGCAGGTTCAGCTGTCAGGTGCACGTAACAATAACTGCAGTTAATGAATGCTGCTCAACTTATTAAGGACAAAATGAAAACCAGTATTCCTTTATATGCAGCACTGGCACATATTAACATTTGTGTCTACCGTGTTGAATATGCTACTGTCATTTATTAGTCAGGGTGTATAGCCATATTTTTGAAAAATTTCTCTTCATTAAAGAACAATGTAGGAAATTCTAAGTCTCTAATTAAAGAGCAATTAAAATAATTAGTACCAAAAGTAATGTTTAGTAAGAATCTACGCCTATGAAAAAACAATCGAGCAGAACCAAGACTTACTTACTTCTTTGAATAAACAAGATTCTTTCTTGTGCCACCCTCTCCTCCCCTAATCCTTACAAGAGTATAAAAATGTGCAAAAACTTCCAGTTGTTTGAAATACTAGTGTTGTTTCCTTCTCAAACTTTTGGGCAGTAAAATGTTTGTGTACATAGATACAGCCTATTGCTTGATTTAAAGAACTAGGAACTAGATTTCTTATTTTCAATCACTCAAAGTAAACCGCATAGACAATTGCAAGAGCAAAGAGGGAAGAATTTCTGAAAACATAAGATGAAAAGGTATCACTTTTAGGATCCCAGAGGCATCTGCTCCCGATAAGTATGCTCTGACCGGCCAGCTGTCCGACGTGAACAAGCACAGTCAGCTTATAGCGTGGAATCAGCAGCTCCTTGAGCCGCACTTTAATGACCTAGAAATAAGACAGAAAAACAAGTCCCCACTTAGCCACATTGAAACTTAAGAGTCTTAATCTTTGTCATAAATACAGTGGATTTAATTTAAGAAAATAGTGTGAGGCATTGTAGATGCTCTCAGTAATTGTTGTGGAACCGTAACTGTGATTTCCTTCAAGCACTGTCTTCATGAGATAGGACATTTAGGGACAAAATGACAGCACCAAGCAGTAAATCTCTATTTCCTAAAGCACAGGAAAAATTGTAATCCAGGACACAGAAGGTAATGGATTTATCGCATTCTTTGAAAATCTATGTGAAGATGGCTTCCCTTCAGACAATGTTGGCATTAGAGTTAAACGGCCTTGCTCACGTCTAAGGAAGGGCCCAGACATCTGGAGTCTCCCGTGACACGACTAATCACGAATGTTTATTAAAGACTTTGTTGTAACAAAGAAAGGAGAGAAAACCTGATGGAGTGCCAGCACTTTAGTTGATAAAAATAGAAATGTATGTAAAGGCCACAGAATCCGTATTTGATGGCACTCGAAGAAGCTGCCTTGGGGAGGAGAAAACGATCATTAAAATATTGTATCTTTTACAATTAATTTTTTTTACAAATGGGGCAGTTTTATACATTTTTAAACAAAATACATGCAAATGATGCACATAATGATTGTTTTAGACAAAGGTTTTTTTACACACACATACACATGGAATATGACCTAATAGATAGTCTCATAAAATATAAATAAGCATTTTTTTTTGCTACTACAAATTAATTGCCTTCACCAAAAAGTAGGAGGTTGTGCTTTCAGTAAACATTCTAGTTATTTGGGCAAATCATACATATACCTCAGAGATGGTCTTGGTCATCTGTCTACAGAGTTCTGGTTCATAGTGTTCTTCTTGTAGATAGTTAGTTAACACATCTTTTAAAATACGATTGACAATAACCACAGGAAAAGGTTTGGTAGGACCTGAAAATACAGAGGAAATTTCTTTCTAAGAGGTAATTTCAAATCACATCTGCCCACCCCTCCAGGTTAATCAAGAGTATTGAAACATGAGAGATATTTACTCTTCTGGGTGGTCTCTATTTTAGGAAGAAACTGGTCATGATTAGGTTTGCAGTCAGGTTCTCAGGCAGAGGACGAGAAGACGATGGACTCCTCCATTTACCAGATTGCTTCAAGTGTCTTCAATACCACCGAGCTTTGACGCTGAAAGTGTCCTCCTTCCCAGTTCCCTCTATTAATGTTACTTCAGAGGTTCAACATCTTTCCAACTGGCCCCCAGCTCTTTCATCTCCCTTAAAACCTATCTGCCACACTACAGCTGGGGGATCGCTCCAAAACCCAGATCTTACTGCACTACTTCCCTTAGCGAGGTCTAACGGTTCACCTCCTACCCAACCTGTAGCCTCTTCTCCCCCCACGACAGCATTGTCTGTGCCAGTGCTGCTCCATTTCATAGACTTCATCTACCTTCTAAAAGATTCTCGTATACATTCATCCTTGCTCTTTTTAAATAGAACACCCTTCCCCATCCTGTTCATCTAGAAATACGCACTCATGTTGCAAGGCCAGCTCAAACGTGTTCTCCAGGTAGCCTTCTTCCTCTTCTCAGGTAAAAATCATCCCCCTCTTCCTGCACTCCCAGTGCACTGGGCACCCCCACGACCCCGGCTCCTAGCCCACCCGACGAGAGCTAAGGCACACCTGCCTTTCTCCCTGGGGAAATGGTGAGCTAGATCAGAGTCTAATACAATGCTTAAAGGCATAAGAAATGTTTAATGTATGGTTTCCGAATTTAAATAGAATTAAACATTTTATAGATAATCATAGCACAGATAATGGCTACTTTGATTGAGACTTTTGTGCATCAGGCACTGTGACGAGCATTTTATATTTATTACCTTACATAACCTTCCAATAAATCTCTGAAGTGAATCTTACCGTTATCTCCAATTCACAGATGGGGAAACGGGTTTGAATACCTTCAGTAACTTGCTCACAATCACACAGTGGCTGAGCCGGGATGCATACTCAGGTTTATCTTTATTTTTGTATTCCTGACTGCATTTAGTCCAGGTTCAGAGCAGAAGCTTCAAATGGATCTTTTTCTCCTCACCACGGGACTCTTACCTGCACCTCCCAGGAATTTAACTTCTCCATCTCTCTGGTTATATGCCCCTGTCAGTGTGCAACATGCACGTGTGTCCAGAGCCTGACATCCAGAGGCTCCGTCATTATTTGCTGAATTGATATGGATGAAGGAACGCGATCAAGAATTATATCCATCTCTATTTCAATAGTTATCAGTATCTTTTAACTGTTTATTTTTAATGACCGTCTCAGTTGGGGTCTAAGGAAATATAGGGCACACAAGTCAGGACAATTCAGGAGGATTTAGTAAACAGACTCTCCAGGAAGGTCTGGGCAGAATGTGGGAAACGACGAAGAACAGTGCAGAACCCCTCATCTGGTGATGGCGAGGGTGGTACGCCGTCCCACCCCAGGCTTCAGGGGTCTGAGAAGAGAACTGTTACTAGAGCCCAGAAGAGGCGTGTGGGGAGGCTCCCTGGAGAGCAGCTCACGACCCTCTGTTGGCGGATGCAGACAGCTGAGATGAAGCCACCGTCGGGGGGAGAGAAACGGACACTGCAGCCGCTCCCTCCTCCCCGGCCTTCCCGCGGAAGTTTCCCGTCACTGAACTTGTCTGGAAGGTCACAGCCCGGCCTATAATTGAGTGAGCTTCCTGGGGCTCAATAGAGAGCATTTTTATTTTGATGATTATATAGGAACTGATCAATTACACGTGGGGAATGAATCGGGACATGGAACACAGACATCTGACACAATGAGTATAATGACCCCCATATTTAGTCAGCCGGAATCTGTTCTACAGGACGAGACAGGGAGTTAGGAACCTCTGGAGGGTTGGTCCTGATCCCTCCTGCTTGCGGGGGTCGGAGAGAGCGCGCCAGCCCCTGCAGGTGGATCTTTTAGAAGATTTCCACTTGCATACTCGGATGAAATGAGGCTAAATTTGAAGTTGATTTCCCCCTTTCCATTTAAGAAATTTAAAAATGAAACTACTAGCTTGGACTAAGTTCAGTAGATCATGTCCTTTAGATGGATATCTCTTGAGTCTTGTTCACTCCCTCCCACCAAGCACTCATATCGCACGTACCTCACTTGACTACATCGCTCACATCACGTGTATTAGAGCGACTGCGCATTGTTCCCTTTGGAGAGTAGGCAGTCCCTGCAGCACAGACAGGTGTCTGCCTGGTGCACCTCCCTGTCGCGGGAACAGCGTCTCCTCTTCTAGGAACTGGTCCCCTTCCCACTCTAACCACGTGCTTCTTTAGGATCTACCACGCCTCCTTTGAGCCCAAGTCCAGGTAATGGCTGATGGGCCCAGGGGTGGCACTTGCCCCAAGCCAGGCCAATTACAGTCTTTTCTTGGAATTTTTATTTTAAACTAGAACTAGGGAAAAAAAAAAAAAGCAAGGCTCTTTCTGGTGGCAAAGTTATGACCTGTGACCCTTAGGAAATGCTGGAGGCCAGGTGTCTCGCAGTGGGAAGGGAGCCAGGCCACAGAGAGAGGAGCCCACACAGTCTAGTGCTGGAAAGACCAGTCCTCAGGGCACTCGACACCCTGCTTCCAGGAGCCCCCGCTGTACCAATGTCTTGTCTGCACTCTGTCTAGTTTTTTTAAATCTTATTAACCAGATTCTACTCTGAAAACATTTGGAAATATGGTAATGAACTTTTCTCTCCTCACTTCTTTGTGACCTTGCCCGGATCCAGGATCCAGGCGGAAGCATCTGTGGCCTGAGGCTGGGATGCTGAGACGCAACGAGAGAGAAAGACACAATGTTAAATAAGCTACTCTGAGAGTCAACTGATGTGGGTGCCAAAGCTTGTTTTCTTTTCTTTTTTTTTTTTTGAGCAAATCTTTTTCCTTTAGGAGGAAAAAATGTTTTTGAAATCAAAAAGCAAAGACCTGAAAAAGGGTCAGGATGGGGGAGAAAAAGAAAGGAAGAAAAACTTGCCCATAAAAATAGATTTCAGAGAGAATAGATAAAAAAAAAATTTAGTCATTTAATATATCTGTGTCTCAGCTTCCTCAGATTGGGATAATAATAAGAATGACCACATATTGTCGTTTGTTAGAATTACATGAGGTGAAATATTTAAAATACTGAGAACAGTGCCTGCTGCATAGACAACCTGCTCATTAGCTATTTATTATTATTAGTGTTGCTGCTGTTACTGTGTCTTCCTCATTCTGAGGGGAGAGACGGGCTGCTCAGCTGAGAAGGCAGCAGTCGGCTGGGTGAGTAGGGGGCAGTGAGGACTTCATAGTCAGGAGGGACCCTGTGGGTGGGCAGAAGTCAGTGCTGAGAAACGGACAGGCTCTGTCCCAGAAAGATGACAGGGACGATCATCTTATGGAAGCTGAGCTCAAATGATGTCTCTCTTTCCATCTTCAGGCTTCATTCTCAGGCAGGCTGTCTCGATGTGGCAGCAGAGATGGCCACTAAGAGCTCTTGTCTGACCTGTTGCTCACAGTGTTTTTAAAGAATCCGGTACCTCTTTAATGATTTCTCCAGAAAAACTCCTCACTCCATAATTAATAGGAAATTATACTGGATGTCATAGAAGCCTTTTCTTCTTAGTGATCTAAGGGGAAGTCCTAGAGTCAGGCACTTTGAGAAGCAGTAACATAATGAATATCGAAGCAATTTAAAGACATTACTTCATTTAATTCTCACAGCATCCCTATGATGTGTGGGCGATTATCCCCATCTACAGATAAAGAAACTGAGATTCAGGGAAGCTGAATACCTTGTTCAAACATCATTTATTTAGGAAGCAGCAAAACTAGCATTCAAATTCAGATACTTTGGATCTTACAGCCCGGATTTTCTTCTATACTCCTGTTTCAGTGATTAATTAATAAGAAAATGTAAATAGTATTTTATTATAAGAAATATACTTTCATTTTTCCTTTCACTTTTTTCTTTCATTAATTGTACTCATGTTTCATCTCATTCTTGCTGGCTTAATTACTCAGATAAAGGGAGGATAAACATGCTAAATATTTAAGATATGTTTAGATGATGCAAATATTATTGGATAGAATGTGAAAAATTAAACACAAGAATGCTGGTGATTAACTGTTTTTTCCCCCAGTCTTCTGGTCAGTATGACTTTGTGTAGATATGAAAAATCTTTACGAAAGGCCCACAGAGTACCTTTCAGATGCAAAATAAACCCAGAAACAAGTAGAGGTAGAAATATGTTTTTGATTATTAACAAGATGGCTGGTTGAGTGCTTAAAAAAATGGATTGTAAAGCATAAAAGATAAATCATAAAAGAATAATTCATGTGACTTTTTATAAGAAAATATGGAAAGTACTTTATCTATACTAGGGTATTACTAAAATTACTTTTCTAACTTCGTTCAACACTCAGTACTTCTAAAACTGGTAAGACAATTTAGTTTCTTTGAGGAAACAAGTTATGAAAATATATCCTCATGAAGAAGAAACACAGGGCTTCATTTTTCAACTCGTTTATCTTGTTGAAATCTGATTCAAACCCTTTCAGCACACAGAGACCATGGTCGCAGACACCGAATGGCTAAGATCTTTGAGTTACAAATGGGGAAAACCTGACTTAAACTTGGCTTGCCTAACTGCAAAGTCTAAGACTAGACAGCTGGATTTAGGACTCAAATGATGACATTGGGGTTTGGTTCTCTCTCTGTCTCGGGCTTCCTTTATGTGGGGGCAAGATGGCAGAAGCTGCTGTCGCTCCTACATCCTTTCAGGTTTCAGGGCCTGATCTGCTTCTTCAAACAACATTTTCTGAATCGAATCTCAAAGGCTTTGATTGGCTTAATCAATCAAAGGGTTACAGGGCATCCCGGAATCAGTCACTGTCACATCTCTGAAGCGAGTGTCAGCTTCAGCAGAATGTTATGGACCAAAAGTGGTAATGATGGAAGTGGTGGGGCTTCCCCGAAGGAAATCAGGTAAGGTTACCAGAAGGAGTATACAAGTACATTGGATGGCAGGAATATCAGTTGTCTACCACAGGCCCTGTGAAAATACCAGTAGACTGGCTAATTATGGAGCCTTGTAATCCGTGTAGTTTTGGGATTACTGTAGAAAACTGGGTACAAGGCCTAATGGGATGTGCTGATGGTCTATAATTTTCTTGAGATTAACTGGCCACAGATGGAACCACTCTGGCCCATAGAGTCTTCCTTTGGTCATTGGTAAGTCTCTGTGGAATTTCTGTATAGCAGTATAATTACTGTATTGTACGGATTCAGATAATAGTGGGCAGGTATGCATTTACAGAAAACAAGTAGGTCTATGAGGAAACATGAATGGGAAAAGATATTCACTGTGGACTCCACCTGGGAGTATAGGGGCAGGTGCAAAGATCTTTGTTTTCAAAGACCCAAAACCTCAGTGGGAAGGGATAAACGTCTCTGTTGACAGGGGACCAGGAATCATTTGCCTTGAAGGCTTTTTTCTCCACCTATCAACAACATTGGTTGTTTTTGTTGGATAAAACTTTAATACATATCTCTTTCATTTAACTTGAGCGTACATAAAATAACTCCATCAGGTAACCCAGAACCCAATGAACTTCTTAACTCAGTAACACACAATATACATCAGTGCCACCCACTGAATTGCTTGGTATTTAGGAAACAGTGATGAAGAAAAGCAGGCAATGGGTGTTGGTTCCATTTTGCAGAGGAAGAAATGAAAGCAGCATCAAATCACTCAGTTAATTAAGATCCCTTATATTGTGCTAGCATTGAAGATAATGCCAGGTTATCAGATATTATTTTAAGTAAATATCATTCACAAAATTAGAAGTTTAAAATAGGAGTGAGTAATAAAATAACATACCCAGCTGATAGGTGTTTTCCATCTGAACTGCAAGGCGAGAGGCATCATCATGCTGGCCAGGTTCATCCACGTAAGACACAGTACTCATCGAGCTAAAAGCAAGAGAGAAGACCAATTTCAATAGTTATTATAACAATAAGAACAAAACACAATGTTGCTTTCAGCAAAAATGTTACAAAGGTAAAATTTTCTCCAAGAAAATTTCAAGTAAGTCCCATGTAAATATCCCAGTGACATGTTTACAGTCTAAAACGACTTAGAGAGGGGAACATGAAGGTGTAGAGAGGTTACTTGGAACAGGTGTCAGTGTAGCAGGGGAAGCCCAGTGCAGTGCCTGGGGCACCTAGTTATCCAGAAAGTGTTCCTGGGTTGGGCTGTCTGTGGGGTAACAGACTACCTGTTTCAAAACCACTGGCAATTGCATCTCTACCACAGATGCAAGGGCTCTCTCCTCAAAGTGGACAAAGGTCACAAAAGGGGCTGGGGAATACATGAGGAAGCTTAAAACGTGGGGCAACAACTCTGTGTATACATGGGGTATTATACAGGGTTCACTATTATATGCACCTCACAAAATCCCTTTAGTAGAAAAAAGAAAAATGAGAAACTCACCTACATGGCGAGAGAAACCACAATTCACCCAACCTGTCGTGAACCAATAAGCACAATCACCCCTTTCAACATTTAGAAAGGGTTTGGGCTTGGTTACCAAGGTAATATAAGCTTATCCAGGAACAGGAGACCCAAGCAAGAAGAGCCCTTAATGTCCCTCCAGTATTACTTAATTCAACTTCATTCAGAGGAAATTCAACTGTCACTAATGGTCGTCTCAGGTCTCTACCCCAATTCTCCCCACCTGTGAAAATGGAGGTTAAGACAGATGTCATTTCAAAGGAGACGATACAGTAGTGTGTGTGTGTGTGTGTGTGTGTGTGTGTGTGTGTGTGTGTTCAGAGTGACCACTTTTCTAAGCAGGCTATGTTTTTGTCTTAAATGAGAAAGAGATATTTGTTCTTAATCTTTTGGGATTTTTTTTCTCTGCAAAGAGTTTAAAATCTTTAGTTCTCAGCTGTTTGGAATTAGTGAGCTTCTTGCAAATTGACATTTTAAGAAAATCGCAGATGATCTATTTTTTAAAATTCTTTAGTACAATGCAGTTTACACAATAAATTAAGGTTTACCCGCCCAGCCCAAGAAAGTGATGCAAAAAATTATGGCTGCTTTTTCATGGTGGATTTCTGGATTAGTGATTTAGTCTTCATTCATGTAACACCTGCTTTCCTCAATTTTCTGCTACGCTTTGAAGTAGCAACTGACTTCATTGGCCACATTGGCTGCAGGTGTTGTAGGCAAGACCAAAGATGACAGCTTCTGGTTAGAAACCCAGTGTTGCCTAAGCCCCTTGATTCTAAGATAAGCCACCCTGTCCCAATATTATATATGCTACTTTTAACTTTGCAAAACATTTCCCGTCAATGATCTCATTTTACCTTCACAATACCCTTTTAACTAAGTAAAACATTCATTATTCTACCCATTTCAGAGATACAGAGAATGAGGCAAAGGGCTTAATATACAAATAGGAAAGGCAGACTTAGATTTCAAATGTCCTATTTACCTCCCAGTGACAAGTTCACATAGGACCATGTCAGACAGACTGAAAATAAGGGCAATGACTACCCGAAGTAATTAATTACTGCAATTAAAACTTACTTGCACAGACATACCCAAGGTATTAATAAAAGCCCAATTTCTTTTCTGCTGAACACTATCTTAAAAACTCAAAGAAAGAGAAGTAGAGTTGGTACAAAACTCAGATTAGTGGAAATTAGAAGTCTAAGACAAAAAGCAGATAAGGATTTTTACAAAAAGTCCTCACTATTGCTTTATTTCCATGTTACTGAAGAATTGATAATCAGTGCAGGACTGTGTCATCTTATCAGTACGAAGTTGGTAACCGTCATAAAGACAGCTTAAAAAACCCACTGGCTGAAGATGCATGTGCAAATAGAAAGTTTCGCAGACTGGTTTTTTTTGATTTACTGACGATGATTTCGTTCAGTGCCTTTTTATTTCCACGGTAATCATGTAAACAGTGTATGCTCATTGTAAAAAGTTCAAAACATATAGAAAAGAATAAAGTAAAATTACAAAACATTACTAACCTCAGTGGTTATCTAATCTCTGTTAACATAAAAAACATTTTCAGACATGATTTTACATATGGGATCACATTATAGATACTTGGTTTTTTTTTTCACTCAAAAATGTATTATGGATTCTCTCTATGTTAATAAATAGTAATCTACATCAATATTTTAAATATCAAGACAGTATTTAATATATGAACATACTGCATTTTGTGTGTGTGTGAGAAAGATTAGCCCTGAGCTAACATCCATTGCTAATCCTCCTCTTTTTGCTGAGGAAGACTGGCCCTGGGCTAACATCCGTGCCCATCTTCCTCTACTTTATGTGGGACCCCACCGCAGCATGGCTTGAGAAGTGGTATGTAGGTCCGTGCCCAGGATCAGAACCTGCAAACCCCGGGCTGCTGAAGTGGAACGTGTGAACTTAACTGCTAGGCCAGTGGGCTGGCCAGAACATATTGCATTTTATTTAACCATTTATTCTCCAGGCCATTTAGGTTGTTTCTAATATTCCACTACTGTAAAGAAAACTGTAATGAACATTGCGGCAGGCACTGCCATTTGCTTTCCAATGTTGTCTCTTTCTTCCTTGGCAACAGAACCCTAAATTTGTGGGAATATTTCTCTTCAAATTAAAGACAAATTCTTGGACTTCTTTGGTGCTATTGTGGCCAAGTGGCTTATGATCCAATGAGGTGTGAGTGGAAGTTTTGGGTGGAAATTCTGAGAGAGCTTCCTTAAAAGAATGAATTCAACCAAGACGAGCCTGTTTATACCCTGCTTGATGACTGGAATGTGGATATGATGGCAAGTGCTCAGCAGCTATCTTGGGTCTTTAGATGACCTTATGGATTACAGATCAGAAAGATAGAGGACTAGGTCCCTGAACTACTTCTCTCCAGACTTCTTTTACATAAGAGAAACGAAATGTCTATTTTGTTTAAGCCACTCTTTTTAAAATTATTATAAGAAGCAGCAGATATAAATGATACAGAGTTTGCTACTTGGAAGTGAGATGCTGCAAGTAATAGAGGATGAAACTTGGCATTAGTTTTGTGGAGGAGATAGGGCTTTGGGCAGTAAAGTTTCAGATATTTTGCTGTAAACCTGCCCTCTCATATCATGCAGAAGGAGACTATCTGGGTAGTCTATTGCTTTCTGTACCTTGGAAGGTTGACCACGTATCAACCAAAACTGTAACTTCATGGAAAATTATAGGAAAATTTTACTTTTTTAAAATCTCTGTTTATGATATTTTTTGAAACTGAAGTTTTTTATGAAGCTTTTTGAAACTCTTGTTCCCACATTGAAATGAAAGTTATTGGAAAAAGGAAGAGATAAGAGTAAAGAAAAGAATAAGCTGAACAGAAAAAATAAGATATTTATTCCTTGAAAAAAGACGAAGGGAAGAGATAAAATATTAAAAATGCTTGCAATCTGGGAAAGTAGCATTAAACAAGATATGGCCTTGAGAAATTTTTATAAATAAAAGAGATCCTATATTTGAAAATTGGGAATTACCAATATCAGTTCAGAATAGTGACTTTTAGAAAAATTTTACATATTTTCTATTGATAAACAACTTTATTCAAGCCCTTTGGAATTTTTAAAGATAAAAATGTGAGATGCTTAAAAAGTAAATTTGTAACTTTAATTCCCAGTGCTGTACACCTGGCACAACACATTTCTTGGGTAGATGTTAAAACATTACAAGTGGGTGAGTTTCAGTTGTCCATGACCAGACTCTCTAGTTTAAAATAATAACCTGTCAAAATTCATGATCTCATTGCAAAGGGCACGCTGTAGTTGATTTTATGTTTTCAATGTGAAAAACGTTCTTGCTGTTTATGTAATCCATGAGCTTGCTGGCATTTATGGAGGAAAAAGATTTCAATTGGAAAATGTGTCCAAGAGAGTTGTAAAGTTTTAGGAAGGAAGGCAGATTAAAAGTAAATGCAGGAAAACTGAAAGTCTGGCATGAACTACTGGTGAAAACACTGAATAAATCAACTACCCTTATTCTAGGGAGAAGAGTAACAAATTTGTAACACAATTCAAAATCCAGTTACTACTTGGAATCATCTGTACCGTTGCTGAGCACAGACTTGGAATGAACCCGGCTGCAGAAATCGCTGCATAAAATTGTTCCATGATGAAACACTAACCCTCCTATATTGTGCCTTGTTGAGACTGGAACCATCCCATGCTAACCCAACAGCCTGTGTTCTGATTATGCAGAAAAGAGGCAAAAGAAAAAAATTAGCTAAGGAGTTGTTGGAATATGTTTATTTTTTCATGAAATTCAGTTTTCCCAAAAATATCTTACAAATTTGCTTGCTGATCATTCCTTGAATTACACAGACGTGTCTTATTGTTATGACTGTTAGAGACAGAAACAATAATTTCAGTTAAATCTCACCAGCCACAATACCATCTAATTATTATTGAGAATTCATTTCCAGACATTTTCATTGCCATTATTACTTAGAGGTTTTGAAGCTGCAGTAAGAGATAATATTTGAATGTATTTGAATGACCTTGGAGCCATTAATATAGATTACGAAGGTCAGAATATCATCTCTTTGTTCTATTTGTAACCATGAAATGCCTGGAACTACTATATTTTGAATGGTATCATTTAAGCATGCCTTTTTATTTATTTATTTTGAAATCTGTTACTAAAGTAATGTGCTGCCTCCCAGTGGAGATATTTCAGAGGGCACAGAGAAAAAGAAGGCTTTGGGGTATAAATTTGTACATTTGTTCTTTTGTTTTTTTCTTCATTCTTGAAACAAATATTTATAGCCCACCATGTGGCAGGCAAAATGAGAAGTACTGGGAATACAAAGGAAAACTAGAGCCCCTGTGCTGGAGAAACATCATGTGGAATACAAGATAAAATATGCACAGAAATGAACTTTCTTGGGAAACTTCCACCTTAAAACTGCTTTGGATATTTTTTCAAATATATAAATTATTATGAATATATTTATGCTGGTGTTAGTTGTCTGGTAAGGTAATTTAGTTTCGTGGCTATTTAGTTTATAGGAAGTGTACTGTAGGTATCTGAGGTATTTTACTCCCATTATTGGCTCCATCTTACCAGTAAGAAGAAGGTTATAATGGAAACAAAAGTCAAGATACAGTTTCAAAAAGGAAAGAGGTGAGAAAATGACATGATGTGTGTTCTTGTCACGTGTTATTGTTACATGAACCATGTAGCCTGTGAAAAATCCAGCTCTGATGTGACTGAAGATAGCCCAGGAAAGGCGACCGACAAAATGGAATAATTTTGAGCGTGCGGGCAGGAAACCAGAGTTAGTGTCTGAAGCCCTTTGAGCTAGTGCTCATCCAAGAGAAAGTCAGGTCAAGGTCAGGGCAGCTGATGAGACTTGCTGCAGCCCCTGGATGAAAGCAGAAGCTCAAGGTTGCATCACCGTTGGCAATCATGGGAGAGGCGCAATTGGGAGTGTGGGTGTCATGGTCACCTCTACAACGCTGTGGAGACCATCAAGGAGGAGTGCGGCCTAGCTCAACAGATTTTCAACACAAAGGAAAGTGTCTGTTTATTTGTTTGTTTTTTAAATAGACGTACAATGGAATGTTTCAGCAAGGAGATAAAAGTATACCTTGTTTTAGAAATGTGAACAAGAACTTTTCCACTTGCTATAAATGCATCATTTGCCTACATGGTGAAAGCCCTTAGTCACCCTGGATGTAACACACTCGTGGACTAACCTGTTTGTGAGCAAAAGAATCGCTTGTTCAGGCCATTATGAGTATAATGCAATCACCATTCATTCAACAGCCAAGAAATATTTATTGAGTGACTCCTATGTGCCAGGCACTATTCTAGGTCCTTGGGATACAATAATGGAAAAAACCAAATGAAATAAACTTAACTAAGATCTCTGCCTTTATGGAACTTTATTTTAGTGAGGAGAGACTGACAATAGACAATGAAATACTACACAAGTAAATTATACATTTACAGGGAAAGGACAGCTTAGCTAAGGGGGCTTAGAAGGAGATGGGGGAGAGGGTGCTGTTTGCAATTTTAAATAGAGTGGTCAAGCTAGGCCTCTATGAGCAAAGAATTGAAGGGGATGAGGAAATGGGCCATGTGGGTGTCCAAGGGAAGAGTGTGCCATGGGGAGAGGAGCACATGCCCGGGCTTTGAGACGAGAGGCTGCTTGGTATTTTTGAGGAAGTGTATAGAGGCCAGAGCAGCTGGAGCAGAGGGAGCAAGCAGGAATGTGGAAGAAGTTGAGGTTACAAAGGTATCAGGTAGCTAGGACATGTAGAGCTTAGTGGGCCACTGTGAAACCTTGGCTTTTACTCTGACGAAGCGAGAGCCTATAGAGAGTTTTGAGCAGAGGAATAACAAGATCCACTTTATATTTTACAATGATCAGTCCTGCTGTGTTGATAGCAGACCATAAGCTGGTATGTGTGAAAACAGGGAGAGCACTTAGAAAGCCATTATAGTAATCCAGATGAGAGATGATGGGAACTGCTCTGGACTAAACTGTGTCTCCCCCAAATTCATATGTTGAAGCCTTAACCCCCCACATGACTGTACTGGAGTCAGGGCCCGTAAGGAGGTGATTAAGATTAAATGAGGTGATCAGGGTGAAGCCCTGATCTGATAGAACTGGTGTCCTTATAAAAGAGGGAGAGACACCAGCGCTCTCTCTCCACCCGTGAGGGCACAGTGAAAAGGTGGCCTTCTGCGAGCCAGGAAGAGGGCTCTCCCCAGAACCCAACCAGGCTGACACCCTGCTTTCAGACTTCCAGTCTCCAGAACTGTGAGAAAATACATTTCTAACTTTTAAGCCGCCCAGTCTATGGTATTTTGTTATGGCAGCTCGAGTTGACTAATACAGAGATTCAGAGAGATGGTAGCAGTGGGGGTAGTGGTAAGTAGTTGGGTTCTGGATATATTTTCAAAGTCGACCCAACAGAATTTCCTGATGAATGGGAAGGAGGGTAGTTAGATGAAGAGTTGAATTGTGGGCATGTTGAGTGAAGTGAAGAGTCAACAGGCAGTTAGGTATATGAGTCTGGGGTTCAGGAGAGACGTGGGGGCTGGAGACATAAATTGGGGGGCATAACTCCATGTCTCAGTCACTAGACTAGAGGAGATTCCTGAGGGGATAGTGTAGGGGGAGGAGAGAAGAGGACAGGATTGCTCCCTGAGGCCCTGCTACGTTAAGAAACTGGGGAGAACCAGCCCTGATGTCCTAGCGGTTAAAGTTCAGTGTGCTCTGCTCTGCCCAGGTTTGGTTCCCGGGTACGGAACCACACCACTCGTCTGTCAGTAGCCGTGCTGTGGTGGCAGTGGCTCACGTAGAAGAACTAGAAGGACTTACAACTGGGATATGCAACTAGGTACTGGGGCTTTAGGGAGGGAAAAAAAAAAAAGAGATGAAGATTGGTGACAGATAGCTCAGGGTGAATCTTTCCCAGCAAAAAAAGAAGAAGAAACTGGGGGGAAGGGGAGGGGCCAGGGAAGAAGACAGAGAAGGAGCCCCCAGTCAGGTAGAAGGGAAACGGGAGAGTGTGGTGTCCTGAAGCTGAGTAAAGAAAGTGTCTCCAGGAGAAGGAGAGATCGGCAGTGACCAATGCGGTTAAGAGGTCAAGTAAGACGAGGACCGAGGACTGACCACTGGATCAGCAACGTGAAAGTTGTTATGATCTTGACAAGGAAAGCACCCAGAGCTCAGGGACAGAGTCTATTTTGTTCACAACTGGATCTTGAGCATCCAGCACAATGCCCGTAACCCAGGCAACAAAATGTGTTCAATGAATAGAAGAAATGACTCTGTGATACAGTCATTCTTCTCATTTTATACATAATATATAAGACTCAGAGAATATTAAATAGTAGCTAGTTAAGCAGAAGATCTGGGATTCACACATAGGTCCAGTTTGAATCCCAAGTTCCATGTAATAACAATAATTGATACTTGCTCTGTACCTAGATGTGCCAGGAACCGTTCTAGGTGTCTCCATGTATTATTTTAATAAATCGTCACCATGCTTCTAAACGACAATGACTATTTTTAACCCATTTTATAGAAGAAGAAACTGAGGCAAAGAGGGCTTCATAACTTATGCAAGATCAGCAGCTGGTGAGTGGCCAAGCCGGAACTTGACCCTGGCCAGTCTGTGCGGAGCCAGGCCTGTGAGCCGCTCCATTCTCCTCGCTGACTCTGCTGCTGCTGTGCCAGCCACTCCTTTGGAATCACTGTCTTAGTTTGTGAGGGCTGCCATAACAAAGTGCCACAGGCTGAGCTTAAACAAAAGAAGTTTAATGTCTCAGAGTTCTGGAGGCTAGAAGTCTGAGAACGAGGTGTTGATGAGGTCGGTTCCTTCTGAGCGTGAAGGAGGGATCTGTTGCAGGCCTCTCCCCTTGGCCTGTCGATCCCTCTTCTCCCAGTGACTCTTCACATGGTCCCCCTCTATGCATGTCTCTGTGTCCAAGTTTCCCCTTTTTATAAGGACACAAATTATGTTGGATTAGGACCCACTCTAATGACTTCATTTAAACTTAGTTATCTCTTTAAAGACCCTGTTTCCAAATCAGGTCACTTTCTGAAGTACTGGGGATTAGGACTCCAACATTCAAATTTGTCAAACTAACAAATACTTTCATGACATTTGTAAATTCTAGGGTCAGCCAACCCCAGATGATTTGCTCTGTCATCAGGAGTTGTGACAATCTGGCAGTCAATTTACCATACCAAGCCTCAGTTTCCTCAATACATGGGGACAATAGAGCAGACACATACCTATTTTTTCTAACGAGTGTCAGATTTCTATGCTGAATGGCTGTATCAGTTTTTATTCTCACTTGCCTTTCCAACACTCAGTATTATTCTCCCTTCTTATATTGTGCCGTTCAGATGGGTGCAAAATAGTATCTTGTTGTCTTAATTTGCATTTTTCTCATTCCAAGGGAGTTCAGGCCCCGCTTCATATTCTGCTTTGCCATTTGGGTTTTGTTTCTGCAAACTGCGATTCATCTCCTCCGATTATTTTGTAAAGTTGTTTTCTTGTATTTTTACTGCTAACATGCATAATTTAAAAATATATATATATCTTCTACCAGCCTATTATCTGTGTCTATTGTATCCTTTGTTGAACAGAAATGCTGTTTAATTGTAGTTATATTTATCAAGGTTTTTTTGCTTTATGGTTTTGTGTTTTCATTTTGAGATCTTGTTTAAGAAATCGTTCCCTACCCGTAGAACACAAAGATATTCTCCTGTGCTTGCTTCTATTAGCTTCATAGCTTTTTCCATATTTCCACCTTCCATCTGGAGTCTGCTTATGCAAATGGCGTAAGGTAAGGATCCAGCTTCATTTTCCTTCATATAGTGAGCCAGTTTTCTCCCAGCATCATCTATCAAAAATCTATCATTTCCCCATTGTTCATTTATTATGTTTCCATATATTCATAGGTCTACTTCTGAAGTTTCTATGTGTTCCATTGGCCTTTTTGTCTATTCCTGTGTTTATCATTTTTACTTTCTACAGCTTTGTGGTATAGCTTAACATCAGACAGGGTAAGTCCCTCCTCTATGCTCATTCTTCAAACTTAACTTAGT
Source organism: Tapirus indicus (assembly GCA_031878705.1). NCBI lineage: Eukaryota > Metazoa > Chordata > Mammalia > Perissodactyla > Tapiridae > Tapirus > Tapirus indicus. The sequence continues at coordinate 5,644,699 of CM062922.1, read as the reverse complement.
TACTGGGATTTTGACTGAGATATATTGAATTTGTAGATTAATTTGAGAAGCATTGGTGTGTTTATTGTGTTAAGCAGTTTCATTTATGGATTATCTCTCTATTAATTCAAATCTTCCTCAACATGAATGCTTTTACCCGGGCTCACATTCCCAGGGCAGTTTTCACAAAGATGCCGATGAAGGATTGTGTACAAAGATGTGCCACATGGCAATGCACTCCTTGGCAGGCAGTGAAAGGCCATCTGGGCATCCATCCCCAGAGAAACGGATGAGAACATGTGTGATGGATGTATATTAAGGACTACAATAAGAAGCAAAGAGCTAGACATCTATGAGTAAATATAAAAAATAAACATGTTGAATGAGATCTGTGAGATTGGGAAAACAAAAGGAGATTTATAGCACAATACCATTTATGTAAGTTAAAAAGGTCTATCTTTGATAAGCACTTGTTCTGTATGGTTTTATGAGATGGTCAGTCAGGTGCGGCCACAAGAGGAGACAGAGGAGAGGCGCAGGAACGTGGAAAACACGCCACGTGGAAAAACACCGGGGTGGTCAGGGAGCAGAAGAGAGGAGCACGGGGAGCCAGGGCTAGAGCCTTTACTGGGGTTTCTGAGGGAAAGGCAAGGCGGGGGTGGGGGGTGGACAGTCTAGGATGGGCTAGTTTGAATAACTTTGGGGGGTTCTGAGCTGGAGGAGAGGTCCCTAGTTGCCTGGTCCCTGGCCCTGGGATGATGAAGGCAGAGGAATGTTGCCTCCTGGGGGTGCAGCCTGACAGAGGAGGGCTGGCTGCGTGCTGATTAGTTTGCATATCAAAGGTGAACTTGGCTATCCTCGGAACTGGCTAGACTCGGGTGGGGGGCAGTCTCTCCCCAGCCAAGAAGGGTTTTTTAAGATGTCAAAACATCATCATACACAGAGAATAAAAAATACAAACAATACATTACTTAAATATGTATCTTCCTGTAGTATATGTGGTACTGTGTGTGTTAGAGAGGGTGCCTATTGGGAGAAGAGAGGGAGAGTGAGTATGGGAAGGAGGGGATGGTCAGAAAACACGAGAGGGACTTGCCCATACTGGCGACGACAGCATGCTGTGAATGAGGAATATCTTCAACTCAACTCTGTCCCTGAGATCCAACTAAAAATAAACTGGGAAAATAAAAATATCTTCTCTACTCAACCCACAGGGTTTTTCTGAGAATCATATGGATACTGTGTGTGAAACAGTTTAATAATCTATCAAGTACAACATAATACTAGTTATTACTGTGGATTAACTTAGGATCATGGCCATTTCTGTTTTCTGTAGCTTCTCTCTCTTTGCGGGGAAGCTGTACCTCAGCCGATCTTGTTGGGGGCCTTAGTTTGATTTAGACGGCAACAGGACTTATCAAAATGAGGAGGCAGGCCAGGCAACATCATTTTTCACTGCACACAAGCAGTTCACAGTAGATAGGTTGGAATCACAGAATAAATTCATCACATTTAAAATTATTTGTTCACTGTCTTTTCCACCAGATTTTAAACTCCACAAGAGCAGGGATTACTTCTTTGCGGCCCACCGCCTAGCCTAGTGCCTGGAATGCACTCACTGGTCAATAAATATTTATTTTACTTGAAGTAATGAGTGTAATCTTTTCTGTTTTGTGGAAAAATAAATTACGAGGTAGCTCTGAGTTAACCTGAAAAACGAGCTTCTCCGGGATAGAACCCGCCAGTTCTTCACCGTTATGTGCCTACCATGTGGCACAAGAGCTGGCACACAGTGGAAGCTCAATAAAACCTGAATAAATGAGTCAGTGAGAGAATACAGTGTGACCTGACTAGGGTGCTAGCCGCCATCAGCGGGTTCAGGCAGAGAGCTGTGGGATCCATACTCCAAGTCCTGGTAACACGGCATCACTGTAGTTTTGGTTTGAGGCAGAAGAGAGACTTTTTAGTCCCCAACCTTAGGCCTGACCTCCCAGTGGAACTACTGGCCTCAGAGAAAATAAGCCTGGATCTCGTGTCACATTATCCTGGGGAAGTAACCTAACCTCAGGCTTCTGTTTCCATTTAAGAACATGAGAGCAGTGCATCTGTTCACATGCTGTCCAAAGGCCGCCAAGGGCTGAGCCTTCAACAAGACAGATGTCATTGTAAATACCTGCTCTTACCCAAGGGTGGGAAACAGAAGGTTCTGGCGAACGAATCGAAGAGTTTCATTAATGCCTGTTACACGTAGATTGCCAGTTTTCAGGGAATGAGAACACCTGACTATGAACAAAAGCCTGTTTTGCCACCTGCTAATTCTACAGCCTTGGAGACTCAGCCTCTCGAAGGATCTGTTCCTTCGCCTGTAAAACGGAGATGACAATAGCACGGGCCTCGTGCAGAGGTCGGCAAACATTTCTGTAAAATGCCATAGAGCAAACGTTTTGGGGTTCGAGGGCCCTATGGTTCCTGTTGCAACTACTCAGCTCTGCTGTCATGCTGTGAAAGCAGCCAGAGACAATCACAAATGAATGGGCATGGCTGGGTGCCAAGAAATATTTACAGATACTGAAATTTGAATTTCTTATAATTTTCACATGCCAAAAATATTATTCTCCTTTTGATTTTTTTTTCAACCACATAAAAACCATACTCAGCTTGGGGACTGTACGAAAAACAGGTGGCCAGTTGGATTTGTTCCCTGGACCACAGTTTGTTACCCCCAGGTACAGAACTTCTATGAGACTTAAATGAGGTCACAGTGAGGGGTCAATAAATGTCAGCTGTTACCAGCCTATTACTATCAATTATTTATGTGAAAAACAAACAAAATTCAAAATCATAGATGAAGTATGATGACAACCATGTAGGTATGGAAAGAAATACTCCAACAAGCTAACACTTACGATGTTGGGAATAGTAAGATCCAGCTTAAAATGTTTCTTTCTTTAAAATAAAACATAAAACTTACATTATAATGAAAGCATAATTTAAATAAAAAGACCAAACCCTAAAAACAGTTAACAATAATTATATTGAATATAATTTCAGTCTTCCTTTCACAATTCAGAAGGCCTTCGGAGGATATCTTTTATGCCCAGGGATCAATGGTAAGCGTTAGTTACTATGGTAGAAGCTGTGGACATAGACACCAAGACTGTAGGGCTGAATCTGTGCTGATCTTACACCACACCAAGAGGCTGCTTTCCAAGTAGGTCTACCTTCTACTCTTCTTTGCCATCCTTATCAGTGTGTTTACTGATAAAGGCAAATAAATCCACAATCTAATGAAAGAGACAGACAAGAAAACAGCCAAATACAGCAGGAGCAGAAACAGAGAGCATCCAACTCAGTCCAGAGGTGGAAGTGGTTGTGGTTGGGTAGTTAGAGCTCCCTGGAGAGGCGGAGATGGAGCTAAATTCTGAAGGAGGAGAAGGAAGCCAGAGTGTAAGAAGAGCATTGCTGTCAAGGGTACCCCACGGGAAAGCAGCTGAGGCAAAGGCTGAGTCAAGGTGGAGCACTGAGGGACCGTAAGCGTAGAAGTTGAGTACGGCAGGAGAGTAGGATGCAAGCAGGCCGGTGGGGAAGACAGTGCTAGAGAAGTAGGCCAGGGTCTGTGGACCCTATATACCATACTCATGAATCAGGACTGCATCCTAGTCATTAAATTGTTACCTGACCTGTAAGCCTCAGTTATTTCATAGTAAAATGGTAAGAATGATATCTACCTAGTAGGATTATGCTGGGAGATTAAATGAGATAATGTGGTAGGTCCTCAATACACTTCAGGATATGTTTTATACTGTTGAAATTGATCTATTAAAAAAATTGTTGGGCCGGCCTGGTGGCGTAGTGGTTAAGTTCGCACTTTGCAGCCTGGAGTTTGCGGGTTTAGATCCCTGGTGCCGGCCCACGCACTGCTTGTCAGCCATGCTGTGGCGGCGTCCCATATAAAGTGGAGGAAGATGGGCACGGATGTTAGCCCAGGGCCAGTCTTCCTCAGCAAAAAAGAGGAGGATTGGCAACAGATGTTAGTTCAGGGCTGGTCTTCGTCACACACACAAAAATTCTTTTGAAATAACTTTCAAATGAAAGATACACACTTTTCCATAAAACATTGCCATTTCAAAACAAGGCCTGCATTTGACAGCCAAAAAAAGCTTTCAGAATTTTTCCACTAGTTGAAGACTCCTTTCATGAAGGAGAATCACCCATACAGTCTGGTCCCAGACAGTGATGAAGACAATGGAAATGAAGAAGGAGTTAGAGTGGGGGAGGCAGCCTCCTAAATGGCCTCGCGTTGCAAGGATACCTGGAAGCTGTTCATTTGCTATTTAAGAAAAAACAAATCACAAATAGAGTATCCATTCTGAATGTTTTGTTTGAGAGTCCAAGTTTCTAACTTTGAAATATATCAAAATAATTATCACTTAAATGTATTTGTTAGTGAAAAATCTATCCTAATGTGTTGGTAAAACTATTTTTGTATTCTTGTTACTTTTAATTTGTATTTATACTTCATCAATAAAAAAAGAATGATCTCTAATTCCTTAAATTTGGCCACATTCTGATTTTATATGACTTTCTAATTTGCTTTGAAAGGGAAGAGGTAAATGAAAATTATGCAAATAGCTATGACAGCTTAGTCTTTGGATGAGAACAGTTTTTTTTTTTAAATTATGGGAACATGATTTACATCAGATTATAAGTATTTTCTTGAAAAAAGTAGAATTAAAGCTAACAACAATTTTAAAGTAATTTAAAAAAGGACTCTTAGACTTAAAATATTGGAAATAGTAGCCAAAATGGGTTAGGGTCATAAGCAAATGTTACAGAGGTTAATTACCCTCCCAGCTGTACTTCTGACATGTTGGGATTCCTACTCCTTTATATTTCCTACCTGTAACAGAGAGAGATTGTATTTATAATCCACAAACATCCAGGGTTGGAAAGTGGAATTTTAAATAAGTGCATCAACACACTCTGAGACTAGAAAGATTCGGTTTCAGAATTCTGATGCAAATCTATTCCAGCTCTTCTGGTCTCTGTTCCAAAGGACACACAAGCTCCTCCTTCCCAACCACGGGGATTAATATGCTTCAATCCCCTGGAAACTGTTAAGGGGAAAGTCTATTTATAAGTTATTTGACCTCTGCATCGGATAATTTGTTTTGTTTTCTTCCCAATGGCAGTCGAAAAGAATGCCATGAAAGGATTAAAAATTGACTCATTTCTTTAGGAGAGCAAATGCAATATTTAGCAAGAGCCCAAAATGTACTTATTACCCTTTGACCCACTAATTATACTTCTGGGAAGAAAACAGAGACATTATAGAATGAAAAAGAAAAAAAGTGGAAACAAACTTAAAATGCCCAATAATTGGGGCATGGTTAACTAACACAGAATTACAAACTGACAAAATATTATGCAGCCATTTAAAAGGATATGAACAAAGACTATGAAAACACATTACACAATTTGTATAAAATAATGCTAAATGCATTGTATATGTATAAATTGATTACAAAAATGCAAAAACTATGTATTTATACAATACCGAGGAGAAGAATTCAAGAGACGTGTCAGAAGTCCCTGGTCCGCATTGCATATGGCGTTTCTTTTGAGCAGACGATTTTTTGGCTAGTCTTTGAAATAGTAAAAAATGCCGCTGGGATCAACATATCACCTAAGTTTTCTGACTCTCGTTTTCTTTCTTTTTTTAAATATGGCCCCAAAAGATGACCGGAAGCTTTTGCTGGCCCATTTTCTCCCTTTTTATGTGCCAAGGAAAATTTGTTTTTCCTCCTGATAAACGCTATGAACCTGTTTATTCAAGCATTGACCTGAGTCGTCGGGGTCGGGTACTCACCCCTGGGCGCGCCGGCGACCTTCCCTCGGCCGGGAGTCACGGCTGCGCAGGGAGGACGCGCTCGGCCGCCTCAGTGAACCAGCCGCTCCGCCTTTAGCGAGGTCTGACGTCATCATAGCCTCCGGGAGAAAACTTGTGAAATAGCAAACGAGAGATCTGAAAACACTTTAGTGTAACACCGAGACTCATTCTAAATAAAGCACACACATACTTTCTCCACCGTATTTGAATGGAGAAGCGAGGTTTCCTTAAGAGCGATATTTAGTATTTGTTGTTATTCTCATCAGTACAATTGGAAATATGATAACTGATAGCTTTTATTTGTGCAATAGTATACTTAATTCACATAAGCAGACGTTAGGCTGCAGCAAAAATGCTTAACTGTAGGAGAGGTTAAAGTCACTGGGAGAAGACAGCCATGTGTAGAAGAAAGAAGTCCCACACCAGCAAGCAATATTTTTTATTGCCTCTCCTAAATCTAATCTTGATTAAAATTTGCTAATTAACATTTGTTGTTGTTGCTGTTACTTTAAAAATTAAAAGTAACTGTCTTCCCCAAAGGGTAGTTTTTTCAAGCAACAGTGATTTATTTTGTAAAGAGCAAATAAGACGTGTGTGTGTGTGTGTGTGTGTGTGTGTGTTTGTGTGAGAAGACCAGCCCTGAGCTAACATCTGTTGCCAATCCTCCTCTTTTTTTTTTTTTTTTTGCTGAGGAAGACTGGCCCTGGGCTAACATCCGTGCCCATCTTCCTCCACTTTATATGGGACGCCGCCACGGCGTGGCTGACAAGCAGTGCGCCTGTCCGCGCCCGGGATCCGAACCTGTGAACCCCAGTACACCGAAGCGGAGTGTGCAAACTTAACCGCTACGGCACCAGGCTGGCCCCCAAATAAGACAACTTTTAACGAAGCAGTCTTTTGGAAAACCTACCTCCTTCTCACAAATGCTTAAGAAGCTGGTAGTAGGAATGGGCTTCCCAGAACTTGGACGATAACGCTGCTGCCTACAGACTCATTCAGACGTTCATTTAAACGATTCTATACTCTGTAAATCTGAGCGTCCTAACAAGGGGACCCCGTGTAGACAGAAAAACGTAGAACTGAAACAGAGTCCCTGCCTTCGAGGGGCTGGCTGTCGGGTGGGAAGGGCGGCAGGAACACGCCCAACAACCCCAGCGTGATGGGTGTCAGGGCAGAGAGGGGGCAGGGGTTCGGAGGGCACACCGACACGGCAGATATTGTGTCAGGACGGGGGCACTGTGGAGTGTGAGTGTGCCTGTGTGTGAGTGTGTGCCTGGGATGTGTTATCACTCTGGGAGCGTGCCTGTGTGCACGAGCACAAGGGAGTCCCCGTGAGTGTGAGGCTGTATGAGTGAGCGTCTGTGTACACGAATGTAAGCGTGTGCCTGTGTGAGCACCTCTCTGTGCGTACCTGTGTGTCTGAGTGAGTGTGTGCTTTGTGTGTGAATGTGCGCGCCTTTGCGTGTGATGTCTGTGTACTGAACGTGTGAACCTGTGTGTGAGCATCTGTGTGTGTATGAGCGTGTGTGTGTCCGTATACATGAGTGTGTCTGTATGTATCTATGTGTGTGGACAGGACATGCTGAGCCTGATCAAGTGGCTCATCCGGGTTCTGTTCCAAAGTGACACAGACGGACCCCGGCGGGCTCACCTGTTTCCAGAGCCGCCCCGCGGGCCAGTGTTGGCACCTGAGGTCCCCAGGGGACATGGCCGCCTGGGGGATGCCAGCCGACCTCAGGGAGACGGCTCAGGACTCGCGATGCTCCAGGGCATCACCCTGAATCCCAAACACGCAGGCGGGGGTGGAGGTGGGGGACAAAGGCCAGGATCCACTTCCAGTTCCCAAATTTGGGGCCACTTTTTATATGTTGGGGGGAGGAGGAGTTGTAAGGCGTCAGAGGGGTCGCGGCGAAGGCGGGCTACTTCTCAACACATGGCCCCCCCCCCCCGTTTGGAGCCCCGCGACCCTCTCTCTTCTCCCCTCCTGCCCGACGCGCTGCGGAGAGGGCCACTTACCTACAGCAGGGCTGGAGCTGCGGGCTCGGCCGGGGGCCTCCCGGACCTCGGGCTCGTCCGCCGCGGGACCGCGCGGGGCTTGGCTCCCGGCTTCCAGGCCTCGCTCCGCCTGCGGCTACGCACGCCCCCGCCTGGACTCCGCGACCGGTCTCCAGGGTGACCTCAAACAGAGTCCTCGGCCAGCCCCGGCCGGACACACTAGCTGCCTGGTCCTCTGAACCGCCCTGAGGATGTGAAGAATCTAGTGGTACCGCTCAGAGGGGCCGCCCAGAGCCTCGCTGCACCCTGGGGTGGCCGCGGGCTGGAGGGGAACCGGTTCATCCCGGAGCGAGGAGGACAGCCGGGACTCCAGGCGCAGCCCAGGGAGCCCCCTCCAGCTCCGGAGCTCCTTCTGCCCGCAGGTGTCGGGGCGCGAGCCGGGAAATCCGAGGCGAAGAGAAGGGAGGCAGCCCCTTCCCGTCCCCCGCCCGCTGCGAGGCGCAAGGTGGAGAGGGGGGTGACAGCTGAGAGCTCGCAGCGGCCCGACACGGGCAAACAGCTCTAGTGCTATTCGGTCGTCCCAGCAACTCTGCAGCAAGGGCTGCTCTCCCTTTACGGATTTAGGCGATTGAGATCCTAAGACCTTAACTCGTACGCCCGGGGCCCCGGAACTCGCCGGCTCCTCTGTGCGTTACAAACGGGCTTCTTCCTTTCCCCTAACGCCACTCTTCCCAGCCCGTAAAAGTTTAAGGAGCTTTGAAAAGGAGGCTGTTTGGGGTCGAGGACTTACCTGACATAATTAATAGGCCCTTCCTGCTTAATAATTATCCCCCTCTTAACCCCTGAGCCCGCCCCCCAACCCAAAGCAAACAAAACCACACCCCGAAGGGCCCCTCCTGGAGGGAGCATCCCTGGAGACAGAGAGACGACAGCGCCCCTAAGCACCTAGCCTGGCTCTGTCGGGTGATGAGCGCTCGGGGCATCAGCGTTAGCTGCGTTAGCTGACAACAGCGATACATCGGGATAACGGCAGAGCCTGTGAGGGGAAGGGTAGTGCTGGAGAAAGAGCATTCAAGGTTTCTGGCCCATCCCAATCCCCATTCACAGAAAGATAGGACAGGGAAGGATTGTTTATTGAATATCCACTGTTATTCAGGTAGGAACTGTTAGGTGACTGACAAATATTCTCTCATATAATCTGTTCAGTGGCCCTATAATAAGGGAACATTAATTCCATTTTTTTAAAGAAAAGGAAACTGAAGAATCACTAAGGAACATGCTCAAGTCTACAGTTAAATCGTCGAGCTGGGATCGTCCAGCTCCAGAGCCCTCGCATTCCCAAGGGCTTTGCCCACCTTGCCGCGCCGGTCCCCCGCCCCGAACATGCAGTGAAGTTTCCGGAAATGTGGGTAAAATTTTTAAGAGGCTGGTAATGAAAGAAATTCACAACTCAATTTATTTTCATTTATTTTCCAGAAAAAAAAATCACATTTAAATAACAACTTACTCAGATATTTCATCTTGTTCTCATGTATAATTAAAGTTTGTTCTGAAATGGGAACTCTCGTTGCAGTACCGCGGCCTGATAAATAATTGCATATTCAGGATTTTGTGAAATGGGTGATTGGGAAAATTAGGAAGGAAAAAACACTTGTAAAAATCATTATTTACAAACAAATGATATCCACACCTTTTCTAACTTATAAGGCAAGTAACATTAAAATGTTCCATGATTATCTTCAACGAGTCACTGCTACACATTCGTATCACGATTGCTCCACAGAGAGCTTGATTGCTGTTCTGTGAAGGAACAAGCCTTTGCTTCTATGGCTGGATTTCTCTCGAGCACAGCACAGAAGCAGTAAAGCTTTCATCACAGACACAGCAGTAACAGCTATGAGAATAAAGTACTCTCTGTTGAATTACACGTGTAGGAAAAAATGCCAGGCATCAACATTTTAACTAAATTTAAAAAGTATACTTAAGTATTTTAACTCATAATTCCTTTTATAAATATTTTATGCCCAAGGTATTTTGTGAAATTATATACTCCATACAAGGTCATAAAGAAATTCAGTTTACTTTTTGCTACAAAGGTCATGGAGAATTCTAAATAAAGGCTACAACCAAATCAAATTAAAGAAAACACTAACAGCATTTTCCTTAAGAAAGACAATTGACTGAATTTTGTTACCTTTAGAAACACAGCAAAATTTCTCTGAGATTCTTTTCCTAGTTTCTCCTATTGTAAAAGTACAAAAAAAAAATTAATGCCTTCCATTGCCACTTAGTAGGCATGAAAATTAAAATTTGATCGTTTCATTCATACAGATCTTTTCCTATACAAAGTGAAAATTTAAAAGAAGTTCTTTGTATATTGAAACCCAATAATATTCAAACAGTTTAAGAAGCTGGCTCTATAAATTACTGCTCAGCCTCTAGTGAAGCCCTGCTCATAGATAAGATCAGCTTATCGTCACACCAACACTTGGTTTTTTTCAAGAAAAAGTATCCAGCAGCAGTTTTGCAACTCCTTTAGATTGAGACAGAGACAGAGAGAGATCAGACAGTAGCCAATCTCTTTCATGCATATTCATTTAACAAAGCAAGAACTAAACACTGACCTACAAATCAACACGGTTATAAGAATGATCATCCCAGCATCTCATAAGAAAAAGAAAAAAATCTGGCTTTGTACCTTGGGACAATGATCCTGGAGTTAGTCATTTGGTGTATTATTTAACACAGCTTGAAGTAATGATACATGAATAACACTAAGCATTTGCTTTGCCCCCCACCTCCCCAAAAAGGAAAGAAAATGTCAATGAAGTAATATACATACAACTAAATGAGTGAGAAGGAATTAACGTTTGCATGATATATGCATTCACTGGAATATTTTAAAACGATAAATAGTTTATGATCTATCAAGCTAATATGAATTCACAACCTCTGAATGAATTAAAAATTGAACTAAGAGAAATACAAAAGGATTCCGCTTTGCCCTTTTTTGTCTGATAACAGTTTACTCAGGAATTTTTTAAAGGAACTTGTTGATTTTGTGTGAAAGCAATTGATTTGCAAATTAAAGCAAAGCAAAAAAGAACTGTGAAGTGCTCATTAACAGAGTGTAGGGTCCCATAAAATCTATGCTGAATAGTGCGTTTCTCTTAGCTTTAACCAAAATATTTTTCATATAATTTATAACAAGATTATGTAAAAATGCTGTTGATCTACCATGATTCAATTTCTTAAAGCTGTTTAATAAAATATTACCAAATAATATTTGGTAATTAATTCCACTCTGCAAAGAATTTGTACTATTTCAACAGACAGTAGCCTGATGTGCTGGTCATAGGTGCAGATCTTAAAAATAATACTTAAAAACATAAAAATATTAAAGCAATTTCATTATTTTGTTTTGAATATTTTAGGTGGTAAAATTAAATTCACTAAGATATACTAATGAAATTTAAAGTAGATACTGATTCATTTGAAATGGCAGGAATTTCTCTTAAAGTTAAAACAAAAACCCAGAAGAATGTTTTCAAAGCATTCCTGGTTATATTATTTGCAATTGTTGAAAGATATGTAAATTGGTGTTAAAAGAAAATTTTTCTAAAATTTCTTCAAGGTGTGTTTAGGGAAAAAAAAGTGTTTTCCCATTCCTATAACTTTCTTAAGCTTCATTAAAACATTAACATTTGTTGTCAATGTCTAAGGAATGGGCACTACGGTATAGAATCATTTATTTTCAGACCATAACGAACATTTGCCAGAACCAGTAGATCTGAATATGATTTGGAAAATACTGGAATATAGGTGAATACAGTAGGAGTATCCTTTATTTATTTTCTTTTAGACATTAAGGGACACATGAAAATATATTTGCTTTTCACTGAAACATCTTTTCTCTTCAGATGAAAGATGTATTTAGAACAGGCAAGGTACTCTCTAGGGATAGAAGGAGGCAATCAGAAATACCATAAATCAAAGGAAAAATAACTTTAGAAATTAACTTAGAGGATAAATTACTATACCCATGGTGAATGTCAACAAGGAAGTGCTTTCTCTCACAGGAATACTCATGTAGGACAGAAATCAGACACTGTACATGAGGGACAATCTAGAGTTTGACCATGGTCAACTCACTGGACCCCAAAATTTGACATTCCTTCAAAAATGATATTTAGGTTTCAATTAGATATTAAAAATGCAACTCTAGCCTATAGAAAATGATGGAACATCAAAGCGATGACACAAGAGAAAGACTAGTGGGTTTTTGTTGTTGTTTGTTTTTAATATTTGGAGACTTAAACGCTGTACTCCCATTTCATTTTTCCTCCATACATTCCATGCATGAAGTCATGTAACGGTAGCCATTGTTTAATTTGTGGGTGAGTGAAGGGCATTTATATGCTGTTTGCCAAATGAAAAAAAGGAAAGGAGCCGGAAGATACAATGAAGCTCCAGAAAGAAGTGCACCCAGTAAAAGGAGGTGGGCGGGCCATCAGAACGGTCTCTTATATCAAAATAACACGGGTTGATTTGTTCATTCATATCAACAACCTTTTAACTCATTGCAAGGAAACATCATGTTTACTTATATTAACTTTTAAAGCAATATTTAGAGATCATCCTCATTTTGATATCAGAGAAAAACTGTGCTTCCGCTAAAAAAAAAGTGCTCATGAGAAAACCACATAGCAAAATGAGTGCATTTAGATTGAATGGGATTTTGCTCAAATGCATAATCTTTTGGGAAAAAGAAAGCTTAAAAAAGAGAAAACCCACAAACTCATCTCCTTAGTACATAGCTGCACATTTTACTGTGTTATTCAATGTAATTGACAGCCTGTGATTATTTTGGGGAAAGAAAAGCAAAAATAAACACAATTGGTGCAACCCTTTTGGAATGACAGGAGTCCCCGCTTATAAAGCATCCAATTCAAGGGCTTACAAAACAAACAGGGTCAACTCACGAGTTAGAGGTCTGAGTGTCCCTTGCAAGGTGGGAGACATTTATTAGGACTCTGTATTTAGAATGAATGACAGCTTGCAACCTCCCTACTGCTTCTTTTAATCTTTTGAGACATTGACAAAAAGGACAGAAATATGAAAATGAGAGAATGCATTTCAGGCCACTTTGAGACTGAGATAGCGTAACAAGAGAACTCTAAGGAAAAGATAGGATTTTCCTAGAAAAAGCCCTCTAACTTTTTTTAAGATTGGAGGAATTGAAATGGAATGAATGAAAAAATAAACTCATTAGAAAAATGGTATTCAACTTACAATTTAAAGTTAAAATCTTAGTCAGAACTAAGAAGGACCTGACAGATCTATGGGAAAGTGAGTCTCAAATTTGGGGTGCTTGTCAAAATACTTATTCCTAAGCCCTATCCCTAGAGATTTATTTATGCAATATAAATTTATTGATGCCTACTATCTTCCAGGCTCCAGGAATATAGTGGTGACTAAGCCAAAATCACTGCGCTTTTAAAATAAATGATAATATGAGTGGCTCACAAATCACGCTTTGAGAAACATTCTTTTCCAACAATTTTACTATTGCATTTATTCTTATTTTGATACTAATTTTTCATAGCACCTTTTACCTTGGTATTCAAATGGAATATGTATAATGAAATAAAACAGAAGACTTTATTTCCTAGAATGAACAAGCAAAACAAGTCAGGGTCTCCCTCTGCAGATGAGATAACTGAGTTGCTTCCAGCTGCTGTGTCACTGGGCAAATTAATCTGTCTAAGCCTCGATGTTGCCATTTGTAAAATAGGAATTAAAAAGAGTAACTGCAACTTTTGGGTGGATATAGGGATTAAAGGAGCTAATAGCTGTAGTGACTTGTATATAGCAAGCACTCAAGTAACTATCAATTTTTACTGTATGTCAGCCAATTACTGTGATCGTACAAGTTTCCCTGTAAAGCCCCCAAAGGTGGATATGAGTCAAGTAAAATCATGGAACTTCAGAGGGGGAAGAAACTTTACAGACCACTGATGTGTCATCACAGTGTTTAAACAGTGCTCTGGGGGGCTTGGATTTAAACTGCTGGAGGAACTCCTTCATTGCTTTGAGCTGTTTTGCCTAACAGGATTCCATGTGCAATTTTAGTAGAAAAAAGTCCTGCTCTTAAGAAAAACTAGAAAACCATTGGCGACCCCAATCCCTCATGCTAAAGATGAGAAATTGAAAAGGGCAGTGACTTGTCCAAGATCACATGGCAGGAGGTTGTGGTAGAGCTAATGTAGTTACCAGGCTTCTTTGAAAAGAAGATTTAGAAATGGAAAGATGTATGATTATGGCCTCAAACACTTTGCAGACTGAGATTGAGTAAAAATACATAAAAACAAAAGTAAAACATCTATAGTTCAACTTTCTGGGGGGTTTCTTTCTATTCACTCGAAACCATTTGAAATGTGGATATTCTGTGGACAGGTGAAATACATGTGCAAATACTATGTGCTGAATTTTCATTTTGGCTGTAGGTGTAGAAAAAGAATAGAGCTTTAAAAATAATTTAAAAATTAATTCTTAGGAATTATAAATTCCAATTATGATAGAATTCAGACTAATTCTTAATAAGAATTTATTTTAAAAAATATCTGAAAATATGGAATTTATTCAAAAAGAAGAACATACTTTCCATGTTGCCAGAATAAAGCAGTATCATTCATACTTTGTATCTTGGTAGAGCAGAACCTTTTTCAATCTTAATGCTCCAGAAATTGTGTTCTGGTTAACGAGAACCCTTTCTTTTTATTTTAGACCCTGGTATTGAAAATCTGAATATGTACTAGCCCATTTTGTTCTGTTTTAGGAATTGATGATGAACCTGGTTTAATATTTCTTTTACAACTGAGACTCTTGCATTGTCTAGGATCATTTTTCCTAACATGAATTCTTAGTGTACAGTACTGTGGATACAGGTGTAACAGGAGATTATAAACTACAAGATTAAAAAAAAAACCCACCAAGGGGCCAGCCTAGTGGCGTAGTGGTTAAGTTCGGGCACTCTGCTTCAGCAGCCCAGGGTTCGTAGTTTTGGATCCCGGGAACAGACCTACGCACCACTTAGCAAGCCTTGCTGTGGCGGCGTCCGGTATAAAGTAGAGGAAGATGGGCACGGATGTTAGCCCAGGGCCAGTCTTCCTCAGCAAAAGAGGAGGATTGGAAACACGTGTTAGCTCAGGGCTAATCTTCCTCACCAAAAAGAAAAAAAACCCCCACCAAAATCTAAATCCCTGATATGAGTTTATCGTGTTATTATTTGACTTATTTTATGAAAGGAGAAGGGATATATCCTCTATACAGACTCTGGTTATTCAAAGTTTAATAATTTTGAAACCATTGACTTCCATTCTGTTTCACACAGATCAGTTAAGGGATCACAGGATATCTTCATAGTTTCAAATTTAGTTCTTGGAAACGTTTGAATAATGTTAGAGATTATTGTAATCCATGTTTTAAATTACATTTTTACACTGTCAACAAAATAATTCTTTGAAAAAAACTCCCTGTGTTTAATTACTAATTCACTCTAGAACTATATAAAATATAATAAAATATAAAGAGCAAGACATGAGAACCAGTAATATTTACACATTTTTAATATATATTGTGTTAATATTCATACGTTTTTTTCATGAATTGATCACTTAAAAACACAATTTATTTTCATATGATGGATAATACTCAATTTTCTGCTGCTTACTCTCCGTTGGTTTCAGTGTTTGAAATAAATTTCCTTATGTTGCATGGGATTTAAAAGTTTGCATTTTCTATTTTGGTTTCAAAATCAAACTGGATATCTTTACTTAAAATGAGTGTACTAATTATTTGTTTAAAAAACCTCAACACCAGATTTCTCGGGGAGCCGACTGAAAGTCTGAATAGTAAGAATTCTTCTCAGGTAAAACAGATCATTTTGAACATTCTCTTGGTTGCAAGCACTGATTGAGAAGTACGAATATTAATTTAAAAAGTTGCACTATAAACAATTGTCAGTCACAATCTCATTTTAAAAGTAAAACTTACAAAATTTAATTTGATTCTAAAATTTAAAGGGGCTAAAGACTCTTTGTCAAATATGAGTGAATGTAAAATAAAATTGAGCAACTAATGATAAATATAACAACTTAGTAATTACAGTTCTTTAATAGTATAACCTACAATAGTAATTGGTTTATGTTTAAAAGAAGTTCTGTGACTTAAAGGAAGATTCATGTTTTCAGATTGTAACAGAGGAAGGTTTTACAACTGGGACCCCTGAAGAACTGCTCCTCCATTCTGAATTCCCATATTGTGAGGCCAGACTGAGTAATTACAGTTTTATTATACCTTGCAACAATTAAATCATGATATAAATTTTTATAACTTTTGATTCCCCAAGAATGGCAAAGGTTTATAGTAACATTCAATGAATCTTATCCAAAAGGAAATTTATTGCACAATAATGTGGCTAGAACTTCATTTATAAAGCTTATTTTTTTCCTTCCCAAATGACATAAATGATGATGATTAAAATTTTCCTTCTGGATTTAATCAAGGGACTAAAAACTTTTCTTCTGGGATTGTTAGTTTTGATTCCTATGGGTATGGAAGATCTGTGGTATCATTCTCCACCCAGGTGGGAGAGACTCTCTGTTTAGAGCCATTGTGCAAAAGCTGTTAACCAGTTCAACTATGGAAAGTCTTGAAATTTATTTTAAAATCACAATTTTGGTTTTAGTCTGACTAATTATTCAGCAATCTCCACATTTGCTAAACTGTAGAGAGAGGGGGATGTAATTAAGACTTCAATATCTTCTTTACTCTTGATTATAATTTCATATACTTAAACTTTAAATATGAATTGCTTTCCCTTTTTACACAAGTTATAAAAATAAGAGGTCCTGTTTACACAGTTTGCATTTTTATGAAATTTGCAGTTTGAAAAAAAAGCTTTTTAAAAAGTGATAATTAATGCTTTTCTTTGAATATGCTGTAACCTTAGAATTTTTTTTTCTGAAATAGTTTCTGAATTTAACCCACTAAACATTTGAAGACAGAATTTTTATTTACCACTAGAGTAAAACATACTAAGGACTGAAGAAAAGGAAGTTTTTTTCTGGTTCCACTTGATTTTCTTCGTATGTGGCACCCCCTTTATGACAGCTCTCCATATTATATTTAAATTTTATATATTGACAAAATGCAATCTACCTCTGTAAGCATTGTGCCATTCAACAGTACTACTATTAAATTTACATACCACAGTTTAAATTACATCCATTTCAGGAATGGTAAAATGCTAAAACTCGAGTGTCTAACTGCCTTACTGAAATGAGTACAATTTACAAATACAATAATTACATTTTAAAACCATTAACAATATTACACCTAGAAGTAAATACTGTAGGACTGGTCGTCATGGCATCGTGTGAGGGAAATCATCGCTGAAAGTCATCGACATTTCCAGCAGATACATCCCAAGTGCAGATTTTGGTTTGTTTTCATCAAACCAAAATTAAAACCTATTTCTCACACATCAGTTCTCCATTATACGAATCCTCCAAATCCTTGCATAAGGTTTTGTTAGTTATCTGCCAAGTATTTTCCTGCAAAACAAAACAACGTTATCAACTGGTTACCTGCTAGTTCCATAACGTGATTACTACATGAGTACCATTTCTGTCCTTCCTGCTCTACCCCTAGAAGCCAAATACTGCATACTTGAGGGGTGAAGTACTAATATAAAATAGGTAAAGTTTTTTCAGTTTTCTGTTTTCCAGACCAGCTAGTCTCCTTTTCACATTTCCAGATATGAGCCCCTTGCAGAGGTTTGGGTTTTGCCCAGAATAAGTTGAGAGATTTGTTCCTGGATGTAAGAATCCACTTGTTATAGGAAGAGTGACCACACAATTACTTCCCAAACTGGGTCATTTTTGAAAGTGAGAGGGGTATAATTAATAATTACATCAGTACAGCCAGTATAAAAACCAGGGCTCATCCCAACAAATCATTGATAAGTATAAGCACCCTAATATTGGGGAATCCCCCGTCAGCAAACTATCATGTGTGCCGAAAGTCTGTCTCAGGGCCACATTCAGCTCATGGGCAACCAGTTCCGATCTCTGGTCTAGATTCTTTAAGGTTGCTATCAGAGTGACAGGTGGATCCTCTCAGATCTTAGCTAAGCCTGACAAGTCTAAAATCTATGAAGTCCTGTTAGAGAAAAAAGTTGTGAGGTAAGAGATAAATTTGAAGACAAATAGCATTTATCTTGTCAACACAACAAAAGTAGGATTTACCCCATTAACCTCAGTGTACACATCTACATAATGGGAATGACTGGTCAGCCCCGTATAGGAAGCAGAGCCATAGCCATAAGTAGCCAGGGCTTTCCTAATTTCTGATTTCCAGTTCATTGTCCTTTTACTTCTTTCAACAATTGGTTTGCTCTCTAACTGGGATGGGACATGGGATTGGGAGTGAGGAAGAGGAGAAGGGAGAAGATGAGAAAATCCCAACCTATTTCTTCTTAAGGAAGAGTAGCTAAGGCAGTATTATTTTTGCCAATGAAATTCACAAGATACGCACTTACCTGCAGCAAACCTTTTCTTGATGAGTGAAAATCGATATCCTGCTCCAACCAGTTCAATGTCACAGCCAGAAAGGGTGCTTCCTTCACTTGTGAACTGCACAACCAATGGGGAAGGTTTGCTTGGGCCTTCAGATAACTGAAATCTTGCCAATAAAGAACCCACCCCTATAAAAAGAGTATTATTACAAGATAATAGTCAACATCACATTCTGGATATAATTTTGAAAACTGTATTCAAAAGTTATCATACAAAATCTAACTTAGTAGAAAATAGTGTATGTTTCAGTGACAAAAATGGTGATGAATAAAATTTATCATTAAATATTATGAGCAACTCTCTGCACACTGATGGAAGTGTAAGTCAGCTAAATGATACTTCAAGATTTGGGAGCATGCTACTTGCAAGGCAATGTATTTCCCCACCTATGAGTAATATCAGAGGAAAGTGGAAAATGTCTAAACTATCAGGGAGCATGAGATATCACACAAAATGGAAACGTGCCTCATTAAATGCTCTTCCCTGCTTTAAGTAAGGTCTGTTTGACATGGGGTCTTGAGCAGAAAAGGGGAAGCAAAGGATTCATTGAAAAATTATTTGCTTTTACTGGTTGAAATAAGTATATACCAAAATGAGGTGAAATATTTTGCTTGCTTTTAAGGCTAAGTGTATTTTGGTTAATAGTTTTCAATACTTGAAAGTTTTATATATATATATATATGTGTGTGTGTGTGTTAGGAAGACCAGCCCTGAGCTAACATCCGTTGCCAATCCTCCTCTTTTTTGCTGAGGAAGACTGACCCTGAGCTAACATCCGTGCCCATCTTCCTCTATTTTATAAGGGACGCCGCCACAGCATGGCTGACAAACGGTGCATCTGTCCACGCCCGGGATCGGAACCTGCGAACCCCGGGCTGCCAAAGCATGAACTAAACTGCTGCACCACTGGGCCAGCCCCTCAGCTTTATATATTAAATAAAATAAGACCATGATTACATTACCTCCATTTTCTGACTTCTGAGAAATATCAGGAATCTTCCACAATATTCTTTGTTGTTCAGCATTCCTAAAAATGAAATAGTTAAAAGACTTTTGCATATGCAAGGGTTTTTGTTTAATGGATGCCACAATTTTTCCAGATAGTGTTAATTTAAAAAAATTATCTTGAAAATTTTAGCTACAATTTAAGAATTATCTATCTATCCATCCATCCATCTATCCACGCATAAATTCTTTCCTTTCCCATTCCTTATCGTAACTAGCCACAACATTGTCAGATAGATAAACATTTAGAGGAAAATATAAATTCTTTTTAACACATCTACTGAAAAAATAGATGAGAAGTATTAGCTAATCAATTAATTCAGGTAATTTAAATTGGGGTTGTCATATGGCTGACTTTTTTAGTTTTCTACTTTTCACTTCTGACAATCATATGGAAAAACTAGAGTATTTTTTCTAGAAAAATAAGCTCTCTTTAACAGCTGCTGTTGGTACTCAGTGCCTATTCAGTTTCTATTCCCAGACCTTCTGTAGTGTTCCATTTTATGGTCCAGAGGTTATAAAACAAAACCCTACATTTCTCAGACTCCCCTGTAGTTAGGGTCCTTAGATGCAGATTACGCTCCACCAACTACACACACTGCTTGAGATGTGGACGATGGAAAGGAGGCAGCGGCCACCCTGCTGCTGCTTTCTCGGCTGTTTTCTGCCGGCAGCAACCTGAGATGTACCCGTCTTCTGACAACAGGGCTCCAGTCCAGTCTCCAGTTTCGTGGGTGCTGAGGAGCTGTTGAGGCAGTGCCAGTGGGAGCTTTCTCTTCCCTGGAGCAGTGTGGCGGTGCTGGGTTCTTGAATTCAGTGGCTCCCCTGGCAGCCTTCTAATTTCTCTCCTTCCTTGTGGCAAAGGCAGCAGCTCCCCTGGTGGGCCAGTTCTGCAGCGCTCTGGGAAACGTTCTTGGAGATCCAGCCTAAAGCTTATTCCTGCAGCACATTCACCATCGTGTGAGCATCGAAATCCCTGCCCTGCGTTAAATCATTCTCTGCTTAAAATAGCTACCGCGGTTTCTGTTTCCTGCCCTGAACCCTGACACACAGGCCTGCTGTGATCTCCTCCTGTGGGAAACACAAATGCTAAGAAGTCTGTGGTCCCTTTGCCCCGAAGGAGCCCTTTGGAGAAGAGGGAGGGGACCGGGAGCTCCTTACCAGACTGCTGGTGGGAGCACGGCCTGGAGCTTGGTTACGCCCCCGTCGACGGGGACCAGGAACTGCACGTTGTTGAGGGCCACAGCGGTTGTCATTGCATCCGTGTTGTATTTGTAATCTATGCGCAGGTCCGTGCTGGACGGCTCACATCGCCAGTTCACTGCCAGGTTCAGAGGCGTGGACTGAATGCCCTGGGCGGACACCTTGCCAAACAGCAGGAAAGAGAATATTTTAGGTTCATTGTGAATCTGAAATAAAACCAGAAGCTATGATCATCTCCCACAGGAAGGTACTGAAATATCAAAATGTCATCGTGTTGTTTGTGCTGCTCTCAAATGAGCTCTCAGTGAAAATCTCCACGAAGGTACCGCGTGAGGGAGACCTGGGAGCTTCAGGTGATCAGTTACTAAAATCTCTGTAGCACTTTAGAGTTTACAACGCACTTTATGTCAGTTAGGGAGGTGGCAGCACCCTGGTTAGGAGCTGAGGCCAAGGAGTTAGACAGTCCTGGGGGTGAGTTCTGATTGTAACTTAAAAGCTGAGTGATCTTGGACCAGTCACTAAACCTCTCTGAGCCTCAGTTATTTCCTCTTCTGCCAAATGGAAGTTATAACAGTAATACTTATCCACAGAGTTGTCAGGAAGGTTGAAGGAGATGTTTTATGTGAAACACTCAGCACAGTGCCTGGCACATAGTAAGGAATTAACGTTTTAATGCATTACCTATTAATATCTTATCCTATTTGCCCTTCACAAGAAAGCAGTGAGTTAGACAAAGCAGATTATTATTACTCCTTTGGGATTTGCCAAAGTAAGGACTTGAACCCAGGTCCTCTGACTGGAAGTGCTGCATTCCACTGTGTACTGTCAGTTCTAGTTAGATTCAATTGTGAGTTTGACTAAGGAAAAGCCAGGTTTGAAGAACCAACAAAAATTATCTAAAGACAATAGTATCAACTTGAATTCTGGGTCCACAGTGGAAAATTCAGTGTTATTATTTCTCGATTGTTCCCTGTGACGACGACCAGCTCTAGGAGACTCTCCTTTTACTAGTACACGCACACCACAGGGCCGCGTGGTGGTTTCTGCGTCCTCGTGGTGTGACTCACGGAGCGTGAGTTTTGCTGATTTTGGAGAATATGAACAGCTCTCTATCGGCTGAGCAAAGCCCGTGCGTATGGACACCATGGGGACGGTCCTGAGCTCGCAAGGCAGGAGTGGTTGCTGCAAGCCCGGAACGGGGTGTTTTAGTAAAATGACAGGGCTTTGGATGACAATTTTAGATAACCACTATAATAGTTTTTCAACCTTAAACATTTTTAGCAGCACAATCCTCCGCAAACAAACTTTCATTTAGCAATCTGTTCCGGAGACAGCTCACAAGCAGAGCAGCCTCGCCCTCCGGCCCGTCTCTACACTTCGTCCTCAGCGGGACTTCTCTACTTGAGAGCCCCTTTACCGAACTAGGAGCTTTCTGGAAATGGGAGGTGTTTTCTGATTGTTCCAATGCCTGGAGGACGCTCCTGGCGGCCAGAAACCAAACACATTGCGATTTGAGTGCAATCCCACAAAATGCTCGTTGTGCCTCCCACCCAATTCCTTGCATTGTTGAAAACAACAACACAACTAAAAGCAACAAAAGGGATTCTTCAGAGCACACTTTAAAACTAGACGACGGGCCTGGGGCTGCTTACATTTCACAAAGTGCTTGGAAATCTGTTAGGCTCCTAGCTCCTCACAATAACCTACAACAGGGGATCGTTCTTATCCTTACTTGCAGGCGAGGAAACTGAGGTTCAGGGAAGGTAAGTGCCCAAGGTCAGTGGCCAGGAGGCAGCTGGCTTAACTCCAGAACCCAGTGTCTTGCCTACACTTTCATGCTTGGCATCAGGCTCATATTGTGACAGATGCATTCTGTCTACTCCCTAGGTTCACTTAGTGACAACTATGGAGACATTTAAAACTTCAAAAAAAAGTTTAATCTGAAGTGAAAATGTAGATGCAGTGTTTTCAATGAAAGTTCATGAAAGAAAACAACTACAGCTTTAGTTTTACCTTTTTGGGCATAAGAACCATGCATGTGCCCCGAAATTTAACTTCTCATTCAGGGAAAAATTACTTTAGAGGTTCCTTTTCTTACTCCTTCCTATTTCTCTCAGAAGCTTAAAGCAGTCACTAAATGTGTTTAAATGTTTTGGGAAAAAGAAGTTAAATAAAAATGTATTTTTTATTATATTTTAATTATAAAAGTGATGAATTTCTGTTGTATCATATTTGTTCACTGTTATCAATAATGTCTAAAGTTTAGATGATACTATTCTTACAGGAAAACATTACATTCATTTGCATTTTTGTAAAATGTACCATCACACAGATACTTCACTTTTAATGGTTTCCTTACAACAATAGAAATAAGTGGTTTCCAACTTGTGGGTGCATTACAATCACTTGGAAAACTTGTAAAAAACACAGATACCTGGGTCACATCCCAAACCGACTCAGTCAAAATATGTGGGAGTGTCAGAGGCCAGGAGCTATCTCTCTCTATCACCTCTGTCTCTATCTAGCTCTATCTCCATCGCTGTCTCTGTCTCTGTCTTAATCTACATCTACATCTCTATCTCTATCATCTCTATCTCTATCTCTATCCCTATCCCTATCTCTATCTCCATCCCTATCTCTATCTCTATCTACATCTCTCTCTACCTCTATCATCTCTATCTCCATCCCTATCTCTATCTCCATCCCTATCTCCATCTCCATCTCTAGCTCTAGCTCTATCAGGTCTATCTCTGTCTTTGTCTCTATCTCTATCTCCATCTCTATCTCTATCTCTATCTACATCTCTGTCTCCATCCCTATCTCTATCTCCATCTCCATCTCTATCTCTATTTCATCTATAATTAGCACCAGTTCAGAACCAGCATTTGTTTACAAGTTCCCTGATGATTGTAAAGTACAGTCATGTTTGAGATGCACTGATTTCTATTCAAGTATAACTGAAAATCATAATACCTTAGTTTCCTCCCCTAAGAAACATAATTTGAACATATTTAATCACAAAAATCACAATGCATTAAAAATAACCTAGGAGATCAAGCGGCTGGGAATCAATGGGATTCTCAGGCTGTACAGAATCCTAGTTTGAAATAGACTTATTTACTAGATCAGTAAAAGTTTGGGGTAAGGGCAATCCTAGATACAAAAAGAAAGTTCTCATATACTCTATTCTGTTGTATCAAACGTTGTTTTAAGATTAAATGGTCTCTTCACATAAGTTTTATTAGAATTTATTTCATAGGACAATCACATTATGAAAAAACACCAGATTACTTACATTTGATCATTTGAAATAAGAGGTTTGAGCACAGTAATGCTCTTAACAAAATTACAGTGAACTAGTTTATCAATGCTTGTAATCTTAATTGATGTAATTTTCTGCAACTTCATTTTTGTGGCATGTTTCTCTATTTTTTTAATAAAATATTTTACTTGTAAGTTTAAAGCAATAAGCATATGTACGAACGTTCCTGTCACTAAACAGTCTCCAAGTAGTCTTTTTTTTTTTTTAATTTATTTTTTTTGTGGGGAAGACCAGCCCTGAGCTAACATCTGTTGCCAATCCTCTCCTTTTTTTTTGCTGAGGAAGACTGGCCCTGGGCTAACATTCGTGCCAATCTTCCTCTACTTTATATGCGACGCCGCCACGGCAGGGCTGACAGGCAGTCCGTCGGCGGGCGCCCGGGATCCGAACTCGTGAACCCCGGGTTGCCAAGCGCGGACTAAACCGCTGCGCCACCGGGCGACCCCATCCAAGTAGTCTTTTAAGGTTTCTTTTCATATAAATTATAGCTTTTAAATAGTATTAAAAGAAATGTTACTTTATTTACTTTTATTTAATTTTAGGTAGGTAGAATATATATTTGTAATGTGAAAGCAACACCCTGACCATTTGAACAGACTTACCTGATATTTGAGCATGTCCACGTTATAATATGTAGCCTGGGGTTTTTGTTCCGACACTTTCTTTAGGTGAGTCATCAAATTTGGCATGTTTACCCAGAATTCCTTGGTATTGGCATCATTTTGGGTATTATCGCTATTAAATTGGGAATAAAAAATGATTGAATAGCATCTTATAATAGATATAAACCACCCGAGAAGCATCTCAGCATATTGCCGTCTGATTTCTATATCCATCTTTGACAAGTTGTAGAAATTATATTATTAACAGTGGTGTGGTCTTAGCACAATTGCAGTTCTGAATGGTCTTATGCTAATAGATTGATACCCATTGGGAGGCATTATTGTATTGCTATACATCTCAGTGAGTACCCAAAAATATTAACCAATTATGATGATAATTGGTTGCTTTAAAGAGTAAATTATTTATTAACCCAAACTTAATAGCCCTTTCTGCATCACCATAGTTTCCTCTGAATTAGTCAGTCAATGCAATCAAGGAGCTGAGTACATTGATTTTCTTTTGAATTGACTTGAACAGTAGTCCCTCAGAAACTGAGTTAAATAGTTGGCCAAATGTAAACATGGTCTTTATCTCCAACTGAGGAGAAAGGGGCAATACTACAATGAGAAGACTACCTTTCTAGCATTTGCAAATTTTCATCTAAGAGCATCTAAATGATAACAAAAGTCACTGCACTGGGAAGATGATCCTGAGTTTAAATGACAATGATCACAGTAGTCACAGGAGAGAAGTGCAGTCCTGCTGAACTAAAGGGTTCTGTATTCCTGTGAAGGTCGTTGGCTTTGCTCAGAGGCCCGTCCATAGGCCACTCACCAACATATCTTGCAAATGCTTGTCTTAATGACAAAAAGAATCAGGCAAGAGTGTGAAAAGCATCTGCTCACTTCCCTCCTAATGAAGAAACTGAGGGTCCAAGTGATTCAGTAACTTGACGAACATCTGGTTTACTGAAATTTCACTGTCAGAATATTCTATATAATACTATAATAGTAGCTATAATTTTAGGAGCACGTACTATGTGCTAGGTAGTCTGTTTCATTAAAATTTACCCTGCAAAGGAAGAATTATCTTCCTTTGTAGAGATGAGCAAATATTATAAAAAGAGAAAATTAGAGGTTGAGAAGAGAGAGAGGTGCCACTGATAAAGGCGGGTCAAACGTAAGTCGCTGTGATTTAGCCTCCAGAAGTCACGCAGATCAAGAGAGCTGAGTCACAAACACCAGGGCCTTAAAACTGCTGCTGGTCTGTTAGGAGGCAGGGGTTGTGGGGCCAGGTCTGAGCATGGCGCATGTGGCTCTGCTGCGCCCTGGTATAGTTTGGTGAGAACAAAGCAAAGTCCTACGACTCTGGGCATGTAGGAAGTGGATGGAGAAGACTCCCGGCCCCTGAGACTCTGCCCCTGGTCAAGCTGAGCTAAGGATGCTGATAAGGGCTGTCTAAACTCTCATTATCTAGAAGCATCCAAGTTACCTAGAGCTTCCAGAGCTGTCGCTACACAAGAAGGCAGGGGATAAGAGTAATAGAGGGTCAGTGATATTATGTAGTTTGCTTAAAGTAGAACAGCTAATAAGTCACAGAGTCAGGATTTCAGCCCAGGTCAGTCTTACTACAGGTCATACTTTCTTACGATACCAAAACAGAGGTGCAGAATTAATATCCAACAACATGTCACTAATTTGTACTAAGTAGATCTGAATAATTGGGAAAATTTCCATTATACCATTTTTAAAGAAATGCATTTGCTAAGTCTAGTAACAAAATAAGCTCAGGCATATGTCTATGATAATTCCTCAGAGAATTTGCTTTAATAAATATTCCAGAAAGCTTTACCAATCAAATGCTTACACAGAGATGCAATTCTTTGAATGCTCAAGAAATCTTGAGAATTCTTTAGTCTCATAATTGGCTTAACTATTGTTCCTGAATATCTTCTTCAAGCAAATCCCTTTCATAAGGGAAAAATAGAAGTAAACTTCAGTTTGGTCCCTGTCAGAGGGCTTGCAGACCCAAATGTCTCCAGGGGCCACGATGCTAACCTAAATGAAGTCTTCCAGTAAACACAAATGAGAGAATTGGCTGGGGGTAAGATGACAGATGTGAAAGGCTTGTACTGTATTTGAGAATAATGCTTGGTTACATTGCCTTTTAAAAACTAGGGGTGGTGGAACAGTACTGCGTAACAAAACCAAATAGGCTATTCGACTAATGGGTTACCAATCACAATCCTGACACAATAATCACATATCTAGAGTCACTAAGGTCTAAATTAATGAGAATATTTTGTTTTTGTTTTCTGTTTCTTCATTGTAACAAATAATAATTTAAGGGTCTATATAGTGTTCGGTCAAACAAAAACATTCTCAGAATGATATTTAATTCAATTTGTAAGACTGATATATTAATATAAGTATAAAACTCTTGCACATATGCCTAAGAACTTGGCAACATAATTGCCTAAAAATGCAATAAAAACTGTAACTATCACACCAGTCACATTACAAACAAGCCAGTTTGTTTGTAATTGCTAATTTCAGATGGAGGAACCTCGAAAAATAAAATGAACTGGCTCAATGGTGCATCAAAAACATGGAGGGTAACTGAAATAAGAAGTTGCTAATTTCCAATCTTGATCATTTCACAGTTATTTTTCATTTAATGGGTGATCATTTCTTTTATGCTTTTAAAGCTGGAATAAAGTTTGCCGGTTAAGCTTTCGAAAGGAGGAGGAGGTGACCTTGGTAATCATCTAAAAGACATGAGACTGTTTTTTTTACCACTGGAATGAAAAAATCTCATTCAGTCAAGAAAGGGAGTGACTATATGGGTCCTCAAATTCCAAATACCAACAACTTTTAGTTATTTCTACGTAAATATCCGGCTTGACTAAGTTCTTTAAATTATAGTTGAGTTGTTCATTCCTTCAACAATATTACTCAAGTCCTTTTTAGATGCCAGGCTCAGTGGAAGGTACTGAGGATACGGTGGTGAACCAATAGATGTGTTTCATTCTTTCATGGATTTTACAGTCTAGTAAGGAGACGGGTGAACAAAGAAACACAAATAGATATACAATTAGTAATTTATTAAGTGTGATGAAGGGAGAGAATAGGGGACCTGAGAGAGAATAAGAAGGGGACATAGTATTTAGTTTGTGAATGGTGGCTGGGGGTTGGAGAGGAGAAGGGGATGGTCAGGAAGGCTGAGTGGGCCTGAGATCTGAAGGATGAGGAGAAGTCAGGTGAAAAAGGGTGGAAACGGTATTCGAGGCAGAGGAAACAAGCACACAAAGCCCTGACGTGGGGAAGGACTCAGCCTGTTCCGAAGTCTGGCAGGACCAGCAGGAAGGTGGGCGATGAGGACAGAGAGGCAGGCAGGAGTGGATGGCTCAGGGCCTCACAGGCAATGGTGACAAGTCTGGATTCTGGTCCAGATGCAATGTGGAGTCACCAGAGGTTATGAGAAAGGATGACACAATTCACCTCATAAAAGTTCATTTGGCTGTTTTGTGAAAAACGTAGGTGGGGGGAAAGTTTGGAGGCCGGGAGGGAAGGAGGAAAGTATTGCTGTCCAGGGAAATGACAGTGGTCACTTGGACAAGGGAGGTCGCCATGGAGGGAACAAGTGGCCACTTTAGAGAGATTTTTAGACGGAATATCAGGACTTCTGATGGAGAGGAGCTGTCAAGAACTCCTTTCATCACATCCATTGCAAATAGCTAACTTGTATAGTTGCTCATCCTTCGTGGTATGTACGTATGCCTGTTTGTGTGAAGGGGCACGTGCGTGTGTATGATAAAGACTTAATCATATTCAGATTTAATAGTTAGGAAATGTGAAGAAGTATATTTCTGTAACCAAATTCACATGAGCTTCTTCGATGTCATACATGTAAAGTTCCATCAAAACAATTACCATTACAATGAAATTTTATGTTTCACAAAACAGATCTTCAAGCTTGTGTGAAGAGTAGCTCACAGCTCAAATATCACTTGATTTTTTTTTTTTTTTGGTGAGGAAGACCAGCCCTGAGCTAACATCCGTTGCCAATCCTCCTCTTTTTGCTGAGGAAGACCAGCCCTGGGCTAACATCCGTGCCCATCTTCCGCTACTTTATATGGGACGCCGCCACGGCATGGCTGACGAGCAGTGCGTCGGCGGGCGCCAGGGATCCGAACTCGCGAACCCCGGGCTGCCAAGCGCGGACTAAACCGCTGCGCCACTGGGTGGCCCCAAATATCATTTGATTTTAAAAGGTGCTAATACAACAATGGGTTTTATTCCCTTTATCGGGCTTATTTCCCACCATCCTCATCCATTGTCTACTGATAATAAGACTGACAATGAATATTGTCACTAATACAGATTTTGTTACTGTAAATGTCTCTTTAGCCACTTGAGATAGCTTGCCATTAACATACATATGTGCATACAATACAACCGCCCACAAAAAAACTTTGACAGCTGGTAAAAGTTCTGGGTTTGCATCTACAAACCTGTCAGAGTAGTGGTAATTTCTCTAGTGATCCTCTCTTGCTAAGGTATACCCCTCATCTAAGTACCAAGTGCTAAGCCACACACATCTCTAAAAAAATTTGTGCAAAATATATTTACCAGCAGAGAAGTTGGGGATTTGGCAGGACGTGTTCTAACCTGCTGAAATTTATCACCCGGAAAGTCAGAGCCGCTGGTGATGGGTTGTTGGCAAAGTGTCTGGTGATGCCGGCAGGAAAGGACAGCACCATTTCTCCAGTAATCTTCACAATACATCTGGTATACCAAAACACAAGAGAGGAAGGAGAGAGGAAACTCAGGTCAATGTGCTGTGAATCCAAACAGTGGTGAAAAAGATACTACGCCGCAGAAGAGATGAAAGGTAAGCTCTTACAATTTCACCCCCAACTGCTAATTCATTTTTAAGACCTGAGAACTCACTGTTTGTTTTAACATGCATCCAAAAAATGTGGCTATTCTGTTGAATGTGTTTTTGAACTGTAAGAAGAAAAGTGCGGCTTTTTTCCTCCTGTAGAAAAGTCTAAATGTCCACCTTACAAATAGAATCATCTATTCTGGTGGTTCTCTCTCTCTTTGATTTCTGAATTTTTGACAGCATAGTTGAAGATATTAAATTGCACAATGTTATCACACTGTTCACTGGGGCTTATTTTACTTCTCTGAGTAACATGATTGATGCCTTGAGCATCTTTTACATTCTCATGAGGTAAACTTCTGGCTTCCTACTTAACTAGATCTTCATTCCATTACCTCGTATTTGGACAAAATTGTAAAATTAACTTTATAAGTTAACACAATAGGATGATAATTTGGAAGGAAGAATAATATTTTTTTAAAAAAAGGGCTTTATTGAGGTATAATTGACATATAATAAACAGCTCATACTTATAGTGTAAAATTCCATAATTTTTGACATAGCATACACCTGTGAAACCATCACACAATCAAAATAATGAACATTCTCAGCATTCCTACACGTTTCCTCCTGCATTTTTGTAATCTCTCTCTCTCCTGCCCTTCTCCTTCCTTCCATTCCCCATCCCTAGGCAATTGCTAATTTGCTTTCTGACACTACACATTAGTTTGCACTTCCTAGAATGTTATAGTAACAGAATCAAAAAGTATGTGAATTTTTTGGTCTGTCTTCCACTCAGCTTAATTATTTTGAGATTCGTCCTTGTAGTGTGTGCATCAATAGTTCATGCCTTTTGATTGCTAGGTAGCATATGGACGTACCACAGGGCTTTTTTTTAAATCCATTCACCTGTTGAAGAACATTTGGATTCTTTCCAGCTTTTGCCTATTACAAATAAAGCTGTGATGAATATGTGTGTACAATCTTTGTATGGACATATGTTCTCATTTTTCTTGGATAAATATACAGTAATGGAATCACTGGATCACACGGTAGCTGTACCTTCAACTTTTTAAAAAACTGCCAAACTGTTTTCTAAAGTGGAGAATACAGCTGTGTAGGAGATTTTAGCTCTTCCACATCCTTCCCAGCACCTGGTAGGATCTGGCTTTTTAATCTTAGCCGTTCTAATAGGTGAGTAGTGGTGCCTCATTGTTGTTTTAATTTGCATTTCCCTGATGGCTAATGATCTTAAGCATCTTTTCATGTGCTTATTTATCATCACTTACCTACTTTGGTGAAGTGTCTGCTCAAATTTCCTACCAAGTTTTTTAATTGAGTTTTCTATGTTCTTACCGAATTTTGAGAGTTCTTTATACATTTTGTATACAAATCATTTATCAGATACATACTTTGCAAAGATTTTTTTCCCAGTCTGTGGCTTGTTTTTTTCTTTCTCTTAAGAGCAGCTTTGATGAACAGAAGTTTTTAATTCAGTATTCTATTCATTTATTCTATTTCATTTATTTATTCTAATTCATTTATTCTATATGGGTTGTATCTAATTAATTTATTCTTTCGGAGTCCTATCTAAGACATCTCTGCCAAATCCAAGGTCACAAAAGTTCCACCTATATTTTCTTCTAGAAATTTCTGCTGCCAATCCTCCCCTTTTTGCTTGAGGAAGATTATCCCTGAGCTAACATCAGTGCCCATCTTCCTCTATTTTGTATATGGGACGCCACCACAGCATGGCTTGATGAGCATGTGTAGGTCCATACCCAGGATCTGAACCTGGGAAACCTGGGCCGCTGAAGCAGAGTGCATGAACTTAACCACTATGCCACCGGGCTGGCCCCATTCTTCTAGAAGTTTTTTATGTTTAGTTTTACATTTGACTTTACAATCCATTTTCAGTCAGTTTTTGTATGAGGTGTGAGGAATGGATCCAAGTTCATTTTTTAGTGTGTGGACATGGATATCTAATTG
The DNA here is from genome assembly GCA_031878705.1 of Tapirus indicus. Classification (NCBI taxonomy): domain Eukaryota; kingdom Metazoa; phylum Chordata; class Mammalia; order Perissodactyla; family Tapiridae; genus Tapirus; species Tapirus indicus. The sequence goes on along the minus strand of CM062922.1, from coordinate 5,613,186 downwards.
TTCCAGCACTATTTGTTGAGGAAAGACTGTCCTTCCTCCACTGAATTTCTCCACGTGGCAATTTTGTTGAAATTCAGTTGTCCATATATGTGTGGGTCTATTTCTGGATTCTCTATTCTGTTCCATTGATCTATTCTGTCTATCTTTTCACCAATATCACACTGTCTTGATTACTGCAGCTTTATAATAGTTCTGAAATTAAGTAGTGTTAGTCCACCAACTTTGTTCTTTTTTAAAGTTGCTTTGGCTACTGTAGGTCTTTTGCATTTCCAATGAAATTTAGACTTATTGCGTCAATTTCTACATAAAATCAATGTAGATCCAATTCACCCTTTAGTGCCTGTTCTGAGAAAATTACTATTGGGCCCTTTATATATTTTTTCTTTGCCAACAGGCACCATGTTAAGTTCTGTCAGTAGAGGGTGCTGGAAAGATATTACAGGAAGAAGAGATTTTTCCTCCCTGGTTCCAGTGTGTTTGCTGGGCAGGCTCTGGCAGTACTCAGGGTTGATCTAGTGCCAGGCTCCTGCAGTGCATGTGACACCCCCAGTGTGTGGGTACTACAGCCCATGTGGCCTTGCAGGTGCCCAGGAGCACAGGCAGCTTTCCTGGCATTGGCTCCTGTAGTGCACATGGCTGGGCTGCCCCAGTCCCCAGATCCTGCAGTGCAGGTGGGTTCTCCAGCACCAGGATCCTGTCATGTGCATGCCGCCTCCAAAGCCAGCTTCTGCAATGCATGATGGCTGGCAGTACCCACTGGCCATTGGCTTCCTCTGGCACCCCCCAGCCAGTCTTATGGTGGAATCTGCCTCAGTGAGACACCTCCCCATGAACAGCTGGGAGTCTGCTGGGCTCTCCCTACGCCATGGCCTGGAAACTCTCAGGGAAGTGAGCTGGGGCAATCATATGGCACACCCCACATCTCAGGGGTCACTGTCCTTCACCCCAGGTCCAGTGTCTTGGAAATCATTGTTTCATATATCTTGTTAGTTTCTGAGATATTTTCAGGTGGAAGGGTAAATGGTCCCTGTTACTCTACCTCGGCCAGAAGCAGAAATCTCAAAAGGATTATTCTTTGGGAAACAGTAGATATTTAAAATGAGTAAGCTTCTTCATGACTTCTCCTATATCTGGATAACTGACCCTTGTATAGTTCTACAACTTTAAGTTCAAGAGTGTGCCCTCTAGGGAAATTGAGGTTAATAAATGAAAACTCTGCTCATATCTGAGTACAGGGAACTCTGTTTGCCCCATAGTCACCTTGTGTACTTGTAACTGTGATTGATGAGACACACGCGGCTCAGGTGAGATGGTCCTTGGTACACATTCAAAATAGCTTATGTGAAGAACCGCTATCGCCTTGTATGTATAAGGCTGAGTTTGGGGTAGAGGTAGAGGGCAGGTGGGCTTCCCGAAGTTGTCATGTGCCCCCATCCCCATCCCCAGATATTATCATCCATAACTCTGCACTGCTCTGAATGAGAATTTTTGTTTCTGGAAGTTTGCACCTCCGTCTCTTCTGGAGAATATTGCTGATCTTGCAGTGTGGGTGCCAACTCTGCTGTCTTCCTTCTCTATCTTTTAGATCCATTGCATGATTTACTGATGCTGAACTCGTGCTGAGCTTGGGCTTCCTATCAGGCTGAGTCTGCTCTTGGTGTTTTTCAATATGCGGGCATGCCAATATTGTTTGACAACTCTAGAAGAACACAATAATTGGTCAGAGCACTTGTTCAATTAGACTTCGGCACCTACCACCACTTGGTATATTGTGGTTAGCACTGGTGACTCCAGTGTTTTCTAACTGGTAGGAGTCTGCTCAGTTTCTTTTCCAGGTTGCTCAAAATGAGATCCAAGGGTGCCTTGGTGGGGGATAAAATTTCTCTTCTGAAAGCAAGTCAGCGAGGGAAGGAGGTGGCATTTATTAGTCAATAAACATTTATTGACACCTACGTAAGTTGTGTTTTTGTTTCTTTGAGTGGGGAGGCAATTAAAAAACAAGCAAAATAGCCCCTGCTTTCTGAGGGCTTACAGTGTTGGGTGGACCATGAGAGGAATGTCTATATAAGCCAATATAAGAAGCACCAAGCCTCCTCACCTACATTTCTCTACTGCATCTCAACTGTCAGAGTCAGGCCTTTGGTGATCTATTAATCCATCCAGTGTCTAAGTCGATCTGAAACTTTCTACATGAAAATTATTATTTTTGACCTATACTCACTAAAGGAAAATCTTTGTTCAACCTTACTGATTGTTCCTGTCAGTATGCAATGTGACTACATTTCATGTGAGTTTGAATCATGGAAATCTTAAATACTGCAATATGGAAATAGTAACAAACTTGCTTTATGAATAAAATTTGAAGTCACATGAATCTCCACAAATGAAACTTCTGTTACGAACGGCAAAATGTCAAAGTCAACTGGCCAAGTGACTTACAAACTGGGTTCTCCCTATTGCCACAGGAAGCACCATGTTTGCCAGTCAATAGAAATGCTGGCCAATTTTGCTCAGGAAATGTGCGAATTTGATATATGTGAGATCATGAGAAATGCATCCCTCACATAAAATATGGCTTCTATGTGCTGCTTTGATAACCAAGCCCCGGTCTTTTTGAGTGTACCTACCTCTGCACATATGCAGCTTCCCTTCCTTTATTTATAATCCCCTCTCACTGGCTTAGGTAAGAGGCAAACTCCTTGTCATATTTCAAGACTCAGTTCAAAGGCAGGCTTTCCTGAAGCCTTCCTTAGTTTTCTCTCCATTCAGCCTTCCTTCATTTTTCCATTCTCTAGGTTCCTTGGACAAATGTACAGATTTTGTTTTTTGAAAACTGTTTTGTAGTTTCTTGCACGGATCTTACCTACCATTGTGAAGGTAAGTACTGGGTCTTAGTTTCTGGGAAGGCAAAGGTGTATAACACAGAACCCAGTGCAGAAAAGGAACTCTATAAAATGTTTTAAAAATAAATTTGTACACTTAACAATTAAATACAGGGTGCCTATAAAATGTACCAGGCATTATGTAATGCACTAGGATGGGGAGAAACAGGACAAATGTAGTCCCTGTCCAAACTTCCAGTTTAAGCAGGGGACAGACATTTGAATAAATAATTGAAATATGATGATAAGGAAAGAATAGAATAGAGCTGAGAAACTTAAGTTTGTCTAGGGGATTAGAGAATTAATCCTTAGCACCAGGGTTGTTCAAATAGGAGCTAATAACAGGAGATGTGTTTCCCCAGCCAGCAGCAAAAGTCAAGGGGTTCTTTGCCCATGAGCTACTGAGAAAGACTCAGATATCAGAATACCTGTTACAGGTGTTCCAAATACTCAGGGAAAGGGTGTAACTATATTTGAATGGATTATATATCATAATCTATAATAATTAAAGTTGTAGATTTCTGTTTCCAATGTATCATCTGAAAACAAATTGGGGAAGCCTTTGATGCTGGGTGAGGGAACTACAGGCAAAGCAAATCCACATGCCTTTTCTGCACCATTTCTCTATGCAGTGCTGTTTGATTTTATCTTCCTCCTCCCCACCTCACCCCATGATTGAACTTTTAAACTTGAGTTATTTCGTCGAAAATGAATGACAAAGGAACAGCAATTAAACTGATTCACTGCCTGGAGATGAAATTAAATTTAGAAGAATGTCACTTCATGATCGGTTCATAAATTTCAGATCTTGTAATTTCAATGAAATATACTGAATTTTCCATCTACCAACAAACAGTATATACTGCAACTGCTTATGGCAATACAATTGAAAACAGACTCAGTGTATGCAGTCATCCACAAGTCAAAGCTCAGTTAATTTGGAAGGGAGTAAGAAAAGCATTAATATTAATTTGGCTCAAGTGCCACATCACTGGAATGCCAAGGTCACGGATACGAGGCTCACTGGTGCAGACCTCCTTGCACACCTGTCATAGTGAAACTGAAACAGGATGAAGAACCCAGCTTGTATATGGACAGGCCCACAAGGTAACTGGTATGTTGCTACACCACTTCTTGGGATTTAAAAAATATTATTAAGGGCTTCTTAACTCCTGTTGCATCGTATCTACGCCCCTCCTACAGTGGACTTTGTACTATATTTATGCACAAGTCTTATTTTCCACATCAGCTGTCTTCATCACCAATATATCCCCTGTCCAGCACAATGGCAGGCACATAGTAGCCATTCTGTAAATGCCAGGTGAGTAACTCAATTTAACTCGTTCAGCAAATGTGCATTGAGTACTCCACGCCAGGTCCTGTTTTAGGTGCTGAGGATACAATAATGAACAAAATGCTCAAAGTTCCAGCTGTCATGGAGCTTACATTCCAGTGGGGGGAAGAGACAGACAGTGGACACTGAGAACATGTAACATGTTAATTAGAGAGAAGGGCTATGGAGAAAGAGAAAGTGAGGTAAGCAGGAAGGAAGTGTTAATAATGGATGGAGAGGAGTGTTGTCATTGTACATGGGATGGACAGGGAAGTTCTCTGATAAATCTACTGAAGAATCTTGAAGGAAGTGAGGGAACAAGTCACTCAGATGGCTGGGAGAAGATTTCACCAAGGCCGAAGGAGCAAGAAATCCAAAGACCCTGAGATGCAGATGGGGTTGGGGTGATGCAAGAGAAACAGCCGTGAAGCCAGTGTGGCTAGAGGCAGTGAATAAGGACATGAGCGATGGAGGCAAGATCAGAGAGATGGCAACTGGGATGGGGCACGGTTTTCAAAGGACAGATCACGTAGGGCCTCATAGACCAATATAGAGTGTTTGGTTTTTACTTTGACCAAGAGAGGAGGATTTTGAGCAGAGGAGTGATTTGATACATTGAGGATAGATTTCAGGGGGGGCAAAAGTGGAAGTACCCTCACTACCAATTAGTCTGTCTGAATAAATGAAAGAATGAAAGCCAATTAGTAAGCAGACAAAAAAAGAATTCATTCTTGTGTGATTCCCAGTGTTTTTTACTCCAGTACAGACATCTCCTCACACTCCTGACTACTCACTTTTTTTAAGCTGTGTTTCTACCCACTTTTCTCAATTCAGGTCATCCTGAGCTTTCTAAGGTATAGGTCAGTCAGTCATAAGTAGTCCTTAGAACTAGTATGACAGAAAGGTATGCAAATTCTTTGTTCAAAGAAGAGTCTACAGAGCAAACATGTACATAGTCTAAATGCATGTATACCACCCACGCTCATGGTGCTTACTTGCTCTCACAGTTCAAATGCATACCCTGTATGAGGTAGCTTTAATTTCTATGGATATGTGGATGTGGCCAGCAAATGACCCTCCTGCTCTGGAGATGAAAGAGAAAAGACATGGGAGAAACCAGAGTGCCATGGACTGAATGTTTGTGTCCTCCCAAAATTTATGTGTTGACACCCAGTCCCCAGTGCGATGGTATTTGGAGGTGGGGCTGTTGGAAGGTGATTAGGTCATGAGGGTAGGGCCCTCATAAATGAAATCAGTGCCTTTATAAAGGAGACGCCACACAGCTCCCCAGCCCCTTCCATCACGTGAGGTTACTGTGAACCAGGAAGCTGGCTCTCATCAGATACCGAATCTGCCAGCACCTTGATCTTGGACTTCCAGCCTCCAGAACTGTGAGAAATAGATTTCTGTAGTCTATAAGCCACCCAGTCTACAGTATTCTGTTATAGCAGCCTGAATGGACTAAGACACTAAAGTCCACAGTATTTATTTTTCTATAATACTCTGGACCTAGAATAAAACCTAAATGTTGTTAAAAGGACATGACGCTTAGGGAGGTTGATAGATCCCAGTGGCTAGGCAGGACACTTAAAGTGGAGTCACTAATCATATTAGTTTCCCAGCATAATATTGTTAGATTTAGACTGAAAAAAATGAGTATTTCTGAAGTGTTAAAAGAATTCATGATTAGTCATATAGATTCCCACTTAAAATATATGTGGAGATCCAAGTTCTAATTATACTTAATTATCACTGTTTCAAAAATTTTTATAAAATAGTCTAGTGTTCTAAATGCACATTTAATTTTTTCTCTCATTCTTATTTCCAGGGATACTAAGGTTTTCTAAACCCCAGTCCTTATACATAAAAAATGAAGAGCAATTCTTTCCTTACCTAGGTTTGTCCTTTGTTTAACCATCAAATTCAGACCTGGAATTGTATTTGTGACACACTTGAAAACCAGTTTGAATTAGGTGCTTAGTTTTCAGTGTGGACCAATAATCACTCTTTTAACTTTTTTTTTTTTTTTTGGTGAGGGAGTTTGTCCATAAGCTAACACCTGTGCCAACCTTCCTCTGTTTTGTACATGGGATGCCGCCACAGCATGGCTTGATGAGTGGTGTAGGTCCACGCCCAGGATCCAAATCCATGAACCCGGGCCGCTGAAGTGGAGTGCACCAAACTTAACCACTATCACCAGTCTGGCCTCAACTTTTTATTTTTGGATCATGAACTGCTTTATGAAATTGATGAATGCTGTAGACTCTCTCTATGGACAAATGCACACACACATAAGATATGCAATATAATTTCAAGGAATCCACAGACTTCCTGAACCCTATCCATGGAACTCCTTATAGAGACATAAAATACTTAATGATATTACATATGCATTCAGATCTAGTCCATTGTCAGTATGTACTGATATATGAAATCAGGCTCATGTAGATGGAGAGTGGTGCATTTTTCCCTAGAATTTATACTTTGCTGTGATTATAATTTTTTTGGTCAGTTTTTCCTTACTTAGTAAGGGTAACACATAACTTGTCCTCTTCCTAATCTGTGTGTTATGGAAAGGTCTTTATTTTCCAGGTTCTCATTCCAATGCACCATTGTTTCAGTTTATACACGGGTGATTCCCATTCAGGAATGACTGACATGATAAAGACATGATCTAGATATTTAGGTCTAGATGTAGATAACAAATTTTCTCACTGTTGACAGAGTTGGGTTATGGTTTTCTGTAACTTGTGACCAAAACTGAATCAGAGATCTCTGGATAGAAAGATATTAGATTATCGGAGTTTTTGGAACATTTTCTTTAAAGCAGTGAATTAATATTCCTAATTAAATTTTCTCCTCCATTCTATGTATGCCACCTGTTATTGTTAACTGGATTTCTTTTGGATCTAAGAGAAGGAATGAAATGGTTATATTTAGGGTGTCCCCCATTGAATAAGATAGAGTTTGGGGACTACAGTAGACCAAGTCCAGGCTTACTTGCTTGGATCTGCTCCTTTGAAGTAGGCATTGACCGTTTCTGTAAATGCTGCTGCAACAGGGAGGGTGTCCTGGGCTCCCATCGTAAGGGGGCTGGGTCCTCTGGAAGAACCTGCATGAAATGAAAAACTTTCATTTATTATGGACATAGGGACACCTTAGTATATGTGGAACTAAAAGTCCATTAAAGGATTAAAGGATGCAATCTATTACTGAAAAAAAATGTAATGTGCTAAGAACCATAACTATATATATTCAACATAGAGCTCAAGTATTTAACAGGAAATATTTGGCTGGTTTACAGACAAACACACTTGAAATTAATTCCATTACATATTTTACTACAGAAAAAAATCCAAGCAGAGGAAAAAAGCCATAGAGGTTTTCAATGCTTTACATAAAGCATACGGCAGTATTTGCATGACAGTTTGTACAGATTAATAAAGGAAATCATTAGCTTCCTGTTTGAGCATTCACCCTATACAATTGCCCATACACTCAAAATTTTTTGCATTTCTTCATTTTAAAGGACAAATGGCCATGGGGTACCATGTTACACATGTTCTTTTCTGAATTGTTTCCATTTCAAAAAGCCCTATTACCCTCAGATCAAGTAGGCTGAAGTTTACATGGCCAAAAACATACACAACCAAAATGTACACCGTGACTCAGCACACACACATAAGTCAATTCACACTATTAAATTCACACACAGCGCTCACATTTATTGAACACCTGCTGCATACCAGGCACTGCACTAGAGACCTTACAAGAATAATCTCATTCAAGCCCCAGACAGCCCTGTCAGATAAGCATTATTATTCCCATTTTACAGAAGAGAAAACTGAAGCTCGAGGAGGCAAGTGACTTGCCCAAAATAACATAGGTTGTTAAGTGGCAAAACTAAAATTCAAACCTAGATTTGCCGCCCTATAAAGTTCATGCTTTTCCCATTAGACCATACAGTTTGTCTCAATGAAATACTGTCTTGTATGGTTTTGATATAACCTGAGGTTTCCAAAAGGAGCAAAGTTTAGAACTGTTGTCTTTGTTATTAATGTCTAGGCATGGTACCGAACAGTAAAGTCTCAGTAATGACAAAGTATTTCATTATGCCACATGCTCACTGTTTCTCCTTCTTATCAAACAAAACACATTCACCCTTCCCTGCCCTGTCACAGATGTCATGTTTGTAACTTCACCTTCAGTCACTTCTGTCCTCTTCTCTGGCTCTGAATCAATCTACCGTTTGTATATCTCCCTCCTTAATAAAATTTTCCTTGATAATTCTAGTGTATGCTAATCTCTTCTTTTTCTATCTTCCCTTGGCTTTCAATATCTTGGACTTGGTAATTGATCATTAACAAACATTTGCTTATTATCTACTATGTAAAAGGCACTGTGGTAGCTGCTGGGGATTCAAAGGTAAATTAAACATAACCCTTGTTCTCAAGAAGTTACAGTTCAATGTGTTAATATCATCATCGTCATTAACATCATCAACATTCACTACCAGCATTAGCTCCATCACCATTATTTGTTGCACACTTACTACATGTTTTGCACATATTATCTATGTAAACGTGTGAAGTAAGCATTATCTTCATTTTGTAGTTGATGGAACCAAGGCTAAGAGTTGATACAACTTGCTCAGTCTTGCACAGCTGGTATGCAGAATATTTATGATTGGTACTCAGATATGTATAAGTTCAAAGTTTAGGTTCTGAGGACTACATTACTTTGCTGCCTGGGTAGTCAATTACAGTACCATTGGAGGGCAGGAAAACAATTACTGTACATCAGTGAGTCTTAAGTTGGAGTATGCATGTCTAAGTCTTTGCCACCCACAGGACTGTAAACTTTTAGAAGGAAGGAACTATGACATGAGCTTCCTCTATGGGACCTCTACAGTCCCAAAACAGAGCCAGGATTACACTGACCTTTCATTAAATACACGTCAAATTATTCCTTGTTGGATCTCAGAAAGGTAATGTTTATGTACATTTATGAATAAACAAAGTGTACTGAACAGAGACCATTACTTTGATTCCCACCATTATATCCAGGTCATAGCCACCATGTGATTGGATAGACAGATTTGCAGTCAAATAATTAGAGTAATTTGATAAATGCTTTAAGAACACTATGAGCAAGTCTCTGCTTGAACAGGTCAGGGCAGTTTTCATCGAGAAAGTGATATTGCATCTGAGGTTTGAAGAGAAGTAAGATCTCATGAGGGAGAGAAGGAAGAAGGCCCAGTTTGTACATATGTGTGGAACTGAGCAAACACATGGCATTTTGAGAAACCACAGGAAGTATGGTCTAATGTGTGTGTGTGTGTGTGTGTGTGTGTGTGTGTGTGTGTGAACGTGGTAGGTATTGAAGGGTGAGACATAAGGAGACGAGGCTTGGGGGTTAGGAATCAGGTCACGAAGAGTTTTGTATAAATATTTAGCAAAATTTGTCTTTATTTTATAAGTGATTCATAGGCATTAAAATCATAGTTACTTTTTGATAATCTAATACAAACCTGTGGATGCTTCTCAGAGCAGAGTGCATATATATATAGCATTTACATAATTTGAAATAGGATTATAAATTTCTTGAAGTCCTTGGGGGTCCTGGAACAGAGGTTAAGAACACCCTCTGTAGAAGATGGGAGGCCTCTGAAGTATTTGAAGTAGGAGTATTATAGTAGGGCTTGAGTTTAGACCACCCTAGCTACAGTGTGGTGGATAATTCAGTGAAGGAGACAACAATGTAAGTGAAGAGACTTCTTAGAAAGAAGATACAGTTGGCAAGAAATGCAGATGTTAGTAGACAAAGCAAATGTCATAGGCATAATATTTTTCGGTTCTGCCAAGCATTTAATTGTCTCCCATGATATTCTTGTGAATAAAGTAGTAAAATTTGGGTAGATCGTAGTCTTGCCAAGTGAATTGACAATTAGATGAATCACAATATCCAATGAGCGTGAATTAGTGGTTTTATGTCCACGGGGAAGGAATTCTGTAGTGGAATATCCCAGAGATCTATCCTTAGTGTGGGCTCTTCAGTGCCTTGGATAAAACTAGAAAAAAAGCTCAGAAATGGCACATTGTAGTGGCCAGGAGCATGGGATTTGGTATTAGACATACCTGGGCTTGAGTCTTGTTTCTGACACTTGTTATCTATATGATCTTTGCCAGGGATGATATAGTAATACCCACTTTGTAGGCCTGTTCTGAAGATAAAATGAGGTAAAACATTTGATACAGAGCTTGATCCATAGTAAGCACTCAATAATGATTAGCTATTTTTGTGATTATTATCACAATTCAAGAAAATATGGAGGTTATCTTAAATAATGAAAGACTCATTGAAAGTGCTCAAAATTATCTCAAACTTTTGGAATACTGGGCTGGAACTGATAAGAAAAACATCAGCAAAAACAAATGTGGAATTCTTATATATCAAGATTACAAATTAATCAAACAATTGTGGTTTGGGGAAAACTGGTTTGGTGGAAGAACATGTGAAAAACATTTGGGGGTTTAGTTGACCATCAACCTCCTATTGTTGGGTTCAAACATTTCACCTATGGGGCTACGTCAGTGGATGAGAAACACTAGAAATGAAGGTTTCGTTGCTTTTTGTGCGCTTTGTTTTAAAGCCCATCAGATGGCAATCAGAACACGTATCCACAAGCTACAGACCACACTCCTCAGTGTGATGATGGACAAGGCCATCTGCAGTGCTACAGTCTGAATGTTCATTTCTCCGCAAACTCATATGCTACAAATCTAATGCCCAAGGTGATGGTGTTGCGGGGTGGGAGGGTGCTTCTGGGAGCTGACTAGGTCATGAGAGCAGAGCTCTCAAGAATGGGATTAGTGCCCTTATAAAAGAGGCCCCAGAGAGCTAGCTTGTCCCTTCCATCTTGTGAGGACACAGCAACACTTTGTCCTTTTGTTCCGGGTCTGCAACCTGGAAGCAGGCTTTCACAGGGTGCGGCACCCTGATCTTGGACTTACAGCCTCCAGAACTGTGAGAAATAACTGTTTGTTGTTTATAAACCACGCAGTCCATGGTATTTTGCTACAGCAGCCAGAACAGACTAAGACATGCAGTCTGACCCAGATGTACCCTTCATGACCCACCTCCTCCCACTCTCTCCAACAATCCTCTGCTCCAGCTATGTTCACCTCTGGGCACGATAGTCTTCATTGCAGATTTAATGCCAGGGAAGGAGAAAACATCAAAGTTTTACAAAGGACCCTTTTACCTTCAAGAATCCACAATTTACAATTCTAATTTCTTCACATCCCTATACACTGCAATTAATATGCCATTTTTAATTTTACTTTTTTTCATTTATTATATAATTTTTCTTACTGCTATCTGGTCTACATAACATTTTTGACAAGCATATATTTTTCCACAAACATTCTCCAAATGTTAGACCATTTCTAGGTTGTAATTATTCTAAACCCATTTTTGTATAAATTGGTCTTCTTTTCCTTTTTAATTATTTCTTAAAGATGTAGTTTTATTACTACAAAGTGGGATGACCAGACCATAGGCAGATACGTTTTTGATTACTAATTATGCCAGATTCTTTTACATAAAGATTATACTTGAAGAAAATGCTATTAGTAACAAATGAATGCTCCTGTTCCCCTGCAGAGACCGAGAGCGTCTCAGCTAATATGACTATTGGCAAACTGGGCTCAATCAGGAGAGTGTCTAAGATGGTGAGAAATTCAAACCTCATGACCTGAGAGCACTCAGAGGGGCCTGGGAGCTCTTTTCAAACGTCTGAAATAATATTACCAGACAGTGACTCAAGGGACCAGAATTCATGGCGACGGATCTGCAGGTTAATAGCTTTGTGACCTTGGGCGAATCAATTAAGTTTAGGTTGTCTCAACCATGAAGTGAAGGCAAATAGACCACATAACATCTGTCTTTTAGGATTCTATGATTTTAAGTTGTTTATAGGCATTTAAACATTTTAAACAGTAGGGATAATTTTCTAGTACAGAAATAAGCTGCTTTGGAAACAGTATCCCTTCACTGGAGGTTTGAGTGAACCTGTCAGACATTTACTAAACTTCTGCTATGTGCAAGACTGTGATGGGGACACAAATATGTAAACTTTCAAGAAATGAGATATAAACATGGAAAACCTAATAACAATAACATATGCAAACAAAAGCTTCCGACAACAGCTTCCAGTGACAGCACTCCTAGATATTTCACTGCAAGATTAATTGCGAGATGAGCAGTAGAGAGGTGCTGTTCTGTGCTTTAACAAAAGGAAGCTTGGGCTCCGGAGTCATATAGACCAGGGTGTGAATCCTGGCTCCTCCACTTACGGTCTCTATGAACAAGGGGCAAACTATTTAATCTGTCTGTGACTCGGCTTCTTCATCTTTAAAAGGCTTGTGGAGAACATCCAATGGGATAACATTCGTGAAGTTCTGAGCATGGATGCACTCAAAAATATGTTATTGTTGTTGCTGGTATTTTGTCAGGGTGAGCTTTACCAAGGTTGTTGAATTAGAGTTGGTTCTTTGAAGTTGAATAGTTATTTAGGTGGAAAATGAAGGGAGATGATACCACGAATGGTATTCTTCTCTGAGTGTGGAGAGAGACTAGGATTTTTAGGTTCCTTCCATCACTAAAGTTCTGTTATCATAAGAGCAGTGAATCCTATGCATGCATGCTTAATTGTTTGCATGTCGCATGGGTGGCTATTACATCTGTTTAACGTGCTTGATGTAATACTTGGACCGATAGGAGATAAGAGTTGGTTGAATGCATGTTTGTCTTTTGATTCATTCAAATGTGAGTTTCTGCAATAATTAGGCATTGTGCGAGATTCTGAGGGATACATGGAAATGGATGAGATGTGCCCTCCCTTCATGGAGCTTATATATGAAAGGCACCTACCATATTAGATACAAATGAAAGATAAAGCACTATATGAAGTTAGAGTATAGTTTAATATAATAATTATTATATTACCGTTGATCATTTTAAAAGAATTCAAGGTAGAAACAGTATTTATTATGTCTGTCCATCAGTAAAATAAAACATCAAACTAATAAAATAAAACATCAAACTAATATGGCGTTATGTTCTTTTTACATTGAAGGGATAAACAGGTTCAGTATAACTATCTCTATTTCACTAGCCCAATGGCACTCTGCTAGCAAGTGGTAAAGTTGAAATGCAATCCTCGGTCTCCCAACTCTAACAAAAACAGCACTAGCAACAACAACACTTCTGTACTTCTTACTGCATACCCAGAACTATTCAAAGGACTTTATTTATATTAACTCTTAATCCTGATAATACGCCTATAATGCAGCTACCACTATTATCCCCGTTTTACAGACGAGACAACCGAGGTTTCCAGTCATTCAAGGCAATTGCCTTGCCCACTGTCACCCAGTTGGTAAGCAGTAAGAACAGAACTGGGATGCAAACCTAGGACAGCCTGACTCTGGATCCCACACCCTCACACTTGGTGACTTTCATCACCAAGCAAGGTTATACGCACACACACACGCACACACACTCAAGGCTAAAAAAAAATTAAATCCTTAATAACAGTATGACATCTTTTGTATATTTTTGTTATATTTGTATGTTTTTGTCTATTTTAGAGTTTTTGGTAGTCCAATGAATGCTATCGCTGAATCTAACAAATAATAATGCTGTGTTGAGGGCTAAACTGAGCATATACTTTTTGCTTTCCAAGGACTATGCTAAATGTTTCACACGCATTACCTCATTGAATCCTCACACTTAAGAAAGATATATTATTATTACTATTTTACAGATGCCAAAACCGATGCTTAAAGTCAAGACGCTTCCCCGGTTGCTACCTTGGCTTCTCACATCCTGAGATAAACAGCATCAATTGACTTGCTGAGTGCCAGGAAAGAGGAAAAGGGGCAAACCTCAAAAGAGGAGGCAACGGTCTTATGACTGAGTACCCGCTATGAGCTAGGCACTTCTTTTATGCTTTATATCTAGTGCATTATTTGCTCATCACCACAATCCTGTGCCTAGATAGGCATTACTACATATTACAGATCAAGAAACCGAGTCTGAAAGAAGATGGTCATTTGCCCCCATTCTCACAGACAGGAAGTGGTGGAGTCAGGATTCAATGTGGGTCCACTTAACCCTGAGCCCTTTCCAATTAAGGAGCCCCCCAGGCCTCGTCTCAACAGTGGCATTGGGTGATTTATACCTGTTACATGCTTTTCAGTGTGCAAGGCATTTGCCTTCATGAACATAAGGAAGGCTTACTCAAGGAAGTCAGTTATCACAGGGTAGAGTTAAGGATATTGAATTTCTGGGTGTAAATAAGATTAGAGTTATTTTCAGTCTTCCTCTTCATTATATATGTATATATATGTGTACATATACATATATACACACACATATATATATAATGTGCATATATTTCTTGCTTTTCAAATTCCACTCAGTCCAGAAACATATGATCAGCTGACATTTTTTTGTCATGGTTTATAGAGAATTTTTTTCAGACTGGGTCTTTGCTTACAGTTCCCAAACCATCATCCAACATTAATGCCCTCCTTAACTTTCTAAAATAATCTGTTTGACTCAGAAAATGGGAAAATTATACTTTGTTTTCCTCATCAAAGTCCCATCAAGTATATTCAACACAAGGACTACTGTTAACAAGGGACGTAAGGCAGGAGACAAAGCCATAACGAAAAGGTCTTCAGTATGAGGACTCACACGACCAAATCCTGGACAATTTTGTATACACAGCACAGAGAGTTTGTTTCCAGCATCTGAAGCTGAGCCTGCTAGAGCATGGTACTACAAAGGACATGAATAACGATGTCAGGAGCTAATTTATGTAGAGCACTTACACATGATGGCCACCGTGTTGAATACTTCACATGCGTTGTGTCTTCCACTCTCACAACATCTCTCTGAGGTACCTACCCTTATTATGTGTATTTTACCACTGAGGAAATTGAAGCTTAGTGAGATTAAATAATTTGCTCAAGGTAACTTGCTCTACAGTAACTAGAGGTACTGGGACTGAAAACCAGATCTAATGTCAATTGCATTCTTAAACCCTACCCTATATTATCAATGTTCACGCATTCACGTCAGGAAGCTTTGCTCCAAGATCCAGCTGGACGCACAGCCTGCATTCTGAATGGGGCAGTATCACCCCAAAGGGGGTGAAATTGGTTCTTGGGGGAAGGTGAAAGAAATTTTACTTTTTATGAATAAAGCATGCAGATGTACACATAGTACATAAGCAGATATACAGTACATCCGTGATATTAAAATTCTACTGGGGAGCATTTAAGGGAAAACAAAGGTCTAAAAAGGGTCCCTAGGTAAGGGAGGAAATATGAAAAAAAGTTTGAGAAGCACTGGTTTACAGTTTTAAAAGGGCCATGAATGTGAACGTCCTTGGACACCTCATCAACTCTCTTGGAAAAAAATTTTAAGGCACTGGTTTTTCTGAATGATAATAGTTTCTTTCTTTCTTCAAATTTACACTGAGTGAATAATATCTGCAGTGCCATCATTAGGGGTGGTCTAATCGAGACACCTGGGAAAATACCTAGTGAGGACCACACAAAGGAAGAGAGTGCAGGAAAGGGAGGTCAAGAGCTTGGTCAAGGCAGGGGAGGTGTTCTCCTGAGAGCAACGTGGGCAGTCCCTGAGCTGGGGCAGGAAAGAGGTGAATATAGTCAGGCTTCAATATATCAGAGAAGCTGGAAAGAGCCTGGGTCAGGCTTCAAACCAAACAGGAGCAAGGCCAGAATACAATGGTAGGGGACAGCGACAGGGTCTAAGAGCACCGAGAGAAGGAACGAGGAGTCTGATAAGGAGTGGGGAGAGCTAGAGGTTCCAAACGACATCCAAGCACACTGGCAGGCGGAGTATGTTTTTCTGTGGAAAGACTGGGGCTTGTTTTCAGAGAAGTGCTGGTTACTTGAAGGTATGGCCTTGTGGTTGACAACACTGGCATATTATTAGCCTGTTAGAGATTTTCTCAAGCTCAAGTGGGAAACATTAAGATTTTTAGAAAGAAACAAATATTCACTGAAGAACCATAAATGGCTAAAAAAGTATGAAAACAAATTCAGCCTCCCTAGTAATCAAAGAAATGCAATAGGAAGAGAGAGTTTTTTACCTTTTCAGATTAGAAAAGACCTGAAAAAAACCAATACTTAGTGTTTGTGAGAATATAATGAAATACGCACTTTAATATAATGTTGGTGGAAGTAAAAATTGGTGTAACCTTTCTAGAAAACTGCTTGGCAATGTGTACCATGAACCTTTAAAAGTTTATTAATTTTAGCCCATAATTCCAATTTTAAGAATCTGTTCTAAGAAAATATCTTAAGGCCAAAGAATTATGTGCAAAGATGTTCACTGCATGTGGGAAAACTTGAAGCAATTTAAATGCCTAATAATTGAAGTGAAATAAATCATGATTCATGACAGAATGAAATGCTATGCAGATATTAAAAGTGTATTAAAAACGGAGCTGAAAACAATCAGCTATTATTCGTCCATTTTCCCTATTAGATTGGAAAAGGTAAAAAGTGCTAACATACTCAGTGTTGATACAGGCAACAAGAAAAATTGTTAATCATAATGCTGGTATGAACTTTTGGAGGGACATTTGGTAATATGTAGTGATATTTAAAATGTGCATCCTTTTTAGCATAACGATTCCATTTTTAGCAATTTATCTTTAGGACGAATTCAGACAAGTATATGAGGATATAGGTTTAAGGCTGCTCGTTGCATCATTTTACATAATAGCAAAAAAAAGGTTAAAAACCTGAACACCCACTAACAAAAGGTAGGTATAGGCGTATAACATAATACTGTGGAACCACTAGCACGGTTATACGGATGTACTTGTGTACACGCACACACACCTACAGACACAGACGCTGCATACAGTAAATGTAAGCACAAGTGTAAGTTCCTACTATTGACCGAAGGTTACAGAGCAGATTATATATTCTATTTGCATAAAATTGTACATAACGTGTTTCCTTGATTATAGGAAACATACTTTTGAAAACATTCTAACATTTCTGAAGTTGAGATGTGTCTTGTAATTAATATCAAAAGAAACCTGGCAGCTGCTAACAAAGCATGTTCTCCCGTCGTCTTCGCTCATACTTGAGGGGACAAAACCACAAGCAGACGTTATCAGCTCGTCTCAGGGTCTCCTAGTCGAGCTGAGTTCCTTGAATTGATAGCCTCTCATGTGGCTGAATTTTAGCTTACATTTGGACTTTTATTTCCCCTTAAAATGCTCTTTTTTTTAAAGTTTCCATCTGATGCAATAATAAGGTAACCAGTTATTTGTACACAGAAGATAAAGTGTCACGCACGAGGCTATGCAACTGCAGGCAGGAGAAACTGCCACATTCTTTAAAGTCTAAACCACGGAACTTTGAAAGATGGGACAGGTAGGTGCTGACTGAATTATGTATCATGAAAGAACATATAACTCGGGTGCTAAAACTAGATCTGTCAGAAACTTCTAGCTGGCTTTCAGGAAAGTTGAGTGCAGATAAAAGCCTGGAATTTTTGACGTGCCCCCAAATTAAACTATCAACGTCAAAGAGAATGAAGAGGTCGAGATTACGAACACGCTGTATAAAAGCCTCGGGTCACTGGGACAGTAAACGTAACTGCTGATGCTGAAAGTGATCTAGCTGTGTCTTTAATTCTGAATATGAAAGAGGTTTAGACTCAATTTCTGATGATTATACTGAAGAGTGGCTTGCAATTTGTCTGTTATTGTTGATTAGATAAAAATGCTTCTCTATATTTAATGAAGTTCATTTTGTACCCCAAAAGTCGTTATTAAACCAATGGAGCATATCCCAATGGATGGCTTCTTGGAATCAAGTAAATGCAGAAGACATACAAGTATGTGTGTGTGTGTGTGTGTGTGTGTGTTTGCGTGTATGTATAAATATATACAGAGAGAATTCTAAGATTTTTCACCAAACGATAAAATGTTATCTCTACTAATCTCTCAACAGTGTGATTTCAGGGTCGTATTTACTCTCTCTCTTTTTGTTTTTTTTTTAGTTCCAGGATCTTTTCTTTTCTTCAGCTTTACTGAGATATAATTGAGAGATAAAATTGTAAGATATTTAAAGTGCACATCTTGATGATTTGATATATATGCATACATTGTGAAAGGATTCCTCCCATCTAGTTAATTAACGTATCCATCACCTCACGTATTTTTCTTTTCTTTTTTTTTCGGTGAGAGCATTTAAATTCTACTCTTACAGCAAATTTCCACTGTACAATACAGTGTCATCAACTATAGTCACCGTGTTATACATTAGATCCTCAGACCTTATTCATCGTAGAGCTGAAAGTTTGCGCCTTTTACCAACCTCTTTCTATTTCCCCCACCCCCAGCCCCTGCAGCCACTACTCTTTGTTTCTGGGAGTTTGACTTATTTTCCACTTTTTTTTTAAGCTTCCACATGTAAGTGGTTCCAGGCAGTATTTATCTTTCTCTGTCTAGCTTATTTCACGTAGCATGATGCCCTCAAGGTCTATCTATTTTGTTGCAAATGGAAGGATTTCCTTCTTTCTCTGTATTTACTCTTTTATCTATACTTTACCACACTGTTTGAATTTTTTAAATCAATGTGCTTACATCAATTTCATGATCAGAATAAAGCAAACTACGAGCTATTTGAATTTTTGAAAGTAATGTGCTTACAGCAATTTCATGATCAGAATAAAGCAAACTACAAGCTATTTTCATATACATTTTAATGTCATGGGGGACATTATCATATGTTAAAATAAAATGATGCATAATTATATACTGTATGAAAATATAAACCACACACACAGTCACACACACATGAAAGATCTTAGAAATGAAATACACCAAAATGATAACAGTGGTTATCTACAGTTATTACATTATAGATTATTTCCTTTTCTTTATATTTTTCTGTTTTCCTAAATTTTCTATAATGACCATGCATTACTCTGCTATTGTGGCAAAAATATTATAAGTAGAAATTGGGAGTTATAGTGGGATTTTAAATAACACTGAGTTTTCTACATTTCTCCTTTATTTCTTGAATGGTTCCTGCTCTTACAGTTAAAAAGTGGGTGCTGGTGATTTTGGACACTACTGAAAGTTACTCCCCTCGGGGGCTGATACTGATGAATGGAGAGGCATAAAGAGTACTGTCTGTCATCGTCTGACTGCCCAGAAGCCTGCTATTTGAGTTGCCAGTTTCATGGGGAACGGGCTGTGAGCAGAGTCCAAAAAAGAAATCTGAGAAAAGGAGTAATCAACATCAAGTAAGTCATTCTTCCTCTTCCTGGACTCACCCTTTACAACAACTGCAACTCTTGAAAGTCACCAAAGCATCCTTGAAAAATTAACATGATCCTTGCTCCTGCATGACACTCCTCCAGAATAACCTTTTGCGTTTTCTCAGAGGCATACTTCCAGTCTCTCGATCTGATCTTAGGGGAAGCCATGCTGTAATTACTCTGAGTATAAGACCAAGAAACACAGCTGTAAACAGCACACACTATCGTGTGAATGAGTGCCAGCAGGAGAAGGAGCCCCAGGGCCATACGGACTCGTGTCCTGGTGACTCAGTACAGCAGAGCCAGCAGAAGAGGAACAAGTCCGTGAAAACTCCTGTCTGCGAAAAGTCCGTGCTCTGACAGAAATTATTACCACACACATGTTGCGAAAGAGTTGAAGACACAAAAGGGTTAAAATCTTAAGGGCAATGACTTATCTTAAAGCCGTAGCTTCAATGCCATATATTGATGACCCCAAATCAATCTTTGAGTTAATAAATGAAGCAATGAATGTAAGATTCTTAGCACACATTAAATATTCATTAATGTTATTATTTTAGGCAATGATTGCATTTGTATAGCATCTACTTTACAGTTTACAAAAGCCTTTCACAAGTGACTGACTAAGATCTGTTGGGGGTATATGTGGTATTGATTAAATATATTCATTCCACACACATAAAAGGGCTTAGAAATGGAAGATTCTCCCAAGTCTTGACATCATCTCTCTGAATCACTTCATTCATTATGTCAACTTTCCTCTCTGAAACGGACAGTCAGAGGCTCTCCTCTCTGTCTGGGGAAGTCAGAGTCAAGAATACAATAGGGCGGGCAGCCTCGATCTTACAACAGCTCTTACAATACAGATAATGAGAAGCTCTTGCATGACGAAAGCTCAAACCACCCAAAGGTGAAGCAATTCCTCCTGGTGATTCTTGGCTTCTCCATCCCTTCCTCTTAAAACTACTTGTCAGATCTAATGAAATGACATGATTTACAAACCCTTTAATAACAGAGCTGGTAACAGATTTCCTTCCAACATCTCCCGTCAGCATTAACACAGCACCCTGAGGAGTGTATCACCAGGCAGAGCCTTAGTCCCAACAAGTCAGCTTTAATGACAGGCTCTGGTGGAGGCGGGGGGTGTACAGCAGGGAGGAGGCATTTTGCTTCTATCACTCTCCTGCTCCACGTGCAACAGTGGAAAGATTGCTCGTTGTCCATGCTGACAGGGAGGGAGGCATGTAGCAACTCACAGCAGATCAAGTTGCCAGATGTTTTATGTGGAAGAAGACGAGAATGCTATACCTCAACCTTCTCCAAAGCAGGCAAGAACTAGACAAAACACAGCCATATTACAAGCACGGGATATGGGAAGCTGGACAACAGTGGTAAGAGCTAATCGTTATCGAGCGCTTCGCATGCACTGACCTTGTGTGTACTTGACCATTTAATCCTGACTACAACCCTATGAAGTAGGTGCCATTACTATTCCAATTTCCAGAGGAGGAAACTAAGACTTAGGTTAAATAACTTACCTAAAGTCCCACATTGTGCTGAGGCTATAATTCAGATCAAAAGGCTAATTCCAGGGCCAATGCATACACACACAAACACACACACACACACTTTTTTCCTCTCTCTCTCTATTTCATATATTTTCCTCTATTTATCTACAGGTATGTACATATGTGTGTGTGTATGCCTGTGAGCACATGTGTGTGTGTACTGAGCATAAACTGATATAAATTAATTGGGGACTCGTTTACTATTTCCAATATCTAGAATAACAGTCAATATAACTTTAGGTTATCATTTACACATTACATAAGATTATATATTAGAACTCTGACTCAGCAACATTTTATATTTCTTCAAAGCGGACTCTGTGCAGACTTAAAAATCACTCCCATCTCTTCCTCTGGACTCTTCCCCTAACTTCTAGACCATATTAGGTCTCCCTGCTGGGTGCCTCCAAAGCACTCCAACTCCTGAGTTATAACCATCTTTACACATTATTGTAACTACTTGTTTAATGTCTGGCTTCCATGCTCCATGAAGGTAGAAACATGTCTTTCTTATTCACAACTATAACCCCAATACCTTTCGCAGCACCGTGCACGTAGCAGGAACTCAATAAATACTTGCTGATTGAAAGAATGCAGCCATAACAATATGTCTCTACAGCAATAATATCAAGGGCTAATTCTACAATTTTTTTCATGTTTTCCCTATCAGATGCCTACCTATTGCAGAATTAGTAAAAACCTTAGCATTTTGCTATGCATCCATCAGAATCAATTTTGTACACACACATATAAACACATGAAGATAGTCCTGACTCTTGCTAAAGAACACTAACTATGAGCACGTTTAGGCATATACATATGGGAGCTACCATGACGACTATTTCAAGTTAAACTCTACAATATCATAATGGACAACTAATTCCTTCTTTTGAACATGACTTATACGTCTCTAAGTTTACTGTGGGGGTAGGTAAGGAACTTTACAATTTTTCATAAGAGCTCCTGCTTCATGGAAAAAAAAAAGTGAACTGTCCTATAAAAAAACAATTTTCTTTCTATTCATAAGCAAAGAAATACAAAATTTATTTCTCAAGTATTTTTAAGGTTTATACAAGTCATTACATTTTTATTTGATGTACACAACAAATATTAAAAATTCCTTCAGTCTCACATCATGATCAGTTTTGAGTGTTCAGGTCTGTGTGTCAAGAGGAGGAAAAGGAGAAAGATAAAAGATTGTAAGACAGATGATGCACACTCAAGAGAGGACAAAAGGCTTTGACAGGCAGCAGTTAGGGAAAGAAGCAGCGCATCATCTCTACGTTGACTTGTATTTGCAATAATAGTCATCGGGAAGCTGGTATTTTTCTTCTAGGCTTGATGTCTGCAATTTTCCTCTCTGGTGCTTGGGTTAATAGTCATACTCAGAGCGCAACTGGGTCAGCCAGTTAGGCATTCCCTCAAGCGTGAACAACTGAGTGACAACAGACCAGCAGAAGGTCTAGGCACTCACTATATTCCACAAAACACACCCACTGAATATCAAGCATTCAAGACTAATCCCGAATATTTGTGTGGCTATTTAAAGAAAAGATACAATGGAGCAAGTTCCAAGTTACATTGCATTCTTTTTCCAATATGGCTCCTGAATGCAGGCATGCCCCAAAGTTAAACTCTCTCCTCCACGGATTCAGCCCTTACCTCTAAGCAAATGACTCCCAGATTTCCAGTCTGCTTACTCCTGGCCTCACGCTACACGGATGGTGTGCAGGACCCCCAAGGCGAGACATCTCAAAAGTGACTCATTTTTCCTGACCAAACCTAGTACTCTTGGAGACTCCTTTCTCCTGGTTTACAACCGCACCCTTCTCCCTCTTTCTCAGGATGGAAGCTTCCACTCCTTTCCACACCCTATCAGGTATCAAATGTTTCTACCTCAATGGTGTTTCTCAAATCTCCTGATGAAAAGGATACCGTCAGTCCTTTACTACTTCTCTCGGACTGCTTTAGTAAAACCCCAAATTTGTCGCTGCCTCTAATCCTAAAAATCAGAGATGATCACGACACTTTCTTTCTCAAAATGCCACTTTGCATAGGGATTATAATTCAAATTTCTCCTCTCAGTATTTAACACCTTTTAGCATATGATCTCTACTTACTTTCAAGATCATTTCTTAAAACATTCCTCACCTCCCGCAGTGTTTACCATCCCTGAGTACAACCTAGATATCACTCACCTGAATGCCTCTGCTCAAGTCATTTCCTCCAATTGGAACACTCTTAGCTATCCGAAGTCCTCCTTGTCCCTTAACGTCCCTGGGCCTCCAAGAAGTTATCCCAGATTCTTCCGGGTTAAAAATCTGTCCAGTATTCATACACTTCCAGCACGTTTTTACTATCCTATTGTGGCATTCACTACATATGCCTTTTATAGGAAGTGCATATCTCTTCTGTTTCCTGTAAATTCCTAGAAGACAGAAGCCATATCATTTTGCCTCTGTAATTCCGACGCAGGGGTTTAGAGAAAAGAGGAGCTCATGGGATGCTTGTTAACCACTGAATGGAGGAAGACATGAGTGCATATTCTTTAACTTTCTGTTCTTTTCATCATTGATCTGACTTCCCTTCAGCTGCTCTAGGGAACTATTTAACGTATGCTTCAGGTTTTGAATTCGTCTACACATGGCAAGTCTTTTTTTCAGGGCTTAGGGCTTTGTGTGGTTCTTATTGGTTCTCCATGCAGTAACCCCAGGAGGATGAGAAATGCTGCTATATAATCTACTTCTGCAATCAGGCAAGTGTGACTAAACTCGGGGTTCATCTTCTTTGCAGGGGCGTAAAAGACTTCACTCTTGAACAAAGCAGAGGCTGTCTAACATTTATATATTTAAAACTTTTTGAATTACGTACATTTTCTTTTGAGTGAGGGACACCTTCAGAAACAACTGTGTATTTTGGACTGTTACGGCCATAAGAGGAAGAAAACACACCAGTGAATCCGATGGAGATTCAAGAGGAAGTTCTTGGGCTTAGTCACTACCAGAGACCCAAGAGGTCACTTTAGAGACCAGGAAAGCTCCAGAAATAAGAAACAAATGCGTCTTGGGTACAGAACCTTCTTGGCCCCTTCCCTTAATTCTCCTCATTCAGTTTGAATGCAAACTCAAAGTATGAATAATAAAAACCTTTCAGAGCTATCAAGCCATAAAAAGACATGGAGGAACCTTAAATGCACATAACTAAGTGAAAGAAGCCAATCTGAAAAGGCTACATGCTGTATGATTCCAACTGTCTGACATTTGGGAGAAGGAAAAACTATGGAACCAGGAAAAACATCAGTGTTTGCCAGGGGTTGAGGGGCGGGAGATGGTGAAGAGGAGGCACAGAGGATTTCTGGACAGTGGAAGTACTCCGTATGACACCATAATGATAGACACAGGTCATCATACATTTGTCCAAACCCACAGAATACGAAACACCAAGAGTGACCCCTAATGTGAACTGTGGACTTTAGGTGATTATGATGTGTCAGTGTAGGTTCATCGATTCTAACAAGTGTCCCCTGGTTGGGGGTGTTAACAATAGGAGAGGCTGTGCATGTGTGGGGCAGAGGATGTATGAGAAATCTCTGTACCTTCCTCTCAACTTTACTATGAACCTAAAACTGCCCTAAAAACATTAAGTCAATAAAAACAAAACAACACTGAAAAACCTTTCATGTTGTATAATACATTAATAAACCAAAAAATCTATCTTACTTTAGTTTCCTAATTATCCTGCCAGGTGGGTATTGTACCTTCCACTTTAAAGATTATAAAATAGAGACACAGAGACATTAAATATCCAAGATCACTTGGATATTGAGTGGCATAGCCAAGATTTGAATATTACAGTGGTTAGGAACATTGGTTTTATAATTTAACACTAACTCCTCCCGAACTGATTTACCCGCTGACTAGCTGTGTTATCTTGAGAAAGTTACCTCAATTTTCAGTCTCTGTTCATTCATCTGTAAAATGTGAATAATAATAATGCCCACTTCATACAGTTGCTGTGTGATTCCTGGAGCTTGTAAATATGGACTAACTAGCATGAGATGCGTCAGTGATTGACAAGGGCCTACGGTGGGGTATGCACAATTAGTGGACACTTCCCGCTTATGGAACATTGTGAATTTAGCAAAACAGTAGTTTCCCAGAAAATTAATCACATCTTCCAATTTTCCTTTTTCCAGTGACTCTCAGATGAATGAATTAATATCCTTCTGGCCACATGTGAAAAATTTGACCTGTTTGCTTCTTACAGGATGTTATTACTATGTGAGGGTAAGGAAAGTTGAATGGTCCAAGACTATGATTGTCTTACCAATTACTAAACAGCGATATTTAACAACCTGCTGAAGGAGCTCAGAAGTTTAAAATGCCCAAGAGTTCATTTTTTTCACATAGACAACGTAATTCCAAAGAGGAAAATGTAGCTCTCATTGTATAGATGATTAAAGTCCTCACAGAAACATATTTTTCCTCCATGGGGTCTAATCTGGATAGAAAAAAGAACTTGAATGTGGGCCTGAGCTAGTGGACTGAGCGAGAATGACCCGGACATGAGGCCAGAGGTCTCAGCAAGGTCAAGGACAGGGTCTAGTCAGGGAACTGGAGAGCTGGAAGGTTAGGAGATCAGGGGAAACCCACCAGCACCACCTACCTGAGAGTGAATGCGATGATGTCTGCAGAACAGAGCATCATCCCAGGTCTCCAGCTGGGCGGCCTGGGTTTGAATCCCTACTCTGCTCTTCCTGGCTGAGCGATCCTGCAAAAGTTACTTACGTTGCCTGAATCTTGATTTCCTTCTCAGTGAGTTGTGCAGATGAGATGAGATAACTGATGGAACATACTTTGCAAGTGGTAAGCACTCAGATGTTAGTTATCATTATCCATTACTTTTATTACCTCAGGTCATCTATTTAAAATTGCACCCCCCAATATGCTCCATTCTCCTTCCTGATTTTATTTTTTCTGTAGACCTTATTACCATCTCCCTGCTATATATTTTACTTATCTTCTTATTTTTGACTTTCCACATTAGAATGTGAGCTTCATGGTGACAGGGACATTTTCCTGTTTTGTCCACTACTGGGGAGAGTCCAGGACTGTGCCAGCACACAGGACTGCTCAATAAATATTGTTGGATGAAAGAATCATTGCCTAATGTAGTCCTTGGTGTACAGGAAGGGTGACAAATTGTTAGTTATGAAACAGCTAAAATGACTCTTGCCAGTGGGGACCATTTCCAAGATGTGGCCCGAGGTGTGGGTTACTGAGTAGAGTGGAGGGAGGTTTGTTGGAGCTGAAGAAGTCAGAGGCCCCAGAGCCAGGGTGTTGGATGGGTCATCCACATCAAATCCATGCCACAGGAAGAAGCTAGGAAGTGTGGTGGAGAAGAGGATGAAAAGGAGCTGCCAGCATCTTTAAGCCTATAGATAAGTGCAGAGGAATGCTCTGCAGGTCAGTAGTGGACAGCAATAAGGAGTGATAGAAGGCAGAATTATCAGATGGTTGCTTTTCACAGTGGGGAGTGGTTTGGAAGTGGCCACAGGGAAACTGGGAGAATTCAAACACTGCCTCCTACTCCCATGACACATGGCCCACAGAAGACTGAAGAACTTTCCGTGGAGAGTGCTACAGGAGAAGTGATGGTCCCTGGGGAGAGCAGGGATTCAGTTAAGGAAACAGGCAGGCAAGTTTGGCAGAGAGCCTGCGAATGAAGAGAAGGGTGTTGCTAAGGACGTGACATTCCAAAGGCGCGATGGGAGTAGGAGCAGTCAACAGGAGCACAGAGCAGTCTGGAGGTAAGTGTGCAAGAAGCTGGGTGCACAGAAGACGGAGATGGTATTCAGAAACAAGGACGCTCAAGAATGTATGGTTGCGGGGTTTTTTTCCATTACCAGATACAAGATGACTTTGTAGTTAAATAAGCTAGTCGAGGAGAGGGACAGCACATTTCTGGAAACATCTTGATGTTACAATGCTCTAGGAAACTGTTCAAATGTCAACAGTCACATCTTTTACTTGTCATGGAAATATCATTCCCTTCCTTCCATCTCAGAGAATACTTGATAGCTTCACTAGGATGTACTCTTGGATGAATGAATTTAAAAAGTTATTACCTTTTGTAACATTTACTTTTTTTTTTAGCCCAACTTAAATAGGTTACATTTTCACTGAAACTGTTTATAAAAGTAAAACATTAAGAAAAGCTTTGGAACTCTTGTGAGTTAGAACCATTGTCTAACACTTTTCTATCTCTGTTGGAAGTGTGAAGCATCTCATATTTCCTGAAATAAACTCATGAGCCAATGTTCATTAGTTGGTTGTCCGGTCAGTGGCTCAAACGCTTACTGGGTAGCTACAATGCCTAAACACTGTGAGAACAAAGCAATGAATAAGACAGGATAAGGTTCTGAACATGATAAAAAATTATTTAGATGCCAATAAATAATCATTTAAAACCTATTTAGAACAGGTGAATATTTTGACCTGGGATTCTTTCTTCTTCTTCTGCGTTCCCTGAATGAAGAATTGTAGATAATAATAATTAATATTAATAATAACAAATGTGGGTAAAATCAGAGTGCCCTAGAAGAATATGCTAGAACTCGTATTCAATAAAACATGTCGAATGACAGTCTTTGTGGAGTATAAAAATTTGGGTAGGGGCACTATCCTCAAGGCAATTTAACATGTCACCATTTGTATGTCGTTTCATCATCACAGCAGAAAATAAAAAAAAAAAAATCCTTCCAGCTTGCACTAGCTAAAAATATCTGAGACTAATGTACATAAATGATGAAAATAAACCTTCTCCACTCCTAAAACATAGTCATTCTTGCTCATGTGGTAAGGTGTCATTTTTGTTTCTCCAAAGTCTTCCTTTGGAGTTCATTTTAATGTACTTCTATCTGCCTAGACTTTCCAGACTTGAGCAAAGTCCAAGATGAAGAAAACACAGTACTAGAGATTCCAATTAATTTCTACTAAAACTGTTTCTTGCATGACTTGTCTTGGCCCAAATTGAGATGCTTAACGAATTTGGATCTGACTAATTAGAATGGCAATATTACCAAATTAGCTACCCAGAAATCTACTAACAAATATTATATTTTCCTAAAATAAAAATGTGATTCATATTATAGTATTCCACACATTGATTAATACCTATATTTGATTGATAATTTCCTTTTTAAAAACAAACCAACAACCAAAAATTGTCTGTAGATTGGTATCTTCAAAAAAAGGTCTATCTCTCTCTATTTAAAGAAACCCAAACTAAAACACAAGCAAGCAAGCCAATAGATACTCTGAAGCCAAAACAAACTACAACAACAGAAAAATTGCCCAGATTGTTCTTTTTTGGAGCCCCAGACAATAACTGGAGGGTTGCCTGTAGTGTGTTGCTTAATTTCCTGGTTAAAACAGGGTCAACTACAGCTTCTGCTGTGGCTGGACTGAAGCAGAGAAAGGGCCTTCCTGTCTGATGTACTCGCTGTCCTTGAGGATGACCAACCTATTCAATGGAAGCTTCTCCTCTGAGATGTGCTGATCAGTACAGACACCTGGGCACTTTTTAATTCCATCTGATTCAAAGAGAGAGTTTAGAAGGTCATAAGTGTGTGGACTTTGCACCTTGGTTATTACAAAATTAATGACCTGAGTCAATGAAAACTTCCGACACAGTGGAAAATACACCCCCTGCCTTAGGACTGCCTGCCCTGCCCTCTCCCCAGCCAGGACAAGATTTCAGGTGTGGGGAAAGTCTTAAGTCAGACCATAGTCTGTTGCCAACCAAGCTACTGCAAGCTAAGGACTTCCACCTCTGGGACCATCTTGCAAGGAAAATTCACTGTGGAGAGAAAAAAGCCACACTACACAAACTACTCAAAAATCTGTATCAGTGATTCTGATTTTTTAAGCTGTGTTAAAAGACATACTCAGGTCAGGAGAGTTCTTTGTGTTGTCACGAAACACAAAGACAAGTTCAATATTTAGATTCGATTCTAGATAGGATATTTTCTGGCCAACTTTTGATGCCAGGATAAATTTAGCTATTTAAAATTGCAGAAAATAGGAGCCAAAGTGATAAAAATTTATGTTTAAGATGGCCCATTAATTAAGTTAAACTATTTAATGTTGCCCCCACCAGGAATTTAAACAGGCCATTTTATCAAATGCCTGGCCTGTTGAAATGATTTAGAATTTAAATACAAAACAGAAGAATGCTAATCCTTAATGCAGAATATGACAAATTATCCAACACTGACGTTAGTTATCTGACATTATATTTATGTACATTTTCCTTAATCTTCTAAAATGGCAAGTCCAGTGATAGTTGTCCATTTTGCTACAGTCATTCCAGTTACAATTTCAGGACATGTGAATAGGACTTACTAAAATACTCCTTTTTTTCTTTTCCTCATTTTTCTGATCTCCATGCAGCATTCCTTGTTATGAGAATATATATATACATTTTTACATTTTACAATAGTAGATGTTGTAATGGTAATTATCCAAAACAAAGTTAAATGCCAATTCCAACCAAAAATGTCCTTATATTAGTTGCATTGCATTTGCAAGAGTTAGGAAAGAGCCCTGGTTGACAGAGTTAAGTTCCTTGGTCAAAAAAGGTTGTTTTTTTTTTTTTCAATTTAACACAGTTAATTAAGTAACCAATATTAACTGCAAATTAGCTTTAATTTTTTTAATATGAAAAATTGAAGATCCCATACCAACCAAATTCATGTACTATTTTCTTTAGTATTTAATATTTTCTAAGTAGCCATAGCATTTTTGTATAGGAGGTGAGACCAGGTCTTTTGAAGAGAACTGGGATTTCAAATGCAGATGGGAAAGGATGAGGAAGTATAAATTAGAATCTGGTATGCTATGTCCTACTTACCTTCAAAAGTCAAATAAAACTTTCCTCTGTCAAACCAAACGAGGGAAGGCTGTTCATTCTCTGTATGGCCAGGAGTTGAAGCGGGATGGGGAAGGTTAAGGAGAGGGAGAGAGAAGGACACAATATGAGTTACAGAGCAGGTCATAATCTCACTATTATGGGGGGGGGAGGGCAGAGGCACTGCATGCTATTAGCAGGAAAAAGGGCAGGCTGGCAATCTATGCTTTTTTTTAGTTCGGGAAACAGAAAGCAAAAGCAAAGCTATGGAGGCCTAAAGAGATGGGCATGTGTTGTTGGGAGCTTGACACTTGGTGCCTGTGCACACGGAGCAGAAGTCTTCCTGGCCATGCAGGGGGCGCCAGCATATTTTAACTGCACTGGTTTGGGCAAACTATCATTCAGCAGTTGCTGTATCCATTTCATCTTCATGTCATCCCCTTCTATGTTTTCAAAAAGATAAACTTGGAGTTATGGGTTATAGAAAACTTAGCTTAGATTTTAAATGACAACAGCATTGCATATCAATTTAAAGTTCCTGGAAGATGTCAGACACCTTCCATCCCCTCCCCTGGAATCACCATGGGCATCCAGATACAAACACCCTTGACCTACGTTCCAAAGAGAAAACAAGGTTACTAACGGTGCTCTATTACTTTTTAAATTAAAAAGCAGTGACTGGACATGTAATTCTGAGCAGTTAAATTATTTCTTCCTTTGTAAATTCACAAAGCAATAGCATCTCACCTTTTTTGAAACTTTTCACTGAGAAACTGTCATGCAACCTGCTGCTTTTAATATGTTCACTTAACAAAAAATTCAGGGGCATGAATTCCATGATGAACGGTAAATAGACAGGGTGCGCCTGAGAGGCACTGGACACTCATGAGGGGAGTAGCATGTCCATGAAGTTCACAGCATTCAGATGGCATGATGGCTTGGATTTTCTAAGTCTAGAATCTAGAGATTGCTCGGCTCGCACACCATACCTGCAGGCGTTTCACAGCGCCTTTCAAACGAGGGCAGTTTGTCATAAAAAACATCATCTTCTGATGCTACGAACCAAAGAAATATAAACGAATGGAAAACAAAAACACAAATACAAATCCCAAATGAAATCAAGCAGCACACTTTACTGATCGAAACACAGGAATGATTTTAATGGAAAAAGGAAACAAAATCTAAGACACTGGTATTATGACCGGGATATAAAAAAGTGGTGTGCTTATTTCATGATGATTCTATGAGAAGAAATTAAAATTTTAGAAATGCCAGGTTTTAGCATCTGTGAATTTGGCTGAAGTCAGCTCCATGGAAGAAATCATGCCCCTATCTTTTAGGGAGTCATTAAAGGCACTGTCATTAATAATTGACTCATGCAAGTGAATTTCACTCAGACACAATTCTCCAGTGGCCGGACATATGCCCATCAACAGAATTTCCTGACAGAGCGCTGACAGCTCAACAGGATCACTCAGCACACACCTTCCCCCCATGGGGAAAGAGGAAGCTTTCAACGAGACCATAAAAAAGCAACAGCATAAATCTGAGGTCCCTGAGTGAAGTACTCCGTTTCAACTTCATCGATATCCAAATTCAATTTGCCTTGCACCTGTCTTGGGTGGCTATGGACTGTTAATTTTGAACACATTCTTG
This sequence comes from Tapirus indicus, assembly GCA_031878705.1. Lineage (NCBI taxonomy): Eukaryota > Metazoa > Chordata > Mammalia > Perissodactyla > Tapiridae > Tapirus > Tapirus indicus. The sequence goes on along the minus strand of CM062922.1, from coordinate 5,581,450 downwards.
TAATTCCATCTTTGGCTATGGTATCCAGCTATGGCCAAATGCCTTTGTCAATTTGTCACAACAGTTGCTCTGGACCCCAACTGTTCCAGATCTTTGCACATGGTCTCCCTTCTCACCAACTAACAAATGCAGGTAATTGGAGTTTTACTTTATGTGATTAAAAAAAAGAAGTGCTCAATGCCACAGAGCCTAGGGGTATTATTACAACTTTAATATAAAATCTGTACAGAGACCAGTAAGGGAGACTCCTGAATACAATGTAGATAAGGAAAGATAAGGAAATCGGTGAAGGTACTAAAATCATTCCATAAACCGGATTTCGTGGAAAATACCCTACTAGCTTGCCTCCTAAATGTAGGGACTAAGGCAGGGAAACTACCTCTTTGTCAATTCTTAAGATTCTAGAATATGACCTATAAGTCAGTTTTTATTATACATGTGGCTTCCTTGGTAGCTAGAAGAGTTAATGCAACTCCTATAATCTTTCTAGGAGAGGAGCAGGACGAATGGAACTGGCCCTCCATAATCTCTCTAGAAAACAGGAAGTAAAACACTTACTCTGGCAGTAGCTGAACATAACAGTGCCTTTTCATACCTACTAGTGGGAAATGATGGAGGGTGCTCCTCCCTTTAAAGAACTAACTTCCTATTTACAGGCTCCCCAGCACGAGGAGCTTCCAATATCGGAATTTGTTTTTTGAGCTGAAGTTACAAAGCAATAGTTCATAAGAGTGGAATAGCATGTTTATGATTTTTTTTTCTTTTTTTTTGGTGGTTATGGACATTAAGGGCTCAAGAATAAAACATCCTAAATAAATCAGAGAACTTAGAAAATGAGTCATTGGAAAGCTCTTGCTTGGTTTAAATAAGGGGAATACTCAAATTAAGTACAGAAGAAATGTCCTTAAGAACTAACATAGAGCTGGGGGCCGCCCGGTGGCGCAGCGGTTTAGTTCGCGCTTGGCAACCTGGGGTTCGCGAGTTCGGATCCTGGGCGCCCGCGGATGCACTGTTTGTCAGCCATGCCGTGGCGGCGTCCCATATAAAAGTGGAGGAAGATGGGCACGGATGTTAGCCCAGGGCCGGTCTTCCTCAGCAAAAAGGGGAGGATTGGGAACGGATGTTAGCTCAGGGCTGGTCTTCCCCACAAAAAAAAAAAAAAACAAAAAACAAACAACAACAACAAAAAAAAAGAACTAACAATGGAGATTGCCTCAAATCGATCTGGGATGGGGAAGCCAGTACTAGAGACAGCCTTTCCCCAAAAAATAGCAGAAGGAAAAAAATCCCTAAAATTAAATGTGGGAATTTTTAATTGGGATCAGGAATATCCACCTCCAAAGGACTTCCTCTTGGGGCATGATGATTGGTGTTATTACAGGTATTTTTTAAAAGAAAGCTTACCCTATTCAGAATTGCCACACAGCTTGGAGAGACAAAGGTTGGAGGAAATATTTTAAGTTTTAGATTCTATGGTTAACATTCCAGTACTGAATAAAATCACTTTTGCTCAAAGTTCTAGACCAAATGTAGCATCAAAGTCCATCTGATGCTTCCTTTGGTGCCCATAAATGATTATTTTTCATTCATTACAGATTCCTGGGATGTTAAAGATGCAATTGAAAATGCATAATTAACAGTGAAGGAACGTAATTAACAGTGAATTTAACAAGAAAGGAAATTGTCTTTATGATGGCCTTTTTGCATTGGAGTCCCAAAGGAGGATTTTGCAAACGTCTAAAAAAACTCACTATCACCCATAGAAATAAGAAAGAAGTAATAAAAATGGATGTTTACAATGAGAGATAACTCCCTGTTTATCTCTATCTCTAAAGGTCTAGGAGTTTGCTTCTTATAATAGAATAAACGTTTTCTCTATTCCTATAACATTAATAGGATTTTTCCCCCAAATCAAATAATGAAGGTCCTGTGAGCTTTTTCCAGTGCAAAAGAAGCTTATTGTATTTCATTGGCTCTAATATGTGCACTTTTCCACATTTTAACCTCTAAGAAATTGGTATGAGTCTTAAAATCAATGTGATAAGAAAACATTGCATCTGAGCTCCATTGGCAGCATTCCCCCCCGCCCCCTTGTCAGTCATGTATAAATAACAGTGCATCTTCTAACTGAAGGGGTCTTGAATCCTAGGAGCTCTTCACTATTTGAATGTGACAGTGCACAGAAAGTCTTATTTTCAGGTGTGGCATCAGGTTTACTACATTATAATTACAGCTTTCATGAACCATTTTATGCTTGAAGTCTTTCCAGGGCATTTTCTTTCTTTCTTTTTTTTTTTTTTTTTTTGGTGAGGAAGACCAGCCCTGAGCTAATTTTCCGTTGCCAATCCTCCTCTTCTTTGCTGAGGAAGATTGGCCCTGGGCTAACATCCGTGCCCATCTTCCTCTATTTTATATGGGACGCCTCCACAGCATGGCTTGACAAGTGGTGCATCTGTCTGTGCCCGGGATCCAACCCTGTGAACCCCAGGCCTCCCAGAGTGGAGTGCATGAACCTAACCACTATGCCACCGGGCCAGCCCCAAGAGGCATTTTCTTCTGTGAATTGCTGTGTAGGAAGATTAGACTTGCTCTTAAAAATTTAGTCCTTGAATTATGTTAAACTTTACAATAAGTAAATATATATATACATATATATATAGTATAAATAAATAAATATAGTTTCCACTACACTTGCCCCAATTTTGGCTCAAGTGTCATAGGTATTGTCAAAAAAGTACCATGGTGCTGGGAGGGAAATGTTGAGCCATCAACTTCACGAATTTGCAGCTGAAATTCTCTACCCTCTCCAAGCCACTTGACTACCTTAAGCTGACATTCCAAGTCAGTCATGAATAGTCAGTCCCTTGGTGCTGAACAGCCAAAGCACATCCTCTCCAAAAAGAGGTAGACAGCAAAACACAAGAAGCTGCTGGGCAGTCAGTCATTTGACAACCATTTACTTCAGAGACAAGTGGCTGTCAGGTGACCCGCAGCAGCAGGAAATAAAGAACAGAAGAGCTAGGAAGATGAAAACCAAATAAAAATAACAGAACCAAACAGGTTAAATGTGAATGCTTCTCAGCAATGAAGCCATGTGATTATCCTCTCAGGTGGGTTTTTTACCCTCTGTAGTTCATCTGTAAAGAATGCACACTAGATGTGTTAATAATCAAAGTCACTGGCCAAGATTTGAGATTTCTGCAGCAGACAGTATAAAAACACATTGTACAACATGGACACAGTTCGAATTCTCTGTATGCACAATTTCCTCTGTGAATTTCAATGAGTTGGAAGAATCCATTAGAGAGTCATCCAAGGTCACTTGAGGTCTGCTTTCTCTGAGTGACAGTTTATTCTTTTCATTTTCCTCTTTAACCAACCAGGAAAAATCACATGGAGTGGGTGGAATAAATGATCTCGAGCGAATAAAAGCTCAAAAACAACAGAGCAGAAGTGGGGGAAATGGCTGTAGCAATCACAAGTATTAAAGGGAGTTCAAAAATAAAGTTGGATGTTACAGAAAAAACAAACAAAAAACCCAGAGAGAAATGAGCTAATAGACATCTAAAAATAGGAAGCCCCAAATTGCTCCAATTGATGCAGATAAAATATAGACTTGGCTATATAAATAATATTAAATATCTGTCTGTCAATGAATCACACGAAATTGGATAGCTGGCTATATTTTCACCAAATTTGAAGGATTCTTTTGGACTGGTCTGATTAACAATATAGAGCACATGATATAGTTGAAAATCTCTTTGGGGGCCCTCAGAGGCACACTTTAACTTATTTCCCTGGGAAAATAGGAAGTTCTTCTCCAGAAGAGCTTCAGACTTTGCTCAAACTACTTCTCACATGGGCGACTCTAGCCAGCCCTTCTTCGGTAAGTAGCAGCGGGAATTTATTCAGCTTGGGTTAACGGTTCTCCCAAGCAATGTAGGATGCTCAGCAGGTTTATAATATGGGAGAGTTCAGACACCAAACGAGGACAACGGGAAAAAACGGATTGGGAAAGTCCCAGTCAGACACATGCAAACGGGAGAGAGGCAGCAGGAGCTCGGGAGGACGGGGAAAGGGGTGGAGGAAGAGACCAGCCTGGGAAGAGGGAAGATGCTCAGGCAAAATGAGGCTTTTAAACCTGGGAAAACCATCCAGCTGAGCTCCACTCTCAACTCTTCACTTTCAGCACACCATAAGGAAAGAGGCACAAAGGCATTTACTGAAAATGCCAGCAATGACTTATTTCTCGGGGAAAATTGACCACACATCACCGAAAAGCACTAGAAAAAATGTCAAAAGGTTTGCTCAAGTCCCACAATGCCAACGTTTATACCATCTGTCAACAGGACAACCAAAACTGATGAAGAAATGAAAACTTTGAGAAAATAAAAGTTCTAAATTTTGTGATTTCGGATGTGGTATGTGATTGAAATTTAAATAAACATACCCCCTCAAAGGAGACTATTTTTATTATAAGAGATAATACCTAAATTACAGGACCTTATTTGATGATTTCTTCTTTACTTTTATGAATAGCTGTGCATGGCATAGCATAAGAGAATTCCTGCAAAACACAGGGGTTTAATGTTTTTATTTGTTTATTTGCTTAGTGAAAGCCATTTGCCTCCTTTGCTGAGCAGGTGCTTTTAAAAGAAGAGTCAGATGATAGCAAAACACACAGCAAAACAATTTCGACCAGAAACCCAGGGCCTGGAGTTTCAGACCATAAAAAATAGCCAGTCAAAACCACAAACAGATGAAAAGAGAGGAGATAATTTTTACCAACTGTGGGAGTGGTGGCTGCGCTCAAGGAATTGGTGGACGATATTGAAGACGTGCTTTCAGCCCGGGCAAGAGGTGCTATCGGAGGAGGGCTGGAAGAATGTAAGGGAGGGCTAAAAGGTCTGGACTGCAGGGAGAAGAAAGAGATGAAAAATTAGACACACAGGTCATAGTACTTTTGTTCCATATTTTGAATGTCTTCCAGCCCCAGACATGACAACTCACGTTCTTAAAAGAGTACCGGTGACACCATTTTTACACTAAAATTGATTATATCTGTACAGGAGCTCATAGTGGAAGGAGAGGAACCATAAACGATCATGTGCTGCAGTCAGTGAGTACAGCAGACTCAGAGAAGCAGAGATCTGTGCTGTGGTCAGTGACGTTTCAGGACTGTGAACTCACGTGCCCTCGGGGACTAAGCAGGTAGCATAATGTGAGAACTCATACCCATTTAAAGATACTTGGATATAGAATACTGTACTGTGCTAGCTAAACCACATATTATGGACATCACAGGATTGTGACTCCTGTGCACGGGTGCCAAAGAAATTTAGCTCTACCAGAAGTCTCTTAATTGTTTACACAGAATGTTTTCTCCCCCTCAGCCTTAAAACACAATGCTTTAAACTTCTGGAACAAATTCATCGGGCCACCACCCTCCTTTATATTCACGTAGTGTGCCTGCCACCAGGAACTTTTCAGGGGGACGGAAATCAGGACTTGCCCTCTCTTGGAGTCTTCCCAAACCAGATAAATATGGTGAAAGGAAACACCTCTCTTTCTAGAGGATTTAGCACAATTGAGCATTACTATCTCGACTTGCATGAAACCCACCGTAGCAGAGCGGAGGGCCCCAGAATCCTAGTCCTACCATTCCAGACCTCGGCTTGAAAGATGGCAGCCCTTTGAGGAGGGCTGAAATGCACATCCATACTGCAGGGACAGTCTTTCAGACGTCGCCTGTCAGGGCCACGTGTACAAGTGCTCTAGGCTTAGACCTGAAGTTGAGATGGCCCATGTTAAGGCATTCTGGCTTCTGTTTGTCATCCTCATCATGTGTCTCTAAGCGAGCCAGGGCAGAAGGAAACATACCACATCTCCGACCCCAGGCTTTCCCGGAGGTAGCTTTGGTCGAGATGGAGGCCGGGGAGGAGGCGGCGGTGGGGTGGTGCTGCTGCCAGGAACCAGGGGAGTGGCTGGCCGAGCAGGAGACGACGCACCTGAAAAGCAAGCTGGTGTTAAAAAGGGCTGGAAACACAGGTGGCTGAAGCGTCCTCATCACCTGATCCTTCCCTCCCCATTCCCGCAGTACCAGTCCCAGACAATTTCTGCCACCTCAGCAGTTACTATATTCAACACTGTAGCTTGTGGTGTTTTTTTTTTTTCTAATAAAGAAAAAAAAGCACGCAGTTGAACTATGGTTGATGGCGGAAGCTGAAGCTTTTCATTGCCTTTCGTTGTCATGTGACGCCCAGTGAAAGGTAAATCCTTTTATTACTCTGTTTGACAGAAAGTACATTCTCAAGACTCTTTTGGCTGGGTAGTGGGTATTTTTCATTTTGACCATATACACACCAAACTTATGATAAATTCTCTTGCCTTTTGCATATTCAGAATTCATTTATATCCAAGATGAAAATGGAGGTTAGAATTTGAAGGAGGATGAATGATCTCCTGACATTATATATTTTTTTATCTGTAATTTTTTTTTTTTTTTGTGAGGAAGACCAGCCCTGAGCTAACATCCGTCGCCAATCCTCCTCTTTTTGCTGAGGGAGACTGGCCCTGGGCTAACATCCGTGCCCATCTTCCTCCGCTTTATATGGGACGCCGCCACGGCATGGCTGACAGGCAGTGCGTCGGCGGGCGCCCGGGATCCGAACCAGCGAACCCCGGGCTGCCAAGCGCGGACTAAACCGCTGCGCCATGTATAAGAGAATTATCCTTTTTACTGTGCTGCAAAATATGAGTGCTAACTTCATAAATGTAACCAAACACACAATGCCAATCAAAGGACAAAATATAAGAAGATAAATTAGATATTGTGTGAGTACTTTGTGTTTAGAATCTTAATAACAGAAACATACTGAATTTAGAGGATTCTAGTTTTTGAAGGAGGCTGCTTTGGAAACTGCCTACATAGAGTTTGCCCACGATGATTTTTGTGATGATTTTTAACAGGGCCTCTTGGATTTACTTTTCTGGCTGTCAATGACAAGCATATGAAACACACAAGACACACAGAGGCTGGCATGCACACCAACCAGCACACCAGTGGGGACTCTGGACTTGGGGGTCTGCCTATCTTCAGTCAGATGCCTGGGCTACACAGGGAAACAACTAGGCTAAAAACCTTAAGAAAATCAAGTCAATATTCCAAACAGTTCTTGTTCAGAAAAGTTCCAGCTACTCCTGAGGTTTTGTCACTGTGGTTAGAAGCACAGGTATCAAATCATTCCAAAAAATTTCTAAGACATCCTGTCCCAGGAAAATCCCTGCCCCCTCTTGCCTCCCCTCCATCACGCCACAGGACCGTGCTCTCCCAGAGTCCGAGACCAGCGTCTCCGTCTCTGGATTTTCAGATTCTCAAAGAGCTTTGAAGTTGAGCAGCAAAGCCCGTCATCTCAGAATCTGTTCTTGTCTTAGAAGAGTCCCTGGGAATACACTTTGCTCCTCATCTTTGAGCAACCTGAAATCTTGAGTGTGTTGTGCTTCTCTGGGCTATTTATTCTAAGGGTAAGTTCATTAGTGTGAAACTCTGCTAATAATCACCCCCACCCCCACCTCCAGCTCTTCTCCACCACCACCCCCTATTTACTGCATTCTTACTTTTTATTTTATTGGACCGGGGTCTATGCTAGGCACTTTCCATGCACTATCTTATTTTAACCCCACCATAAGGTACTGTAATTATCTCAATGGAAACTAAAGCTCACGGATATTCGGTAACTGGCTCCGGGTCACACGGCTCAGATGATCTATTTCACACCAAAGCCCAGGCTCTTAAGTGCATTGTCCTGCAGGTTCGGGTGGACTGTGGAGTCCTACATTTTGCATAAAGTCTTGTTTGTACATGGGCAGCTTGCACACATCTTTCTCAATAGAAATATTTTTAGTCTTTGGCTAATCTTCTCTTGAATAAAAAAATAGGATATGTTTTGATAGGTCCCACTACGAAGTTTTTTTTTGAGTTAATAGATTTACACTCAGGACGTGTTCAGAACATGGAAGTGACAGCAAAGAGATGGGAAATAAACCATTAAACAGCAAAGTCTTTGTCAGGAAGTTTCATGGGGCTTCTTCTGGGTTCTACTTCGCTGGAAAACTATGCCATAGAAATGTTTCAAAATGTCTATCCGAGGATCTATTTCCAAGAAATGGTCTTTTGAATCAACCTCAGGGAAAGGTCAGCTGCTTGTCCCTTTCCTACATGTTCCGGAAAAGAAAGTTAACAAAGCACTATATCATAACGCTTGGGGAAGTGATAAGGGGTTGTCATCGAGGCAGCGCGGGATATTGGAAAAACTGGATGAAATGCCAGATGATCTGAGTTCTGGCCCTGCCCGCCTCTTATCAGCTGTGAGATCTTCACCTCTCTGAATCTCAGCTTCTTGCTTTAAAAAATGAGACATGTTTCTACCTTACGGGGTAGTTGTAACAATCGAAACGGAAAATGCTTATGAAAGTGTTTAGTAAACTATAAAATGCTACACAAATGGAATGTAATAGATGTTGATGATGGTGGTAGAGACTGTGTCTTTTGATACAGATACAACTAAAAGCAAAGAAGAAAGTGGCTAGTTAACTGTTTTCCTCTTCCTTTACGGACATCCCATTTAACTCACTTTTTCTTTACCGAATTGATTTAATTGATTTGTTGTGCAGTTAGAAAGACATCAAGGGAGTGTTTAAGAAGCAAAATCCTGCTTGACAGACCCTCAGGGTCAGCAGAGGGTGTTCAGGGCCTGAGGGGTATGTGACAACTGAACTAAGGCTTCACGTGATTTTGTGAGATTACACAATTGTTTCCTGTTGTAAGAGTGTTGAAGGTTATTATTTGTACATGTCTATCCTCATTCTTCCATCTTCAATTTTACTTTCACTTCCCTCCAGGCAGTGTTTATTCTCAAGAACAATGCTGGAAAATAATTAGAGAACATCCCTGTGTGAGGTTTAACTTTAAGAATCATCCTTACATTATTTGAGTTTTGTGAGTTCAAAAAAGTTGGCAGCCACTGACATGCTCTCAATCCACTTGCTGCTCTCAACCCGAAGTTTCATCATAGTTTCTTTGGTAATGACCCCTGAGAACCGCATAACTGTGGCTTCAACTTTCATCACTGTTTCTGTGTGGGTGTGGGTGGGGGAACAGGGAGGCAGCTGGGGAGAAATGGTAAATGGAATCCAACAGATCTGGGGTCAGATCCTGGCTTGGCTACTTAGTAGCTTTGTGACCATGGCCAAGTTCCATCTCCATCTTTGAGCTTCCATTTCCTATCTGCAAAATGAGGCTAATACACTACAATGTTGTGGGGAGGATCAATTAAAATATACGCACTTTGAAATATGTAAAGAATTAAACAGCCTTTCCCAAATTATGTTTAATTACACCATTTCTTGAAGAAAGTATTAAATATGTGTGGGAATGGTTACACACTATATGTCTTTTTTGGTGACCAGCACATTAAAAGCCCTAAAACAGTCCTGTCCAATAGAGCTTTCTGCAATGATGAAAGTGTTCTAGAACAAGTGCTGTCCAACATCATAGCCTCTAGCCACATGTGGCCATTGAGCCTGAATTGTGGCTACTGCATCTAAAGAATTGATTTTTTCTTTTAATTTTAATTAATTACAGTTAAGATTAAAATAGCCACATGTGGCTAGTGGCTTCTGTATCAGACATTGCCGCTCTAAAAAGAATTGTAGTTAGGAAATATATTTGTTTAAGTCAATCCCACATAGCTCAAACTCATTTGTTTATGGATGTGTGTTTAACATCTTTTAATATGGCTTTAGTTTCCCAAGTTGGAAAAGTCTATCTGAAGAGTCTATCTTTACTAACACCTGTCTTTCCCTGGCCTCCAAACTTGCTGCAGGCCAATAAAACAATTTCTCCATCCCAACCCCTGGGCACACAAACCACATGGGAGAAGAGTGCTAAGAATCAGTGTCTGCGTTCCAGTAAAGCAACGTTCTGACCAAACTTCGAATTTTTCAACTTTTGCCATAAGGAAATTAAAGTTCTTGGAGCAAATTCTTAACTTCCAACTGTTTTCCAACAGCAGGTAACTCTTCTGATTCACAAGGCTGTGAGGACTGTCTAAACTTGGTCAGTGACAACCATCTTGCTGTGAATGAAATTTTAAAGTGAGCATAATGTTATCCAATTAGATATAGTTTGAGAAGTACAGGAAAAGTTAGTCCTATCAGGCTAAGTGTTAATAAAGCAGGTAGTGAGAAGCATTGCTAATCTTTAAAATATGAGGCCGTATCCTATTGTTTTAATCCTAAGTTTACATTTCTGCCAGTCTGTGTATATTCCATCAATAAAAGATTAAGCAGCAAATAAACTGGGACTTAATTAAGGAGATAATGGTGCAAAGTTTTATTTATTCTTAAGCTTCATTGGCCCAGTTCAATCTTCCACTTAGAAATTCAATCCTTTAACACCAACAAAGTATAGTTTTTTCCAGCTCAATTATTAAGAATCAATAGTCTTTACTGGTAACATTTTAAAGTAATTTTAAATAAGGGTATGGAAGTTAAACACTAAAACAACAACAAAATTCTCAAAAGATTCCAGAAAGAAAGCCAAAGCTCCTCTCTGCTCATTAGATCAATGGTTAATTCAATTATACAAACACCTCCCAGAGCCTTGTGGAAGGTGATGGAGGAAACAGATGAATAACCAAGCTGCCCTGTCCTTCCTCCCCCAACTAAAGGTGTTTCCTTTGAGGAGATCATAGTGGCCTGCCACTGAAGACAGGGCATTATTCCTTGAAAAGTCCTTTCAGAAGACTCAGAGTCTGGCCCAGGAGAGAGTCCCACAGAAGACAATGGAAAGATGCCTCTCTTGGACAATGGACAACCAGCTTCTTTGGGTTTGAGGTCTGAACTGAAGGCTTTCCACAGGACCCTTTATTATCTTTACAGATAAGTAAGGAGTCTTATACCCCCAAAAAGACCTAAGAAAAGCAATGGAGGTTAGAGGTCATGCTCTATAGAAAGGAGCACAGAGGAGTGGGTTTGGAGAGAAGACATTTGGTGATCTAGTTGATGACACTGTGCAGCATAGATGGGTGTCAGTCAGCAAAGAAGTTTGGGATATTTTGTAACTAAACCTTACAAGAGTGCTCGGAGAGCACAGTGGTTAAGAACACAGGCTTGGGATCAGACAGAGCTAAGTATGGATCCCAAGTCTATCACCTCTAGCTGTATAAACTTGGGCAAATTACTTAACATCTCTGAGCCTCAGTTTTCCCATCTGTAAAATGGGGGAAATAAGAGCATGGACCACATGGGATTATTGTGAGGATGAAATGATGTGCATAAAGCACTTAGCATGATGCCAGGACAAGAAACTCTAGCTGTTGTTATTATTGGCAAAATAAAGGCTCTCCCAGGTCCTATGGAAAAGAAACCTGCTGAGTTTGTTTTAACACGTTTCCCAAACTTATTTGAGTATTGAGTAGTTTTCCTTTTGCATTGGAGGAAGGCACAGAGGGGCACATCTAATAATATAAAACATCAGTTTTGTGTGAAGGACAGGTGAATCCTCAGCTCTCTCCTTGATCAGCTTGGATGCTTCCTTGAAAGCACAGAGGAATTTGCAAACACAGAGCAAGCACTGAGAGACACTCCACAGACAGAGAAAGCAGTGATGACTGACTATCAGAAGAGAGAAATGCCTTGTCTTTTTGTCTCTTACTAGGTCTGAATAACTTACACTTGGGCACCTCTTTCAAGGCAAATGAAAAACAAATAGCACATGATAGCCCCGGAAAGGTGCCTAAGCCGCACCCACAGGCACAGGAGGGAAGGCACCGGGGGATCTTGCCAGACAAACATGAGCACCAGTGAAATTAATGCTATGGAAGAAGATGCATGAGAAAAATCTTGATCTTCCTTTTTTATGCATGACAGTGTTCCTTTCACAATTAGAGAATACAAAATTAAGATTCAAATGTGGAAAACCAAAAAATAAGATTCAGTGTCAACATTTGTATATAGAGTCCCAAAATGTACATTTCTGATAGACTTTTCCATCACCTGTGACCACACTTAGAGTTGACCTCCTAGGCTGACGAGCATGTCAAATGAGGAAATCAGAGAACAGCCTGTCTTCGGTGGAAGCTTGATTGGGTTGGGGTTATAGCAAGGTGTCCCCGTTCTAGCCATCCTCTAAAATCTCCTTTTCAAACTCTACTTCTTGCTTTCTGAAGTAATTAGTGGGGTTAATGTGGTTCTCCCTCAAAAGAAACAGAAAATATTGACCTACAAAAACTAGGGCTCTTGAAAAAAAAAGTACAAACTTGTAGGGTGAATAAGGTCTGAGGATCTAATGTATAACATGGTGACCACAGCTGAAATTTGCTAAGAGTAGAACTTAAATGTTCTCACACACACACAAAAAGGCAAATATGTGAGGTGATGGATGTGTTAATTAATTTGATGGGAGGAATCCTTTCACAATGTATATACATATCAAATCATCATGTTGTACACTTCAAATATCTTACAATTTTATTTGTCAATTATACCTCAATAAAGCTGAAAAAAAAAAAACCCCAAAACCACACTAGGGCTCTTGTGAAGGCATGTGACAAAGAAATCAGACATTTAACATGAAACTCATTCGCTACGAAACTCATTCTGTCTTTCTAGAAGTTCCCTGAATTCCAAACAATGACATCACAGCTTTCTTTAAGAAATACACGTTTCCTAACTGCAGGGGAAGGCAGGGTACTCCTAAGGGCTGGGAGTGTGGGCAGAACGCGTCCACAGACTTGCACCACCACTAGGAGCATTCGAGGGTCTAGGACATGCCATGGGGCCGCAGGACACCCAAACCAAAGGAGGGACGGCGGAAGCTCTAAAGCCAACTGTCAGGCAGGAGGAGGGTGTCGCTCACACTGCAGCAGCCATGGCCATTCCCGGTCACACGAAGCACACTCAAACAGTAAGACGTACCGCTGGCGGTCCCCGTACCACTGCCCGAGCCAGGTCCGGGGGACGAAACCACAGTCCTGTAGGTGGGTGGTGGCGGGGGAGGCGGAGTTGCTCTCTGTCCCAACCCAAAATCTTTAGGAGATGAGATTGTTTCTAAGTAATCATCTTTAATGAAGGTCTGCTCAGCGACTTTCCTCTGGGCTTCTTCTAGATTGAGCGGGGACGGTACATTGCGAGGAGGCCCAGGAGGCCCCGGGGGGCCCGGGGGGCCCGGAGCTGGGGAGTCAGCCGGGTTGTCTGATGCAGCTGGTGGGGACACCACCTCTTCCCTTGGAGTCAGCTCTGGAGTAACATGTTCCGGGGACGTATCAGAAAAACGGACCCACTTTTCTTCAGCATTGACAGCAACAGACTTGGGGGACAGCACTGGACCAAAAATGCTGTCCAAGTCATTGATTGACGGTAGCTTTTCAATTCTGACCTCTGTGGCTGACTGGTCACTTCCTGTGGTTAAAGTAGTTGATTTTAAACCTTAATTGACTTTGTTAATATGATTTGTATGGGGGGGTTGGGAGGGGTGAGGCGAAGCCTGGCAAGTAAATGGCCTTGTGACGCGTCTCAGTGGGCGTACTGCGTGATGTAAAACTACCCCGATCGGATCTGGAGCTGAACGAGGGGGGAGCTCCTGCCTCCGCAGCGCGAGTGTCCTCTTTCTGTGCTGTTGTTTACCCTCGCGCAGGGTGACCACGGTCACCTGCTCCTATCGTCATCAGAAGTGCGGGGCACGCTACTGCTCTCAGAGGCTGCTCGCAAGAGCGCGGAGCCGGCTCACGTGGGGAAGGCAGTGTCAGGTGCGCAGAGGAGCACAGGCTCCGGAACCGAGAATTCCAAAAGGGAGGCCCCTCTTGAAAATCTGGCCCACTGCAATACACACGACACGGTCGAAAAAGGATTGACAGCTGGGATCTCCCTCATATTTGATAAAGATTGTCCACTCCATCATATTAAATGAAAATGTTCTATGAAACTAATAATAATATCTGTTCATTTAAAAAATATCGCATGATAATTAATTGTATATCCTCCACTTTAAATACACCAGAAACACAGCATATGGATTATTTAAAGAGATACCCCCACATGTCTATTTACAAACACACACATACACACATCACATGCAACATACACATAGTTATTGAGAAGACATTTACTATCTATTAGAACTGTTACATATATACCTGTTTAATAGGGAAGAAAGCTATAAATATAATTTGTAATGTATAATTTCTCTTCTTGTCAAGTCTAATCTGTTAACATCGTAGGCATAACTGTGACGTACACTTATCTCATGAAGTCGTGAATAGAAAAGTCTCTGCTTTGCTTAAATACTAGCATCAGCTAATTCTTTTTAATTCTTATCAGTAATAGGAGAAAAAATTAAAAACTATCTTCTACAGCTTGGCAGGAAACATTTGATAACAGCTGCAGTGCGAGGGAGTGCACTTTTTTTCAACTGAGGTTGTTTAAATTAGAAATTGTTACTTAAATAATTGCAAGGCATGAGCCGAAGCCACTTTACCTTTAAATAACCCTTCGGCTATAAAAACCGGCTAGGATTTCCATATTTCACACTTGAAAGGAGTTACCCTTCAAGGTTCCCAGGCTACCCATAAATGGGGTGGCAGTTTGCATGGCTCACAGTATTTATAATTTCGTCACTGGTAGATTTATTTCTATCTAACATATTTATGGAAATACAAGGGGCCAAAATGGTTTGAACTTGCAAACACCTTTACCGATGATACTGTGGATGACTCTGTGTTGGGTTTGAGTCAATGCAAATTTCACAAATGACTATGTCTTGCATTTGCTCTTGCTGATAATTCTCCACTATGTAGCTATCAAACTCACCAGGCTGCATAAATAGCAAAGGATGAAGCTGCAATAGAATTCCAAAGGTGATAAAGAATCACATTCTAAGGGCCCAGACACATAAAATAACGATTATTGCTTTTGACTTGCTAGCCCAATAAGACTAGGTAGATTATAAATTGTGTGAATTCATAGTATTGATTTCAAAAGAAGGTAAAGATGTGCCTTGGAAATTATCTGTCTAAAGGCATGCATATTTCATCATCTTTACCCATCTCTTTGCCATGGGATAATACTTTAATGATTACTGGGAAAAAATTCCCCACCACCCAAGCTTACCCATATGCTGCACTTCCTGGGAACCATTTTATATCTTTATAGAATAGACAGTTTTAATTCTAGAAAAAAACTTATTGGTTCTTGGAAAAATACAAATTGTGCCTTGAGACTTTTAATTTGTAAATCATTAAAATGAGATCCAGTGAAGTGAGATGTCAATTAAACAATGACTTGCGATATTGAGATTTTTTTTCTTTCATTTCACACATAAAAGTGGCCCTCATTCAACAAAATCATACGGAGTAAACATTAGGTGACAAAGTGAACCTTTTTGTGCAATCTGAGAGTGATACCTTAATAGAAGTCGCATAGTAAATTGTAACGGAAGTAAAACTGAATACAAACTGTCATATTTAGTCTAGCCTAGAGCTTCTGACACACCCAGGGCATGTTGAGGTCCAGGGCCACTGTTGATTGCCACATGATCCCAGAGCAGAGGAAACTAAAGCTTACCTGGCCCAACCGTTAATGGGGAGCCTGTTCGGGGTGGGGTGGCTGGCACATTTTTTGGAGGCAGTGGTGGAGGTGCTGCAAAGAGAGGAGGAGGCAAGCATTATTGATCACTTTCTCCCTACGTTACAAAATATTCTGTAGACAAGCAGAATTTGGGCTTTCATTCATATTCCTGCTATTAGAATTGGAATAGCCATTAATGGTCTAATTTTTTTTAAGTTCAAAACTAAGGGACTGCAGCAGGACCCATTCAGAGTCTTCTGTTTTATGATAATGATAAAAATTTGTCAAAAGAATGTCAGATAATAACAATAATAGTGTCATCATTTTATTCATTCATTCTTTTATTTGACAAACCTCAAGCGCTAAGTCCTCTATCCTATACTAGGAACTAGGGATATAGGGTTTAATAAAAGGACCCTCTGCTCTCAAGGAATTGATGACTGAAGGAATGCATATCACGTTCACAGTTACAATCCAGGGTCTCATCGAGGAAATGAGAACAGCTTGGGTGGGGGCTCAGGTGAGGGATTTTAATATAGTCAGGATATTATTGCCTGGATTGGGTCTGGAAAGATTCTCAAAGTTATATGTCTTAAATTTTAGTATATTTTTGAAAGTCTGAAGCAAAATGATTTGGGTCAAGGGAGAATGAACAGATTCCCTTGGTAAAAATAATGGCTAAAACAAATCTCTGAGATAGAAAAAGTATTGTATTACAGCCCCCACCCAGAGACTCACCCTTGTGAACCGGACTTGTCATTTTGTGGGCAAAGTTAGGAATTCCTGTTTCAACACGCACAATTTTTTCTTTTTCTTTTTTTAAGTGAATGCCTTCTTGTCACTGGCCATATTTGGTATATTGGAAGAGTTCACACTAATCTCCTAAACCAGCCCCAAGTTCATCTCTGAGTCTGAATGTGGCCCAGTCTTTCGTAACCTAAAGGCAGAGCAAGTCAGTGGGGCACTAGCGGGAGCGCTCCTGCCAGTAGCCTTTACCTGCCTGCATTAGAAAGAGCCCCTTCTGTCCTTCCTCCCCACCCGACTCTATTTATTTATTTTTAGAGAGCATCGTATCCTTCCACACAATAGGCACAACTGACTAACAGGTATCATCCTGAAGCCCAGGGATATGTGGTTCCTAATCTTAGTTGTGAGCTTCTGAAAACTACACCTCAAAAGGATCATGTTTTCCCATTGAAG
Organism: Tapirus indicus; assembly: GCA_031878705.1. Taxonomy (NCBI): domain Eukaryota; kingdom Metazoa; phylum Chordata; class Mammalia; order Perissodactyla; family Tapiridae; genus Tapirus; species Tapirus indicus. Next base: position 5,564,626 of record CM062922.1, on the reverse strand, counting down.
TTAAGAGTCAGTCAGGGGCTCTGTTTCTGATTAAGGATCTCTGCAAAAATTGAGATCATAATCAACAAAATACCATAAAAACAAATAAAATAAAAATCTAACTTAAAATAGTAAATTTATGCTGCAACCATGAAATGAGCAGAATTACACAATACACATCAATTATACAACAGCCTCTGTTGTAAGTGTAACCACAGCACATAAAACTCATAAAATTCTAGAATACCGATAGTTGGACTTAAAATCAATACATCATCTATGTAAACATTTCATTTGTGTGCTTCCTTGTTCATTAGGAAGGGTTTTCTAGGAATAATTCAGACAGCTCAGGTCTGTAAAGAAAGCTTTCAAGGAACTTAGAGCTTTTTTACTGACTTTGTTCCCAGCAGCATGGAGAACTATTCAAAATCAAATCACACCACTGGGGTTCAATCCTTTCAAAACACATCTTTGAAAGTTCAGAAGTTTTAAAAAAGTTGTTGATAATGCTGTGTTTTGCTATCTGTTTCATGAAGGAAATACCCTTGGAAAGACTGGATCGCATGGCTTTGTAGAAATATTCCTAACGAATAACCCTTGGGCCTTTGATTAGGAATCCCCATGAGTATTTTTAAGACTGAGAAGCAGAGCCCTGGGGGTGCTGAAATGGAAAAAGTATTAAGTGGTCTGTATGTGAACCTCACGAAGTGAAAATGCTCTCTGGGTGCCCCCTCCACCTCCAAGCCCTTTCTCTGAGGTCCTGTCCTCCTCACATGAGCATTTCAAGGGGTGCTTTCCATGTGCACGTCTACTGAAATGAGAACTCCATAAATCTGTCAAACAAGTGGTACTACTGAATGAGCAATCCATTCTGTGCAAATAGGCCAATCCACTGCAGGTGAATCCACTGCAGGTGAATCCACTGCAGGTGAATCCACTGCAGGTGAAGGGCTGTGAAGAGCTTCAGGACCACCTCCCCCAGCCACCCAGAGTAGGGGAGGAGACATGCTAAAATACATAAGGCTGAGGGCTCTGCTCTGAGATAAATTTGCCCTGATCTGTCTCAGCTTCTCTCCACCATATAGGGTCGTTTCTCTTGCTCTTCTATCATCATTCTTTCCTCTCAATGTGCCCCTTCTATCCTAAGCAGCTTCAGTTGTTTTGCAGACTAGCAGAGAACATATCTGACTTGGCCACCACTGTGTTGTGTAATAGCCCACCCTGGAGCAAAGTGGGTTCTTTAGCTCACTTGCTGCTCACTCTTACACATATATACCAAATGAATGAATGATGAATGAATGAATGAGTGAGACTGTGGGATATCAGAAGAGGCTATGATCCAAAGTTAATAATTTTACTTTGTCAGGCTGCCTTGACAATCTGCCCCAGGCCCCATTTAACTCTAAAGCTTGCTAGGATAACATCTCTTCTTAATTTTACACAGTCCAAATTTTGCTTACGTAGACTTTAAAGAGTCGCCTAATTTCACTATGCAGACAGACAGTAAAATGAGTCACTTATTTTTCCAGACAGAGCAGACACATAACTTACTTCCAGTGGGAAAAGGTCTTGTTAACTTTGGCGACTCGATGCTTGGATTAATTGGTTGGCCTGAACCCCATATCTCAGGCTGATCTAAAAGAACTGAACATAAAAAGAAAATTTCCCAGGGTGAGTTCAAAAGAGAAACGCCCCAATTTTGGAACTTAAAATTACAATTTAAAGTTGAACTTCACAATTATTCCCCTCTTGCCTCAATTCCAGCAAATTAATTTGGGAATGTGCTGCTCCTCATCCTTTTCAAGCAGAGTGGAAATAGGAGTGGAGTGTGTGTGTGTGTGTGTGTGTCGGTGGGAGGTATCTGCTTGTGCACATTCAGCTAAATAAAAACTTTCAAAACAGAGTGTCTGAGTCTTCTTCCCGGTCGGCCACTTAAAGACATTCTGAATGTCAGCCCAGGTACTGGCTCCATTTCTGGCACCACTTGAAAATCCAGCCATTAATCCCATATACGTTTGTTTTAAGTTGATTTATTTAAAGTTTGCTATGAATATGCTTTAAAAATGTAAATGCCTGGGTTCTGTACAGTAGTTCCTATCTTTAAAAGCTCTTACAAAGTCTTTAAATAAACCTTTTATAGCATCATAAAGAGAAATTAAATTATTCTAAAAGTGTTTGGTGAATATCTTAAGAGAACCAGAAAAATAAACAAGTGCTTAGACATCTAAAATAAACCAGGGCAATCAGGTATTGGGCCAAAGGAGACTGAATCTAACATTTCTTCTATTTCTTTTGTCTCCTCCTTTTGATTTTTTTATTGCTTTGGCAACAATGTAATTAACTAGCTCTTCTCAGCACCTATCACGTGCCAGGGTCTGTGTAAGCACGGCCTGTAATTCATTATGTTGTAAAACACAGGCTAGGAAGTTAGTCCACGTGGATGTGACTCCACACTTCCTGTAGGACCTCGGGCAAGTCATTTAATCTCAGAGTTTCCCTTCCTTCAGAGTGGAGATAATAAGAGCAATCTCAGAGAGTCACCAAAAGGATTAAAGGAGGTAATGTATACAAATATAATATATATAAAATGCATATAAAACACAACATAAGGCTGGTAGCTATTCTATGTTTTAATCCTCACACCACCACCCTGTGGTTGATACTGGTACCCTTGTCAGGAGAGGAAACTGAAGATTAGAGTGATTAAATAACTCGCCCAAGGGCGTACATGCTGAAAGTAGAGCTAAGCAGGTCTAGTAAGTAGCTAAGATCTGATTCCAGTCATGCATACCTGACTCCAAAATTCATATTTTTCCCCAGGCCTTTTAAACTAGTGATAGAAGAATCAATCAAAAGAAGGGCGAGTGAGCAGATGTGAAAGGGGAGTGTGGTTGTTGGAAGGGCTAGTGCGCTTGATACAGATGATGGAAATTTCAGAACTTCAGGGGCTGAAACCACCTAAATCACAAAGACGCCAGGCTCACAGACAAGTCCAGGTGTGTGTCTCCTCTTCACCACAAACCTCAAAGATGGTCGTACATTTGTTTTGTTTTAACTTAAAAGCAAACATTCTCCAAAGATATGAAGCACATTTTTTTTTCATGGATTCAATATGGGATACCACCTTGATTTTAAGAACTGTTTTCTATTTTGTATATCAGGTTTCCATACAGTTATGGAATTCCTTTAATGGGCAGATTCCAATGCAACAAATCAAATCCCACTTTCAGTCACTATGCAATTATGTCATTAAAAGCGAGATTGATCACAGGTGAGCTAATAAGACAACTGATGGCCTCATCGCAAGGCCACCTTGATGTAGGGATTCTAAGTTGCAGACATTTAAATCACTGGAGGAGTATTCAGGGATGTTCCTTACCATTTCCCTAACTAAATCATTGAAAAATATTCAGATGTGGCTAACTGCTAGCTGTCTCCCAGCACCCATTCTCCATTTCTTCTATAGTTGAAGCATTTTAGCTGGCCATATGGCACTAAATTCTCTCTGATGGGCTCTGGTTGGAAGTGATATGTGTCTCTTCCAGATTTTGCTCTTATAGGAATTGGCAGTTAGTTCCATTGGCCCTTCCCTCCACCCTCCTTTCTTCTGACTGGGAGATGACGAGAGCTGCAGCAGCCCCCTTGGACCCAGAGACTAAGGCCACAGGTTGAGGAAAGCAGAGCCGCCTTCCAGTCCTACTCTGTTTACTTTGAGACTTTTAACATGAAACAGAAGTAAAATTGTATCTTGTTTAATTCCCTGTACTTTGGAGTCTCTTGCTACTGTAGCTTAGCCTGCTCATTACGCTTTCAAGTCTTGTCCTTAACACTAAATTTAATTTCCTTCACAAATGGGTCCTAGAAAAATAACATTTTATTATACATATACACCAGAGTGTTCATAAATCAAATGATTTTTATAAAAACATACCATATTACCAAACACAGCTATTGGAGATGCATGCACTGGACATAAATACTTTTCAGGAATAGATTAGATCTCTTTTATAAAGAGTTTAATTTATGTCAGCAAGGCAGACATTATTGACAGACATTCCAAAAAAGATGGTTAATTTAAAAAAGTTAAACATTTAATTCTGGGAGTAAATATTTAATAGGTAAACCCAACAATAATGGATAAAATTATATTTCTCCCATAACATTTTATTTCTAACATGCTAAATGATTCCAGATCATTCCTGGGTCTTGAGCCTGCAAATGATGTCTGTTGTGTGAGCAATCCAACTGACACCTCCACTGATGAGGTGGACAAGAGAGTAAATGTGGTCAGAGAGGCTGGTCACAACGACAGTGACTATGCCGGGAGTTTGAAGGTCTGGCTTCACAGTGACGTCTGTCTGGGTCACAGAGCACTGACTCCCTGACCAGTGATTTGTATAGATTTGCAGTCATTCCTAGTGGCCTCTTTTGAGGTGTGAACTTGTTAGCTATTAGATATTTCTAGAAATAAAGTTTCAAATCCTAAAATACTGGAAGTTCACAAACTAAACTCCTGTGCTGATAACATACCTAGAGCAAAACTTTTTTTTCACATGAGGATCTGATGATACATTAAAAATATACCTCAAAACACATACATTTACTCTAGGCACATTATACTTTAATGAAAAGAATAACAAATCTATAGATACACAGAGTTTTTCTTACCTTCCGTCTTCTGTTCATCAAAAGCTGATTCTAATGGTGGGCCAAAGAGGGGAGCAAGGGCCACAGTGTCATCTGGAGGTTTTTTGCTAACAACACACATTAAAGCGAAACATAGAGAAAGGGCCTATTAATGCTAAAAAAGATAAGCCAGCTTTCAAATACTTTTCACAGTTTGGCAGATGTATGTGTGTGCACTCTTGTGTGTATATATGTATTTACACAAGCTCTCGCAGGGCTAGAAAGTATATATAAGGATGTCACATGTATCACGGACAAAAGAATTGGTAGGAGATAAGATCCCTGTTTCCCAATGGGGGAGCAAGGTCCTGGTCCAACAGAAATAAGTTGAAGGAGAGAAACTCCTCCAAGCATCATGATTCTCTGTACCTAGAAGAGATAACACTAGAGATAACAGTTTGTTGCAAAGCCCCTTACTCTCTTAAGATCTCCAAACCCACTTATGTTTGTTTTCACCACATCTTTGTGTTGTTGTTAATGCAGTTTTTGATTAGTGAAAGCCAGGCATAGGGAGGTTAAGTGACAAGGCACCCAGGAAGTTTGTGTTTGAATAAGAACCAAGGTCTACCAGCTTCCTATTCCATCCCCCCTCCCACCCAATAGACTAGTATACCTTAATACTTAATACTAATACCTTAATATCGCACATCTCAGAAAGAGAAGAATATTGAGAAATCAGAGGGAAAGGAGGGAATAAGTTAAACTCTCATCCTTTCTCCTAATTATTACTTAAACTGATTACCGACAAAGGTTGCATGATCTTCTCCATTTCTTCCCCAGACCCGACTCCCATCCTGGGTCCTAGTAAGTTCTCTGTGTGTGGTGTGAGGCAAAAGGTGAAGAGGAGGAGTTGGAGAAGGAGGGAAAATTGAAAGGATCTACCTCTTAAACAGAAATAGCAATCTTTTTGGAAAATAATGCCCATTTGTGCAATACTTACTCAACTCAAAGAGTACACACTTAAAATACAATGTTTTGCAAAAAACAAAGTAGAAGATTCAAAAGCAGGTGGAGTATATCACAAACTTATATGCAATAGGCTACTCTCCACAGGGCAGTGGAATCATATTTCAGGTCAGCATTCAAGACACCAAAAGACCTCTTCATTTAGACCTTTACCTCTCATTAGTGAGGGACTGCACATTGTGATAGACCGCCACTCTAGATGATGACACAGCACTTCCCTAAAGTCTCCTGCAGGCTGTGCTTACAAGAAATGGTAACATATTTGAACCACCTATGGATGGACACATAGGAGCAGGCCCTTCATTAATAGGAGCTAAGAGTTTAGCCCAAAGAAGATTTGCTTAATTGTTAACAGTGTGTGACGCCTTGCATAAAACACAACTAATGTCTGTCATGCTCACCTTATAAGTTCTGGAGTTGGTGTGGAACGCCTGGGTCTTGCCACTTCTTCACCTGATGCACAGACAGAGGAAATTTTTAGGCACATTTTTGCCATCACTTCTGACACGTCTTATGAGCTATGTTTGAAAACACTTAGAGATTTAAGTCCCATCAATAAGCAACTCAATATGAAAACTTTGCAAAACAAACCCTCTCCCCTGGCAATGCAAAAGCCATATATTGGGCATATGTAGTAGCATTCTCCCTGGCATTTGTAAAACCTAATTAACCAAGGAACTACCATGATAAGTCATCAGAGAGAAGATTTACATACTGCAGAGCTTAGCTGAATAGCGTGCCATTCTTCGAACGTCTGCTGCCTTGATCAGATCTGCTTCCCAATTACCATAAGAGAATAGTAAGCCAGGCCATATGCACACAGCACACGAATCCAGCATTCTCTGCCTGTTCTTTTCTTGAAACGCCAAGAAAATGTTTACCTTTAACTATGAACCATGAATTTAGAACTCCCTAGAATGTGTTGTATGCAGCAGAGGAAAATCATGCCCTCTGTATATGATAACCTATATCATATCACTTTGGTTGACTAAAACTTTCATATTAAATAACACAAGAACGGGTAAGTTGCATCTACCTTCAGTTCCTTCTGCCCTATTCCTCTCCTCATCCCCATCAACCAGCACACATTTGATTAAATTCATTTCTAAAGTCAAATGATACAGCAAGAGTTGACAAATATAGGAAGAAAATAGCAATGTTTTTCTAAAAACATTCATTTTCAGAATTTAAACATTAATCATTCAGAAACCACAGAGCCCCTTTATCATTACAAGATTTCCTTGCTGTGAAAATAAAACATTCATAAGCCTTAAAAATCAAGCCCAAGAGTGTATAATTCAAATGTATATATGCTCCAAGATGCAAGGGACTATTCTTTCTTTTAAATTGGACTCTATTTCTGGTAGCTAAGATATACTTACTGGATAAGTTCCTTTTAATTGCACCCTAGAATTAGAAATAGACACTATAAGGTTTAAGACCACATATATGTTATGTACAATATGTATATTTCTGTCATTGCAATGAAACTGAACTCAAAGAAATGCAGATGGGAAAACTGAAATTTTTCTCATAATTGCATTCAAGTTAGATAGATACACACATATAAATCAATTTTTTATTTTATTCAAAGATTATAGAGAGGAAGGGAGGGTAAATCATAAGTCTTCTGAACCGATATACCCCTTACCTGGGTAGATTTGGTAAATTAAACTAAATTCTGAATAGTCTAATAAAAAGAAAAACCCTGAAGTCTAGCAGACAAGAAAGTAAATTCAAGTTTAACTTACATTTGATGTTTGAAAATTATAGAATGCATTAGGAGTACCGTCTGCTCTTATCAGATGGGGTCCATAAGTTGTTAGTAGAAACAATCATTAGTTTACTGATGCATTTTTAAAGATATAAGTGGCAAATATTAAAGAGAAGGAAAACTTGGAGGCATTGGCACTGAATGGGCTGTTTTATTCAGGGAGCCAGGGAATTCCTTCTCCCCGCCGGCCCTCCCCACCAAAATTTCTACTACTTGCCTGCCACTCAACCCACCAATCTAACAGTTGGGAGTCATTCCTTTAGCTCAAGGCATTGTGATACTACTGGAACGCAAATAACCTTGGCAGGAATAATCTGAGAAGGTCATTCCTAGATTTTACAATGCCATAGGAGAAACTTATTTCAATAACAGAAGGACTGATCAAAGTTTTGAATCAAAATCCCTATGAAAGGTTCTTACTATGGGGTGCTACCAGAAGAGAAGTCCACTGGAAGGATGGCACCATGAGCTTGCCTTAGGAGAATGACAGGGGCAGAGTTGGGGGTGGGGAAAGTGGAAGCGTAAGAAAGTTTTCCAAAGGGTATGACCATGAGTTTGGTGGGTAGTCACCAAATATACACTTTTTTTCTACTTTCCTACTCTGTGAAGGCTCAATCTGGTGGTCACACATACGTTTTTTCTCTCAAATGATAACTTTAGCAACTCAGGACAAGATGTAGCACCTCTATAGCAGACCTAAAAGAAGCTTCTCCCCCTCTTTCCTAAGGATTCATCAAATTTTCTGTCCCATTTTGAACTCATTTATGATGGAGGACCATTTTCAATCTGAGCAAGGAGCCATTAGGTGTTTTCTAGTGGGTAGCCTAATCTCTCCAACTATATTTTCTGGTTTGTCTTGCCTAATAATGCAATCTGTGTGTGTGGAACATATAGAGAATTATTACATTATTAGTAATAACTTTTTAAATAAATAAATAACATTTATTTATTTTGATAAACACTTTAAATTAATATGTTTAATTAAATTACATATGTATATTTAAATTAATATAAAATTATTTTAAATAAATATGGTCATCTAAATTTGCTACAGTCATTAAGGGAGTTTGGATATCATGTGAGTTTTGGAAAATAAGACTCTGTAGGCAAAAATAATAAGAGACAAATTGTTTAAAGGGAGTTAAAATGTTTGGGTTATGGAGCCTCAGATAATCAGATTTTTATTAATAGGCTCTGAAGGAAAAGATACAAGGGCTCTTGTTCCAAGAAGTCAATCACAAGATCGGCGTTGGGGGAATAGGACCCCCCTAGTATTGTGAGACCTGAAATCCAGGAGGGGGGGGACACCAGAGGCTACACTGAAGATCTTTCTGTCTCTCTGTCTTACCCCTTTTATGAAAATGTAATATTCATGAAACCAAGAAAGGTACAAAGCTTCTTTTGTATTCATTGAGTCCCAGAGTATCAATTCATTCAACAGATATTTATTGTTCAGAGGCACTAAACAAGAAGCCCCTATAACATTTTATTAAATATGCCTCACGAGTGAACAATCACCAGTTAAGTGCAAGTAAGATGTGGCAGAAATATGCAAGAAAACTCTGTTGTTCAGAAATTAGAAGAATAAAATAATATCAATTTAGAAAGGAACAGATGGTTGAACAATCAGTAGCAAGTCAGCAGCAACAGAAAAGAAGTCCCCCTGTCAGCTGGACCCAGCATGCAGGACTTTGACGGCCTTGATGGTGCCGCGTGACATTCTAGAACAAGGCTAAGGTGATGTTGACTACACAAACCACAGTCTGAAATCAAAAACCTCCTCACTGAGTGACCACATTTTCCTCCTTTCAGTGATTGTCCTTATACGTGTATTGTGAATAAATTTCCTTCATTTTGAATTAGTTAATCTACTCTTTTTCCTTTAAAGAAAAGAGTGACATCACAATCTGAGACATCACCCAACTGCTGGGTTGGATCATCCACGCCTGAAGCGCAGTTTCTGCAGGGGTCATCTTTGATCCTCCGCTATGTGGTTTAAACAGAGAACCACCAGCTTGTCAGCCCGGGCAGACTATTTGCCTCAAATAATAATGGATTAATTGAATTGGCACAGGCCTAGGGGTATTTCAGGGGGATTGTTTTCAGTTCCATTTCCACTCTCAGTGGTATGACCAGGCAGATGGGGGTCTTTTCAAACATAGCAAAGACCCTTCTTTTTGTTGCTTGAAATTCATCACACTGTCAACCTGAGGAAAATGACTGAGATTTCACTTTGAACAACGCAAACTAATATTGATTTGTCTTCAGGGATGAAATTTAGAATTATGTGACAGCCCAGGTGTATTGACTTGAAAACACGTCTCCTCCTCCCCAGATGGACATTACGATCCTGTATTATTGTGTATCAGTGTATACTGACCAATGTAAGTTATGGTCCAGGGACACATTTTGAATTCAGGCTTAAAAACCATGTGGCTTAAAAATTGTTTCCTTAATTTCTTCACAGTTTTCTTATTCTTTATTATCACTTTGCTATAAACTTCTATGGTGTTTTCTGGACAATCTACACACACACACACACACGTACACACACATTTTTCAAATTTAGCACTAGGAGTCAGGATTCTATGTATTAAGTTAGTTTGTTATGGAAAAGTGCTCTGATAATTCCAAAATATGCTCTTGACACTTATAGGACCAGAGGTTTCCAACCAGTAAACCTAATTCATCTGCCTCATTCATACGGGGTTATCATAAACTTAACAGAAAGCAAATCTGGCCACCTGGCCTTGGTAGCAATTTTCTCTATACATGTTTAAGGTAGAAATGTTGAGAATTCTTACCGGGCTGCGCCTCTGTGATCAGCAAAAAGGAAGAGAGAAGAGACACCTAGTCAGAGAATGATGGGTCAGTCAACAGGCTGGGTAATAGAAGACTTCATACACAGCGACCAACATACACTCCAAATAATCAGGCCAAAGGAAGACAAGCAGTCATCGTGTTTGTGGCTTATTTAAATCATAGGAAGGTTTTGGAGAACCTGAAAGAGAATCTCTCCATGGCATGGCAGAGCTTTGCTAGTGGGGATGTACTAGCTTCAGCTACGTGTACACAAGAATGAGGCAGAAATGTACAAGAAAACTGCTGACAGCTTTTAATGTCTTGTCATAAGGAATTTTTCTCCAGATTATTTGGGGAGGGGGTTTTAGAGAATAGCACAGGGAAAACTATTTCCTGCACACAACAGAAAATTAGCAAACACCATAGACATAATGAATTTTCACATAATTAGGGCCTAAAGGGAACTTCCAAAAGTCAGGGTGCAGGTTAGGGAGACCTCTTCTGTGCCTGGTTCTTCTCGTTAGTGTTCTGTGGAATGAGGACCTTTTTGGGCAACTATCTGTTCTTGGCCTGGTGATTTGGACAGCCTCCGCCAGCGGGCAGGAACATGACGGGGAAGATGAGCAGCCCTGACAAGCACAGGTGGACATAATGAGAACTGTCCAGGCCAACAGAACACTGGGGGACCAGACGACGTCCGGAAAACACAAGTGGACATAGGACTTCTTTCTTTCATTCCTCAAAGCTTGATTATGGCTGCTATCAATTAGGAGTTTTCTGCAGTAACAAGAGGGGAAAGAAGTGTCACTCAGAGTTTCACTTTCAGGATATGGGCTAACCCGCAAATTCACCAGAGGCTACCTGGGACCCAGTATTGGCCAAATCCCAAAACCTGGGCCAGGAGCATAAACAGAAGTGTCTAGAAGGTTGCTTGAATGAAGAGGATGGTTCTACTCTCTAGAGTATAGACAGGAAATGATACCTGTAGTCTTTTATACCTGGGAGGCCTCCATGGGAATCTAGTCCAACTGCCTTTATGATACGGAGAGGAAGGCGAGGCTCCGAGATGCACAGCTGGTAAATGGGTAGAACCAGAGACAGAATTCCCATCTCCAGTCTCCCGTTCTCACGGGCTTTCGAGGACACCAAGCGTAACATTGTTGGAGGACTTCTAAAGTGGAAAGCTGGGAATGGCTACTTCTCAGACAAGTTTTGTAAGTAACTAGGACTTTAGACATATCTACTCAAGTCAGTTTTACTTGTAATATTCCAGACTTAATGAATTGCCTTATTTTCCAGGTTCAGCTCCATATTGAACCCACCTTTCTTAGAAATCTGTCTATATGCATGGATGCAATTTAAGTAAAATTAGAAAAAAGAGCACTTTTGAATATGCATTTCTGGGCTTAAATTCTTTTACTGACTAATTCACACTGTGTTTTGAGAGAAATTCAAACACTCTTTTCTATGAAGATTTAGACTTTATAATTTTTTATTGACCAAAGTTCTTCTCTAAAGAAGGAAATGTGGGAATTTACGATTTTAGCTTAAATTTCATGGCAAACAATTCACTCTTAAAAGTAGCATAAAATACAGCAAAGAGGGGATTAAAAGTGACACCAGTTCCCCCAAGATGAAATTATGAGAAATAATGTACAATAAAATGCAGATGCAACCATATAGAAGCATAACCTTAAATTCAAGACGCTTTATTAATTTAAGATTATAGAGAACAGCACTTTTCAAAGTAATTTCAACTATATTAAACCACCCAAGTTAAGTTATATCTTAATTTCGAATGAGTTAAAAACCTATGTTCTTAATCATTAGTTCCTGTTTATGTTTTTTTCTAGTAAAATATAACATCATAAGATAGCATTTTGGGAACTTTATTTGCAAAATGCCTTCATCAAGGAACAGCTGTTCAAATCCATGGAGTCACAATCTGATTAATAAGAATCCAGAAGACCCAGCTAGAAGCTGTGGAAAAGTCAGACCCAGAAAACCTAAGAGCTCTGAAATCCTCAAAAAAAAAAAAAAAAAAAACAACTCCAGAAGTCAAATTGAAGGGCTTTGTATATGTTAGTTACCACCATTAAGGAGCATAAACTGGCTGTAGGTTTCGCTGAGCAAGGACAGAGAAATCATCAGCCAGGAGCGGAGGGTCTTTGCCTGTTATAAGTTTTATTTTACTCTTTCCCTGTCATTTCCCAAGAGCTTTGAAGCCTTTAGCGTTCTTTGTTTTACTGATATATAGAGTTTGCTTCAAAGGCGGAAGGAAACTCATTCAGCATCTGGCCTTGATGTATTCTAGAAGCTGAACATTCTACGAACTGAGTTACAAACGCAAATGCGTGCAGGGCAAGGAGAGGGGCTGTGTGTAAGGACGCGTGTTTTACGAAGCCTCAAGGGACCGGCTGCCACTCGGGTGCGCCTGTGCCTGCCGCGCAGACGTGGGCCGAGCGCCGCCAGACCTACAGAGATGCCCAGAGAAGACGCATGTCTGATTTTTTTTTAAATTTCAAATTATTCTGGCTTTTAAATGTAGGCTAAAATTGTTTTGAACTGCACATTAAACAAAACACCTATTCAATGGTTCAGAATCTGCAGGTGACCCATTTGTCCTTGATTGCAGGCGTCTGTATCACACATAATAAGCTCTCAGTCAATTTCACCTGCTGTTATCATCACTTCACCTGATTACTCAAATGGGGCTTCCCAATTGGTCTACTCATTTTCTGAACAAATGTCCTGCGTGCCTAATGAAGTATTAATTGTTCAGTTCTTGGATTTCTCTTGATCTTCTGAAGCATTCTAGAGATGGTTCTGAAAAACACTTAATTTTTCCCTCTACCTTTATTTTGGTGTTCAACTTTGAGATAACTCTTACTTTGTATTTTGAAGCTATTTTCAAAGTGGGTATATGCTACTAATTTATGATTTGATCACTAGAATGAAGATCTTTAGTTAGAACATGTTATATTTCTAAAATTTATATAATTTGCAATATGAATATACCTCCCTAAAAAAATACTTCAGATTATGTCCTCACAGGCTCACAGGGTCCTTACTCCACACCAGCTTTGTTTTATTATTTTTTGCACCAAATGATTAATTTAAATTCACCTAACTAGGATGCCTTAGTCTTAGCCAATCCAGTTAAGTGTTTTAACATATTTATAAAAAGAAGTAAACAAACACAATCTATCTTGCTTGTCAAAATCACTAAATAACCAGCCTCAGGTTTTGAAACTTTCCAACATCCTAATGTGCTAAATTCAGAGCTACGGGGAAACAGAGGGAAACGTGTGAAAAGCTACAAAGCACCAAACAAATATTATTTTTATACAGTCTAGTCAGAGCAAATTCAGTGATTCTTGTTAGAGGATTTTCTAGGAAAGAATTAGAATATATGATCATTATTATTATGATCCCAGCCAATATTCTTATTTGATTTCAAATGCTTTAGGATGAGGACTACCTAGCAAACATCTATTTGCCCTCCCCATCATAGATGTTTGTCTACATTGAAATCTGTTCCTATAGCTATCACAAGTCAGGTTACACAGAATACCTATCATATCCAATAGGACTTGGTCAAGGTGATCTTCTGAAACTCCATTTGGGAAGAGGAAGAAAGAACCTGTTACTAACTAAGATATCACTGAGAGTTGACCAGATTGAGCAATCAACAAGACGGACATTTCCAAAGAAAAGTGAGGCAAGTGTGGGAGGACTCATCCTGAAAGGGATACAACTAAAAATGAAAAGAAGGACCTGTAATTAACCTTGCTGGAAGGACCACAGGAGTAAAACCAGTGAGGAACAGAGAATTTTTAAAGCACCATGGCTAAACTTTAGGCCCTACAGTATAGTCAATATTTAAAGTGGCCAAATTTGGACAGTTTAGAGAAAGATTCAGGGTCAAGGAAAATAAATGAAATTGGCAAAAAAATAAGGAAAGGCTGTTAATGCACACCAACAAAATTGTATGCAACATAGCGTGTGATACATAGTTGACTCTCATTTACTCAGAAGTGGGCTATTTAGTTTAGTAATAATGATGATGATAGGTGCTTATTTTATTTTTAGAAATAAAAAGACATTGGGTCCACATTTTGATAAATTGTCATATTCTGACCCAATTTTTCTTCTTCCCGGGTCTCACGCTTCTCGTTCCTCCTACCGCTTGGACTTGCTACAGGTGTAGGACAGCTGCACGGGGCACAGAGACGGCCAGGTCTGGGTCAACGGGACTCATTGGGTGACAGGACTCACTGCAGCATCCACCTAGGTGAGTTAAATAGAACCAACCAACCAACCCCTTCTTAGTGCTGTTAACATGGACACACAGTGTTTTCATATTTTCCAGTGGAGAGGTCACCTGCGTCAGCCATGCACTGGCATCCTGGGAACATGTTCCCAATAAACCAGGCAGCTGAGAAGAGAACACTGAATTTTTTGTTTCAGTAGGTCTGCTTCATTGTTGCTGTAAAATAAAAAAAGATGTAGGTACACCATATCAGATTTGTGCTGCCACTAAAAGTCCCCCACTGGTACTAAAAAGGACAATGTAAGAGGTGATTTGCACTTTATAAAAAGATCCTTTTTTTCTGTTTCTGACAACTCCAGAGGGGATATTTTTCTGATTAACTGGAAAAAAAAAAAAAAGACAACTTCCCTCTTCTAGGCTAGCTTCATCAACAGTTATTCAGGACGGATGCTATCATGTACATTAAACAAAAAATTAACTTGAACAATGTTTGCCGAGCTCATGGTATATATATGTAGCTTGACTAATCCGAGTGGAGGCTGCAATCAATGAAACTTGATTCCTAAAACATTTGATCATACGCCTGTGATGGAGGCAGAGGTGAATCTTCGCAAACTCACCCTGTGGCACTAATAACAGGCTTGTAAAACCACTTAGCAACCCACTTCCTTTTTCCCACGGGGCATAATTAGACCCTGTCTGGGTCACAAAGGTTTGTTTTTAAAATTCAAAATCTTGTTTAGGTGTGAAACACAGTCAGCCATTAGATATGCAGACAGTGAAAATTAACAAAATAAATAATGTTCAGCCAAATGTGGAAAGGACTTGTTATTTCTTACCGGACTTTTCCTCTAAAAGTGTAGGCATGAGGAGGAAAAATAAAGAGAAAATGAGAGGTGAAATGTATTTTCGAGAAGAAACAGCTCAAGACTCAGAAAAACCTTACTTAAAGCAGCTCTCCAAGGCATTGCTTTTATAAACGCTTCCTATGGGTGTCGGAACAGTCATTCCTAGGCTGCTGGCTTTAGTTTGAAGTGAAGCAGAATATACCACCCCAAAATAGGCCACTTTGGCATTTCGATTTTGAGCAGTGAGCACTTGAAAAACAGCAAATAGAGGCAGAGACATTCTTTTAACTTCCCTGATTGGCGTAAAGATAAATCCTCCAAGAGGAACTCAATTGTCATAAAGCACCTCCTGGGGAGATTCGTCAGTCAGAGAGGTCTGACTTATCACAGGAGAGGAAACCACAGTCGACATCACACCCAGACAAACTTTGTCACAAACCAGCATACTCGCCAACTCTTCTTCTAAGGGCCCATTCATCTTTCCTAAAAATCATGTACTGTCCCCTAAGAAGCCTCCGTCCCCTCCCCTTTTCCTGTTAAAGTGATATTTAATCCTGAATTATAAAGCCCTCTCTTTGAGCTCCACATTTTTGCATTACATGTTAATATGCTTCTGTTTGTTTTTCTGATGTTAATCTGTCTTTTTGTTAGAGTCCTAGCTGAAAACTGAGTGGGTCAAGTTCTGCCTCCCCTTCAAGTTCAAGCTGCGAAGGCACAGGTGTGGCCTCCGTGTGAGCAGCTTCTAAGCTCCTCTGAACAGTTTACATCTATCAAGTAGATTTGTGCCTTGAAAATAGAAAATTATGTTTTATAATATTGAAAGGAGTTGGAAAATGCCATAAATGCATTGCAGCCAAGTATGGTCATGAAACTACAACATGAAATTTTCCAGAAAAATCTTCAGTACCTCTCATCTTCTCCCAAGACACCCTGGCTAGAACCATCAGTTCTTTCATCCCATCTTCATTTGCCCCCAGTTACAAATTATTTTCCTGGTGGGTGGTCTCTGGGCCCTCGAATGCTCATTTATTTCCTCAGTAACTGTCCTAGTGTGGGCCTCCCCTCTCGCTGACAGTAGTACTCATCAGCCTCCTACATGCACTTCCTAGCCGATGGTCCTATTTCCAGTTTCATCTTCTAAATCCATCCTCTGCACTATCCCTAGAATTATTTCCCAAAGATAGTGAAGTGAATATATTACTCTGCCCTTCAAAAACCTCCATATCATTAAGAAAATAGAATGCAAGCTCCATTCTATGTCATTTAATGCCTTCATGATGGGCTCCAGCTTACCTTCACCCTCTCGTCTTTCACTGTTGTCTGTATGAAACCTACACTTTGCTGCAGATGCTCCTGGACATCTCCCGAATGTGCAGTACATTCACGTGCTTCCCTGCCTTCTGCTTCAGCTGCTTCTTCAGCCTTCGATGCCTTCTCCCTCTCCCTCAATTACAATCTTACTCATTCTTTGAGGCCAGTAACATTTCTTCCATGAGGCCTTCCCCACGGTCCCCAGTCAGAATAAGTTGTTGTCTTCTCTTGTTTGATCACACCACATTCCTTTTGTTCAAAATAATAAAGCTACATCGAAGGCCTTTCTATTTGCCTGGCATTTGTCAGCCTCAGGAAAAACAAAGGTACACATTGCTAGTATATTTTTTGCAGTTCTTACTTTGTTCTGTAATATTTAGGTATTTCCACTAGGTTATTAGGTCATAGTGATGGTGATGAGTGGACTCTCTCTGGCCCCAAACATAGTGCTAGGCACACAGTAGGCACACGTTTACGAATTCCCCTTTTGGGGATCATTAAGACATTATACAAATGTTTGAAGCACAGTATCTTTTAACATATAGAAAGGTGAATTCTCTCTGAAGTAAGGCTGAATTATATGAGACCTAAGGGATGTGGCGCTGGTTGTAATGGCTCTTTCACCAGCTCCTATTAATGTTTTGCTTTGCTCCTACTTAACTGATGATCTCTCTGCCCATTAATGACGGCAGGTGTTAGCACATGTTACAAAGGCTCCAAGGAAGTGTCACAGCTTTACACAAACATTCGTGTACAGCCATGTGATCAGATCTCCAGGGTGGAACTTTCTCCTATAGCAAAAAACTAATGCTTCAGAAAAACTGAGGGCCAAGATAGGACCCCCACCCTTGGTGCTGCTTTCAGACCCACACCCTTGGTAAGTAGCACAGAAAAATCAAAATTATTAAGGTCCAGGTCCTCAATCTACACACAAAAAGAAATTTGGGGTTAAAATCAAATACCTTCAAAAGACTTGTCCTGGAAGGAGGAGCATGGGCTTTTTGTATTCAAATTAGTTTAACCTTGAATTTTCTGGATGCCTTTGAACAAGTTATGCTGTGCCTTGATTCCATAATCTGTAACATAGGGATGACTGCCACCTGGTAGAATTGTTGTGAGGAGTAAAAGACTAGGATAATATTGACAGCTTATACTTACTGAGAATTTACTGTTATTGTTTGACCTCACGTAGCTGGGGTCATTACCATCTCTAATTTGCCAATGAGAAAAAGGAGGCTCAGATGAGTTCCAAGGTCAAATGGTCACAAAGGAGCAGAGCTGGGACTGGTCCCCAGCTCATCTAACTCCAAACAGCCTGATCAGGGGTGGGCTCATGGCACAGCCCAAGTGAACCCATTTTCAGCGCCTTATCAGCACTGGGATCTAGAAATAACAGAGCGAAAAGCTCACAGATCACAGAGCCTGGAAAATAGTCTTTCCAATGGAAAGAGTTAACTAGATCACGCCTATCTATCATAGCAGGTCTCAGGGAATGAGCTTCTCAGAGCTTGAGCCTGTTTTTCCAGGCACAGTTTCAGATCTTGAATTAAACTTTGACTATAAGGTAAATGTCTCAGCCTTTTTCTAGAATGAAACGAATTTTATTTAATTAGAATCAGAAGGATAAACATGAACACACAAATGATACAAGCCCCTCTGCCCCCCATACACACACACTTTCCCACTCTGGGCTACAGGATGATTAAACCATCTTTATTCAATACGTTGTTTGCTTCGACTGTTAGCAGTTACCAACACCTAGACAACAGCCTCTTGGTTAGAGGTTTCTTCAGAATGTTAAACAAACAAACAAAAACACAACAAGACAATTTGCCTTTGGGGAAAGCAAAGATATTTCTTGATTTAAAATGAGCTAACAGCATCAGAGTTGATTTTTAATTGTGGAAAAGATAAGAGAACTGGAAAAGAGACATATAGCCCAAGGTGCACTTGTACGTGGAAATAGAGTAAGTGAATTCTGGGATTGGACAAAATATATACCTAAAATATAACCATGGAGCGGCCTCCAAATGCAAGTACTTTCCTGTCCCTTCGCCTGAGAAAACAATTCTCTGACTTGCAAGCCTTGTTGAAAGGCAGCTCACCCTTATGACCAACAGCTTTCCAAGAACCCCCCGACCCCTGCCCTCTGCAAAGGGATAATCTCTTTCTGGCTGTTATCGCCCCAAATCACTTTCTAATCCAAGTAGTCACTCAAGTCAGGTCTCGTTGAAGCCAACATTTCTGCATGAGGGGCTAGAGATCGGCCACATTTAAAACTGAGCCAAAGCGAACAGAGGTGAATGTAGAAAAGACACACCAGAATAGCAGTGGCCCTTCCATGGAGGTTTTGTGCTCTAAATACACCCCGTCCCTTAACAAGGACCTGAGCTGCTGTGGGATTTTTGGCATCAAGCTTCATAGAGTGGGATCAAGACACAAAAAGCCAGGTCTAATTCATAAGCTTTTTAAGCGTCCTCAGTTGTTTAACCTTAAAAATAGGATGGCTGTGTTCTGAATCTTTGTATTTTAACAAATGAGATTTTACTATAAGTATCACCCCTTCCTATCAGTTATATGTGACAAGTCAGGTATTCACAAGGAGAGAAGGATTCTTTATTCATTTATTAAACCATTAACAGATACTTACTGAGCATCTGATAAAGACCAGACACTATTCTAGGCAGATTAGTGAACGAAACAATAGGAACAACAGGCAGAAAAGCTCCAATGAGCTTATTTTTGAGAGCAGGGGAAGGAGATAGATAGTAAATATAATAAGTAAGCAAAGTATTTAGTATTTTAGAAGGTGATAAATGCAACTATAAAAAGCAGAGCAAATGAAGGGGTTTGGGAAGCCAGGGTAGAGAGTTCTGTGATTCTGAATGAGGTGGTCAGGGGAGGATGTGAAAAAGCAAACACCTGAATTTGGGGGGGGGGGGGGAGCAGGGGCAGAGCCAGGGAGGAGGGGGTGAGCAGGAAGGGCGCAGGTATTAGTCTGGAAGCTGGGGATGTCCCCACCACGAGGGTCTTGAAGGCCACTGTAAAGACTTTGGTTGTACTCTGCTCCAATGCAGCTCATGGCTGTGACGCATCAGGAGTTCTCAGGTGTGGATGGTTAGTAGGTTGGTTGCTGAGAAGAGGCACAGATGCAATAATATCAGAAACCGCCTGCACGTGACAGGCTGTCGTTTTCCATTACTCTTCGGAAGCTCGTTTTGATTCCCCATGTACCATGTTAAAAAAATAAAATAAAATAGAGGTGGACTTCAGATAGGTTAGCAGGTGGAAAGGGAGTTTCAACTGGGCAAAACAGAGTGAGGCCAGTCGGTCTTGCCTTCCCTTTCCGTGGCCACATCAGGACAAGCTGCCAGGCCGGTGCACAGGGCTGTCCCGCCACTGCGCTGGGAGCTGATTCAAAATGATAGGTCCTGAGTCCCCGGGCAGTTAGGGGCTGTCCTTCACACACACAGAAGAGACAGAAGAATCTCACCTTTATTCTCATTAGAAATAAAACTTCCCCAAGTCTCTGAGGAAACATTTTCTGACATAATTAACGTGGCTGAGTCACACTATTAAGAGTTTTTCTAAAACAATAAAAAATTACATTCATTGCTGTAAATTATTTCTGGTACTAAAAAATTCTCCTCCAAAAGACAAAGGGCTAGATACTTTTTTCCTATATTTTTATACTATTATTCATACATTTATAGAAACTCTTTAATATAAAAATAACGTATTCGTATCAGAAAGATAACAAAGCATCTATTCCTTTACCCTCAGGGTCAAGGACTGCTGAAGGACTGAAACCTAAGACTTTAGATGAGAAAATAGACATCTCGCTGGGAATGTATGCAGGGTTAGGAGAAGAGAATTATGACAAAAAACTGGCATCCACAAAAAGAAGAACACATGAATAAACTTTTAAAAGAGCCTGCAAACTGTAAGAGAAGAAACGGAATTACTGCTCATTTTGCTCAGCCATCCAATAATGGAGAAAGAAACTTAGTTGAATTGAAGGGGAAAAGATCAAATAAATTGAGAACCATAAATTTGCTTTCTTTATAAAATAATTTGAGGGATATAAATTGCATTATATTACAGCTAAACACCAAGTTCCACATAATTTCTCACAGGGAAGAGCATCCATCCATCCAACCAACCAACAGGTGTTTTCTAAGTACCTACTGAGTGTCATTCAATGTTGTAGGCTCTCAAGGAAAGGCCCCATTAAGGAAGGAGTAAGAACTTAGAACTTCTGGGTGCAGAATTCGTTGTCATAAACCCAGAACTTACTGAACTGTTCATAAATTATGCTTCTGTTACAAACTTATTTTCCCAGTCGATTGCTTCCTTACAGAGCCTGTAAATTCTACCCTGAATATGGCCATTAGCTAGTTAAAATAGTTTTAAATTTTAAACCCTATGCCAGTAGGACTAACACAACCAAGGCAGAAGACCTTAAAGATATAAGAATTAGCCTTTTGATTATAATTAGCACTGTAATTAAAAGCATGTAATTCAAGAATTTGCTACCTCTGGTTGAGGACATCTTGACATTTTTGTGTGTCAAGATTGTGGGTATATTGTCTCATTCAATTAGATTTTTAAGTTGGTAACAGAAATTGAGGGTTCGAGGTCTCTAACCCTGGGTGTCATGTTTCTGGAATCCCCAATCAGATCAGGTTGTCTGAGACAGTAAAACACGATTGAAGAATCTGGAGTTATGCAAGGAAGTTCTAACTCTTATACCTCACAAAGGGAAGCAAAATACCATGTACTCAGAGGGTACAGCCAACGTTAATTGGAGAAATAATGACAAAGGCGATCCAGATTGAATTCATATTCTGCCCATTTTCAAGGAGATCAAAACATATAACAACTCAGGGATTTCTTCTTAGCAGTGTAGGGTGGGCATGAAAGGTTTGAAAAAATGATATTTATTTTAAAGGTCAAGAAAAGGAACCAACAGAGAATTCCTTAAGAAAAAATAATCAGTAATGAAGGAAAGAACATATACATAACAGATATGAAATTAATTCTTCTGCACATAGTCCATGGCTTATTATAATTTGGAAAGTGAACAATATATTTTGAAAAAGGAAGGTCTTCATTTTTCTTCTCTATTCTTCTCTATAAGGACTTCTCTATTTCTTATCTATTCTTCTCTATAAGGCCTGGAACAAAAGAGTTACATCTCATGTGCCAACTCGGGATGATTTGGGTCAGGCTGCCTACAGCTCTGTCTAGAGGGGGCTTCTCAGACTACACCTGGGATCTGGGATCTAGTCACGATGTCTGCTGAGGGTTTGGGAGTGGGGCAGCGGCAGCTTATCTGTCCCACACTTGATATCCCTGGTCTAGACCCGACCCAAATCATGCTTGCTCCATGAAGCTCTCCCTGTGAGTAGAACCCAAGCTGAGCCTCTTCCCTCCAACTCAGTGCAGTCGAGGGCTGGGCTGAGCGTTAGCATCAGAATGCACGCAGCCTTCAGCCTCCCCTTGCACCGTGCAGTGTTTCCACCAGGAGCGAATGCCAGTGTGTAGGAGACTGAAGCTCTCCTCCCCCGCTGATGACTCTTTGTTTTTCCTGAACTCAGTGGGGTGCTGAACCTCTGCCACAGTGAGGACAGGAAAGAGGGTGGTGTTACCAGGCAGCAGCAAATTCGTGGATTTTGCTTTATGGCAGGCTAATTTGGGGGTGGGAGGGTGGTTGGGCCACCTGGAATAGGCAAACAGCAACAGACCACCTCCCGTGTGAAGCTCTCCCCCTCCCCGTATTTTTTGATTAAACAACTCCATTATGGATTGTAAATCTCCAGGCACAAGATTAAACTCGTCGCCCCTTCATAACTCCATGTCAAATTCTTTAATTCCTTGGATCACTGACTCTCACAGGGGAAGGGGAGGAGGGACCAGCACACATGCTGGGGTAGATCGACTCCCACTCTCACATCATCTCTATCAGCCCTCTTCTGACTTTGCTCAAGTCCTCCCTCGCTATTTTTATTTTCTTTCTGCCTCCCACAAGTCTCTTAACTTAAGGGAAAGGAAAGCAGAGCTGAAAAAGGAACTGATACTTACCTGGGTGACAGGGACCAAAGTGGGCATTTTGCAACATTATCTCGCGTCATCTTTACATCAGTCCTGAGAAGGTAGATGTTCTTGTTCCCATTTTACAGACTTGGGATCTGAGGCTCCGAGCTGGGCCACTTGCCCGTGGACACACAGATAATAAGGTACAGACCCAGAGCCTGTGCTCTTCCTGCTTCTCCACTGTGCTGCAAAGAAATGTTCCCTTTCTTGGGCTCCTTGCTATCTCCCCAACCTGCGCCTGAAGCAGAGAGCTTCCCGTGGAGACTCTTAGGCCAGAATATGCAGCAGAGTATTAAAGCTGAGAGGGGTCTTAAAGAGAGTTAAATCATAGACCCTTACTTTGTAGATGAGAAAACATGCTGTGCTTTTCACTAGGCAGGAAGGAGGCAGATGCTGGAGTTCAAGTCCTGGCCCTCGAACCTTCCTTCGGCAGCCTCTTGACCTTCCTGAGTTGGTTTCCTCTGTAAAGTGAGGCCATCACCACCTCCCTGTCTGCTGAATAGTGCAGCTGCTCTTTCCATCTTTCTGATCATGACTGGGCATTTATAAAACACAAACCATTGTTATAATGAACCATCGACATAAAAAATACTTGCTGATTGACTGATTAGGGAACTGAAATATATGAGTGATGTAAAAATGAGGTGTCATTCCCTAACATTTAAAGCAAAGGTGCATGAAGTCTTAATATAAAATGAGAGAATTTTAATAAACTAGAAATCACATATGGCACAGGAGCAGTTAAGCTGACTGACCTGCCAGCTTGGCCTTGCTCTCTCGTCACATGGAAGGACCTGAAGTCCCATAGAAGGGAGTGTCTGTAGATTGACTGGGAGGAGAACCTGGGAGGTGGGCTTCTGAGCTGGGATCACGGCCCTTTAGGAACCTCAAAGTGATAGCCTTCAAAAGGTTTGTGAGTACTCAGAAATTATGTGTAAAGTGTTCTGGATGAGCTAATGAACTTTTCATTTGTTTTTACGCTGGAAAGAGAGCCAATAGCTTTCATCAAAAGTAGTTTAACACGGCAGTTAAGAGTTCTGACTTAGAAACTGGACCTTCTGGCTTTAAATCTCAGCAACTTCACTTACTAGCTGTGACATCTTGGGTGAGTTAATTAATCCTTCTGTGCCTCAATTTTCTCATCTGTACAATGGGGATAATAATAGTACCTATCTCATTGGGTTGTGGTGAGGATAAATGAGTTAGTAAGGTGAAGCATCTGACACACAGCCAGCACTCAAATTTTCATAGCTGCCACCACTAACACCATCACCATCATAATTCTCAGAGTGGTCCATGACCTTAAAGGATGTTTACAAGTCCTCACCATGAGACGCTCTGTTGTGGTTCTGACTAATAATAGCTATCATTTACTAAACATCTCTCTTACATACATAAATTTACTTACAAAGTACTAAGCACTTTCCATGCATCACTTCCTTAATTCTTAGAAGGATCCTATGAAGTAGTAGTATTATTAACCTCATTTTACACTGGATTAAGCCTTGACTGAGGACTAAAGTTTTAAGTAACTTAAGGGTCATGTGGATAATGAGTGCAGAGCCAAAATGAAAACTTAGTTCTGACTTACTCCAGAGCAAAAATTCTTGATCAGTACAGAGCTAAACACTTGTAGTTAAGGATAACTTCTTAAGGTAAGCCAGCATTGATTCTGGGCTCACTGAAGAACAAAAGTAAAGAAATCAATGGCTGCATACGAGAAAAGGAAAAGATGATGTTGCAGCAAGAATTAAACCATAGTATTTGTCTTCTCACTGCCATGACAGCTACAGAAGCCACACGTTTCAAAGAAAAGATGCTGAAGATGTGTCAGAGAGAGCATCCCCTGTGGGTTCTGGAGAAATGGAGATGTCTACATGTGAGACGCTGGGAGGGAGGAGGAAGCCAGGAGACTCTGAAATGGAGGCCAGAGGGGGAGCTGCCTGCAGAAGACCGTATCTTCAATCAGGAAATTGAAGTGAAGATAGGCAGGGGTTTGGACCACAAATGGAAGTTCAGCTTCGGTGTGCTGCTAGCAACATTGGTTATACATTGTTTTCTGATAAATTTGTAAGCAGAGTCTTAGCAAGAAGGTTGGACAAAGTCTGTCCAATATTTCTGATATTACCTCTCAGTGTCCGCTACATGGAAAGTGCTTACCAAATATTTGATGAGTTGATTTGAAGGGGGGTGGGAAACGATCAATTCTCCACGAAATAAATTTAGTAGGGGACACACAATACAAGATCCCATTGCGAATGTTAGCTTTCAATATAGTCGCCTGAAGAAGCACCATACTTGTTCAGGGGATTTTGATGCTACTCAAAACAATTTAGGAATGCTCTGGAATTGCCTCCAAAACCAGTTCACAGGCATCACAAAAAAGTTCTTTTATTAATTTTCCCAGTTGCATGCATGGGATAATTACTGGTCTTGGCTCTAAATGACTTTTGGCTATTTGAGTTTCCTGATTAATCACTATTAATGATATCCTTTAAAATGTGCCCTAGGCTTTGCAGATAATTCTAACAACAACAACAAAATAACCTCTGAATGTAGTATCTATAATGAGCACTTTATATACATTAACTCATTCAAGCTTCACAATACCCTATGAAGTAGGTACGGGAATCATCTTCAGTTACAGATGAAGAAACCAAGGCATAGGTTTTGGAACTTGCCCAAGGCAACCCAGTTAAGAGGTAGAGCCCAGTTGTTTGGGTAATTGTGATATCACTGGAATAAGTGTCTATTTCCATCTCCTTCAAATTATCTTAAACGGAATTGTATTCACTTGTATGTCAATTTCTCACTGTGTTGTTTTTGTAAAGGCATATTTCCTTATAGTTCAATCTTTCACCGATTATTTTATTTAGCCCCTTTCAATAAATAATTTTATTTTTTAAGAACAAAGCCATTCTTGGAAGACCTAATGGAGGTTTGCTCCTACCCTGACTGCAGGGAGTGTGGTACGAGGGAGGCACACAGCAGAACTGCTCATCTCAGATCTCTCCTTCTCTCTCCTCCTTATGGGGAATGACCTTTATGTTGTACTCACAGAAAGAGCCGGTCATTCCAACAACTTCTTTGGAAGGGAGGTGTTCGGTATTCCCATTTTAGACATGAAGAAACCAAGACTCAAATAGGTTTAAGAATCTTGCTTAAGTAGCACTGTTAGCAAGAGGCTGAGTTCAGGTCTATCAGATTCCAACAGCTTTCCCACTATATGCCAGTTCCTTCAGAGGATAAGTTCAAAGTTTCTATTTGTGTTTAAAGAAATATCAATCAAAATGTCTAGTATGAAGAAAACTGACTTAAAAGTAGTTCTTCTAAAAGGTAGATCAGATTTGGTTCAGAGTTAAAGTCTAAAATAGGCAAGAGATCCCCAAACCCCTTTAACTGAATTCAAGCCTGAGATGAAGACACATGATAATCCAGAACATGAAAACACAGAATGCTTTTAGTGCAGGAGACTGGAAATGGGGAAGCCAAGCCATGACTCTCAATAAGGGAGAAAAAGTTAGATCAAAAAAAATATATAGAGACTAGTGTGATGGTTGATTTTATGGGTCAACTCGACTGGCCACAGGGTACCCAGATTAAATACTATTTCCGGATGTGTCTGTGAGGTTGTTTCTGAATGAGATTAGCATCCGAATTGGTGAATTTAGTGAAAAGGTGGCCCTCCCCTTTGTGGGTGGTCGATATCCAATCTACTGTGGGCCTGAATAGAACAAAAGGCAGAGGAAGGAGGAATTCACCCCCTTTTTCTGCCTCACTGTTTGAGCTGTGACCTCTCATCTCATCGTCTCCTGCCCTCAGACTGGGATTTACACCATCAGCTCCCCCGCTTCTCAGGCCACCAGCTTCCCCAGGTCTCCAGTTTGCAGACGGCAGATAGTGAGGCTTCTCAGCCTCCACAATCATGTGAACCAACTTCTCACAACAAATCTCTTCATGTACACACACACATACACATTTATTCTGCAGGTTCTGTCTCTCTGGGGAACGCTGACTAAGATAACCAGTAATGAAGCAATGAGCAACTGCAAAGTACTACTCAAGCATCCAGGTACTGGTGCTCAGATCATCCGCGTGCTTTGTTCGTCAGTCATTTACCGAATAACAATCTGAGTGCCTCACGTGTGCCACTCACTGTGCTGAGCACAGGGGACAAAAAGCCAAAGAAGATTTGACCCTGCCAGAGACCGACAATAATCTGCACAAAAACTCCGTAAGGACTGTCACTATCCTCACTTTACAGAAGAGGAAATAGAGGCTCAGAACAATTACAGGGCTTATCCAAGGTCACACTGGGAGAACCCAGCAGACCTGGACATGGCGCCCAGGCCTGTCTGAATCCATGTGCTATGCTCTTTGTGTTACTACACAGCTGCCTCCTATTAACTCAAAATTCTAGAACAAATTACTTAAACAGATGGCCAGAAAGCACTTGGAAAAGAAGGTGATAACCCCAGGTGCCAGCACAAAGAAACAGTTGTGGCAAACTACACCCGTCACTCTCTCTGAAAGGGATTCTGGTCTGGTAGATCCAGGCAAAGCTGTCGACATTCCTGTCTCGCAAATGCAGCGCTGTGTTTAGTGATGTTTCCGTCACTGGTTTGAACAAAATGGAAGCATGTGGCCAGGATGAGAGCACGGTCAGGTGAACCACTGTACGGTGAACGAGGGAGGCTGAAGTGTGTTATCAGTGGGTGGGTGTAAAACTAGATGGTGGTGACATGCCACAGCACTCTGTCCTTGGCCTGGCCTGTTCACGGATCTGCTCATCCTCACGCATGCACACAAGCATTTACCGAATGGCAGTGACATATAAAAGGCCCTCTGTCAGGCACAGGGGATGTGTGGTGGACACCAAAATGGACCACATAGATTTCTCCTTAGAAGGGCTTCTCGCACTGGCTGCTGGAGTGCCTCCGGCTGTCACCACCTCAGGATCTGCCTCAGCCGCAGAGAGCCACTGCGTCCCTGCTTAGCCTGCCCATATCGGAGCACTGATTGATGTGGCAGAAAGGTTACTCACCTCAGCTAAACTCAGGACAACTCTGAAGGTCCTTCTAGCTCAGAGTTGCCCATGCCGCCAGCTCAGGCTGCTGTCAGGCATGCAGAACAGCTTAACTTCTCCCTCTGCCCACCCCACCCCACAGGTGTTGAGCCGGGGTCACTCCTTAATAAACATCCTGCACACTAAACTTGGAGTTGGATTCAGTCTGCTTCATGGAAAAGCCATTGGGAAAAGGAGTGGCTTTGTCCTTGGTTCATCCTCTAAACAGCAGAATACAACCAAGGATGAAAGTTACACAGCATTTGAGTTTAATACTTTTCTTTCAACAGTGGAACAGCCTGCCTCAAAAAGCAGTGAACTTTGTGAGAAAGAGGGAGCACTATTACTGTTGGAAGAGTCTGTCCCAACCAAACAAGTTGGTATCTTAATGAAATTTGTTTCTGTTCATCCTGCTGCTGGCTAGGATACAGCACAGCATCACTGGTGTTTACAAATTAGTGATTAGAAAATTTTAAAAGGAAACTTCCTAGACTCAATAGGTTCTGAGAATAATTTGAAGGTAAATGGGAAAAAAATTTCATTTTCTAATGAACTCCCGAAAGTAATCCAAGATTATTTAAGACACAGTGGCAGAAAGTGTCAATGCCCACCAATATCCATTTGCTCCTTTGTTTATAAGAAGTAACAGAACCCTGAGTTTTAGCTGGTTACATGTCTATCCGGACAAAGACTACATTTCCCAGACTCCCTTTCAGCTAATGTGGCCACACGATTAAATTATGGCCAGTGGGATCTGAGTGGCAGTGATGTGTACAGCTTCTGAGTTAAACCCTTAAAGGAAACCACTTGCCTTTTATTTTCTCTTTCCTCCACCCCAAGGCTGGCACGTGGAGGTCATTGATGATGGTAAGGCAGCAGCATCCTTGGAAAGGTGGAAAATAATAAAGAAACTTCCTGGGTTCTTGAGTGACCCCTGTGGTAGGGCTCTATTACCCACCTGAACTGCCTACCAGCTTTGACTTTTATATGGGAGAGAAGTAAACTACTTATTTTGTTTAAGCCATTACCATTTTGGTCTCTGTTGAGGCAGCTGTACCAATATTCTAACTCATATAGATGCCAAATCAACAACTAAAACCTGGGTGTTTTTCATTCTTTGCCCTATCGGCATCGTCTCTTATCAGGATAAGAACAGAAACTAACATCCTGTTCTTGTGCCTTAAGCCCCGCACCATCCCCTCTTCTTTCCTGGTGCTCTGCCTTGTCCTGGCCCACACCATACTTTATTTCTATATAAAAATCAAGGACCAAGGTGAGGTCTGGACTGAAATTGTGTTTCTCTAGACAGTAGGATTTTTGCGAGCAATGAAAACCCGGATTTTCTATGCTGCTGAAGCTTTGTTTTGGGGAGGAGCAATCCTCAGATAGGTTTATATTATATATACACATAGATATATCTAATTCATTCACTCATCCATGCATCCATTCATTCATTTATTGAGTAATTTGACCATGTAGTGTGTACCAGGAAACTATTCAAAATTCAAAATAAGAGATATCAAATGAGTTACGATTCATTGATATATATTCACAGATGGATGAAAAGAACAAGTGAAAAACAACCTTATCTTAAAATTATTCAAAAGAAATAGAAATCAGAAATCCAACATAAGCCATTGTTATAAATAGCTTACCACTTGGAATTTCCTTTATTTCTATTAGTGTAACGATTGATACTTTTGTAGCCTAAGAACCTGCTGATATACATCATTAACTGGTGTAGGCTCTATTTCTCCTTGTGTATCTGAATTAAGTGTAGATAATATAAATGTCTGATTGTTTGGCTGGAAACATCTAAAGATGGACAGAGCCTTTGCCACTTTGATCATGGCACTAACTAGTTTCAGAAGATTTTTTCTACTTGTCTGGCTCTGGAGATAAGGTACTGCATATGGCACCTGTGAAACACAGGTAAACATGGGTGAACTAGAAGAAGGCAAGGATTCTGAAGCCAAGAAGATGTTTTCAGTTCCAATATCTCTTTATACTTATGTATATTTAGAAACATAGTTACCTTTCCCTAAAGTAGCAACAACAGCTCACTCTCCTATACTAAATGTCAAAAATCACAGACATTTAGAATAATAGGAATGGCTGAGCCAGGTTCTCACATTAGAAGGAACAAGCTGGGGGTGCGGGGGTGGTGGTGGCGGGACGGTCTGATCTGGGGGTCCCTTGGTTTGCGGGGTCGCTGGTATGCAGAAACAACCTGGCCCCATGATTACCTCTCTGGGTCTCTCCACCTGGTTTTCACACTGCTTTCTCTAACATCTTTTCATCAGAGTCTTCACCATGTCATGTCAATACATTACCTTAAAAATCGGTGCTGGGAGGAGCTCAGAGTAAATGACCACTCTTCTTGCTACGTCCTCAGCAGCATATCCGCTTAGAGGACCATCTACCAGATGACTTGAGCGTACACATTCTTTTTGATAGAGGGGATTTCGCCTTTCCTAGATTCAACTAGCTTTTAGCTAATATACGCCATGTGTCTGGGACTGTTCTAGTAAGTTTTCATGCACATGAATTTGTTCATTTAACCTCGTGATCTTGCATCTTACACTTACCCCTAGGTAGCCTCCAAATGCCCACTAAGTTTATTACTCCTTACAGAGAAGTAGATATAAAGTTTTCAGGCATTTAAATAAATTTTTACAATTAATTTAAAAATGATTCAGTAAGAGAAAAATGATTTGAAAGATGTCAGCTGAAAAGTGAAAGCGTGTGCATTTAAAATGCCCCCATTACTAGAAATCACTGGTGTTACAGACCAATGCGTGAGTTCAAAATCTGTACCTCCCACTGCAGAAGGAAAACAAAACTAATGGATTTCATGCTTCCCTTTTCAGGAAGACATCTTAAGATGTCAAGTGAGTATATGATTAAAAATTACCTGAAATACCATTTGCTGTGGTTGATCACTTAGCAATCATTTTATTTGTCACTAACCGTAGTGATAAAGGCCATTATAAGCACTAAGCACTAAAGAAGTTGTCATTATAGATTTTATTCATCTCAGGCAAGCAAATGTTTATTCTCAAAGGATAGATGATTACAACTCCTTTAGAGGGATTGGTTGAAATATTTCCAGGAACATCTCAAAAATGGTTCAGCATTTATTAACTATCTCACTCAGGGGGAACGCTGTGGGGAGATAACAGCTCTCTGAAGAAGATGCCAAGAACATACTAGCTGCTAGTTTGAGAGCCTTCATCTGCTCTTCACAGCTATTTTTAGAAAACAACTGTAGCATTTATCAAACACCTCGGGGAGAAAATACTGTAAGTGTTGGAACTCAGAATTCAGCAACTAAAGAAATGTAGTAGATGGGAATTGGGGGAAGGAAGAACAAATTTTAGAAAAATACCAATTTGAATAATATAAATAAGGCATATCTGTATTTTAGGTGCCTATAAGATGAGAGTATTTAAGATAATTTGATAATAAAATATAATGAAGATTGTGAGGCTTAATATCTTTTTCGACTATGATCTATGATATTAGATTAATATTTCTTTGGTTTTCTTCTCATGAGTTTCTATGTTTTATATCATTAAAAAGGACACTAAGATATGTTTTAAAAAATCAGTGTTAGTAAACATGGAAACTTCATAGTGTTTTTAATTGCTTTAGAAGTAAGTCTGGATAATCTTTGTTATTTTTTTCTTCTTTTAAAATGCTTGCAGGAAAGTAAGTCAAAAAAGAAATGTGGTCCCATGCACTTTTACTGTTTTGAAAAGCACAAGATCTGCAACATAAAATGAGCACAACTTTGTAAAGCTAGAATGAGCTGTGTCAGGTTTATAGAGGTCATGAATGGTGACCATGTGCAGCCTTCGCTTTAAGGAGTTTCTGATCCACTTAATGCATATGGGCAGAACCCAGCTCTGTCCAACCTCACCAAAGCTTGACAAAAAAGCCACTCACCACTGGGGACGGGGAAAGGGCAATGTTGCCTATCGACGCCTTCAGTTCATCCACAGTGGCAGCATTCTTAAGAATGTCTTTCGATTGCAATGGCTTAATCTTGATGTTAAATTTCTTGTGTGATTCCTCTTCCTCTTCCGATTCGCTCGAAGAATAAAAGTGCTTTCCTTTGGTGGGTAGAACACAGTTAAAGATACATAACTCTTTTTTCTACTGGGAGGCAATGATGAGCGATTGCACACAGAGGCAGCAAAAGTATCCTTAGATGGCAGAACATCAAAGCAAAACCCAACAAAAATAAAAAAGTAAAGCAGGAAAGGGTTAGAATGTATTCACGTTTCCTCAGAACGTGATTAAGGGTGGTGAATTTCAAGGAGCAATGGTTATAACGTCTACGTTTTTGCTGCAGTTGGCCATTTGGTGTGTCGGGCTCAGTACACACACTGACGGGCCCGCGTGAGCTTACTGGTCTACGCAAAGAGGAAGGTCACTCTCCGGATGACTTGGGATGAGTTTTAAGTGCTTCCGAGTGCGGCATGCTCTGCCCGGAGATGATTTGTGGGAATGGATAAGTCAGAGCTCTTTTCCAGCCACTACAACTAACAGTCATATCACACAACCCATCCCCATGATTGGCACCGTTGTTTTTCAGCATATTTTCCCCCTTCTCCTCTCTCTCTCTTCTATGAATAGATCAAGGCAAAAATGCCTGCTTGTGAGATCAGGCTGGTCTCTGTGCTCTCTACTCCTCTCTGATATTAAGGACAACAGGACTCGGGAAGAGTGGGTAATTTCAGCACCTTTTGAAAATCTGAATTGGTCATTCTGTTTTCTGAGAGAAAAGAGAAATTGAAAAAATAAAGAAAGGATATAGCTGGGTTCCTCAGGTCTGGTGCTGTAGCCTTCTTCATCCAGCTCAGGTGAGTTCTATAAAACGCAAGTGCACAATGAGCAGTTATTATCCTCACAATGATCACGGAGATATTAACATTCTTCCTACTTACGGATATAGACATGCCTCTTATTTTAGGAGGCTAGGATTTTAACTTTTAGAAATGAAGGCTGAGCAGTATATGTTTAGATATTTACTTAAGGATACTTGGAGAGTCTTCCTATTAGGAAAATAAACTAGGGATCAACTGTCAATGAAAGGAAACATGCAAAGAGAATTTAGCATGCATTTCCTGTAAGCCAAGGACTGTGCTCAGCAACGTAGGGGGATACAAAATGCAAATAGTTTGTCCTCAGGAAAATTGACATGTATTTCGATAAGAAGAAAAAGAATACAAAACATCAGTGATAGGAGCTTGAAGGAAGAGGAAGTTAGTGAGGTTTGAAAGAATGGGGGTGGGGGTTGCATGTGCCTTCCAGGACAGCTGGCAAGGACAGAGGGGGACCAGTGGAGGGAAAGAGCCTGTGCTGAGGCCAAGGCAGGAAAGCAGAGTATGACTCAGACGGGCAAAGGGAGAGGCAACAGCAAAGATGGCGTGACTGGAAAGGAAGCCGTATGGTGGGAGACTGTGGGAAATAAGACCGTGGGAGCCAACGCGCTGGGGGAGGAGTGGTGCTTGATGCAGCTCTGCAGCTTCTCGATTCGTGCAGCACACGCTGACAGCAGAACCCTAAGGTGTTTTGGAAGTATGCTTCAGGATAGCTGGGGGCGGGAGAAACCGGGGAAAAGAAAACTCATTCAAAATACTTGCATCAATTCAGGTAAGATGTACTAAGAATAAGGACCAAGTTATTGGTGGTGGGAAGGGATCCGTCAAGGATGTTTGGAAGGACAAATCGTTAGTTCTTGGTGACAGATCAGTTATAGGAGAAAAAGGAGCAGGAAGGTCCATGAAGATGCCAAGATTTCTACCCTCAAATCCTGGGAGTACTCCTGTCTGAACTCATTGTAACAGCAGGCAACCAACATTTTTAGGAAAAAGACAGTAGTATTATCATATTTGGGTTCCTATTATATGGTAAGTATTGTGGCCCACACTTCATTTCACTGAACCTTCCTAACAATCTTATGTGGAAAGAATTATCCCATGCACCAAGGAGGAAACTAAGAGAAATCAGATGTCATTTCTCAAGGAAACA
This sequence comes from Tapirus indicus, assembly GCA_031878705.1. Taxonomy (NCBI): domain Eukaryota; kingdom Metazoa; phylum Chordata; class Mammalia; order Perissodactyla; family Tapiridae; genus Tapirus; species Tapirus indicus. The sequence goes on along the minus strand of CM062922.1, from coordinate 5,530,787 downwards.
CACTCAGCAAATGGCAGACCTGGGCCTTGACCCCAGGAATTTTGGGACTATCACATATGCCTCAGAGGGCAGGCAGGTGAAGAGTTCAAGAGCTGGCCCTCTTGAAGTTGAGGTTATAGGCCTGGATGTGAAGAGGACAGGGCCAGAGAGAGACATTCTGGAGTCACTGAAGCAATAAAATGCCATGATCATGGAGAGAGAAGGGGGCCAGGGAAAAGCCACCATGTATTGAGCATTTATTGTGGTCCCCCTCATGTCCTTCATTACTCAAAGTTACTTTTTTTTTAAAATGCATGTATTGAGTCCACTTCCCTGCTAAAAACCTGTCCCTGGCTTCTCACTGCATTTAGAAGAAGAGCCCAGCGCCTCCGTGTAGCCCACAGGGCCCTGCGTGACCTGGCTCGCGGCCCTGTCTAGCCTCAGGCCTGAAATTCTCTTCCCCATCCCCCTCAGCCCCACGGTCTTCTTCCCGTTGTTAACTTTTATGATTTGAATGCCACAGCTTTTTCCCATTTCAGGGCCCTCATAAATGCCATTCTTTCTGCCTGGAATTCTCTTCCCTCAAATGTTCAGCCAGTCAACCCTCACTGACTTGAGGGCTTTGCTTAAAGGTCACATCCTCCCTGAGGCCTGCCATGCTCTTTCCCCTTCCCTGCCAGAAGAGTGATGATATAATCTATGAAGAATAAAATCCTTCTTATTACTTAGAGAAAGTGGTGTCTAATGTATAATTACAGCAGCAATTCCTATGTGACCTGATTAGTTTTTAGGACGAAACAAATTTGAGGGTAGTTGTGCTTCATTTAAGCACTCATGTGTTGACCGGGACCGCACTAGAGTTTAGGGCTGCGTGCTAGATGGGGGATAGGATGTAGTACTTGATGAGAAATTTGGTATTTTAATGATCACACTTCTTGTTTGTTTAGAGTATCCCATTCTTGTGCACTAAGGAATCCTACAAAATATAACAAAAGTCTTTCTAGGTAAAAAAGAATTAATTTTGGGAAAAGAACTCACCCTTTCTTAATATCTAGTAGCTTCCCTTGTAACATTATTTGTGAACAATCTGGATTTAGGGTAACATAGGCCTGTCATAGATTTTAGACAAGTGAACTGCTAAAAATATCAAAAAGATCTCAATCCTGGGAAACAGATATGAGAGTCCCAAGTAAGGAGACTGGCACTGGGACACATTTTAGGGTGTAGGGGTGGGAAGCATGAAGAATTTAACCTTCAGTTTTCCTTTCTCTAAAATGCAGATGATGTAGTATTTGCTTCTTAAGGTGGTAAGGATTTCATAGCATTTAATATTATGACTGACAAATAGTGAATATTCAATAAATGGTAGTATTGTTTATTATAAAAACAAAATTCTCATTATTAACAAATATGCAAAAGCTTTAACATCAAGCTTAACTTTTATGAAAGGGGAGGTTAGGTCAAGGCGGTCAGTCCTCTAAAGGATGTGTGCGAAAGCATTGTGCAGGGATTGTGGATTTGGGCACTTACTATATGGTAGAAATGACCTTTGATGTGAACATGGTCTACATGTCTTATATGATTAGAGATCCAAGAGTGATTGTGGTGGGCCTGTGTGTGTTCATGATGTCAATCAGTTTCTGGGGGAATTATGAGGAAAGTTTAGGTCTCAGCTGGGATTCATCCTCTCTACTCGAGAAGCAACAAGGGATTGTCACTTGACCTGGGAAAAATCTACACCATGAGGCTATAATAATTATGTGCTATGGTCTGAACATTTGTGTCCCCCCAAAATTCACATGTTGAAATCCTAACCCCAAGGTGATGGGGTTAGGAGGTAGGGTCTTTGGAAAGTGATTAGGTCATAAGGGAAGAGCCCTCATAACTGGGATTTGTGAAACCCCAGTGAGGTTACAGCTAGAAGGTGCCGTCTACAAAACAGAAAGTGGGCCCTCAAGCAGACACATGTCAGACACCAGATGTGCTGATGCCATGATTGTGGACTTCCCAGCCTACAGAACTGTTAGAAATAAATGTTTCTTGTTTATAAGCCACTCAATTTATGGTATTCTTGTTATAGAGACCCAAACAGACTAGGATATTATGAAACCAAGGCCCAGAGAGTAGTTGACTTGCCTTGGATTCTCAAAGCTGCTTAGAAATAGAACCAGAACTGAAACATCTGGAGTTAATATTTAAAAAAGCATTTTTGAACACATATTACAGGCTACTGACATATTCTGCAAATAATTAGCTCATTGAATCCTTGCAACAATGCTGTAAAGACTTCAAGTCTGCTGGCCAGCAAATAACTCTCCCAAAGCCACACCCAGCCAACCTGTGGAGGAGCCAGGTCTTGAACCCAGGTCTGAGTCTCTCATGCTCACCCTCTGTGCCACTCTAATCGTGTCAGGCACTTCCTAACGAGATGGAGAGTATTTCACTTATTTCTATGTCCTATTATAAATATTAGAATGCCTCAACTCATTTTCAAGTTGTGAAATACTTAAGAAAGAAAAACAATCTTGTGATACTCACGTATCTTTCCCAATCAATTTCCGCATAAAATCCATTTGGTGCCCCATTGCTTTTCTTCTGTAATAAATTTGAAAATACATTTAGAAGAGAAATATTTGAATAAAGAAAAGGAACAAAGAATGCTTCACTCTTATCTGTATTTAGCAAGAGCTATCAAAATCCAGCACTGGAAAGACAAATTAGAGCAGCCTATTAAGCAATCACACTGGTGTAACTGAGTGGTAAATGGAGCTGCCACGACACTGCATACAAGAGCTTACATACTCATTTCACAGAAGACTAGGATACCTAAGCATGGGGATATTAACAAGTAGCGGTTCAAATTTTATTCAGTTACTGAAGAATTAGAAGCACCTACATTATAATTTAATCCTCTATAACTTCAGGGCCTGTAACTATATATATATATATATATATAGTTATATAATGGAAACATTTTGACTTCTGTGTTGCTCTCACATGCAATTAGTTTCAACATATCCAAAGAGTATTCATTCCAGCCATTATGTAATCTTCTTGTAGCTTTTCTAACACTGACTCAACTTTCCTAACCCTACCCCCCCTCAATAGAATATAAAGGAAATCAGCTCCAAATTAGTTAATTCAGGTCATAGGTATTACAAATACTATTGATATTCTTTTCCAGTGGCTTTTCTTATCAAATTATTAAAATAGAATTTGAGGATTAATTGAGGATTTCTGTCATCCATGTGTCCTGTGCCCTCATGAGCTCACATCATTGCAAGATGACTGGATATCAGTGTTACTCTCTCTGGATCATCTTCAACTTCTCTTTTGGACCCTAGTACAACAATGACCTATGGCCACAAGCACTTGAGCAAGGAGGTAGCATCCTCCAAGTTGAAATTGCTAGGATTCTCTACTTTTTGTGAGCAAAGGACAAAACCACAAATCAGGTGGGTCACAGAGAGTCCATTCAACAACATTCCTGTATGTAGCACACAGAGCAACATAAGCCACTGAGCACCAGCAGATCTCAGAACAACACATGTCAAATGGTGAAGCACGAGGCTTGAAGACAGGACCTTTAATTTTACAATCACAGATACAGGCAACTTGAACCACAGTGTGGACAGCTAACACCTAACTTGACAAATAGGTAGGAGAAGTAAGCTTTCTGTGTATGCATATCACTGGAAAACCAAATTAGAGGTGACCCAGGAACCATCAGCATTGATTAATACTTACTGAATGTTGACTGGGCATTCTGAGAACTAGCAGTAGTTTAGTCAGGGTGAACAGTGCATGAGGAATAGACAAAGTGCTCATGCCCTCTCTCTCCCCATACGCTGCCACTGCACTGAATTTATGAATACAAGAACTCTGCCATGCCTCCACAGACCAGCACCCAGGAATAGGCCCCATGCCCCTCTTCCTCTTTGTTCTGCTCCTGACAAAGATTATATACTTTGTCAGACCACGTCATTTTAACCTTCTCACAGAATTGCCTTCACTGAATTAGTGCTTCAGTGATATTCTTTCTACTTTGAACAAAGGTCACTTTTAAAAGCTTCATAAGCTATGAAGTTGAGGACATAGTCCATTAAATAAGGTGCCATCTAATAATAAAAAATCTCTCCCATGAGGAATGGGCATGGTTTCTATTTTCTTTTTGTCATGTTTGCTTTCTTTTTTAATTTCTACTTTACCACTCTGTTTGCATGTCTTCTTTGCAAAAAAATATAATATTTGCATATTGTATATGCAAAAGCATCTATAATAAATTCAATATACAAAGTTAACTTATAATAATGGGAAATCAAATGAACTGGGTTGATTCCAAAGAACTAAACTCATGAATTTTGTGATTAGTACACTACTATTATTAATATACTTTTTAGCTCTTAAACAATTCTTCAATACAAGGACTGTTATCTAAAAACCAGAGATTAGGTAAACCACTGAGTTTGAAATTTTCCAAGTTCTACAGTTTGCTTCCACGATAGTCTCACCTCCATAATGAAGGCCCTTCACAACCAAGATAATCTATGTGTTCCACTGAATGAATATATGCATGTGTGTGTTTCTTTCCTGACAACACATATTGAACGTTATGGATGAAACAGTTCCTGAATTTTTTAGACTTGAGCTGAGTGAAAATTTCCCAGTTTCCATGGAAACCAATGGAAGACTGAGATGAAGAAAAAGCAAAACCTAGAAACAATTTTTTCTTTTAAACTACGAACATTTTAAACACAAACAACAAATCATAAGAATACATCTTCTGGGCAGGTGTTCAACACACATACATACACATGCACACACAGAAGGCTTTATTAGCAGAATTAGCAATTTGGCCTCATTCATGTTAGTGAATTCTTATAAATATATTTGGTTTTACAAGTGGAAATTATCAAGTTAAAGCTAGGCTGGCTGAAGTCCTTCTGGTCAAACCCCAAGGAAAAGAATGATTCTCCTGGTTTAACCACTTAAACGGGGCGCCACTCATAGTGATAATAGTGGAGGCAATGGCTCTATAGACATTCAACTGGAAAACGTTAAAGAAGCAAGGAAGGATATAAGTTAAGCGGGGAAATATCATTTAAAAACTAGGCTTAACAGTAAAAGCAATATTGGCTATTCACCAACACATAAACAGTGATTTTTCTCTTGGAGTTGGAGTTGTGTATTCTTTTACTTCTTTCTTTTTAAAAATTCTACAAGTAGTATAAGTAATTTTTAAAACTTGAATGTATGACTATTATTTAAAGATAACTGAGGCTCCCAGCAATATTAATCATGTTTTAATAGGTATTTTACTTTGATCAGGCTTATTGTGTGCTATCAGATATGATGGGCTAAATCAATAAATGTAGCAACAATTGTGTTCAATTATACATTTATCAAAGTTCTCAGTTTCCACTGTGAATGCTCCTCTTTTCCAAAGTCAGTTCATGGCCATGCAGTGTTCCTTGGATGAGAAGTGTTAAAGACACATGATGTCCTGCCAAAATATTATGTTTTTGTCACTGAGGTAGTCTTGACTCACTTTGTAAATAATCCTATGGAACAGCACAGTCCAATAGAACTGTCTGTGAAGATGAAAATGTTCTATATGTTGCTGTCCAAAATGGTAGCCACTAGTCACAAGTAGCTATGGCATACCTGAAATGTAGCAAGTGTGACTGAAAAACTGAATTTTAAATAGCTACATATGGCTACCATATTGGACAACACAGCTAAGTTGTTGGATCGTTTGGGCTGGGATCAGCATCGCTGACTCGATATCATTTGGTCAAGTACATTGGTTCCCACAGGTCCTGCCAAATTCCAGATGTTACTGAGATAGTGCTTATCCTAACAAATGACTCAATTTGTATGGTGATGTTTATGTTATAGCCAAGCCTTTCTGATAGATAGCAGATTCTTTTTAATATCTGAACCCCTATGCTTTGTCTAAGATAAAGGAAATGCACATCTTTTCTGCCTGATCACTCTAAAAGTATATTTGGATGCCAATGTAGTCTATATGGTTGATTTAAAAATTGGCCCCAGGTATTCAAAAACTAATTTGGAAATACCTAAGAAAGAGTCTTCTTCAATGAAATAAATAAATGCTACTGTTTTTTCCAAATTTCAAGTCGGGATTTTACTCACTGTTTCTACAACCCCTTGGAAATTTTAAACTAAAATCCGTTTCCTTACCGAAACTTTTTTTCCTCCTTCACGTGCACACTCTGCTTTGCTATTGTAGGGTGGTTCATGTGGGCTGGGCTGCTGGAATTGATTGTTTTCATATAGAAAAAAGTTGTTAAAGGATCTGTTTGTTCTTCAAGACACATATAAAGAATCACATGGAGTCAGCAAACATACCATAGGAGAAACAATTTCTAGGCCAGATTGTAGGGCCCACCAATGTTGGCAGGGTTCCTTCAGCAAAGAGTGGACTTTGGGGCCCATAATGAGGCTCTATTCAGCAGGCCAGCATTGCTAGGCCAGGAGAAGAAGGGAGGAGGAAGACACGTCCCGGGCACTAGGAATTATATGGATCCGGTCCTCAGTCAGCCAGCACTTAATGTACAGGTAGAGAACAGACACCACGACACACCAAGAGACTGAATAAAAATAGTATTTCTAACCTAAGTACAAAACGTCTAGCTTCACCATTTTCTCCCCTGGATCAAAGCCTTCCTGACGGTCATCCATACATACAGCACACACAGCTGACAGCTCCAAGTCTGGGCCCTTTCCAGCACACGTGTTCAGGATGAGCAGAGATCTCCTCACAGAAACGGCTGTGACCCCAATGCCCCCAGTCTATGTGTGGATGGAAATCTGAACCGTTTAGGAAAAAGTGAGAGTGTATCCTGCACGAAGTGGTTCGTCTCTGGGTTAGGACGCATCGTGACACACAGCCGCCTGAAGTCTCGGACATCATGACAGACAGCTCTGCTGGGGATGGTGCGTTCAGTCAGTGGGGAGCAAAGCAAGCCCACCCTCACACATGCAGCCCTGCCACGAAGCCTCTGCACTAACCCTCAAAAGCATTGTCACCAGAGATGGGCTTCACTGGATTTTGGGAAACTGAAATTAAATAAGCATCAGTACATCAAACCTATCGTGTAGCCCCTGTGTTGACAAAGTCGTTTACACGTTAAGTGGGTGCGCTGCCACCTGTAGTTTGTGGAACCACATTAGTGACGCCTTAAATGTCAACTTCAGAATTCCAAAGTCAATAACTTGGAAGCTACATCAGCCACATAAATGTGGACTGGGTCCAGAGACACAAGGTCTTAAAGAAATCAGTCTGAGTTTGAAAGAAAATCAGGTTGCGATCTCCAAAGACAAAATGCAAACAGAAACTGGACCCTGTAGTGCTGGGATGATGAGGAGTTCTCAAGATCTGGTGACCAAGGTGACTGGGGGGAACTTGGGGAACATTTCCAAATGGTAAAACTAGCAGCTGGCTAATAATTTCCAATTACCTAAGAAGCTATACACTGTGTTTCTGAGAAAATGCCTTCATTTTGAATGTAGTCTTTTTCAAACAGGTCTGCATTATTTCCTGAGAAATCAAAATTAAATAATTCCTCTTTCCTGGTAATCATGACCAGAGATATTTATGGCATTTCCAATTAAGTATTAAAGAGGACACAACTGCTAGTAAATAGCTTTATATGACTTGGCATGGTGGCGGTAAAGGAGGACTGGGGGAACTCAGGTATGAAGCCCTGCCCAGGGTGGACCGGTCCGCAGAATCACTGCTGGGCTCATTAATGCAGCACATACTCACAGCTGCCCGCCACGTGCCGTCTGCCCCACCAGGCACCAGGTGTATATTCCAACAGAGATTTTAACTGGTGGTCCCCAGAAGAGCAGAGAACACTGAGGTAGCAATGGGGCCTCAGAGACAACGAACCGGGGGAGAGGGGAGCTTTAGAGAAAGAAAAGAGGACAAGACTGAGGGAAGCAGGGGGAGAGAAGCAAGAAACAGCAATCCAGCCTGGGAGCAGCAGGGAGAGAAAGCGGAGAATAGCTAACAGAGCCTTGCAAAGCTCAGAATGGAGGGGACAGGAGAACCCAGGGAGGGGACGGAGACAGAAGCAGAGAGAGTACCTGAGACAGAGTTAACGAGAGGGCTCTGAGCCAGAAGCAAGAGGTGAGGAGAAGCTGAGTCTTCTGGGTCTTTTTTTTCCCCTGCTGAATAGAGCCTTGATTATAGTGTTACCCAATGTCTAATCAATTTCAGTCTATTTTTTCTTAACATTTCATGGCGAGAACTACATGAATGCAAAAGGCACCCCAAAGCTAAGAACCTTGAGTCAAGTGTGGGAGAAAAACTCCTACTATAGATGCAGTTAACACCCCGATTGTGGTATAATATTGTAAGGGGTGAGTTTTCAAAAAAATATTTTTAACCACTGGATTTATTTTAGTTCCCACTCCAGACTAATGAGAGTCCATTTTTGTTTTTTTCAGTAACAGCTGTTCTTTTGAACCTTCTGAATAGTCATCTGATTTAGATTTGGGAAGTCGTTTTAGAAGGTGGAGCAGACCCCATAAGAGCAACTCGGCTAGATCCAGACCCGTGCACCACAGACTTCTTTAAAAAGCAAGAAATCTGGCGGCCAGCAAGGAGTCAGTTACTGTTAAATCTAAACCCAGTGGGCACATTTTCCTCCTTCAGGCTGTAAATTCAGGCGTAAGTGGTTTCAAGACCATTCCCTACTTGTGAATTTAATAGAGAAAAATCTATCTGTAGCTCAGCTACGCAAGGGGAAGAGCTTCTTTCAATTTTATTGGATCTCAGCTCCATTATGACTTTGTGGCCTCTGTTGGAGAAAAACATTCTCATGTAATGAGCTTTTATATCATTAAATTGGAAATGAAATAACAGTTGATGGTAGCCGCCCTTGCAGGAACTGTCTGGCTTTTGGTCTGCCATATCGATGACTGGTTTGCTTGCCTACTCGGTGGCAGGGTTTTAGGTGAATGCAATGAATAAGTTGAATTTGACCAAGATTGCATTTATGTCCCATGCGATTACTACAGAAAATTACAACAGTGAGAGGTCTGAAAAGTCATTTAAGCTATTTTTTCCCTATAGAAAAAAAAAATGGGGCTTTAAGAAACTTAAACATAGCATATGTTGAAGTGCAAACCTACTAAAAATGGTCATTTAAATACTTACAATTCCATCTCTATCTGGTGAACCTCTGTAACAAAAAGAAATTGGTAGCTGTTAGGAAAATGAACCATTCTTGCTACATAAAGTACAACAAGAAGAATCGTTAACCACCTCTCTCCCTCTCCCACATTCCCGCCCCAGTAAGCCTCGCAAATGAAAATGAAATCAAAACAAATCTGTGGGGTGACAGCTGAGTGTGGGGTGTGTGTATGTGTGTGTGGGAGAGATTCTCATTAAAAACTGAAGTCCAAAAGGCACAAGTTGCTGGTGCCGTGTCTTGCTCCACTTCTGAGAGGAGGATTCATTAAGAGTCTGTCCCAGTCTAGCTGGCTCCGTTTAAAACGACCACAAGGAATGTAAACCGATTTGCCTGCTTTCATTTTTTTCCCCTGTGAGTGGTCCTGAATTTCCCCCTATAAGAAGGAACTTCTATGGCATTTTTCAACTTACTTTGAGAATCTATATTTTCTTCCATATTTCTATATTTACTGCTCCTTTGATTATAGGAGAGCAGGAAATGAGAGGAGGGCAATGTTTTGCTAAATGGCTCTCTCTGCTGACTAAGTCCAGGGCAGCGAATCCATGGTGACACTGCACTGCGGTGCTGAGGAGCAAGGCTTTAGAGTAGGAAGATTTTGGGTGTCCAGACCCCACGACTTATTAGTTCTGTGACTTTGAGTACATTATTTAACCTCTCTAAGCCAGTTTAAATAAGATAATGTATATAAAGAATTTATAATGGTTCCTGACACAAACTGAGTATTAGAATATGTTCAATTATTGTAATTTTTTTCCTCTATGATGTCTCTTTAAAAGGAATACAAAATTGCCCAACAGCTGCCACATTAGACTTTATATCAATATCGGAAGGGTATTATTATTGTCACTTTGGAAAACTGAACTGGAGGAGCCAGAGAAAGAGGAAAACGAGAGGGTGGTCACTGCAACTCTGTAACTTCCTATGTCAATTCACTCTGTAAGGGCCCAGAAAATGTTATTCTATTAACATGGAGACCAGAATTACGCTTAGATGGGATCTGCGTTGTTTGGAAGAAAGTCTTAGTAAGTGCTTGGACTGTGAAATCTTGAGGAGTTGGTGTGGTTGGAACTATTCTTTAGGAGGTGGGACCAGGTACGGAAATTCTTTATCACTTCCTAGGGGTGGGGCAGAGGAGAGAGAGAGAGAAAGATATGCAGAGAGTTGGTGGGATGTCCTCTGGGCTCCAAGATGTGATTCTTCTTCCCCACTAACACCCCCTTTGAAATTAGCAGAATATTCTACTTTGATTATAAAACACTTGATGGGAATGTATCATTTGCATAACCAGTGAGTTCTGCCTCTCTGTGGATGTTGAGGTCAATCAGTGAAACAGGGACTTGAGGCAGAGAGGACCCTGATATTGAAAGACTGTGGAGTTAGCAGGAATCTTAGGGTCTTTGGACATTCCTTGGCTATAGGAATTAGTTGGTTCAGAGAAATTTTATCTAAAATAGAAGGATAGGAAGAGTCTCAGCTGATAAAAGCTATAATTCACTGAACAAATATTGAGTGTTTCTAATGGGTCAGGCACTAGGCTAGCAAGGATCAAGGGATAAAAATAATGAAGAAGACATGTTTATCATAGAGAGAATGCGACAGGCAAGTAACATCCAGTGGGTCATCATGGCCACGATGTGCCCAGGCTGCCCAGGTAGGAAAGCAGAGAGGAAAGGTACCGACCCACACTTATCAAAGCCAGCTTCCCTTTCATATCTGTACACTGCAAAAATAAGCGTTTCTTCCTAGGATTTCAACCCCTGCTAAAGGAACTGGGAGAGAGGTATCGTATCAACTTTTACATAGGCTATATTCAGGCACTGATCCTTGTGGAAAAAAGAAGCCTGTGGAGATCAGCCTGGCTGTGGTGGTGTCCACTGCTGGTCCAGGTTCATAGGCATATCAATAGGGGATCTGAAATGGGGGGCCACTTGATCTCATATATATTGCAGCTACAGGGATGGCGTTTCAACATTTTTAATCAGAAAAACTGTCACTGTACATAGCAGCACTGGTGTCCCATTCTGATCCTTCATTTTATCCATTGATGAAACTGGAGCTGCTGCTTCCTAGGATGGTGGCAGTATGCATGACAATTAAGAGCGCCAGCTCTACTGCTGCCTGCCTGGGTTCACTTGACTTAGATCTCCCAGCTGCATAACCCTGGGCAAGTCACTGCACCCTTGGTGTCTCAGTTTCCTCATCTATAAAGTAGTCGTGATAATAGCATGTGCCCCAGAGGGCTATTAGAGGATTCAGCAAGTTAATATAAGTGAAGAGCCTGGAATGGTGCCTAGGACACAGTACATACTTATTAAATGTTATCTGGAATAGTAATTATTACAAAATCTGACCTAGGATAGGGAGGAGAGAGATTTTAGAGCCTCAGATATTTGGGCATGTGCTCTCAATTCATTTCCTAATCCCTTCTTATTGTTTTATACTTTATTTTAAAATGATGTTTTTCCTTTTAACCGCAGACTTCTATTTTGGAACTAATCACCTACCACGGACCCTTTGCCTCTATCTGAAAAGTATCAATTACCTCTTACCCTCCTATTGGTCTTGAGTCTCCTTTTCCCACCTCTTCTTTCTCTTCTGGGTAATGAAAGAATAGGCACTCAAGTCTGGGCTAGAGTTGGGGTCCAAGTCTCATTTCCTGGGTGGCCTTCAGCAAGTTACTTAATTCCTTTTGGCACTGATTTCTCATCTCTAAAATTGAGATATTTCTCTTAAACTTATTGAATTACTGTAAGGATTAAAAAGGATATCGGCGCATACAAAATACTCTGCCCAGGGCCTGCCACTTAGCACAGGCTTTCTCCTTTCCTCTCTCTATCAGCCACTGTAACGATGATCAAATCAGGAAGCTCTGGTCCCTAACCCCACTCTCTGATCTAAGGAGGTTCAATCAGGTGAAGTCGGAGCTGGCGGCCACCCTAGCAGGTTGCTTGGCAACCCTCACAGAGTTGCGACAGCCCTGAACACAGTTTGCAGCAACAAGGTTTCAATGCTGGCAGACTAACATTAGCACTACCTAAAGCTGAAGGGAGAGCAAACTGCAGAGCATTTTCCCAGCCTTTTGCAAGAATGATATGTGACCCAATTAGAGAGCAGGGGTTCAGGAAAAGCAAAGGCTTACACTAAATGGCTTGTCCTTTGACCATCATTGCTGGTGGAACCAGTTTATGGCTAATTTGCTAAGTGATCTGGGGCACTCAAATGGTAAGAAGTTCAGGAGAGATGTTTGGGATTCTACAAGCAAAGGTCTCATTAGAGGGCTTCAGAGATACTGGGCATCTACTCAAAGCCCTGAGGAAGAATGTCCTGATTTCCATACCTTTAGAAATGGTGTTGGAAGCCCAGTGCCTTGCCCACATGCAAATGAGCTCAGCCTGCCCTGGGGAGGTTGTTTGACCTCTTTTTCCTTTTGAGGGAGATTTTTTTTTTTTCCTTTTAAACTTTCTTCACACACCAGAGATTATGTGTAATCAGTTACAGACATTCCTTCAAAGAAAGATGGATTTGGTTTCTGCTAATGATATTTGCCTGAGACGTGTCTAATAGTGTCCCACACAACACGTGGCACATTGTAGGTGACAACAGATGTTGCTGGCGGAGGGACTGGTTCGGTGTCTGGCCCTTTAGGGAAATCAGATTCCATCCAGTGTAAACTGAGGCCCAGGATGGGAACCATGCAATGCTGGGACTTGAGCCCAAGTCTTCCGACTCCAGTGAACGAACCATCACTTGTTCTTGGGGTTAATGTTCAGGAAATGGCAATTTCTTAAGAAACAATGGAAATTATGTCATCCTCAGAAAAACATCCCTCATTCAATCATTTAGAAAAATTTGCCAGACTAGAGTAAACGTAATTTCCATGAAATAATTATTTACCAAAAGAAAAAGCACAAAGAAAAGTTAAGAACCAGAGACTTAACATTTGATATTTAGAAAAAATAGCTCCCCTAATCCTTCACTGTCTCTGGTTTAAAAGGCTTCAAGGCTCTGAGGCTGCCCACCGCCGAAGGGAGGGAGCCCCGACGCCTCAGCCTGGCGCCTAGGGTCTTCCTGTCTGCCCTGATCTCCTTCCCAGCCCTGCCTTCCATAACTACCTTTTCCTGTAGGACAGGTCACGACCTACCCTCCTTGTCTTGTCCTGAATCCCCACCTGGCTTGTCCGCCCCTCTGCTTTGGCTGCTGTTCCCTCTGCATGAGATGCACGTCCTCAGCTTCTGGAAGGCCAGACTCAAGGCTCCACCCTCCCTGCAACTTCACTGATCATCTGTCCAAATAGGAGCTTTCCCACCCTCAAATCCCCATGGAATTCCATTTTTAGCTGCTCAAAGGAACTTACCACATATTAATTTGTATTAGTAATAATAAGAGTAGTAGCTGCTGTCACTTATTATTTCTTAAGTACTAGGTACCACAGTAGGCATCTCAAATAGGTTATCTCATTTAGTTATATGAAAGATATTTCAATTTGTATGATAGATATTTTAACCCAGGAATTATAAATTCTTGGAGGACAAGCGCACAGGGCAATGCTCAACACCTTGTGATAAAATTTATGCATGCTAGAAATGTACAGAATGAAAAGCTAAAGGTGAGCCCTCTTCATTTCCGCCTGTGCCCAAACAACTATTAATTTTCCCATTTTCTAACTTTCTTTCAGGGAAAGAAATAATGGGTTTGATGGGCTCATTATTCTGATATACAGCAGACTACACCAGGTCTGCACATCCACATGCCCACAAGCAGCTGCAGCTGAGCAGTGGTGCTCTCCTCAAGTACATACGTAGAATCAGTGTCCTTTTCTTTCTTCCGTATTCCAAAGGCCTTCCTTGTACGTTTTTTCAATCCTGTGGAAAACAACAAAGGGTTAAAGAGATGTTTTTTTCCTCTTTGAACATTCAAGTGAATATATTTTAAATTCAAATTTAACACACCAGTTAAATTTGAATGGTCAAAAAACAGAGTTTCTTCATCTGTTTGTATGTGTGTGTGCACGTGCATATGATTCATTGTTGTATTTTTCAATGATGTTTATCAAGAACTCAGTACGGTAAGTTCTTAGCACTATAAGCAACATAAGAAAATAAAAGAATGGAAAGGAGATCAGGGCCAAGTATAGAAAAGATTACAAGCTTTTCTTAGACTATTGTTAGTCATCATCCAAATTGTCGCTCTGCCATGAAACCAAATCACAGATTTAGAAAAATAACAATTTCCAGGTTAGACACATCGTGAGACTGGGATAATTCCAAGATACAGATTATATAAACCATACCAAAAGAGCTACACCCACCTGACCTGTCTTTGTATCCCATATTCCCATCTCAACTTTTTCTACTTCCTCAATTCTGTGGCTAGACGGGATTTTTCACCATTCTCTGAACATACCCCAACATCTGTATTCCAGTATCTCTTTCTTCCTTATGTGGTCCTTACCTCCTGTTGAAATGCTTTCCCTATTTTGTTGATGTTTAGAATTTCAATTCACCCTTCAAGGCCCAGCTAAATGCCACCTCCTCTGTGAGGGCCTCTCAATACTAGTGGTATAAGAAACTGACTATTCTGTGCTCCCCTCAAATGTTGCTCTTATATGTATAATAATATATCAAACTGCTCCACTTATTAGTTCCTATGTTAGTTTCCCTCAGGGACTGTGAGTCTTTCTAGGACAGAGGCCAAAGATCCCCTCTGTGTGTCCTCTACACCTAGTACGGGTGCCAGATAATATTTGTTGATTTAAAATATCTCCAGCAAGCATCGTTCAGGCAGTATTGGGGTAAGAAGGCTCCTTTCTTTCATCCCGGACAAACCAAGCCTAGTCTTGGTTCTTCCATTCTTATCCTGTCGAGGCTCTGTGTGAGATTCCCATCTCCTACATGTTCTGTGGTTACATATGTGGCTTGTATTTCTTATGTTAGTGAGCATTATTCAAATGTTCTAAATCCCTATATAGTCAAAACCTTACACTTGTTCCTGGTGGTTTGGAAAATCTTCTTACAAATGGGAGCTGGAAAAGTCACTGACTTTCAGGATTTGTTTCAGGTGGAACAAAGGGAAAAACGCTGGCAGAATCAGAGATTTGATGACATCTTCTTCCAGAACATGTGAGTCAGTGCAAACAGCTCAGATCCTCTGAGTCATTTATCATCTGGCCTTAGGATACTACTCATATGTAATCTCCCAAATGCCTCTGTTCAGTCTGATTCTGCATTTTAGAAGTCACTCCATCTAAGATGTTTAGGTCTTTAAAATACCAATGTTTATTTTTTAAAAAATCTCCTCCCACATTAAACTATTCTCCATTACTCTTCACACGAGGAGTTCATAGGAAAACTTACTGACATTTAAAACTACCCACCCATAATATTTAGGAACACATTCTCCTCATTCATTTTTAATTTTGATTGTTAAAAACTTTCTTCCTTCTTACTTCTAATTGCCTTATCCCGTTATAGGAACAAAATATGATAGCTATAATCACCACTTTCTTCCTATAATTTTCCTTGGGCTTCAAGTCTCTTAATTGGCTTCTCCATGCTTCTAATTCAGCTTTGGGGTCACAACGAATGTTATGTTCACCAATCACTACTGGTTTTTATAGGACTATAAAACGAATGCTACTATTATCTTATGTTTTCAAATCACTTTATTTTCTATAACTTGACCTTGGGATAAGAGATAGCATGCCCTACAAGTAGACCAGAAAATACACACAAATTCCAGTGATTCTTGTATTAAATTAGTAACAGAGCAGGCAATAGTAGTTTTCCACAGACTCTGTCCTGTTTTTGACCACCAAATTTAGACAATAGCCAATGTGAACTAGATCATGAATGTCACGCGTTGTCCATTTTCCAGTGAAAAATGCACTGGATCAGGATTCAGGGGGCAGCATCATTTCTAATTGTGCAGCTAATACAAGTTACATCTCTTTGTGTTTCAATCTCTCAATCTACAACAAATCAGCCAATAATAAGGGATGAAAGAATTTGCACACATTGACAAAACGCTATGCCAATCTGTAGTTTTAGTTTCACTGAAAGTGATATTTCCCATACACACAATACATTTCCATATATGGATTATATGTAGAAATACACCAAAGATGTGACATTCCAGGAAAACAAAACTAATCAAATTATTGAATAAGGAAAAAACTTGAAAACTTTTTTCTCCCTCAGAAAGTGGAAAGATTTGAGAGTTTAGGAAAATATGAAGACTAAAGACTAAAGCAAACAAAGTTATGAAATGTAAAAGTTATTCATATCATAACAGCTCTTTGAGAAGATCCAGGAAGAAACAATCATACCAACTGGGTTAAAAGTGAATGGAGAGGTGTGGTCATGTCTTTTGAGTTTATTAAAAAATATTCAAAGACATTCTTCAAAAGAGAATAATGATAGTCAAAGATTTTGTGGGAATAACAAGTTTAAGACACTATATCTGATCATCTCCATGCTTAAAGAACACATTATCCAACGATTTTCCACTTCTAAAGCCAAAACTCCATGAAAATTTTCAAGTCAATTTCTACAGTATAATTGTTTTTAGGCTGCATCATGAATTTTTGTCACTTATTCTTTACCAAAAATGGGAGGGAAAAAAATCAAGTGTTTTTGAGAAATGAAGTAACTTTTCCCTGACCAATATCAAAACAAAGAGATCTAAAGGGAAAGCATTTTATCGTCCCGACGTTCTGGGGCTAGAATGGTTCTCTCTGGCGCTGTGGAACTGAGAACATCCTCCCGTGTGCAGTCAGGGCTACGGTCTCGGATCAGCCACGCAGCAAGTCTGGCCTGTGCCTGTAGCTTCTCTCCACCTAATTTAGATTCTTTTAGCTTCCTTTGGTGTCACGGGAGAAGCTAGTCAATCTGGGGACAACAACAGCAGAATTAAAAATAGACCGCTTTTTAAGAGGGTAGGAAAGCTTCTTTCAAAATAGGCAGTCCTGGATATGACATGATAAAATAACGAAATAAGGCAACAAATGCAGAAACTGACAACAGCGATAGTGTCAAAAAGAAAAAAATAGAGAGTCAGAAAACGTTTCGTCTGTAATATTAGCTGCCATGACTGAGGTTGCCCCATGGGCCAGCTGCCAGTTGCACTGCACGTGTTGTCTCATTTAGTTCTCTCACAGGCCTTCTGGAAAAGTAGGTGTTTTCTCCTCAAAAGATGAGGAACCTGAGGGTTAGCCTAAGATACGTTTCATTATCATCATCTCCAGGGAGGAAATTGGGGGCTCCTCTCCCTCCACTACTCCCGAACGTTGAAGTTCTTCGGGACTTTGATGGTCTCCCTGGGGCAATTTCATCCACTCACATGGTTTCACTTACCACCTGCGTATAGATGAATTCTGAGTCTATAGGTCAGGTTCAGTACTATCTCATGTGCTTCTGAATATATGACACTTCTTCTCTTACTCAGACTTCGACAAATGGACATCAGATTTCTTCAAAAGCCTTTAGGCTCCACTGTTTATACATATGTAATCAAACCTATAAAGGTACGGCCAATCATTTAGTTTATGGTTATTTTCTGAATAAAATTACCCTTAAAATGAAATAGTTCTCCATCCACTGATGAATGGATAAACAAAATGTGGTATACCCACGCATCGGAATATTGCTCAGTCATAAAAAGGAATGAAGTACTGACGCATGCTACAACATGAATGAGCCTCGGAAAACATTATGCTAAGTGAAAGAAGCCAGATATAAAAAGCCACATATTGTATGATTTCACTTATATGAAATATCCAGAATAGGCAAGTCCATCCATGCAGAAAGCAGATTAGAGTTTGCCAGGGGCTGGATGGAGTGGGGAATGGGGAGTGACTGCTTAATAGGTACAGAGTTTCCTTTTGAGGTGATAAAAATTTCTGGGACTAGACAGTGGTGACGGTTGCCCAACACTGAGAATATACTAAATACCACTGAATTGTACACTTTAACATGGCCCAAATGGTAAATTTTATGTCATGTGTATTTCAGCACAATAAAAAAGAAGTGGAATAGTTCAAGCCAGATTATTCTGTGACCAGGAGGAAAAGATGGGAGGGAGTGGGGAAGAAAAGAAAGAAACAAGTCAAGTGGCTTGAAAATTTATGGGACCTTTTTTTTTTGCCAAAGTTGTCAAATACTTACTCAAGAAATGAAGATCTATATGGTCACAAATCTGTGTCCACTCTTAAGAAAGTGCTGGTTCCATGAGAATTTACAGCTACAACAAAACCTCCAGCTTTTCTCTCTCGGGTAACAGAAGTTTGTCATAAACATTTTTATTATGGTGTTTGTTCCCTTCAGCTTTTCTTGTCAGATCACAATGGTTACATCAATCCCCACTCGATGGTCAGCTCAGTGAAGGCAGCCATTCCACCACACAAGTGTCTCATTTCACTGCCCCATGGTGTTTCACGAATAGAACATTCCTTAAAATTCATACACTCAGTTGTATTAAAAGAGAGCCATTATCTCTCATCCCCTTCTCAAACTGCAAGTCAGGCCCCATTGGGAGCTTATGAAATCAATTTGTTAGGGTGAAACCTCTATTCAAAATGAGATAGAAGTGAAAAACTACGTGTGCATTGCCCGTAGAAAGGATCAAGACTGTTTCACAAAACTCTTGGCCTCTGTTGTGTGTGTAGTGGGTATTTGCAAACTGGAGGACCATGTAAAATATACTAAGTCCAAAAAGTTTGAAAGTCTTTTTTAAAAAAAAAAAAAAAACTATTTTTAAAAAGTCTTTTTAATTTAAAACACAAATTAGTGTGTTTACTAGTATTTTTCTCTGAAACTTCCTTGAATTAATTTTTTTTTTTAAAAAGGAGGTATTTTAGAACTTCCTGGCTATCACTTTCTAAAGAGTGGCAGTCATCATGAACACAGATTTGTGACTATATAGACCCTCATTTCTTTATTAAATATTTGACAACTTTGGCAAGAAAAAAAAAAAAAGCGTTCCATAAACTTTCAAGCCGATTGCCTTATTTCTTTTTTTTCTTCCCCACTCCCTCCTATCTTTTTCCCCCTGGTCACAGAATAATCTGGCTTGAACTATTCCACTTCTTTTTTATTGTGCTAAAATACACATGACATAAAATTTACCATTTGGGCCATGTAAAAGTGTACAGTTCAGTGGTATTTAGTATATTCTCAATGTTGGGCAACCGTCACCACTGTCTAGTTCCAGAACTTTTTATCACCTCAAAAGGAAACTCTGTACCTATTAAGCAGTCACCCCCTTCCCCTCTCCATCCAGCCCCTGGCAAACTCTAACCTGCTTTCTGCGTTGATGGGCTTGCCTACTCTGGATGCTTCATATAAGTGGAATCATGCAATATGTGGCTTTCTGTATCTGGCTTCTTTCACTTCGCATAATGTATAATAATTAAAACAAAAACTGATGACTTCTCTGGATGTTTGCAATCTACATTGCATTGATGTTCAGTTTTTGACACTTGTTTGTGTACATACAATATTAGGGCAGGAGTAGGAGTCCCAAGCCGCACGGGATGGACCTATCTGAACGCATGGGCGTTAGGCCAGGGAACAGAGACTCGGGGTGAGGCCTGTGCTCTGACTTCACCACATGTTTAGGTGCAGAATGCGCACAAGGGCAATTGAAAAGCTCAGTTTAGCTCAAAACACTTACCATAAATAAAAACTAATAGATGTAACTTGTTAAGTACTTATGATATTTCAGGAAATTTGTCAGAAACTTCCTTATCTCAGCCCAACACAACCTTATAAGGTGGGACCTATTACTGTATTGATTATATACCATGGGGCATGAGGAGTGACTGGTGCCAGGTCACATGGGTCTAATTGGCAGACCACCTTTCAAGTCCTCCCCTCTGCCAGACTCCAGAGTCTGTGCTTTTCGTGTCTCTGGAATATCTCTGTTAGCCACCACAATTCATTTTGCCCTGTTACTATAACAAACAAAACAAACTTGAGTGTTTTTTTTAATTGAAAGACGTTTTTAGGAAAATTAGGCTGCACATTTCTTAAACACAAAGACAGTATTTTGCATGTTTAAATCTTTGTATACGGCGCGATGAACACAAGGAGGCTGAATAAATCTTTGCTAAATGGATTATTTCTGTAATGATTGTAAAATTTCAGTTTGAGTCTTCATCAGCTTGGGGGGTTACTCAAAGGTGAATCATGTGTAATGGAATTACTTATTTTCTGCAGGAACCCAGGCCAAACATTTGGTCTCTGTAATAAAAAACAGGCAAATTTAATTGCCCTGGGCATAATGCCACATATTGACAGCAACTCTAGACTGGCAACAACTATTCATTATGACGGTCACTGTATTTCTGTCAGGAAAGATTAAGATGCTTTGCATATCAGCTCTTCCTCTAAGTTTTAAATATAGGTACTATAATCTAATTCAGATTCTCTGTCATAAGAAGGTCTTGCAGAAAGATGTTTGACCAGTTGAGATGAAGGCCAATCCCTCCCAGGATTTTTAAAGACATTTTTGATTTCCAGTTCCTGGACTACTGCCTAAGATATGGGTGATGCTTAATAAAGATGAATACCAGGAAATACAGAGAGTTGAGTTCTGAGTTTGGCAGTAAGTGGTACATGGTAGTCACTCAACAAATGTTTGTTGGTTGCTCTACGTATTTGCAATTCTAACCAAAATTGTTCAAAATTGGTGGGCACATGCTCTTTGGTCTGAATGCTTTACCTTCATTTTCATATGACTCAAAGGAAATCCAGGGGATCATTGTACTTAATAAGCACAAAGCCTCTTTACAAGATGGTACCCATCATTCTGAGCTGAGTCTACTGGGGGAAATGTGCATCTCATGATACACTCCATTAGGACTGGATTGCAAAGGGTCTGATATGGACAGCAACTGGATGTTCAGACTTGATATGTGGGAGCTCATGTTAGTACACTAAAGTGGAGATTGCTAGAAGGCAATTAAGAACTTCAAGTGCTAAAAATGACTTTTTTGAAAAGAAATATTTGAACTTTTGGTGACGTGGAAGAAATTTTAAAGAGAAGATGGTGATGGAACAGGTTTGCCACAAAAGAATTAGTGTTTGGTGTGCCAATATTAATGTAATGAAGGAGCTGAGTGGAATTAGGAATAAGTTTAGCAGGTGAAAAACTTCTATTAGGCTATAAGTACAGTGGCGAGATCCACGGGAAGCACATGTACTGTAGCTGTCAAGAAAGTAGGAGGTTTGAGCTCTGAAAGGCTTGGGTTCAAATCTCATCTTCGCTACCTCCTGGGGCAAGGTACTTAACCTCTCTGAGTCTTAGTTTTCTTAGCCATCTATCATAAAATGTTTTTGTAAAGTTTAAGTGAGTCTAAAAGCCCTATAACACCTAAAATACATTGTGCATCCCTTTATGTAGATTTCTCGTGCCTTTCTTGCAGTTTTGGTAGTTATAAAGCAACTAGAAAGCAGCTATTTTAACTGATTACATAAGAGCAACTCAATGCCTGATTTCAGCACTTATAGCATCCTCATAGCTTCATTCCTTTAGAAATAAAAATACAACATCAGAACGTGAAAATAATCAAATTTTCAAAATCTCAAGCTTTCCTTGGTTACAGCTATAATAACAAAACCAAACTTGGTTTCAAGAAATGGAATTTACTAACATCTATCATAAAAGATAAGTAAGGATTAAAGGACTCACAGTAAGAAATACAAATATCTCCTGTAGAAGGAAACTACAGCATTGATGAAGAATTTACCACGTTCAAGTCTATTGTGAACTTTAATCAGCTGGTCTTCCCAGGGTGATTTGAAAGTAAGCTGGTGTTACTTCTGCCTGGGCAGCAGTGTATAGAATTTGGAGTTACCTGCTCCCACCCTGGTGGGGAGACGCATAGGCTCTGCTTACAGAACAGCACTTCGAACACTGGTGGAATTAATTTGACCTGTTTCAGGAGAACCTTGTTCTGTAAAATGGCTTCCCTCTCATTTTCTCTTCCTCTCCCTCATTCTCTCTCCTCACAGTCACTGAACCTCGTCTCTCCCTTCCTTCTCCAGTTCCTCTCCAGCCTGACAGTGACATGCAGACAGAACTGAAGTTAATGATCGTGCTCAGATGACTCTGGTTTTCAGGCGTAAACAGGAAAATTCAATTGAATCATAACTCGCCAAATCTGATTTTCAAAACTCCATTTTCAACAAGAAAATAAGTCCAAAAGAAAGCAAACTGGACAATAACAGAAATGCTTTTCATATGCCTTTGCCTTTTTATATTTCACCCAGAGAGGAAGGAGCATATTCTTTGGTAAAACCTCTCAATTGTTACTACATACACCATTTAGTGCTTTGAGTTAAATTCTTCAAAGGTGAATTTAAAAAGGAAGCTGGGACATGTCCTACATAGAATTCTTTTGGTTTAATTCTAACCTACCACATGGAGGCACAGAGACAAACAGGGGGAAAGGAGATTTACGTGGCACTGTTGGTTCAACACGGCACAGGCTGTTAGCCAGCTTTATTTAGTAAGAATCCATGAAGCCTATTTCCCAAATGGAATGGAAATGGTTTAAAAGTTAAAAATATATAAACATGGAGATATTTTTGAAAAAGAAGACCAGTTATCAGATAAACATACACAAAAATTAAAAGGTTCCAAAGAGAACTAAACACAGAATTTAGCTCTAAGTTCTTTTGAGAGGTCTTAAAGGCCTCTGGGATGCACGTGGGTTGATCCTGTTTGCAAGATTTATAATAATAATGATCATCTATCTATTTATGCACCCGTCCTCCATTCATTCGTCCTTCCATCCACCCACCCATCCATCCTTTGGCTATAAATCCCAATAGATAATAAAGTGCATTATCATGAAATGATTCCTGTTGGATAACATAAATCTACCAAGTTGCAAGAAAGACCTGCTCTTCTTTAGTCTAGTCCCATTGGAGGCAGAAAATGTTAAGTCAACTCTTTTTGGAAAATTAACCCTTGGTAGGCTTGCAGATTTATTAAGCCATCCCCTCAGCATCTTCTTAGGCTAAATGGTCATATTATTATTCCCTGTCTTTATTTACAGAACATTTAAATTCATGTTTGTTACTCTATTAATGATTCTCTGATTGTAGGTCCTCACATTTACCTAGCAAGCTCAGAATGGCAAGTTTTTCCATTGTTAGTCAGTATTGTCTTCACCAGTCTCCCAGCGTTGGGCAGGGATATAACTCTAGCCTTTTATTCATGCCTAGAGTCATGCAAGCTCCAGAGTATTAGGGATTGCTATCAGATGATCCCCTCATTTCTCATTCAGTGGTTGATAGGATAGGAATCTGTTGCATTTATACCTCTCTCAGCCTCAGTATTCTCATCCATAAAATGGATTTTATCTTATAGGATTGCTATGAAAACTAAATAAATCGTGCATGCAACGTGCTTAGCAAAATCAATGGTTTGTCACAATCAATATTTTCTAGAAATTGAGTCTGAATATGAAACTGACCCCAAGATAAATTCTTAAAATTGTTGGATTAAAACAATCATCTATACTGTGGTTTACTGAATTACGCTTTTCCCCTAAAGGTAATGGCTGAAGAAGATTTTGGAGGGTTTGTTTCCTCCTGTAAAAATCACAATTTATGCAAAAAATTCTCGTTCTTGCAAGAGGGTTTTAATCATTAGCGTACACTAAAAGACAAAAAAGGGGAAATAACGTGGCACAACTGATAGGTAAAGTCACAGAAAATCAGGGTAGAGACAAACATCCGGTTTGGTCGGAGATGAGCAAAACTGAGATCCAGAGAGATCAAAGCAGTGGGCCCACAGCCATGCAGGAAGTTACAGAGGAGGCTGGACTCAAACCTTCACACTTCACTCCAGTCCAGCATGCTTCACTGCATTGCTTCATTACACATGAGTGGGCATAAGTGTGTGTGATAAATAAATATACAATATAAAAATATAAATATGTGTATAATGTATTTAGAGAGAGAGAGAACACAAGCTATGCAATCTGTCTTCTCTCATGCTTTAGAAAACCATGTAATTTTAGATTTGAGTGTGTTTCTATCTCTACTTCTATGCTAACTATATCTCATTACTTTCTACATGTCTATAACAGTGTTGCAAACCCCTGTTTGGCTGAGTAGCCTTACCCCAACAATCTGAATCACATTTCCAGTGACACTAATACATTTTTAGCCAAAATTTGGCTTAGCGTTTTGATTAAATTTTCTGTTAAGTACTCTAAAAAGACTTTTCAATGTATGAGACTGTAACCTCAAAGGCAGAGGAGAGTTAAAAGGTGAGTTTAATAATGACAAGAAAACAAAACAGAAAAAAGTCATTAGAGATGGGGTCTGTAGAAACGCCGAGATCCAAATGCTGAATCTGAATTAAGCTAATTATGTGGTGCTTTCCACAAATGGATTTTGTTCCTTCTGGAACAGTCACATTTACAAGAGAAATTGTATGCTTAATTCAAAAGTCTCCTAGCATCCTCGTCAGGCTGCCCCAGATATTTCTCCTCTGAAACTCCTCTGAAAACCGAGCTAGCTCTAGTTCCTTCTTTTTTAGAGCCACCTAAACACACGCACACACCTTGTTCATTTCTGCCATTTGGTTTAAGAAGAGCCCTCCTCCGTGATTTCAGCAGAATTCAATCTGCTCTGAAGTTACCAGAAGACAGAACTCCTAAATTAGCATGGCACTTAGGGCCCGAGCTGTCATGTTTCTCCAGTTTTATCTGTCACTATTACTCTTTGAACACTCCGCTCCGCAAACAAATGAAAATTCTCCTCATTCCCTAAACAAGTTATGGCCTATGTGTCAGCTTCTGTTTGGAGTACTCTCTCTTTGGACCACCTTCTCTTCAGACTCTAACTGTGGAAACCCACCTGTCCTCAGCTGGCTCAGAAATGTCCCCCAACGTCTGCAGGAAGTTTTCCTTCAGAATTGATTTTTTTCCCTTGGGTTCTTCCAAACTTCACTTAGGACTTCATTACAGAGCTTATCACATTTGGCCTCACATTACAGTTTACATTGACTTTGTTCTTTTAGATTTTAAGCTGCTTGAGGACAGGACCCACTTCTTATTCATCCTGTGTCCCATCAGTAACCCTAATTCAGTGCCTTGCACACAGCAGATAGTCAGCTGACATCCACTGAATTGACAAAAGGGTTCCAAGTCAGGCAAAGTTTCAAGTGTCAAAAACGACCTTCTCCATTGTTGCTGGGTATCAGCGACCAACCCAGGAGCTTTCAAGTAAAGACGCCTTCCAACACAGAAAAGAGCCTCCACCACACACTTCTTTGCTAGTCTTCACTTACATAAGAGCATGTATCATAAATACAGCCGACATCCTAAAGATACAGCAAGGTAAATGAAGCAGTAGAAGGAAAAGTGAAAGAAGGTGTCATACAACCGTGTACACACGAATCAGGTGTGCTAACTCTTGTGTCTCCAATACAGAACTGACCCTCAGACTCTCCCTGAGTGCCTGTCCCTCTTCTTTTAAGGTCAGAGATAATAACTGTATTAATCTCCTTTTCCAGACCAGAAGGGCAGCAACCAAACAGAACAGGTCATAGAGGCAAAGTTAAGCACAGGTAGTAGTGGCAGCGGCCAGGGAGGAAGTGACACATCACACTTTTCAGAAAATGCGATGGCTTTTATCTTGGCCACCAGCCTAGCTGGAGTGACGGTGCCTGACAGCTTTGTTGAATGACAGCACAGGGCCTTAACTGTTGTTCTAAAACAATGATCAACACTAAAAGCACTTTTAAAATCGTTTTAAGTAGTTACAAAAATGTTACACCATCAAATTGTTTTCACCATCAAAAAAAATGCGTTAAATTATGTTTGATCTTTGCTTAAAAAATATAAGCAATATAAGAATATTGATAGTCAAGAACATAAATTACATGTATTAAATATATATCAAATAGCATTAATACATAACTATAATATACATTAAAACCTCATTTTTGATGATATTTCTAAAATGTAATATATATTTGAATGCAACTAATATATACTATATATAGTGCAGTTAATATATATTACATTTTGCACACATGTAAAAAATTTATTCTTTTCTTGGAAAATTAAATTCTGTGGAATAAGACTAGCTAGCCTTAAGCTAGCATTTATTACATGCCCACCATGTACTTTTCATGTGTTATCTCATTAAAACTCGCAGCACCAGACGGTGATGTGGGTATAACGATCTCTGCTTTGCAGATGAAGACTACCTCTCAGAGAAGTTCCACAATTTGCCAACGTGGCACAGATGTGATGGGCTGCGGTCACATTCAGGCTTGGGGGAACCCAAGGCCCATGCTTTTGACCCACATGCACATTCTTGCTAGGGGCTGAGGAGAGAGTGGGTGGTGCACACAGCGCCCGACCAGACACTCGCTGATCTCGCTCACAAGACCTCCGACGATTCGCCTCATGCTTCCCAGTCACCTCTCCCAGCACTGCTGGGAATATCTGCTCTATGTGGTCTGCTCCATTCCCTTGCTAGCATTATTATAGAAAAAGAAGTTTACGCTCAGGAAAACTAAAAGCAGTAGCAAGAACTAAGTCAGTGGTTGGCATGTGAGAATGAAATATTTCCTTTGCCACCAAGTCTTAACCTTTTGAGTAGGCTTCACCTCTGAAGGAAGTGAAGAGGTTGACCAGACATCTTTGTGACAGGGTGTCCCCCGGTGTTGGGGGGGAGCTTCACTCTAGGCCTTTCAGGACTCCCTTATGATAGAATGGATTCAGCCACACAATCAGAAGGCAAGGGGAAAGAATGTACCATCTCTATCTCTGAATTACTCGTTTCTATTTTAACTATAGAGACAGTGACTTCAGCTTCTTTGCTTCAAATACTCTCAGCCATCCACTGGGAGCAAAACCCACCCCACTACCATGGAACTTCCTGTCACTCAGCTACGCCCAACGGTAGGGCATGCCTGAAAGTCAGCTTCCTGTTTCTCATCTGCTTGAGGGTAACCTCCAGTGTAGAGCAGGTTTTATTTATAAAGTAATGCATATTCAAGGATGCCCAGCTACCTGGCCACTGAGTGTGATAAAACTCCAAGCCTTGGTCCCTTATCCTCAAGGAACTTGTCTTTTGAAATAACCAAACAGTTAGATTTTGTTTTTGAAATATGAAAGAATGGTGGGGAAAATTCATGGTTAGGAGAACAGTATAATAAACTCAAGCATGTTTCATCAACAATTAAAATGGACCTTGGAATGTTTGTTTGAATTCTGTTGGGAAGCAAATGTAGTAAAAACCCCATTACAAGAGAGTAGAGTGCACAGAAATAATGCAGGCTCTGCGCTGTTTTCACTGGGGCACGTGTCTTAGGATTCCAGGAAAGATGTACTCATGAAAATGTCTCTTTCACTATAACTAATAAGATCTTTTACTATGTAGCTGTGGCTCTTCTTTTTGGTCACAGACTCCATTGAGAATCTAATAAAGGCTGTGGATCCTTTCCCCATAAACTATTGGCATGCACATAAATCTACCCACCTGTGTGTACCATCCCTGGGAATTTATAGACTGCCTAAAGGTATCAGGGACCCCAAGTTAAGTCCTTTGCTCCATAGGAACTCAATTATTTTTTGCATTAATGTGTAACAATGGTGTATAATAAACAGTCTTGGCCAAGAAAACCCAGCTATGTTGAGCATTATGGTGAATCTCCATCAGATATTAAATGAGTTACTTATCCCTTTGGAAGGAATCAGAGCCTGAGTCAGGCTTAGAATTCACAGCGTCTGTTCCTAGACCCACAATGATGGATGCCCTAAATTATAGTCAGTCAGCCAAGCCCTCTGTCTTGTCTAGCTCATGGAGACTTCCTATTTTTCTTCTGGCTGGTCTAGTCATCCCTCAGTTTTTATTACAAACATCCACAGTGCTTTTGCTGGACCTGCAGCTTTCAAAACTGAGTAGAAGGAGGAAAAAAAAAAAAAAAAAAACCCAGTCATTTCAGAAGCAGAAATAGAAACTAAAGAGCTTGGTCATTAGCAATGATGATGAAGGAGAAAATAAACAGAGTTTCTACCGTGTGCTAATTACAATGCTAGGCCCTCTCTCATACGTTATTTCATTTAATCCATAAATCAATCCTGCTGGGTAGATATCATCCATCCACTTTTTACGTGTGGGTAGCCAGAGGCTCTAAGAGATTACATGACTCATGTAAGACACCCTGGGTAATAAGTTACACTAATATTCAAATATATTTGTGTCTGACGCCAAGTCTAGTATTTTTTCCTACTATATAATGCTTTTAAAAGTACTTTTTAAAAAAAAATCTGAGATCTAACTCCATGCTTCCAGTATCTTGAAATTATCTATATGTCAGAGAGATCTCAAAGTTTCCTCAGATGAAAAGATATGCATGGAGGAAAAAAGGTGACCTACACCTCCTAGAATACTCAGGTGAATTCCAACACTAAGGTCATATGGTATTGGCTGAGCCACAAAGCAAGTGAAACACTACCTGGAGGACTGGGCTTCCATCCAGGAGCATTCAGACTCATACTACCTTTTCTCTCAAGACATGGCTAACGGAACCACAGAGACAATCAGTGCTGTCAGGCAGTAATGGTGAAACTTCACATCCTCTTTCCATTCATGCTCAGACATCCTTACCTGTATTTCCTTCTAGATCAAAACTAAAAGCCTTTATGAACTGTCATGGCAAGAATATCAGCTTGTTTTGGCCTATAAAGAGGTCATGAATCATTGTAAGGGGTCATGAGTCATTGTTTGGCTGTATTTGTTAAGAGCTCTGGGACATACCAGGTAACACAGTAGTTTTGTGCTATCTAGACTGATTGCCTCTCCCCACATCCCATTAAGACTCAGTCTGGTATAATGACCATAGCACAGTCTCCTCAAATCCATTTCAAGCATCCAAGTTGAAAACAAAGCCACCTTGCAATTCTTTAGGAAAATGTCTTAGAGGTGTCACATCTCTTCAGCCTTTTTGACAGCTTCTCATTTATATGTCTCCTTTCATTTGTCTACCTTTTCGGCAAGCTAAGTGAGATGAGGTAAGCAGCTGGTCTGCGGGCCTGTGTGTCCAGAGAACTCTGCCCATGGGGCTCCACCTGGGGAACTACTGCTCTAGAGCAAATGTGTAGTCAGATAAGAAAGTCTTTAATGTCTGCCCAGATGATGTCTTCCAAAATCATGCCCAGAACTGACCCTGGTTTCTCCCTTGGTAACTGCTTCTTGTAACCTACCTGAAAACTTTTGGCAAATGCTTATTGAGGACCTACTATATGCTGGACATTATTCTAGATATTGGACTACAGAGATAAATAAGATAGATCTTCTGCCTTTGAGGAGCACTGCTGAGTTGGGAAGAAAGAGTCATAACATAAAATTTCAATATAGCATGATATTAGAGTATGTTTATGGAGTAGTTAGAGTATATGAGAGTAGAGAAGAAAGGCACCCCTCCCACTCAGAGGACTCAGGGAAGAGTCCCATCGGACATGAATAATAGTCTCAAAAGATGAGGGAGAGTTAGTCCAGTGGGGACAAAAAAGAGGGATGAGCATTCCAGATAAAAGAAATCACACAAACCTAGGCACAGTAGGATGAAATGGATGACACAGATGGACAACCAAAGACAGTTTGCTATTTGTTACTAAAACTAAGTAAGAAGGAGACAGTGACAGGAGACAAGGCTGAAAAAGAAGGTAAGGATGAGTTCATGGGGGGCCCTTTGTGCCACACTAAGTGACTCGGGCTTCATTCCATAGTTTATTAGGAAGCAAATGTAGGCCTTTCACAAAGCATTTACATGTTTAGATTGTATGCAGCTGGGAAGACGGATTGAGAAGTGAAGACTAGAAGCAGGGAGACCAGTTTAGGGCCCATCGAAATAATCTAGTCAAGAGTCATGATGGGGGACTGAAATTGGGCTGCGTTATAGAAATGGAGGCAAAAAGAGTGGCTTAAACAATTATTTAGGAGATAAAGTAGGAAAACCTTAGTGAATGACTGGATGTTGGATTGAGGGTGGGAAAAACCTGAGATGACTCCTAGTTAGAAATAAGGGGCTAAAGGTGGACCGGGCAAGACTGAAATGTCTCAGATTACACAAAAAACCAGCTGACTTGTGGCTGATCCGATGGAATAATTCACACTTAGTTACACAGTAGTGATCGTTTATGAATTACATATTCATCACGTCACAAACTTTGATCCTCCCAACTGTCCTGTGAGGAAGACATTATTTGTCACAGATGAGGAAATGGGTTCAGGAAAAGTTAAATGGACTTGGTCAAGATCACATAACAAACTAGCAGTAGGGCAAGTTCTCAGCCTCAGGTTTACACCAGAAATCTAGAAAATGATCTTTCTTTTTAAGTTATCCTGTATAAAATTGTCCATATTTGACAATTTTTGATTATTTTGGTAATATTATCTGGTTCGCCCTAATACTATGCTACGTTCTTCAGTGGAGGAATCTCACTGTCTGACACATGACAGAAATGCAGGCTTTCTCTCCACTCATCATGTCAGAATCTATCTGTTTCTGTATTCTAGTGGTTTTCTTGCATAGATTATTCTGCTACATTATGAGATGAAATTCAGAAGCCTGGGAATAAATCCAAGGAGTAAGATTTGGAGTAACTTCTTTGATCTGTAGAAAAGTGGTTTCTTGCCTTTCTCAGATGTCTCATCGTGTTTAGCTTACCTGAGGGGTAGTTTTCCAGGGACAGCTTCTAGCTATCTCATCAGGTTCCCGTGAAGGTCAAATAAAAGAATACACGTGAAGGGCATTCATAAACTATAAAGTGTTGGCCAACACCTAGTACTGTGTTGTTATTCTCTTGTCATTAATGGAAGAAAAGGGAGGGGGACAAAAAACTTTAGCCAGTATCCTTCAGACCCCTTTCTGATTCTGAGTATATTCCCCACATCAGCACATCCCAACCTTAGATGGAATTTCAACATTCCTTCTGAGGTTCACGCTGCTGGGTGTTGATTATATCTAGCCATTTTTCTATTTAAAAAATAGTCCATAGCCACTTTTCTTATTGAGACATTGAGGCAGAGTTGGAAAGCAATTGCTTCGATATAGGACTATCAGAAATAATAATCTTAACCACTCTTAGTATTGCTCTTTTTCTACTTCATTTTTCCTTCCTTTCTAGACCCTACCTTAAATATTTTTCCTAAAAAGATTAGGTTTTTGTACACTGAAAATTTATATCAAACTTTTAATAAAGGATCTCTCAATGCGTTTCACAGCTTGAATACAGTGTGATCTGTGTAACTGGTTCTTCTTATTCTTTTTCATGTGTCGCTTTACACATCAGATGCTCTATCAGAAGCCACACAAGTGAATATTCTAATTCCAGTGTAAAAAATCTTATTACATCTTAAACCTTTGAGAAAACATTAGTTGCTCATTTTTAAAATGGAAATTTAACTCTTGTAGGCCACTAAGCAGAGACAGTCTCTGAATTCACTCACCCAGAAAGTACAGGATTTGATATATAAATCCTACACAGGATGTGATTTTATACATAAATCCTATTATATAGCCTATCTTGGTAAATAAAAATCTGTACTTGAGAAGCACCATGAAAGAACTGAAAGTTTTCTCACAAACAGCTTGAAAACCTTTAATCCCTTCTCCTCAAAGACCAACACTCTGTTGCCACCTCTTTTTTCCGAGACAAACCGCTGTCAAATAGCATTAGCTTCACATTTATTATGTACTTGAGGACCGACTCGTTTAGGCTTCACTGACAATTAAAATATAAAGTGAACTTTCTCACATCTTTCTTCTGATAGACATGTGAAAGAGGAGAAAACAAGCATACACACACACAAATCTCATTGTTTCCCGCAGGTAATAATTATAGCACATCATGTTATTTTATTTCAGAGAGGCCAGTTTAAGGGCTTAATTCTGTAACACTTCTAAAAATTTATGGGAAACTTTTTTTTTAAGTTCTAGGAAATTTCTGGTGTTACCATGAACAAAATATTCACACATATTACAAGAACAGAATCTCTCTTTTTACACATTCAGTTATAATTAATAATGTTGAAGGTGAGCACGGGGAGAACATGCAAATTAGGGGGTAATATGCTACTTTCTGTTCTGCACTTTGGGGGCAGTTTGGGTTTATTAGTTATGCTCAGTTTAAACATTGCAGTTGACTCTGAAATTCCAAAATTCAGAAAAATATTGCTAATTTGCCCAGATTGGCAGGAAAAGCTGGAAGACCTTCACAGGAGGGCCTTGCTCCGAGGGCTTTTGACTGTTTCAGGGGCTTTTATACACACTATTTCATTTGTGCCCCCATAAAACCCGTGACAGGGAGGCAGACCGCATGACTATTCTCCGGAAGAAGAACTGGGGGTTCGTAAAGCCCATACCAGAGACTGGTAGCCATCGTCAACATATGGGTCATGCGGGGAGCTTCCAAAATGTTCCCATTCCCGGTCTTTGCCCCAGGAATTTATACATTAAAAAGTCTCCCAGGTGATTCTGATGCGGCTGGTCCATGGCTTAGTATCTGGGAAGCTCACAGTTCACGTGAGCAAAATCCAGGACTCTCAAACCCTGTGGCAAGTTTCTCCCCACCACCCCAGCTTTGAACACTTCAGACCTGTTTGCACTTTCGAGTCCCTCTAGTAGAAACCTCCTGTGGTCTGAGACACTGAGATTCTGGTTTGTCCAGACCACTGGTTCTCAGCACAATCAAGTCTCCTCTGTATTCACCTGCTACTGGCAGTGCCTTGGTCTGTACGTAAAACAATTACACAGATAAGCCTGGGGCTCAGGAAGGTGGAGTCCATGCACTAATTAGAAATATTGCTTTATTAATCTGACTATTATAAGGAAAGGCTTTCTACATCAGAATGGAAGTTGAACCAGATAAATATTTTTGAAACTACAGGCAATTACTAGTGGGTCAGGAAATCAATTTACAGGGTTTTGACAAGCATTTAAAAAATGAAATAGAGTAGAAAACAGAGTGCCTCTCATAGCGGAAGAATAAATGTTTATTTGTTTTTCATAAAATACTTCACTTTTCATCTGTGTGTATATGTACGTGTGTAGGTCTGGGTCCAGTGTAACATATTTTTATTACCGTGGGGTTCAGGGTAAAAAAATTTTGAAAACACTGGACTAGATCATTAGCTGTTTTTTAATTATGGATTTTAGAATTCTATTTTCACACACACACACAGAATCAAAAAACAACCAAACAAAAACTCTGATAAAAATAGTGGAAAGAGAAATCTGTAAGAGTTTTATTAAAGAACTATAAAAGTTGCTTTTAGTAGAATCTTTTTACTTCTTTGGAGCAGGACCAACCTTTGTGTTGGTAAAGGCCAAGCACTCCCTTTGCGTCCCTATTGAGGAGACTTTCTCACTGGCAGGGAAATGTTGGGGCAGGAAATCATCACAAAGTGTCGACCATAAGAGTCTAAATGAATAAGATTTTACCATGCAAATAATGTTTGCTCCACGCCCTCCCAGGAGGCTCCGTACCTAGAAGAGCTTTAGAAAGTCATACCGCCTAAATAACTCGTGCTTCAAAAAAAATGAAGGACACCAAGGAAATGTCAGTAGCATCAACAATTAATATGACAGTTCAGTTCAGCAGAAGCAGTTAGTGAGGACCAGTCCCTGTTGCCTGGGCTTGGGAAGACAAAGAGAGAGGTACAAGATCTTGACACTTGTCACATTGCACTGTATTTAGAGGTGTCCCTCCAGCATCTCCCCCAGTATCCAGGATTGCCAGGGTGGTGGTGGTGGTAGTGGTAAATTCAGTGGAAGTTAACGAGGGGAAGAAGAACTGGGGAGGTGGCATTCGACGTAGAGGGGACAGCAAAAACAGACATGGAGGTGGGAGATGGCACAGGGCATGTAGGAGCCTAAAAGCTATTCAGAACAACTGGAATGTAAAGAAAACCAGGAAAATGAGGCTGAAAGAAATGGCCAAGGTCATGACAATTTTTATACCATCTGAAGAAGTTTGAACCTTATCCTGGCTGCAGTAGGAAGTCACTGAAGTGTTTTAAGCAGGGACTGATATCATGAGATATGTTGTTTGACAGAAAACTCTGGTGATCTTGTGGAGGATGGAACTAAGTGGGGACAAGACTAGAGGCCTGAAAATCAAATGGAAAGGATTTTACAGTGATCCAACTGAGAGATGGTGATGCCAATGATGGTTGGAATGGAGAAGACAGGATAAAATCAAAAAGGAAAATTATGAGCTAAAATCAGTAGGGCCTCATCAATGAATGGAGGCACAGGATGGATGTACAGATTTCTATTTTAAGTAACTAGGATAAAAATGGTGCCATGTATTGTGCTGGTGAATACAGGAAAACAGGAGAATAAGTAAGTTTATGGGGGAGTTGAGTTCATAAACACGTTAACTTCAAGATGCCCAAGGGATATGCAAATGGAAATACCCAGTTGGTACTTGGGTATACCACTCTGAAGCTCAGAGATACGAGTGTGAGAATTTAAGTAGTGCTTCAACCATCACAGTAGACAAGAGCCAATAATGAAATGAGTATCTGTTGGTCTTCACAATAGCCATATGGGATAGGCCACGTAACCCTTATTTAAGAAATGAAAAGGCTGAAGCCCAGAGAGGTTCAATAACTTGCCCAAGGTCCCACAGTAAGTGGCAGAGTAGAACCAATCCAAGCCTGACCTCCAAACCTAAACTCTTCCCTCTTTGCTATGATGCCTCTTGAGAAGAGGGTCAGGGAAAGATCTGAACTCAGGGGTATATTGATATTTGAAAGGTGGACACAGGAGGAAGAGCTATCTGCTCTGTCACACTGAAAGACTGATCATGTTTCTGCAGCCTGTAAAGGAGAATGCTGAAAGAGAACCTTGCAGATGTGGCAGTGGCCCCTGGAATTCTGAATATGACAAATGAAACAGCCTTTACAGCCAAATATAAGAAGGGAACTAACTCCTATTGAGCAACTACAGTACATCAAGCCTTATACCCTATACATGACTAAGTAATCTCAGACAATCCTCACCACTCTAAGAAATATGATTAGTTATTATAGTTCTTTTACAGATGAGAAAATCAAAGTTTAGGGGAGTTAAAAAGCTCACCGGAAAAAAAAAAGTCACAGATAGATGGTGTTCTAGCTCATGACTGTCAGACTCTGATGCCCATGCACATTAGCGATGGCACCAGAACCAGTCACATGGAGAGTGGTCACTGAGTCTAAACAGGACAAAGTCTTGGGCAAGTTCAAGTTGGTGAAGTTGGTCCTTAACGCCCTTTAAAAAATTACTTTTAATAACATTTAAATTCTTCTTGTAGATTTACTATGAAATGCAATTTCCAGTGAGCCCCTAGGATAAATCCTGCTCAGTCATTCCTGTCCTACTCAGTGACGGGTGAAATTTATAGTTATCCCCCTGAGGGGCAGCAAGATCCTGGAGTAAGTCTTCACATTTTGGGCTTCTTACCTATTCTAAGCTATTCTCTACACTACTGGCAGAGTGGCTTTCCAAATCTGCAAATCTGATTGTGTCATGCCCCTGCCTAAAACCCGTCAGTTCATCTCCTCCTAGACCCATACCCTTGCACGGTGTATAAGGCCATTCACCATGACAACCTCATCCACTCACTGGCTCTGTCTCCTGCTGCCCCTCCCTGTGCCATACCATGGCCCAGTGACACTCGACTCCTTGCGTCTTCCCAAACAAGGTGCCATTTCAGCCCCTGGGTGCTGAGCACACTCTGCTTTCTGCTCTGAACAACCTTTCTCAACATGGTCATGCAGCAGAACTCCTACTCAAGCTTCAGGATCAAACGTCATCACCACCTCCTTCGTGAAAGTCGCTGTGGTAACATCACCTCAATAGAGCTGGTTACCCTTTCCTTGCCGCAATCATCAGAACCTGTGAATACCTTTTTATTATGATTGCCTTATTATTATTACTGCCTTATCATTGCAACTACCTCATGAGCTAACTTTTCATTTCCATAATTTCCATTTATAGGTGGGCGCCTCTGTGCTGGCTCCCCCTTTGCATCTCCAGTTTCCAGCAGAATGATTGATTGGCAAATGATATATGTTTGATAAATATCTGGACAAATGAAAGCTACTCAAATCAAAGAAAGATTAAATCTTAGATACAAATTTTTGTCTAAATGTGAGTCATAATCACACAGCTTTGTGATGAATCTTTTTTTAAAAATTAAATTTCTGTAGGTTTATTGAAATGAGCCCCCAGGCACAAAGACTGACTGGAGAACATGCGCACCAGGCTGTGTGTTAAACGCCACTGAACAAAGCAAAGCAGAAGCTCGCTGGAGCTCGGGGAAGCGGTGTGTGAGCACACCGTCACAACCGAGTCAACGTGTCAGATGTCCTGCCGGCTCTATCGGCGTTCACTGGGCCTTGGGTTTTAATATCGCCTGCCCCTCGGGGCCAAAAAGGTGGTATCGGGATCTTTTCCGTGAGGGCTGATGGGAAGATCCGGACTCTCTTCAGGGGTAAACTGGAGCTCACCAGGTTGAAAATAGATCCCAAGTGTCCAATTCCCTGAATGACAGGAGCAGCCACGAGCGACAGGAAACCTGAGGACAGGACACTGTCCTCTGATGGCCCTCCGGTCGCCGTGGTTACAGGAGCCGAAAGTTGTTTGAACAGTGTTTCAGCGTTTATTCGGACTGAACACAGATCCTCACACCATCGTATCTTGCACACTCGCAGTCGGGAGGGGTGGCAACGAAACCAGCACAAGCATTCTTGTCGTCAAACGGGACCCGGAGAACGGAAGTCCCCCTCTTTATATTGAAAATTCAAACTTAGAGGAAGAAGACAATGAGGATTTGGTGAGAAAGCATGGCTTTGTAAAAGGCATCCTGGGAGGGGAGTCAGGACACAGCATTTTGTCTCAGTTCTGCCTCTGATTTGCTGTGAGTTTTTCGGCAAGTCACGGAGTCCCTGCAGCCTCAGTCACTTACCAGCGGTTTAGACTTGGACAAGTCACTAAGACTCCATAAGTCTCAATTTCTTCCAGCGTAAAATTAGGCTGATCATACCTACATAATGGGACTTCATGAGGAATAAATGAGAAAACACGTTATGTTCCCCAGCACCCTAGGGCAGAGGTGCCCGACTCACTTGATGTCTAGGTAACCTTTTCACAAAATAGAAATACCTAACAGTTCCATCCACTACATAGTAAGGTACAAACAACTCAATGAGTATTTTTGTCCTTAACAAATTAGCAATTGTTTGGGAAAAAAAGATACACATAAATTGAAAGAAAAAATAGAAAAAAAAAGTAACAGTTTTATCGTATTTGTAAATAACCGCAATTACTTACTGAAGGGATGTGTGTACTTGGGGGTTCTGCACCAAATCATTGTCTCCTGCATTTCCTGTTCCATACGGATTTTCTTGTTATCCTTGTTTTCATTACAGTAACCATCTAAAACCCAGCTTTGCAAAGATGTGAAGTCATCTCAAGGAATGTGGCAAGGTCTAAGGTTGAAAGTGTGAAGTACCTTAAGCTCGTTCAGTGTCTGACAGGCACTACTGTGTTTCCCTTGGAAATTTAAAGTATCCCATGGCGCCCATCCTACCCTGGGGTGTCTTGGCACACAGTTTGGGAACTATGGCCCCAGCACATAGTAGGAGGGATCAGCAGGGATCTGAACTAGATGAATTATCTCTTTTAAGTAAATAATTCTATGATTTGTTAGTTTTTATTGCTTTTCTTATACTAGTCTGCATAGGGATCGTGTAAACAAAATAAACTTAAATCTCCTTAAATTCTTTCTTCTAGATTAAAAGGCACCTTTATCATTAAAACAAGTCATTGGTGTCAGCACCTTTATATCGATAACCTTTAACACTGAAAGTTGCTACTGTGTATTAATGATTGTAAAAAGGGTCAAATGTCTTAAAAAATATACACATGCCCAAGAGAATTGACTTTCCCCTACACTGGCCAGTTGTGATCTTTTCTGATTGAACTATAAAGGAATTAAAATCTGTTCACAATTTACCAGCTGCATATGGCACTACTTTTTAAAGAATGTTGCATTTAAATGCAAAAACACTCTATTTGGGGAATTTTTATTTATAAAAGATAAAAGTATTTCAGTAAGCATGTGAATCACGCTTAGATGAGGTGAAGCTGGGGGAAGAAACAAATGTTGATGCATAAAATCCTTTTATTTGGCATGGACAGGGAGTGGAGTACCCTAGAAAAATCCCATACTCTAGGAAGGAGAATTAGCACATCAATGCTGTCTGGGCTCCATCTTGTGTCAATGGCAACTTACTGTTAATGGCTCTCTGAAGTATTATGTTAAGACAGATTCTGAGGAAAGTTTAGGCTCTTTAAAAAATTAAGTGCCATGATCCTCTAGTGATGTCCGTCACAGAGTCAGGAGCCGAGACTGGGATCACGCATGCCGCACGTTCGTCATTTCTGGCTGAAATTTACAGAATTCCAGAACATTCTCTCTTTCCCATTTTTAAAGGAAAAAAAAGCCAGATCTCATTTTGCTTACTTATTTTACTATTTCATATTAAAATTGAAAAATAGATAACTATAAAGCAATTCAAATTTTAAATAAAGTTCTCAGTCTGATAGAACATTGGATCAATAGCTTTCTGCTGTAATATAGATATTCAGGTTAGATGATGCAATAAATACATTTTTGGGAATAGTTCCAAAGTAGAATTATTAGGAAATACTAAGAACACAGCCATGTTAACTTTAAAAACACCTAAGCATCATTCTCTCCCACTATTCTGAAGGAATAATTCCCTTTATCTGATACCTAATTGCTTGCTATAAGATGCTATTGCAATCCCCAAAATGCTCATTGCAGATCTTTTTGAAAATCTTTTGAGATAATTGTAGATTCACATGGATTTGTAAGAAATAATAAAGAGACTGTGCACCCTTCATTCCCTTTCCCATTCCGATGGTAAATCTCGTATGACTATAGTACAACATCACAACCAGGAAATTGACATTGAAACAATCCACCCAGCTATTCAGATTCCACCAGTTTTTACATGCACTTGTGTGTGTGTTTTTATTTTTTAGGGCAGTTTTATAACATCTGTAGATTCTTGCCACCACAGTCAAGCTACGGAACAGTTCTGTTACAAGGATCCCTTGTACTCCCTTTTAATCGGCACAGCCACCTCCCTCCCTCCCCTCTTTCTGAGTCCTGGTAACCACTAATTTCTTTTCCATCTCTGTAGACAATTTCAAGAATATTATACCAATGGGATCATACAGTATGTAGCCTTTTAAGGTTGGCTTTTTCAACACAGCATAATTCCTCTGAGACCTCTCCTGTCCGTGTGTGTATCAGGAATTCATTCTTTTCGTCACCGAGTAGTATTGTATAATATGGATTCCATAGAATGGTTTAACCATTCACCCTTATCATGAATTTTATGAAGAGGTGAGGAAAGCCAGTGGATGGAAATGCCGAAGCACAAACTCTTTCACACACACAAAATCTGACAGTGGAACTCAGGAGTTCATCAACGTAACCTTTATCTTCATCGTCTCATATTTTGTGAGGTTGTGGAAGGTATTTGGGGGTATCCTAAGATCCCTTAGCATTGTGAAAATCTGATTAATGGAAACAGCAGACAGTGATGAGAAATAATCTGTTTTAAGCTGAAAGCAGGGACTGGTGATTTCATTGTGGCCTATTCCCAGGATGGCAAATACATTTCACTTCCAGTAAAAATTATGAGCTATTGGTCACAGCTGCCCGGAGGGCAGTGATGACAATTCAGAGGGTGGGTCCAGGCTCAGCAGGAACAGAACATAGTTGGTTCCTGATGTCTGCCCCAGGCTTTGATGGAGATATTGCTATATCTGTGTCAGTTGTTTGTCACCAGTGGTGTTAAAGCTAAAGAAAGCCCTGGTCACCTGAATGGTCAACGGCCATCATGAAGTACATAAAAACAGTGTTTAGGAACACAAACCTGTTAAGTGTGTCTCTAGCACAGTTCAGGCAAGGGGCTCCCAGCAGGCAGGGTGTCATTGGGAAATTTATCCCTGTGGTCAGAAATGATGGTTCAAGCCAGGAAGGCTTCATTACTATCTCTTGATTCCTCTCCATTCTAATGCTACACACATCGATGAAATAGCTCACTCTGGGAGAGAAAGCACTAACTAAAGGAGCCAGAACGTTTCCCTTCCCCTGATATTCAGGCATTTAGTAAGGGACAAGAGGGTGCTAATGCATTTTATAAACATTATCTCATTAATTCTCACACAGTCCTGGGAACTTGGGTCCTATTACTGTCTCCATTTGCCAATGAAGACTGGGGCTTAGACAACTTTGATAACCCACCCACACTAGGAAAAGGAGGCCTTGGTGTCTGTCTCCAGGGCCTTTCTTTCCCCTGGACCTCGTTCTCATTTTGAGTTAATAAACTGGAGTTATGCTCAAGTTATGCTCATCTCTGATGAGTCTGGCCTCATGCTCATTCCCGTGTCCTCGGAACCTCCTGGCCTCTGGCAAAATCAAGTGCCCAGATCCCCATGGTCAAGGGCCAGACCTGGGAAAGGGAGGTTCAGTGAGTTTTTGAAGCCACTTTGCTTAGTCCTGAGCCAGGCTTCCTCAGCCACACCATTCCTCATCACGCTAACAAACCACAGCACAGATCTCATCACAAATGATAGAATTACTGAAAAAAATTGCTGTGATTATTTTTTTAGGACCTACAGGGTGAGAAATTATGTTAATAATAACAGGTCTAAAAGATTGGGACAAATTTCCCAATGAAACCCCAAAGGAGGAGAAAGAAATAATTTTGAGGACTAAATAAGTGGTAGGAGTTTAATGGGTACAAACCTTTACATTTAAGCAAAAAATAAAAAAGTTTCTATTTTTTCCTTTCACATATGTTGTTTATTCCCATTAGATCATCCCACAAATACTCTTCATTCTCACTTCTAGATCTGATATAGAAGTATTTTTAAATTTCTAAATTTATACTCACATTACACTTTATAACTGTAAGTTGTAAAGAAGAAAAACACTCTTTTATTAGGCAATCGTGAATAAGATTCTTTTATTTCACCTCTCATAATGTTATTCACTAATAAACTTGCAAAGCTTGTTGGAACATTTGTTCTATTCTTTAAGAATATTAGGGGCTGGCCCAGTGGTGCAGCGGTTTAGTTCGCGCCTGGCAGCCCGGGGTTCGCGGGTTCGGATCCCGGGCGCCTGGCAACACACTTCTTGTCAGCCATGCCGTGGCGGTGTCCCATATAAAGTAGAGGAAGACGGGCACAGATGTTAGCCCAGGGCCAGTCTTCCTCAGCAAAAAGAGGAGGATTGGCAACGGTTGTTAGCTTAGGGCTGGTCTTCCTCACAAAAAAAAAAAAAAAAAAAGAATATTATTAGATAAATATTCTTTAAAATATGTTGGTATCTCAACTTAATTTAGAAGAAGAGGAAACCAAAGCCTATAAGAGATTAAAAATAATACTTGGCAAGTTACATAGCAAATGATGAACAGAAGTAGGCCTCAGCTGGGTCTGTTTTTGACCTCATTGTGCCTTGTAAGTCACATCAGTACCATTTGCCTAAACGACTAGAGATGATCTCATAAGAGATCCAGGCGCCTAATCGGCCGCGTACAGTAATAAGTGCTAAGAGCCAACAGGGTCCACCAACCCACGCAAAAAGCAAACACAACTGTGGAGCAGGAGAAGCTCTCGCTCACTGCTGGTGGGAATGCAAAACAGTACAGCCACTCTGGAAGACAGTGTAGTGGTTTCCTACAACACCAAACGTGCTTTTACCATAAGATCTAGCAACTTGAGCTCCTGGGTATTTACCCAAAGGAGTAGAAAATTTACGTCCACACAAGAACCCATACATGGATGATTATAGCAACTTTATTCATAATTGCCCAAACTTGGAAGCAACCAAGATGTCCTTCAGTAGGTGAATGGATAAATAAACTGTGGTAGCTCCAGATAATGGAATATTATTCAGTGCTAAAAAGAAATGAACTGTCAAGCTATGAAGACATGGAGGAAACCTAAATGCATATTACTAAGTGAAAGAAGCCAACCTGAAAAGGCTATATACCGTATGATTCCAACTATATGACGTTCTAGAAAAGGCAAAGCTATGGAGACAGTAAAAAGATCAGTGATTGCCAGGGTTTAGGGGCAGGGAACAGGTGGAGCACAGAGGATTTTTAGGGCAGTGAAAATACTCTGTGTGATACTACAATGTTGGATACATGTCATTACACATTTGTCCAAATCCATTGAATATACAACACCAAAAGCGACCCATAATGTAAACTATGGACTTTGGGTGATAATGATGTGTCAGTGTAGGTTCATAGACCGTAACAAATGCACCACTCTCTTGGGGGATGGTGATAGTGGGCGAGGCTATACGTGTATGGGGGCTGGGAGTCAATTTAAAAAATAGTGAACAGAACTGGCAAAAGAAGGGACTTCATCAAAATGGGGGTCAAGGAGAATCTGTGTCCATCACCTAGACATGATCATTCTGAGAGGCTTGTGTTGAGAATGGCCAATCATATTCTTGGCCTAAATGAGGTACAATTATCTGAGAAAATTTTATTGTTGAGCAATTGGATCAAGATTCCTTGTAAGGAGGAATCTGGCATGGTTTGGAAAATGGTTTGATAAAATGCTTTGGGACTTTGGTACCAAATCTGGAATGTGGAGAGAGGCAATAAGATATAGAGAAGTGTCAGAGACCTCTTCTCCCCCCTGAAGTAGTATGGCCAATGCTCAACTTTAGAGAAAAGTTAATGAACACAGAAGATTTCAAGGTTACTGTGAGTGCATGATATTAAAATGTCTCCATCACCCCTAAAAAATATTTAGCAAATTTTACATTCCTCAGTGATGCAGAAGGATTGAGGAGAGTGGTTTTTTTTTGTTGGGGTAGTTTGAAAAGGAGGACAAGTGGGCCATTGACATCTGGGCTTCAGAAACAGAATGTCATCTTTATTTTTAAAAATTCAGATATACAGAACACATCCTTAAAACCAATAATTCAGATGAAAATTATTTTCTAATGTGTCTCCAATTTTACAGAGGTTTACTAGAGGACTCTGTTAATCAAACTAACAGATGTTCACATAATCCAATTATTCCTGCCAACACGCAATCAAGATGATATTTGCCTTTATCTTCAAACAGATTAGGATTACCCAAAAGGCCCTCTATGCATTTGCGTAGGGCACCAAAAATGGGAAAAAATTTTTAAAGAATGACATTTCCTAAAACAAGTCTAGAAATCTTTGAAATTTGCTAGACTTTCTTACCCTTATTTGACTGAATAACATCATTTTTATTTTGAATTAGATATAGTGGTAGAGTAGATGCCAAAATCTTTTCAGCACCTGGGATCTCTTAAGGTCTTAATCTAATTTCTGTCCCCCAAGGAATTTAAAAACTCGATGGGGAGGTGAAAACACACAGGAAACAAAAAGTGACTACACGGCATTTTATCACTGTGTGGCAAACTGTGTGTCTCTGTCTGTGAACACAATAGAAATTTTATGAGACATTGACGTAGTTTTATAGACGAGATGAGACTTCAGCCAGGCCGGAAGGACTGGGAAGGACCGTGATACTCGGAAGGAGATGTAGAATTTTTATAGCCAAAGAGAGTCTTAACAGCCAGCCACTTCCATGACTTCTGAAGATGGTTCCTTTAAAAAGTCTTCACTTACAGATACTGTTTTAGGAGTTTGTTGTCAAACACCCTTCCTTGTTGATCTTCAGGATTCAGGGTCATTAGACACAAAGGAACACAGCATCAGGATAGCGTTTTTCATGGATGTTTGGGTTTTCACCACAGGTGTGGAGCTAGATGATGGGGAGGCGTGGAGGCCCATTACAGCTCAATAGCCCCTGGGAAAACCCATCTTCATGGAATTTGTGGCCTAGAAAGCCCAACAGTCTGAATTTGCTTTAAAGACTCTTGATCTTCTAGGCCACTGTTTAGGGAATTTGTTTTGTTTTGTTTTAAGAAAGGAAGAGAAATTGGGTTTAGTGACAGGGGAAATTTTCCTGCCCAAATGATGTAAGACAACAATGTTAAAATAGGCAGGTCTTAGCCTCTTCAGTAAACATTAAATTAATTCCTTCTATTTCCTTCTGGTCATAAGAAATCCCTGAACCCTTCACTTTCTCTTTACCCCTACCTCTGTCAAAAACAGCTACCATGTAGGTATTAGAAGTCTAAGTGAAGAACATTAATGATGACATATTCAGATGCTAAACAGAACATAAGACGTGATTTCAAATTGATTAAAGCAGGCCTGTGTTTTACTGCTGGGGAAAAAATTAAGAAGGTATGGGTTCTACTTCTGTTTCTTGTGTTAGGTAGAAGGATTTTTTCTTTTCTTATCACATTTCTACCAAATCTTACTCTTTTAAGTGCCAGAACCAAGGAGGCTGAATATTCTCCTTATTTTAAACTTAAAGGACATTTAAAAACAGTAGAATTTTGGTTACTTCTAAGAAAATGTTCAACTGAGA
This sequence comes from Tapirus indicus, assembly GCA_031878705.1. Lineage (NCBI taxonomy): Eukaryota > Metazoa > Chordata > Mammalia > Perissodactyla > Tapiridae > Tapirus > Tapirus indicus. The sequence goes on along the minus strand of CM062922.1, from coordinate 5,486,016 downwards.
ATCTATTGCAAATGGTCTCCAAAGAGTAAAACATGAATTAAACATGAAATCAAAAGGGAGGTAAGAACGAAGAATGAGAATGGGACACTGTGAAGGTGAACTGCACGTGAGCTGCATTTAGAGCTTTCTAGATCTCGACCTCGAGTGAAATGAAAAATACAGGAAGATCAACTAGAAACAGTGAAAAATGAACTCTCTTCAATTAATTCTTATTTCTTTTCTTTTACCTAAAAGTCAAATTACCGCATATTATTAGATGGAATATATCTCCGCCTTGGCCTCAAATATTGACAAATCCTGCATATTAATAAATCGGTCTTTCATAGAACATCGAAACATCATTGCTCCATTTTCTCCTTAACAGTTCAACAAAGTAGTTCTAACATTTTCACATTGTATAGGTGGAGTCACTGGAAGAAACAGAGGGCAATACGTTCTAAGAGACTCTACAGTGAGTCTGGGACAACTTGAGGTATAAGCAAGAGTACTGGAGTATTATTTTACTACTGCACTCCAATGCTTCAAGGGGACAAATATCTATGCAGTGATTCCAGTTTTCTTTAGTCAGTGGTAATCAACGATGATCTCCTAGCAATAATTTTCCTTCCTTCATGGAGATCATAGTGGGGCAGACAGGAGCAAGCCATGTCAACAAATGTAATAGCATGTGACAAAGGAAGATGCAGAAGAAAGATACGGCTCACCTCTGCTTGCTGGTAAACAGGAGGACTCAACCTAGGACGTAAATCAAAACGCAGCTGAGACAGCATAGGGTTTCCTCTTTAGTTTGCCAAATGAAAGGGTATCTGGCTCAGAGAATTACGCTTATACATATTTAATCACAAACTGAGGAACTTGGATTATTATTTATTAAAAAAAATTAAGATCATCAATTTCTGCAAAGGTTAAACCCAGCTCTAAGGGAACAGTCAGTCTCAACGGTTAACAAACGTTAGGGTGCATGAGAACAAACTAAGGAGCTCACTCAATGCAGCTATTGGGGCCAATCACTGAGATTCAGTAAAATGGGGTTCATCTGAATTTAGAGCAAGCACTTTAGGGGATTCTGGTGCAAGTAGTTCATGGAGCACACTCGGAGAATGCTTTGGATGTATCCAAGCTCCCCTACTACTTCCTAGAGCTGATGGCTCATCCCTTGCACAAACCCAACTTCAGGGCTCATCAAAACCACTTAGACTTTTCTGGCATATACCCATTATAGCTGGGTACTTTATTTAAGAAACCATATAGAATTTGAGGTACTTCTAGGCATATCTGTCTCACCTTCTCCTCAATAAGTAATTTTTAGGCAGGGTATAAAAAGGCCTGTGTAACTCAGATATTTATGGATCAATTGATGTCAAACACATCAGAGACAATGTATTAGAGAATTTTATAATATGTGTAAAATAAAATCTCTTCCTTATCTATATTTTTTTCACAAATCTGAATTTAAGTTAGGTTTGTTTTAGAGCTATATATACCACAGGTTAATATTCTTTTTTCTAGCATAGTACAACTGGTTGTCACTCTGTTAAAGTAAATAAAGACGTGAGGATTTAAGAATGAGATTGGGGGGCTAATTTATTTTAACATAATCTGAGATTATCTGAGATGGGTCATCTTTTTAACTTATTTCATGCACAGATAACTCTAATTACTTACTACGTCTTTGACTGAAAAGAGTTAACTGCCTTTCCACTGCCATAAATTGGCAAAGCTCTTTACAAAAAAAAATCATGTTCGGTCTGTGAAGTGTGTTTTCCCCTCACTTAATCAAAAACTTAGAGGTAAATGCCTTTCCCCAGATCTCCCAGAGAACAATGACTCTCCATTCATATTTGTAGGCCTGGGACCTGACCCATTTTCATACAAAGCATCCCTGGAAGGGACGTGAACAGTAAAGTCCTTCTATCTCCCCTCGCCAGTTCATCTGGCCACTTTCCCTGGGAAAAAGTACCTCAGAGCAAAGCAGTTCATTTTCAAAGCAACATTGCACAATAAGTGATGTTTTATATTATCCTCCCTGTTACTTTCTAGTCCACTTATTCTCATTCAGAATTTATGAATGCTTTTAACATCAAGATGACCTTTTTCCAGACTTCCAGATAACCCACAACCTCCTTTCCCGGCCCTCTGAGCATGGCAGAGTGAAGGAGCACTGAATGGACTCGGGGAGACAGAGATTCCAATCCGGCCATCACCACCACATAGGCTGCCCCTTCTCCTCTCTGTAAGGTGGGAGATTCAGAGTCCATCCTCCTCTCTGCACTGTGGTTCAGTGTTTCTCCCTCTCTTTTTGTCTAATTCTCCTGATGCCAGAGTGGCTGGTGATCTGGCCTGGTTTCTAACAAGGCACCAATTAGAGGGCAATGCTGCGGCCCCTCAAGGTACACAGTGGTCCCAGGTCCCACGTCATCGGTCACAAGCACCCCCACGCAGAGTTGTCTCTTGCGCACTGTGTGGACCCTCCCTCAGATGGTGTCCCAGCAACTGACGCTTGGTGAGGCCAGTTTGATCACACTGCAAAAGGATTAGCCAAATTATAATCTACTCCTTTGTCTGTAATTAAAGTCCTGTGCCTTTCTTCATTTGCTGAAGTAAAATTTGGTAAAAGTCTCCAGTCTTCCTTGTTTTAATGGTAAAGTGTTAACTAAAACACATCTGATGCCCTATATTACTACGACAATCATTCTTCAGTCTTCAGCAGGAAACACAAAATAAAACTCCACTCATTTGGAGTTTTCTAATGAAGATTGTATAATAACTTGGTTTGGGCTGAGCTGAGGATGTGCAGGCAAAGCACTTTAAACTTAAGAGAATGTATGGACCCTAATACATGAATTATTTTTACAGAAATGGGTGTTAATCATAAATAGTTTTTATTTATTCTTTGAGTCAAGACTGGCAGACCTACTAGGAAATACCTTGTTGATGGTTATTATATGCAACTAAAAGTAATAAAAACTATATTCTACAATAATAACAGTAACTGTTCTAATACAGTTCTAGTAACTTTCAAGCTAGAATTTAAAAATAGACAGCCTGACTCCAGAGCCTTGACTCTTAAACCACTCTGCCTTAATGAACTACATTGCCTTAAATGAACTAATGGGCAATTTAAACAGGTTGGGCTCTCTAGCCTAAAGTGGTGAGGTTTCATCGTTTACTCTCACGTCTCAGAGCGTTTCAATAGAGTGAGAAGGTCTTGAGTCTTTGCCCACTAATTAAACAAGTAATGGCAGCAAGAAAAAAGTTACAGAATAAAATTTCTCCAATTTTTTCCATACACTTTTTAAAGTTTTGGTATGTATGATGACTTTTCTACCTATGAGAGCTGGAAGATCACAAGAAATGTACCAAGCACTATACTGAGTATTGAAGACATAGTAACAAACAAAATCCTTGCTGTACATGGGAAGATAGATGGTGAACAAATAAATAATATATCTTGCATTAGGTGGAGAGAAGGATAGGAAAAAGCATATTCAGGTGGTAAGCAGTTTTGAGGTAGTGGTTGCTGTTTTATGTGGCATGCTCAAGAAAGGTCTCTCTGGGTAGGTGACATCCGAGCAGAGGCCTAAAAGAAGTAAGGGAAGGTACCACGTGGTGATCAGGGGAAGAAGGTTCTAGGCAGGAGGAAGAGCAAGTGCAAAGATCCTGAGGCAAGAACATGCCTGAAGGTCCAGGAAACAGCAAGGACCCTAATGTGGTTGGAGAAAGGTAGAAGAGGAAGTCAGAGAAATAGTGGGCCTCTAGGTTATGTAGGGATTTATAGGCAATTGTTAGGAGTTGGCTCTTTTTCTGAGTGAGATGGGAAGACATTCAAGTGCATTAAAGGGTTGTGACATGATCTACCTTATATTTTAAAAGGATAGTCCTTGCTGTCGTGTAGAGGACACATAGAAACGGGGCTAAGATGAAAACAGAGACGATAATTAGGAGGCTATTAAAGCCATCTGAGAGCAGATTGTGGCTTAGGCCAGGCTGAAAGCTCTGGAGATGGCGAGGAGTGATTGTATGTGGGATATACTCTGACACTAGAGATAACAGGATAGTTGGTTGATTGGATGTGGTGTGTGAGAAACAGAGAGGAGTCAGGGATGAGTCAAAATTTCTGGTCAGAGCAACTGGAAGAACAAGGTCAGCACTTACTTGGATGAGGAGGAGGAGAGAATGAATGGCCAGTGGTATCTGGATGGGAGTGTCGGCAGAAGAAGTCTTTTTTTTTTTTTTTTTTTTGCGAGGAAGACCAGCCCTGAGCTAACATCCACTGCCGATCCTCCTCTTTTTGCTGAGGAAGACTGGCCCTGGGCTAACATCTGTGCCCATCTTCCTCCACTTTATATGGGACGCCGCCACGGCACGGCTGACAGGCAGTGCGTCGGCGGGCGCCCGGGATCCGAACTCGCGAACCCCGGGCTGCCAAGCGCGAACTTAACCGCTGCGCCACCAGGCGTCTCCCAGAAGAAGTCTTTATGCGAAGAAATAACACTTGAACAGAGTTGGGAATAGGTATTATAAAGTTAGGGAAGGTCATCTAGGAAATATGAACAAGGATAACTCTTATTTCCATCAGAATGGGCACTATGAGCCAAGGCAGATAAGAAAGTAAGAATGTTGTGAGAATTACAAATAGTCTGCTAGGACTGGAGCGAAGGTGGAAGACTGGGGAGGTCAGTAGGGCCCAAATAATAAGATGCTTTCACGTGTGCACAGATATCTGCATGTCCACCACGTTATGCCCGTCATCTTTTTCCTTCATGGGTGTCCCCAGAGGCACTTACACAAAGGGCTGGGCTAGTGCAACATGGGTGAAGCTGAGCATGTGTAGCCTTGAGAAAGAGTGTGTTGGACACTGACACGGTGGGAAGACGGGGAGGTCACAGTTTCTCTCTGTGTACTTAAAGAGGAGGAGAAGAGTCCTGCTCTTTTCTCTCTCATTAAATTTTCATCCAGACGACCCGGAAAACACATCGTTATGGATGTGTCTCTGGATCATTTACTTGTAGACGCACTGCCAAACTCTCTCTGCTTGCTGTACTAGATGTTCGTTTCACCTTGAACAAATTCCTTGCACCACTGATTCATCAAGGAGACTTAAACATACAAGTCTCTGCTACAAGCCCATGCTATGAGCTGAGATTGAAAGGGAGTTGAAGAGAGACCAAAGAAGGCCTTCATGGAGGAACGGGTATTTGAGGTGGTCCTTGAAGGATGGGAAAAACATGTAGTAAGCAGACATGTGAGAAGGGCAGCCCCAGTGGCAGCTTGAACTGTATCTGGGAGAAAACCTACCCTGCTAATGTGTAGCAGTGTACAGCTAGTGTATATCAGTTCAGTAGTCATTCAAGACTCTTGAGTGTGTCCCAACCCACTGGCAGTTGCCCTTCTCAAAAACTAAAATGGAGCTTTGTCAACTCTGACTGCTGCAGCTGCACTCCCAGCACCAGGCCTGACCCAGCTCATGCTGCAGCCCTGAGCAGGCTCCACCTGGGGAGGAGGTAGGAGGGAAAACAGGATAATCACTCTCCCTGTCTAGTTTATAATCACTGAAGGATAATTCCCAGATCCCAAACTTCAGACGACACGTGGCTAATGAGAAGGCATCTTCTTTCAAGAACAGTTTGGCATATGGCCACTACCCCTTCCTACCTACTCTGAGAAAAGGGATAAGAAAAAAGGAGGAAGGAAGAGGAACAGGAGAGGAGAAGAAAAGAAACAAAACAAAAAATACTTTCAGAAAATTTAAATAGATGGATTTGTGGAGCATAAATGGTGAACAGAAGAGGTTGGCCCAGAAGATCTCGGGATGTGTGTTAAAGAGTGGCGTAGTAATAAGAATAGCTATCAATTCCTTGAGTGCTTACCATGAGCATTGGGTTCACTTTCTCTTTAAATCCTTGCCACAACCCTACACTCTCCTCTCCACTTTGTAGATGAGCACACTGAGGCTTGCAAAGGTCAATAGCTTGCACAGATTCACAAAACTTTTTAGTGGCTGAGCCAGACTGAACCCAGGTTACTGACTCCAGAAGCCCGTGCTCCTAACCCCACATTATAATGGGATCAACCACTTAGGTTCAGCAAACGGGGTGCTGCTTGGTTACAGTTACTTCAGTTCACCTAACAAAGAAAGGTTTTCTCATTCTTCCTCATCTTCAGTGATTCCAAATTGATACCTACCACATTAGCACCTCCTTCTCAAGAAGAAAAGTGCTAATGCTACTGTAACTCCATCCTTGTTACCAACAACTTGAAAACAATAGTGATGACTCCAGTGGGACCCAATCCCAGGTCCCATCTCCATGTTCTTACTGTCAATTCTCATTTTTTTGACCTCTTGCTGTGATATATAAATAAATACCGGCCCACCTTGCATCTCTGCTCCTCCGCTCCAGCTCCAGTGCCCACATGTTCCTAGGAAGAAAAGTCCTGGAAACTAAATAAGTTGCACTTTGCTCCTGATGTCATGATGAAACTGCCGCTGTCAGGGGAAGCCTGGAGATCTGTTGGGAGCAAGAGCAGCTGATAAAGGCAAACTCTATCTCTAGCTGTCTTTCCAAGACACCCGATGACAGGTGGTTTCTATTTAAGCCTTAAGCACACAACACCTATTTTATTGACTTTGAAATTTGTCAGAATCTAACCATGGATAGAAAATAAAGCCCTTGATATGATCTTACCACAAAGTACATACACATTGGGCGTGAATAATTCAGTTTATACAGCGTTAGGAATGAAGAGACATTAGAAATCAGACTGACCCACTCTTTCATTTTCTGTTTGGTGAACACTGAGCCCCAGAGGGCCGGTGTGACTTGCCTGAGGACCCACACTGAGCCACGTGCAGGATGTCAACACACATGGGTTTGACAGAAGAGACATTTACTAAATTTGTGCTATGGCTACTTGGGTCCAATTTTGAGGTTTTTGACTGTTATTTTTAAAAGACTCATTTCTAAAACAGCAGCAAGTAGAGAAAATTGGGGGGCGTGTCTACAAGTAAATGTAAGGCCAACCTGAATCTAAGAATGAGAAAGTTGGCCAAACGAAATAGGATGCTTTAAATGCACATTATAGCCTTGAAGGGATTCAGAACATGCTACCCCAAAATATGCCACTTTGGCATATTGAGTATTTTGAGCTGAATGAATTTGAGTATCAGAAGATGCAGGAAGGGATCTCTGACCTCTCCTTTTCTACCTAAAAGCAAGTCATAAAATTTCCCGTGAGAAGGGTGCCCTCCCTGTACCAGGAAGAGAAGAACATTCTTATCACCAGAGACTGGGAGTCAACACCAAAATGGAACTATACAAACAAACCTACTAAAATAACCCTCATCTTCCATTAGTTTCCCCCACATTTCCTAGTCACTGTCCCACAATTTACTGTCCCTAGCCCCAAACTGCTTTGTCTTGTCACATCTCCACAATTTATTGCTCTTTGTGCAAAAAGGCACATAAGATTTTGGACCTAATGTCTTTTTTGGGTCTTCATTTTTCTTCTGAAGATGACTGTGCACATGCAAAGGTATTAAATAAATTCATATGCTTTTCTTCTGTTAATCTATCTTATGTCTATTTAATTCTTAGGCCAGCCACAGAACCTAGGAAGATAGAAGGAAGTTTTTCATCCTCTGCAGACTGGTTAGGACCATAGGCTGTGCTTCCATCATTATCAGTCTCATGGGAAATTCACACATGACTGAGTACAAGCTCTCCCAGCTTCTTCACAACACTAAATTCCTGGAAGATATTTCACTGTTATCCCAATGCACCACATATAGACACAAGCCTTTCAAGCAGAAAGTCAAAGTTACTCATCATGTAGGGCTGGCCCCATGGCTTAGTGGTTAAGTTCAGCGCACTGCGCTTTGGTGGCCTGGGTTTGTGGGTTCGGATCCTGGGCACAGACCTAACTTGTCAGCCATGCTGTGGTGGCAACCCGCATAAAAAATAGAGGAAGACTAGCACAGACGTTAGCTCAGGGCTAATCATCCTCAAGCAAAAAAAGGAAAAGAGGAAGACTGGCAACAGACATTAGCTCAGGGCGAATCTTCCTCAGCAAAAAAAAAAAAAACCTCATCATGTGATCAGGATTATGGAGATGACATTCCTCCCAAGTGTTCTGTGAGCAGCAACTCTACAAACTTTCCTCCCAGAAGACATCTTCTTTAAAAGCTCTATGGCTCTCAAAACCCACATTTTGACAAAGTATAATGTTAAGTCTATTTTAGAATGGAAAGACATTTAAAAATAATCAACTAGCACTGTGGCTTCATAAAAGAAAATATTACTTTAATTTTTAATATTAACATAATCTCCAAATAAATTTCTTGAGCAAGGACAGTTGGAAACCTTAAATCAAACACACACACACACACACAAACAGACATGCAGGTGTGCACGCACACACACACATACATACACGCATAGACTACATTGCCTTAATTTTGGTCACTTCACTATGCACTAGCAGCAGTCTACAAACTGACATTTGAAAAGCATACCTGTAAGCATTGGGAGCCACTGAATGTTCGAAGAGGGGTAACAAGAATAGATTTGTTAAAGAAAGACATGTCTGATGACAAAGACAATGGATTAAGGCATGAAGGGACAGGTTGATAACTCTGCATGTGCTGCATATACAGCAAACCATTCTCTCCTTCCCCTTAAGGGATTAAAACAATCTAATTTTTCTCATTGATGTATACTATACGTGCCTAATTAAAGACTGAGAATGTATATAATACAGAATTACATTAGGTGATGAATAAAACACGAAGAACAACTGGGGAGATGGGAGAAGGGGGAGAGGATGGAGAGGACTGGGCAGGGTGGGGACACTCCGGCAGAGACTGGACGGCCATTTGCTAAACCAGTTTCCTCTTCTTACTGGACACGCAACTAAGTGACACGTCCAAGAGTCCCTTGCAATTAGGTGTGCTATGTGACACAATGGAACTTGAGTGGAAGTAATCCTGGGTACTCCCAAACTGAGAGGCAGAGAAATGGATGTGCCTCTTTTTGTTCTCTTTCCTCATCTGCCAGCTGAAAGCAGAGGACTCTGAGGCCCTAGAGATGGCAGAGATATAAGATAGAAAGAACCTGGGTCTCTGAAAGAACGGCTGGGAGGCTCCTTGCCTATCAGGAATACCTGCATGTAAATGAGAAAAACCAATTTGCTAGTGTGAGGCTACTATAATGTTTGAGTTTGTTTGTTACACTGACCAGCATTACTCGAAAAATAATGTATCCAATTCTCATGCCTAAGTTTTAAAGAAAAATAACAGCCTTACTGAGATATAATTTATGTACAATTCAATGGCTTTTAGTATGTTCACAGAGTTGTGCAGCCATCACTGCTATCTAATTCCAGAACATTTTAATCACTCCACAAAGAAACCCTACACCCTTTAGCAGTCTCTCCCTCCAACCCTCCCAGCCCTAGACAACCACCAATATTCTTTCTGTCTCTAAGGATTTGCCTATTCTGGACATTTCCTATAAATGGAATAATACAATATTTGGTCTTTTGTGACTAGCCCCTTTCACTTAGCACATAGTTTTCAAGGTTCATCCGTATTGTAGCACGTATCAGTACTTCATTCCTTTCTATTGCCAGATAACATTCCATTGTATGGATATGCCATATGGTACTTGTCCATCCATTAGTTGATGACTCATGACCAAGCTTTTCTTATCTTTGCTGTAGGTTCTTTAAAATCTCCTATCACCATACTACAGAGGAAATTCATTTCTCTAGAAGATGCACACACACATTCAAATTCTTGTGGGTTACAACTATCAACATTTTACCAAAAAGTGGTTTATTTGACTTAAAATCACTCAGAAAATGTGAAACTCCAGTTAGAGTGATAACATACAAAGTCCCCGAGAGTGACAAAAACAAGAGGAAAGCACATGGTTTCATACCTTTTAATTCAAGAATTGTAAGGAAAAAATAATGCATTGCCGTCAAGCGGTCTGGCAGCAGCCTCCATGAGGATACACTTTTGGGGAGGAACCCAAGGAACTAAACCTAATGTCAATACAAAGCAATTAAGTAGACATTAGGTATTGCTGGGTCGGGAAAAAAGTTCATTAAAGGAATCAGGTCTCAGTGTTTTTCTAGAGAAATCCCATCTAGTCTAAAAATCATTAAATCTTAATGACCGAGTCAATTTGTTGGTGGCGTTTACAAATGAAATATTAACATATTTCTGTAGTCTGGAAATTTAGAATTGTGATTGCCTTTCCATGTGAGAGAAGTTACATTTCTGAGAAGACTTACAAGAGAGGAGAAAACAGTGCAAGACGGAAAAACGCTTCTGTATTCATGCCTCTTTAGGTCATGAGCAGGACAGTCACAAAGAAAGGATTGATTCATTTGATAGACAGTTATCAATCCCCTTGTTTCCCGGGGACTATGGTGGTGCTGGGAATATAGAGATACATAGACACTGGCTTGGTAATCACAACAGAATGTAGCAAGACCTGTAAGAGACTTGTGGATAGAGGGGAAACTTGAAGAGGATGACTAATCCTGACTGAGCTCCTGCCTCTATGGAAAATATACTGTGTTGGGTCTTGAGAGATGAGTACATTTGCTATGTGAGAAGGAGAGCAAGGATATTCTGGATAGCGGAAATGGGATGCACACAGATTTGGAGTCACGAAATGGCATGGCAAGTTTAGGAAAAAGAGAGTCACGCAAGATAGAACTATAAGGAATGCAGAAGTAGGCTGAAAACTAGTTTGGATGCAGTCTATAAAGGAACTTGTATGACAAACTCATGAGTTTAGATTTTGTTCTGTAGCTGGCAGAGAATCAGCAGATTTTTATTTTAAAAGAAAGAGTTATATGATTGGACTATTTAAAAAATTTTACTATGAAAAAAGAACAATATAAAAATTACCATATACACATCAACCACTCAATAATTGTCAAGATTTTTCCACTTTTGCTTTATTTTATTTAAATGAAAGATTTTAAAGCAGACCTGATTTCATTTCACCCCTACATCTCTACATATGTGTATGTTCTTATCTAACCACAATCTATTTAAACTAAATTAATAATATCGTACTGGCATCATTTAACCATTTGTGGACTGAATGTCCTTAATTTTCTCATAAATATATTTTTATAGTAGGTTTGCTCAAATGAGGATCCCAGTTAATTTCCCATGTTGCACTAAGTTGTAATAATTCTTAAAAATCTTAATTTGGAGCACTTCCTCTTTGTCCTACCCTCTGTTATCCCCATGCCATCGATTTACTGAAGAAACTTGTCACAATATCCTGGGGTCTGTCCCACATGTTGCATTTGTCTGTTTGTGTTTTTGTTGGTGTAATTTACCTTTTTCTTATATTTTTCCTGTTTCCAATAACTGATAGTTTACTCTAAAAGGCCTAATTAGATTCAGCTTCAATTTTTTTTAAGGCAAGAATACTTCACAGAGGATATTGATACTTTATATTGCATCGCATTGACAGGAACTTAATATATTGTTGCCCCACTCACAGCGATGCTAAGATTGATGATCAGATTTGCTTCCAAGAAGATGACTTTACTATTACTGTGTGGAAGATGGAGTATGGTGAAGCCACTTTGGTAGCAGGGAGATCAGGCATTATAGTATTACAGGAGCAATGAGGTGGATGTGACCTAAGGCAGGAACAGTAGATAAACAGAGAGAATGCCATATTCAAGAAATAATTCTGGAGTAGAGTTATGGGAAGATTGGAAATTTACTACAAGTTTGAATGGGGGATGAGAGATGGGGCAAGTAAGTGGTGAGGACAAAAGAATATAAGTTCCAGGACAGCAGAAAACTGTGTTTGTTGCTCAATACTTACCCTTAATGCTTAGCACTGTGCTTGGCTTACAGTAGATATTTGATAAATATTTGTAAAATATATATAAGAATGGATGGTTGGGTGGGTGGATGGATGGTGCTAAAGCTTCTAAAATAGAAAACTAGTTGGATGTTCACACCATTACTAATAGCCGAGGAGAGAATGTGAAATGTCCTTCAAATTTGACTTGCCTTCAGGATATTTGTCTATTGATCATTAGTACCTCAGGAAAATGCTTCATATTGTAAAGTATATTCCAAATTGTACAGCCCAGGGATGTAAACAAAGACCCAAATGAATCTAAATTTATTCCTTGGAATGCATAACTGGATTATAGGAACGTAGGAATAAACTGTGATTTTTTTTGGCCTCACATAATACAGAAATTTCAGAAAGTTCCTAGGATGATAATGTGAGAATTTATGCATGCTGACTGGGTGGCATTTCACATGGTAAAGTCAAGAGCATTAAAAATAATAAAAGATAGGGGCCGCCCGGTGGCGTAGCGGTTTTGTCCCCGCTTGGCAGCCCGGGGTTCGCCGGTTCGGATCCCGGGCGCCCGCCGACGCACTGCATGTCAGCCACGTTGTGGCGGCGTCCCATATAAAGTAGAGGAAGATGGGCACGATGTTAGCCCAGGGCCAGTCTTCCTCAGCAAAAAGAGGAGGATTAGCAACGGATGTTAGCTCAGGGCTGGTCTTCCTCACCAAAAAAAAAATAATAATAATAATAATAATAATAAAAGATCATCAAAACCAAAATCTGTTTCCTTGAAAAGATCAATAAAATTGATAAGCCTCTAACCAGGCTAACTAAGAAAAAAAGAGAGATGACACAAATTACTAATGTTGAAAATGAAAGAGGGAACATTCCTACAGATTCCATAGACATTAAAAGGATAATAAAGGAATATTATGTCTACAAATTCGATAATCTATATAAAATGTACCAATTCCTTGAAAGGCACAACCTACCAAAACTCACACAAGAATAAACAGAAAACCTGAACAGGTCTATATGTATTAAAGAACTTGAATCAGTAATTAATAACCTTCCAAAACAGCATCAGTCTCAGATGGGTTCTCTGGTGAATTCTACCAAACATTTAAGGAAGAAATTATAGCAATTCTCTACAATTTCTTCCAGAAGAAAAAAGTAAAAGGGATACGACCTAACTCATTCTGTGAGGCCAGCACCACCCTAATACTCAAACCAGACAAAGACATTACATGAAAAAAAAATTTCAGACCAATATCTCTCATGGACACAGATGCAAAAATCCTTAACAAAATATTAGCAAATCAAATCCAATGCTGTATATAAAGAATTATACACCAAAACTAGTGGGATTTATCCCAGCTATGCAAGCCTGGTTTTTTTGTTTATTTTTATTTATTTATTATTTTTATCTATTTATTCAAGAATCAGTTAATGTAATCACATCAACAGGCTAAAGAAGAAAAATTACATGATCATATCAATAGATGCAGAAAGAGTACAAAAGGCAACACTCATTCATGACAAAACTCTCATCAAACTAAGAACAGAGGGGAAATTTCTCAACTTGATAAAGAACATCCACAAAAAAACCTACAACTAGCACCAGACTTACTGATGAGAACTTGAAGATTTCCCACTAAGTTCAGAAATAAGACAAAGATGTCTTCTGTCACTACTGCTTTTCAGCATCATACTGGAAGTCTTAGCTAATGAAATAAGACAAGAAAAGGAAATAAAAGTATACAGATTGTGAAGGAAGAAATAAAACTTTTTGTTCTCAGATGACATGATCATCTGTGTAGAAAATCTGAAAGAATCGACAAAAATCTCTGGGTGCTGACAAGTGATTATAGCAAGGTTGCAGGATATAAAGTTGATAAACAAATGTCAATCACTTTCCTATATGCTAGCAATGAACAAGCGGAAATAAAACACAATACCATCTCCAAAAATAAAATTCTTAGGTATAAATCTAACAAACTAAGTATAAGAACTATATGAGGAGAACAAAAAACTTTAATGAAGATATTAAGGGATAACTAAATAAATGAAGAGATACTCCACATGGATGGGAAGACTCAATATTGTCAAGGTTTCAGTTCTTCCCAACTTGATCTATAGATTCAGTGAAATCCCAATCAAAATCCCAGCAAGTTATTTTGTGAATATCAACAAACTGATTCTAAAGTTTATATGGAGAGGCAAAAGACCCAGAATAGCCAATACAACATTTAAGGAGAAGAACAAAGTTGGAGGATTGACACTATCATGCTTCCAGACTTACTATAAAGTTATAGTCATCAAGTCAGTGTGGTATTGGCAGGAGATAGACAAACAGATCAGTGGAAAAGGATAGAGAGCCTAGAAACAGACCCACATAAATATAGTCAAGTGATCTTTGACAAAGGAGCAAAAGCAACACAATGGAGTGAAGATAGTCTTTTCAACAAACAGTGCTTGAACAACTGGACTTCCCATGCAAAAATGTGACTCTAGACACAGACTTTACACCCCTCACTGAAAATGGATCATAGACTTAAAAGTAAAACACAAAACTATAAAACTCCTAGAAGATAAAATAGGAGAAAATCTAGGTGACCTCGGATATGGCAATGACTTTTTAAATACAACACTGAAGGCATGATTCATGGAAGAAATAGTTGATAAAGTGATCTTCATCAAAATTAAGAACCTCTGCTCTGCAAAAGACAGTGTCAAGAGAATGAGAAGACAAGGCATAGATGGGTGTGTGTGTGTGTGTGTGTGCGTGTGGAATATTTGCAAAAGACATTTCTGATAAAAGACTGTCATCCAAAATATACAAAAAACTATTTACACTCAACAATAAGAAAATGAACGCCACAATTAAAAAATGGACAAGAGACCTGAACAGACATCTCACAAAAAAAACATATACAGATGGCAAGTAAGTATATACAAATATTCTCAATATCATACGTCATTAGGGAATTTAATATTAGAACAATAATGAGATATGACAATGCAGGCATTTAGAATGACCAAAATCCAAAATACTGACAACACCGAATGCTGGCGAGGATGAGGAGCAATGGGAACTCTCATTCATTGCTGGTGGGAATGCAAAATGATACAGCCACTTTGGAAGACAGTTTGGCAGTTTCCCACAAAACTAAACATATTCTTACCATACAGCAATTGCACTCTTTGGTATTTACCCAAATGAACTGAAAATTTATGTCCACACAAAAACCTGCACACGGATATTTATAGCAGCTTTACTCATAATTGCCAAAACATGGAAGCAATTGAGATGTCCTTCAGTAGATGAATGGATAAATAAACTGTGGTACATCCAGACAACGGAATATTATTCAGCACTAAAAAGAAATGAGCTATCAAACCATGAAAAGACATGGAAAACATTTAAATGCATATTACTAAGTGTAAGAAGCCAACCTGAAAATAAAGTTTATTAAACTTCCTTATAAAATGAATAAGTGCTGGCAATCTAATGTACAGCATGGTGATTATAATTAACAAATCTATACTTTATACTTGAAAGTTGCTAAGAGAGTAGATCTTAAATGTTCTCACCACAAAAAAGAAATTATAATTATGTGATGTGATAGAGGTGGTAATTAACCTCCTGTGGTAATCATTTTGCAATATATAACTGTAGCAAATCATCACATTGCACATCTTAAACTTACACAATGTTATATGTCAACTGTATCTCAAAAAGTTTGGAAAGAAAAAGAAAATAAAGTTAATTAATTAAAAAAATAGTAGATAATGAAAGTGATGCTTACAAAAATAAAACTTTACATACTTATAGTTCACTAAGGCAAAGCCTTTGGTCTCTAATGATGATGGTATTTTCCCCTTTTCTTTCTTCAAATAATGTATTTTTCTATCACATAGATTACTACCTCTTCTGTTCTGAATGTTTGAAAGTATCTGGTGGTGTTCTTGTTAGTAAAATAAAGTTTGTATTATCATTTCCCTTCCTTACTAGCAAATTGACAGCATTCATTGCCATTAACTGCTACCTTTCAGTGGTTTAAAGAGTGAAAGGTTCATATGTTTTACGATTGCTTATTTTTTAAATCTCCCCTCCTCTTTTTTTTTCCTGACTAGAAAACCTGATTCAAACGACTTTAGTGAAAATCAGAGATTTATCAGTTCACTTAAGTGAAAATTCAGGAATAGCACTGCCTTCAGATATCGCTTGTTCTAGGGACTCAGACCACACCATCAGGGCACCATGACCTTTAGCAATCAATTCTTTCTTTTGTGGCGACTTCCTTCTCAAGCTCCACTACTTAGAGCAGATAGTCTCAGGCTCATATCCGCCCAGGTTTAAGTTCAGAAGACAGAGAGATAACCATATTCCCATAGCTCCCACATAATTCCCAGAATTCATTCTGATTCAACCAATTTGGAGAATTTGTCCATTCCCTGATCCAATCACTGTGGTTATGTGATTTTTATAAGCATCATCATTTAGTGTCCTGACTGGCTAGGTCTGTGCCACATGCGCTGTGCCATAAAGAGGAATGGTTAATTCCCAAAGGAAATTTTGGATACTGTTACTAGAAAAGAGTAACTGCATTCTAGGAAGACAAAAACAATAAAACATCCTCTGCTTTGTGCTATGCTTTCATAGTTATCCTGTTGTCATTATCATCCCCACCATACAGATGAAAAATTGAAATCCAGTGAGTGGTGTGGTTAGCACTAAAATTCAGGTTTCCTCTCTCTTAGCTTGCTGTCATTCCACTGGACTAGGATACATATTCATTACTCCAAAAATGAATAAAATAACTCTTCCCCCAGAAAAAGTATACTTTTTTCTTGCTGGATAAAATAAAAGATTTTGGAGGCAAATATAAAAGTTCCTCTTTCCAAATTATCAGTTGTTATTCCAAATGTCTCAATCAAAATGATGGATGGAATAACAATCAGCTCCTAAGAAAGTTGATGGCCCTAAGGGACAACAATTGTTCATTATTCACATTGATCTTAAAAAGATCTCATGATTCAAATAGCAAAGCAGCTGGCAGAATGTGCTGAGGTGGGCCGCTTACCACTAGAGAGATCAGCCTAGTGCCCTTCTAATAATAAGATTCACAGTTTCTGGCTTAAGTTCCAACATATTTGAGCTGAATGATTAATTTCCCCCAACAGAATGAAGACATTAAAATGAGTACATCTTTCACTCAGTGTAACGACTGGTCTGGGTTGAACCTAACTGAAGCCATTACAACCTAGAATCATTTACTTGAAATAAAATTTGCTTTTTAATAAAATGGGCTAGCAAATGGGAATGAGATGAACACTTACAATTCAGACTAGACCCTTATATTTCAGTACCTCCTGCTCTTTGCTTTCTCCTAGAAGTACAACATGGTGGAACTAATAAAGTTTTTCTTGACAAACTAGACTTTAAATTCTACAAAGTCAAAGACCATTCCTGCTGTACTCACCACCTGGCACCCATACAGAGCCTAGCATGGGAGAGGCAAATAAAGTGTGTGGAATAAAGGAGCAAGCAAATGATTTATTTAACTTTCTTAGAGGAGCAAGAATCTTCCAGCTTTTGGATTCCACTGTGACACACTTTCTTTTCTAGAACTCTAAGCCCAAATTCCAGAAAGTCCTTCCCACCGTAACTCCCAATTTTAGAAATCTCTCCCCTTCTTTAGAGCTATCTTCTATTTTCTGCCCAAATCCCTCTCACTTGGAATTTATTACTGCCTTGTCGTCTTCATGTAAATTGTCCTCAATTAAACTGTAAGTTTCTTGATGTCAGAAACCTAGGTTTATCCTTTTTCTATCTCCTACAACCTAATACAACCCTCGTATACTTAAGTTTGAATTTCCACTTGTTTCCGATAACCTGGACAGACACACCCAAGAGAAATACAGTATGATGTTTAAAACAAAAAATAAATAAAAACCAGAAAATAAAAGTCCATGTAAATAGAAGGAAGGAATAAATCTTTCAGAGTTAATTAGATAATTACACTTGGGCAATAAATGTGGTTCCAAGTTTTCTGGTCCAAAAAGAAAGAGGGAGATTCCCAAATAAGTTGGATGACTGTGCATTGGCGGAACCACCTCCCCCCCTGAAGTTAAACCCAAGTACAAATTTATCAGGGGTCGTTGTAGTAGAACACAAATGGGCATTGGAGTCAGGCGGTCCTGGTTTCACATCTCATTTTCTGCCCCCTTCCTAACTGAGTGACTTTGACCAAGGCATTTAAAGGCTCCAGACCTCGGTTTCTTCATTTGGAAAATGAGGCCTTTATGAGCGTGACAGCGTTATTGTAAGGAGTGTTATTATTAAGTGAGTTACACAATAATAATAACAGTTGATACTACCACATGCTTACTATGCCAGGCACTGTGCCGCAGGCTCTATGTGTAATATCTCATTTCCTTCTCATCCCCTCCTTGTGAGGGAGGCAACTGTGGTGGGATGACGAAACTGGCCTAGGGTCCCACAGCTAGCTGACTGTGACAGTGGGCATACGATCAAAGTTAATTCCCTTTTCCCTGCATGGCCTGGTGAATATCTCCCACCACCATATTTTTACAAAAAAATAACTGGTGCAGCATGATTTCCCACATGTATTGTGTCCTCAGGACTATGGGGCATGCTTGGACTGTATCTGGACCAATGTAAGGAGGAAATGGCAGATGACACAGAAATCTCAAGTTCCTCAAGAATTACTCTAAATAATTTTCCATGTGCCTTCTTTGCATGTGTGTGTGCACTCGCATAGATCAGTCGGGTCAAACCACAGCTTCCTCTGAGTCTACCTCACTGGATTTTCCCTGGTCACTGGACATAGTAACATATTGCCTGGTCAGCTCCATTCCATCACTCTCCGCCTCCAAGGAGATCTTAGTTCCAGTTGAGGCAGAAGTCAAAGAGCATTTCCTTCTTAAGTGAGTTACGGGAAAGTCCAGGGACTGGGATTGAAGAGATCTGAGTTCAAGTCCAGACACGCCACTCATCACCATAGGACCCTGGGAAGGTCACTCTGAAACTTGAGTGTCACTATTGCCAAAGCAAATAAGCTGGACAAGCTTAGTGTTTATCAAATTGCTTCTTTAAGGACACTGTCTCAGGGACTGCTACTCTAGGGTTAGGAAGAGATTAAGATGTTCTCAAAACCTAACTTAAACCAGGGCGGCTCCAGTTTTATTGGTTTTGATTTACAGGATGTTGACTTTAATTAGGTTTAAAAAAGCACTTCTGACCCATTGAAATAGATGATTGCTAATGCACCTGGTTTAACAGTCTCTGAATGCACACCCATTCCTGGCTGGACTGGCTGCCCCAGGTGGGGCCTCTGTGTTACACTAGTAGTAGGCGTAGTAGATTTACTAAGAGAAGAGTGAAGGAAGAGACTTTCTTCCTTCTCTTTGCTAACTTCTGAAAAGAAGTAAAGTATTTTAAATGATATTCCTTCTCTGAAACTAGCAAATAGATGGCCACAGGAAGACATTGGTTGTAAGTGAGACCAGATGAACTGGGAAATTATTTACTGCTTCCAACAAATTAGCTGGAGGGAAAAAAGAACCCTTTCTCCCCTTTAGTGGGGAGGAAGTAAACAAAACATTCCATCCGATGTGATTCAGAATTTCCCAGATGCTAAGCCAGTCAGCCACTGGAGAGCTCTAAATCACTAGGACTTTCCCAAAGCATCCTCGAAGCACAGAGTCATCTCTTGTGAAAGAGGCAGTGGCAGAGCAGACTGCACGCCAGGCTCGCGGTCAGGGGGTCTGGTCCTGGTGTTTCCTCTGCCTCTCCTTTTGGTATTGGGCAAGTCACCTTCCTCTCTGGTCTTGGTTTCCAAATCTGTTAAAGGAAGATTCTGGACTAGCTCTGTGTTACTAAAGCCCCTTCTTGCTACAACATAGTGTGTTTCTCCAAATAACCCAGGAGTCAGCCAAATGGACAGCCCCAAGTCCTCTGGCCTACGTAACACTTGTCAGTTTTGAAGTAGAAATGCCTTAAGTCCCGACCCTGTAGACCATGATACGCCCACTGACCCTCCCCTCAGCCCCTCGAAGGTTGCCTGGGTGGGCTGTATTCCCCCGAGGCATTTCTTGTTCAGATGGTCTACATACTTACACAGAATTCTTGATGTTGCATTTTTCCTTTCACAGCTAATTTTTATTTTTCTCTGTACTTCATGTTGATGTTTCAGGACAATGACTCTTTTTTTCAATCTCCCCTAAATATCATATATTAAAGAATAGTCTCTACTTTCAGATAACTTTTTGCAATAAAAAGAAATTGTCATTGAGACAGGTCTATGATTGGTTCATGGTAAATAAGACTCTGTGATAAAACCATTCATACTGAATACCATTTCTTCACCTCTTCATTTAAACTTACCACATGCAAAACACAATGCTAGTTTCTTGGATACAAATTTTAAAAACAAGACATCCCCATCCTCATTGGCTCACATTCCAGTGGGCAAAATAACATGAAAAGAGGCCTATAATCTGAGGCAGCAGATTGCTATAATGGAAGAATCCAAAAAGTATTAAGTATTTAAAATTGAATCATAAATCCATAAAATCTAAGTGTATTCTATAGATTATAAAGTTCTCCTCCTAAGAAAAATCATTTTTGTGTGTGGCAAACTTTTTAAATGAAGCCAAGAAACAGGTTGTTCTGAGATACCACAAGTTGAGTTTCTGGTTGAAGGACGAGGTACATCATTCTGCTACATGGAAATTCTGTCTAGTGAGTACCCACCTATTTTTCTCTCGCATGAAATTTGGCCCCTACTCCTTCTTTACTCACTATATCCTCCCAAAACATCTATCCCAACACCATTGCTAGAGGTGGGCAGACCAAATGACGACCGATTTTCCTGATGTTTTTGAAAAACATTTGGCAAGGTCTGAGAGACCCAAATTTATGTATAAGAGAGAAGGGAGAAATCTGTATTGAATGTCGGGCTCAAATTAAAGAGAGAAAAAAAGAGATAGCTTATTTTAGACCTTGCAAATCCCAGCAATGGTGAGCAATTTTCACATCTTCGAGCACCAAATCCAGTGAACCTTTTGTGGAGGATGCTGATGCAGGCTGCATTTGGCCAGGGCAGCTGATTGATTAGCAATGTTGGCCACGAGTGTGGAGTGGGAAAATTCCAAAAGCCTTATGTCACAACCATTTGCATGAAAATCTAAAGCTATTTCACTGATTCAGATGTAAAGTTTACCCTTGACATTTGGAAGAGAATCCCCAAATGATAATGACTACTCCAGGAAGAACAGAGCGTGTTGAGATGCAGATGTTGGACACACAGCTAGGTATATTCTCTAACTGACCCCCACCTAAACCCCTGCATCCCTAAGTGGGAGGTTCATGCTCACGCCTTAGGAAGGCTACAAATTGCTCCATGTTGTGAACCTAAAATGCATTATATGAGTAAGGGAAACCTGGATGTTAAACTTGTAAATATCAAGATTCTACTATAATTGTCAAGCATGGACTCAGAAAACATAATTTAACCAGGTTGACATTCTCTTAAACAACTGGAATTCACATGATCAAGATTTGCCTTTTCTGAGGAAAAAGCTTTCAGGTAGAGCAAAAATGTTAAGCTTGAAAAACCAATAGTGCTACAGTCTGAGACATCTTGTGTTACAGATCATTTTATCCACTCACCCTTCAGAAAACACTTTCTGATCTGCACACTCATTTGAACAGGGTCCAGCTGGCATCAGAAGTAGGGCATCTTGCACAAATCATCCCGTGACTTGTGTTGGGGGAGGGAGAGTTCTGGAGCCTTGGTTTTAAAAGGTACCAGCGACACATACCCAATGCCATGCTTTGCAAGGAAGCTGGGCACACAGCCTGCCTTCCTCCATCTCCATTGCAAGCCTGGAAGCAAGCCTGTCAATGCTTTTGTGAATCTGAACCTACATCAGGTTGAGCCAACTCAATCAGTGGGGAAATACAAATGCCCACTTCATTTTTATTCATCCGATCAGACGCTTGCAGTGCAAAGCTTCCTAGGACAGCGTGCCAGAGAAGCCTGAGGCAGTAGAGCTTCCTTAAAGAAGGCACATCATGCCTTTCACCATATAGCATTTCAGAGAGGCAGAGAAGACCCTTTAAAGGAAAAAGAGGAGCTCCAGCTAGCGCAAGGTTGTTATCATTAAATGCCCAAACACAAGAGCACATCTATTTATAAACAGCTAGGAGAGCATCTTACTGGGGATTATGAATAAACAAGAGCCGAATCCAAAGGGCTATTCATTTCTAATAAGATGATACTGTGTTCCATTGACTGTAGAGTCTGACTTAAGAGTTTGTTTTCATTCTTGGGGTTAGTCTGGTGACATAGTCAATATTTTCCTAGGTTTTTCAGTGATGTGAGAGGTAGCACAGTATAATGCTGATGATTGCACACTTTGTAATCCCTGGGTTTGAATCCTGGTTTAACCACATTCTAGCTTTTTTATTTATATTGAGCAAATTACTTAACCTCTCTGGACCTCAGGTTTTACATCAATAAAATGAGGACAATATAGCACCTACTTCACAATGTTGCTCAAATGGCTCAGTGAGTAAAGTATCGATAGAGCAAGTCAGAACAGGGCCTTCCACACAGACAGGGCTTCCTCTTCCTCCACTCTGTGAGAGAAATGGCCAGGGCTAGGATTCAGCCAAGTCAAAATCCTTCTTTGATTTCATTGATTTTGTTCTTCCTTAAGTGCATGAAAACAAAGCAACTCTTTGACACTATAAGACCATAGAGCTGCTAAATTAGTGTCACTGTAGTTTAAAGAATCCTGACATGATGTAGGATGAAGTAGTCAAGGATACCCTTGTGGAAGGGAGTCATAGATTAATTCAGCAAATATTCACTAAGGGCTCTTTATGTGCCCAGCATGGTCATCATGGTTGGGATACATCCTCCTTTATGAACAACAGGGATAGGGCTCTTTTTGGTACTTGGGCTGGACTTGGAAGGACTTGGAAGAATTCAGTGAAGAGAGTTGCAGAAAACAGCCTTGGCAAAGGTTCGGAGATAAGATAAAGATAGTGGACGTGTGAGAGCAGAAAGTTTACTTGGGGCAGCTTCTGCTTATGGAAGCCTGGAGAACTTGATACCCAAGCAATAGAGAAGGAACAATTGAGGTTTTGGACAAGAGCAAGAAGTGAGCAAGTGTATATGTAAGAAGGATGTATGTGAAGGGCTGGGAGGGAAAGTAGGTAGAGCCTGGGAGTATGAACAGCTTGCAATCTATTTCAGGATTCCAGGAGTGAAATAAGGTCCAGATTTACAGTGGTGGGTGACAGAAATAGGAAAGAAGAACACAGAGTGGCATTTTGAAGAGAGAACTGATAGTACTTGGTGATTGAACCTATAAGACAAAGGAGAGAGAGGAATAAGTTTCTCTGAACCAGTAGAGATGATTAAAGCATTAATAGTGTGGCTCAAGATATAGTATCTCTAAGATTACTCAGTTTAAAGATAAACAATTTTACAAAAATTGATTTTATCCACAAAGAGTGTCTTAATCAAAACAGCACATTGAAAATGACAGTCACACGCTGCATAATGATGTGTCGGTCAACAATGGACCACCTATGTGACAGTGGTCCCATATGATTACTACCATACATACAGCCCATGTGTGTAGTAGGCTGTACCATCTAGGTTTGTTGTAAGTACACCTTATGATGTTCGCACAGTAATGAAATCGCCTAACGATGCATTTCTCAGAAGGTATCCCCGTTGTTAAGCGATGCATGACTGTAGTAGCAAAGCTGGAATGAAATTTCCAATCTAGTGCCTCTTTCTACTACTACAGCAAGGGAAAGGTCCCAGTATCATATAAAAAATATAGGCAGACTCAAATTTGAATTCTCTGCACAAGCTATGGGGTCTTATTCTGTCTGAGCCTTGGAGAAAGTACCTAACTTACAAAACTATGAAAAGCAGGGCAAAAGATACTTATAGGGCTCAATGGTTGTTGGCTTCCCTCTCTTCTACACTTGACTCCAACATTATTTAGCCTCATCTAGAGCATCTTTCTTCCGAAATTGTATGAACTTGTGGATCAAGGCAACACACATTCAGCAACTATCAGAAGAGAATTCTTAAAGCTCTATTGGATTCCTTAGAGGATTTGCCCAGTGATAATGGAACAAAGTGTGTTTGGTTGATGCGGGAGACACAATAACGGGAGTAGCAATGTGATTCAAGGAAAGAGTCAGACAGTTGCAGCATAAACCAAGAAGCAATGAGCAAGTGATACCTGTCCATACACATCCAGATGGACACTGAGAGAGTGACCACTGCAAACAATGCTTCTAAACTCAGACGCTGACCCCAGTGTGCCAGAATATCAGAGCTGGAAGGGGACTCAAAATCCTTGTGCCAAACCCTATCATTTTACAGATGAGGAATCTGAGGCCAGGATAGGGTAGGAGAGGAAGGAGAGTGTACAGCAAAGTGAAGGGAATAAGACTGAAAGGTGGTTAAGATGTTGGAATCCGGTAGATCTTAGTCAAATTAGTTAACTTCTCTTAGCCTTATTGTTGATGACCTTATTTTTTAAATAGAAAAAATAACACCATCTGTAAGATGAGGCTGCGAGCATCAGATAAAATGCTTCATGAAAAGCACTGGGCAGGGCTGGCTCCGAGGGTCACTTTGAATTCTTCTTTACAGTTGCCCCTCCCCACCTGCACATGAAGTTATCACATATGCTCTGATGCGTGACTGTTGTGGGGCCAGTGAACAGAAAGTCATTGTTTCCTCAGCTTTCTGCCCAGCCCCCTAAGACCACCAGACCCAGGTCAAGCATGACCCAAATGTGGAGCTACTGTCAGCACCCCTGCATTGTAAATAGGGTGGCAGGGAGTTGGTGACACAGGAATTGCAAGAGTTAAGAGAAAAACAAAACTTGGCTGGTGTATTGGTCTCTGAGGTCCTGGTGGCAGTCAGCCAACTCACTCTGTCATGGCCAAGGGGAACTTGAAAATGAAGGAATGCGAAGCACCTTAAAGGGAGAACTTGTTTTGTTTTCTTCCTAGCAGAAGGATTGTCCTCATAGTGGCTGAAGTCATTTCTCTCTCAACCAAAAGACGGGGTTTCCTGATGTAAATTGGCTGCCACTGTACAAATGTAAAAAACAAACTTTGCTTAGGTGAGCGATTAGTCTGTGCCAGGCTCTATACTAAGCACTTTGTATGTGTTAGATGATTTATTCCTCATCATAGCTCTGTGAGGTAGGTTTAATTTGTAATATTGATTTTAAAGCTGAGAAAACAGAGGCACAGAGACGTAAATTAGCCAAGGCTGCACAGCTTGGAAGTGCAAGGATCAGGATTCGAAGCTGAGCAACCTCGCTCAGTCTGCTGTCTTATCAATGCTCCACGACTGCTCCCTAAACCCGCCTGGATGAGGGGAGCAGGAAGGGCAGAGACCACAGACGGGAACATAGGAAGCAGCAGTGCAATGCAAACCAGGGAAGAGATCTCGGGAAGAAAGGAGGGAAGCAGAGAGAAGTGTAAAGTGCAGAACGGTACACGGTGCAGACAAGAAGGACAAAGTGAGGAGCCAAGCGTAGCACAGCCCGAGAAATCGTGTTGCTAAATGAATTTGCTAAAGTCAGTAAAGGCTCTTTAAAATACAGAAACAGCAAAACAGACATGCTCAAGGGCTCAGACAGGGAGATGTATGGTGATAAAGATCCCATATGAAGTCTGTGACTGCTCTGACAATGGACAGGAGCCTCACCAACCCAGCTTCCTGGACCAGCCCATGACGACAGTTCAGAGATCACAGGGCATGAACTCACCGGTCCTATCCTGCTCAGCTGCTTCCTAGCTGTGCATGTGACCTTGGGCTTTCTTTTCCTCATTTATCAGGCGAGAATAAGAATAACCCTCACGGAAATACTAATTTGAAAAGATATCTGCACTTCTATTTTCATTGCAGCATTATTCACAATAGCCAAGACTTGGAAGCAACCTAAATGCCTAAAATGGATGAGTGGATAAAGAAGATGTTGTATATATATGCTGTGGACTACTACTCAGCCATAAAAAAAGATGAAATTGTGCCATTTGCGACAACATGGATGGACCTTGAGGGTACTATGCTAAATGAAATAAATCAGAGGGAGAAAGACAATTACCGTATGACTTCCCTCATATGTGGAAGATAAACAAACAAACACATAGATATGGAGAACAGATTGGTAGTTACCAAAGGGGAAGGAGGATGAAAGGGGTAAAGGGACACCACATGTGTGTGGTGATGGATGGAAACTAGACTTTTGGTGGTGAGCACAATCAGTCTATACAGAAGTCAAAATACAATGATGTACACCTGAAATTTATATAATGTTATAAACCAATGTGACCTCAATAAAAAAATTTTTTTAAAAAGAATAACTCTTACAGGGTTATGGTGAGAAATAGGTGATCTGCCATTTCTACAGCCCCTCACTCAGAGCCTAGCACCCTGATGAATCATACATAGTAAAAGTAACGACTGCCATTCCTACCAACCTCGGGGGACTGCAGCCTACTTTTCCATGAGTCAGTTTCCCCCTCAGAGAATCTCCAGGCTTGGACTTTCGCACACTTCGGGGGCGTGTGCCTTATGGACCGAGTTCATCTATACCGTTGTTTTTCCTGCTCTGACGAAAGAATGCGTGATGAGAATGAGAAACACAGTGAGCAGGTAAAAAGGCATTACCTAGGGGCTGTATTTGAATTTACTGCCAAGTAAATAGCATAAATGCTGTATTTTGGGTTTATAAATAAACTTGAAGAGGATCTGCGTATTTTTACACATTTCTAAAATACACATTTTATTACAGTTATTGAGGATGGAGCATCTGTTAGGAATACTAAAATCAAAAGCAGTGTTAAGTCTTAACTACAACGAAGCTATTAATGGGGAATTGGGAACTATAACCCTTTCCATGCCACACAGTCAGAATGACTTTATTTCTCATATTAAACAAAAGTCAATTGGTGATTGAATTGCCTCTGAAATGCTGTAAAATAAAAGTTCTATTATAACTGAGACTAGCAGATGTGCCCAATAGATTGTTAAGCAAAAAGGGGAAATAAGGTTCTCATTCTAGCACGGGAGAAGCATTGCCTACTGAAGAAGGCATGCAAATTTCTCTGAAACATCCACAAAGTTTACTGAAATCTGCTTTAACACACAGTGCCACAGAAACCTATAAAGTCCATGTGAGAAACTGCAAACCAATGTGATTAAAAACAATGAGAACAAAGGCACCCTGGATAATAGTTTTGTTGCCTCTATAATCATCCCCTCACTTTTTTGTGTGCAGTATTGAGGATGTTTCCTAGTATTACAGGACCCAGACAGGCATCTCCTCAACATTAGTTGTTGTCTGGAGAGAAGAACGAGGGAAGCGTGCTGTAACAGCATTACTCATCTGTCAATCTGTCAGTCGTTGTGCTGCAGATGATGTCACAGTTTGCCCTTATGTGGGAATATATTAAATATAATTTCTCAAGGTAAAAATTGACAGACAATATTCTTAGTGGTTCACAACATAAGTTTGGGAGTCAGATAGATCAGTGTTCAAGTCCTAAATGTTTGGGCAAGTCGTAAACTCTTGGATCCTCGGTTTTCTCATCTACGTAATGGGGATAATTATCTTAGTGTCAACGTCCTAGAACTGTGAAGATTAAATGAGATAAACGCCTACAGAAAATTTAAGAATAGTTTCTGGCACATAGCAGGAGCTCAAGAAATGGTAGCTGTTTTTACATTAATAAACCTGAACATTTCCTCCCCTTCGGGGTGGGAGTGGTTATAGCCATACCTACTTGTTAAGAGAAATTATGGGGCATTTCAGGTATAACGTTACTCTTAGTCTTTCTTATTATGCAATATCCGGAGATCTAGGGTTGTTCTGGGGAAGCTATCTTTTAGTAAGGTCTAATTAGAGAATAGGAAGAAACGGAAGGAAGAACTAAAGTCAGTTGTGAGCCACTCCAGGAGAAGCGGTGATTCAGAGGTAACGGCGGTGAAGAGCTATCCCTCTCCCCAATCATCTGGGAAGATCAAGAGTTCACCATGCATCTGTATGCATCACATACGCACTGACAATATCAAAATTCAAAAAGTGTATTTTCACAGGCTTTGGTATAGAGAAATGGAAAAGTCTGAGGATTAAATTTATGGCCTAGTCTCCAGGTCAGCGGCGAATAAGAAAGACTTTCCGGAAAACAATGGGAAGAAATATCCCTCAGGCTCACAATTCAGCAAGAACAGGTGCTTATAGTGCAGAGTGGGTGTAGCAATGGGCTCTTCAAAAGGGCTTAAATGGAGAGGGAGGCACTCTCTCCTTCTTTCAGAAAATTTCCTCTGGAACGGCGTAGCAACAAGGCAGTTGTCACGTTGGGATTTGGTTGACACTCGTCTGGGAGGCAGAGCAATAGGATCAGGAGCTTTTTACGGAATCTGGACGAGTCAAGGCATAGATGGAACTCAAAATAGGTGTGGATACCCCAGACACTGCTCAGATATCAGGTCAGAAACTAGGCAGGCTGGCAGGGGTCAGGGAGCACAGATGCAGAGCAGCTCTAGGCAAGGAACCAAGAACACAGTCAACAGACATTTCTGGAGCACCATGTAGCAAGTGCTGGGAGAGCTCACTGAATCAAGGATATACAAGGGTGTACACTATATTAACAATGACAACAGCAACGTTGATAATAATAACAGCCTTGATCAACTGAATGTAAAGGTCACAGGAAATATGTTAAACGCACAGTGTCACTTGATGCTTGCAACATCACCCCCACCTTACCAGGTGAGGTCCCATATATATAGCCCTTTGCTCACTTACTATCATTTAGTATCTGTATTAATTTAATGTCTTTGCCACTATACTGTAAGCTCCACGAGGCCTGTGCTCATGATGTTTGCTCATCATGTACAGCTAGTACCCAGCACAATGTTTGGAACCTCAGTAAATACTTGCTGACAATCTTGTGAATTTGTGACAGATTAAAAAGCTAAGAAAGAAAGAAACAGAAAAACCCGAAGCTGAATTGCCCGCACGCACACAGTTAGTAAGTGGCAGAGGCAGGATTTGAACCTAGGTCTGTTTTGACTTCCAAGCCTGTGCACTTACCTGCTACATCACACAAGTAATTAGAAAAGAAAACCGGAGCTCTTAGTGTAAAGAAGACAGGAACAGGAGCGAGTTCCACCTTCAGGAAGCGGATAGTGACCTTTAGAGCCTAGATAGTTTCAGCATCAGCAGGTAGGAAGCGAGGAGCTCTACAGGTGGAGGACTCACAGGTGAATCGAGTGAAGGGAGCCCGAAGGGAACTCAGTCAGTGAAATGCAGAGAGGGTACACAAGGTTTTAATGGAAACATTTGTGGAAAAAATGGAACCTGGAGAGGTCAAGATCGCTTAAGCACTTCTATCTCTCTGATCTGGCCTAGAGAGCAAGAGCCTCAGTGATGAAAGCCGGGCTAATAAACCAACTGGTTCAGTATCAAAATGGCCATCAAAGAATTAAAGTGCTCCAAAGCCATTTAGAAACAAATGCATGAGACAAAAAGCACATGACATTCCTGGATCTCTAATATCTTCATGTTTTTCACCCGTCAACATGCCTCTGAAAAAATCGAACGCCGAAACCACTCGGGTTAGAAATAGAGTTTGTTCAATAGCTGAATTAAAGCTGTGCTTTGAGCCCTCAGAACTCAGCATTGATGGTGCCAACTGGCTTGGGGGAAGGGCACCACGATCACTTGCAATCTCTTAGCTTTCCCAAAAATGAACATAAAAATAGATAAAATCAGGGTATTTATTACTCAAACACAGATTCAAGACAATTTCCTCTCAAAAAAAAACAGCACCCCAGAATGCCATCTGTAGCTGCTCAAGTCCATCCAACAGCCAAGGAATTGTTTTAAGATGCAGATGGAAGCATGATCTTCTCCTTAACTACCCCCCACCCCCAGTGGCTTCCCATTGCCTCAGAATAGAGTCCAGATCCATCTCCGTTGCTCACAAAGCCCTGCCTGACCTGAATCTTGCCTTCCTCCTCTCCTCCCCCTCCCTCACTGGTCTCCAGCTGCACTGGCTTTCCTTTTCTTCCCTGAGCTTCTCGAGTCCAGGCCTTTCACCCCGGGAGTCTCCCTCCTGAATTACTCTGCTCCCAGATCTTTACATGTCACAGCATGAAGAAGTCCAGCTAAAACGCCATCCCTGACCACCTCAAGTAGCATTCACCACCGCTGCCCGTTCTCTTCCACGTGGTTTCTTTTTTCAGTGAATTTACCACCATCTGAAATGACCTTGTTGATTCATTTGGTTTGTTAGTCTTGTATTCTCATAGTAGAATGCAAGCTCCTTAAGAGCAGGGACTCTGTGTGTCTTGCTCACTTGTGTCCCACACCTAGAACCGTGGCTAGCTCATGGCATTCCACTGCCACTAGAAACTTCCTCTGTACCTTAGTCAAAATTGATCAAGAGAGCAATGAACTCTATTCTTCAATGTGCCAGTTGAAGAGTGTTGCCATGAAGATAGAAGATGGCAGAAAACTCAAGAGAAGAGATCCAGATTAAATAATTTGATCTGACAATTATATTGAGCGGATTAGACTTTGCTAAAATTACATACAGAACAATATTTGGTTTTGTAACTAGGCCAAGATGGATTTCAGTTGAACACACTTTAAAATGTATTTTAAATTGTCCCACTGCATGTTCATTATTAGAAACAACATTTTTCCCCAGTTTAACAAAATTATGCATAGCTTTCCCCATTCAAATAAATAATTCATCAAATTAGGAAAGATGTTCCTCTCCTGGTCTCCAGAAATGAGGAAAAGCATTTGTGTGCATGGGAGGTGGAAGGTGTGGGGAGAGGGGTTAACCGGGATGGGGACACATCCTAATACTAGATCACAGAATCTTAAAACTAGTTAGCACTTTCGAAATTATCTGACTTAACCCTTCACTCTAAAACAGAGTGTCCAATACACTAAATATAGCAATAGCCCTAATACTACATTACATTTATGTAAAAATTTGTTGCTTTCAAAATACTTTCACGTATATTTTGTGCTTTGATATTTATAATCAAGTGAGAAAGGCAGGAAAGCTCGTATCATTTACCATTCTACAGATGGGAAAATGAAGAGACAGTGACTTGCTTAAGAGACACAGCCAGGACCTTCAAGAAGGGCATTAAAAATCAATTCCTACCCACCTGGCAAATTCTTGGCCTCATCCTCATAGCTAATAAAGAATGGTGCCAAGAGATGTCAGAATTTTTTAACTCAAAGTCAATTTTTCTTTCTACTACTTTGCTTTCTCTTCCTAATGTTAAATGGCTTATCTGAAGTCACTCAATGGGCTGAGGCAGTGCCAGAATTAGAAACCGGTACAGAACTCTCACCGCCTCACCAAGCTGCCTTATTAAATGAGAACCTAGAATTCCTACCATACCGTGTGACTCCTTAATATGAGCCACTCCAGCTTAGTACACAGATCAAGCTCCAGTTAGCAGTCTAAACATCTAACAACAGGGGAAGAGTAAAATAAATTATGATGCAATGGAATAGTACTATACAACCAGCAAAAATAATACTTTTGGAGACTATTTCATGAAGATAATAACGATAGTTAACATTTCTTGATTGAGCATTTACTCTGTACCAAATACTGTTCTTTATATATATTACATATACATAATTTATGATTATATAGTATATAGTATAAGTATATATTATATATCCATTACATAATGTATTATAATAAACTAATAATAACTGGATATAATATATTAAACTCATTTAATCCTTTAATAACCTTTTCAGATAAGGATTATCTCACACAGAAGAAGAAACTGAGGCACAGAGGTGTTAAGTAACTTGCCTAAGCTCACACAGTTGGCAAGGGTAGAGAGGTCAGGATTTGAATCTGAGAAGTTTGTCACCAGATCCTGCACTCTCAACAAATATGTGCACTACCTAGGATATTGGTTACAACCTAAAGTAAAGTAAAAAAGTCATGTGTGTGTGTATACACACATATATGTATACATATATTCATCTCTCTCTCTCTCTCTCTGTCTATATATATATGTATATGCTGATAAAATTGGGTTCTTTAACATAGATATATACTGTGACTATAAAGCTGTGAAGAGCTAGCATTTATTGAGTGCTCACTTAATATGCCAGGTAAGTGCTAAGAGCAATCCATACATTACCTTATTTAACTTCCCCACAATCTTATGTGGTAGGTATTATTTCATCCACTTTACTGATGATATTGCTGAGGCTTAAAGAGCTTCAGATTGTCCCCAAAGCCCATGTGCTATACTCAGCAAATTGTAGCAGTGGTTGGGTATTTCATAATAATGAGATTATTGGTGATTAATTTCTTCTTTGCATCTTCTATTTTCCAAGTTTTCTACAGTGAAACCCACTCGCTTTTAAAACGAGAGAAAAACAATTAAAGGAGTCAGGCAGAATGTCTAAGATACCAGATTAACTGCGTGCTCCTGGAACCAGACTGGCTCTCAGCCAGAGGGATCCTACGCGGCAGATGGGTGCTGGGGGAGACCAGAGAGAACACAGCCCCGGATACTGCCTGGCATCCAGGAGCCATACTGGAGCCTTCGATGTGTCTAACAGAGAAATATTTAATGAGCCTTTACTATGGACCAAATACTTCCCATAAGTTTTGCATATATTAACTCATTTACTTATTTATTTTTTTGTGAGGAAGACCAGCCCTGAGCTAACATCAGTTGCTAATCCTCCTCTTTTTGCTGAGGAAGACTGGCCCTGGGCTAACATCCGTGCCCATCTTCCTCCACTTTATATGGGCCACCGCCACAGCATGGCTTGACAAGCAGTTCCTCCGTCCGCGCCCAGGATCCAAACCTGTGAACCCCGGGCCACCGAAGCGGAGTGCATGAACTTAACCGCTAGGCCACCAGGCCGGCCCCTATTAACTCATTTAATTCTCATGATAACCATATGTTGGCTGGCTTGACTATCGCCCCCAAAGTCTGTGATCCCCTGACAGGAATCACTTACTCACTGGATACTTATTGAGCACTTACACTGCCATGCATTGGGAATACAAAAATGAGTGAGATGTGGTCCCTACTCTGGCAAAGTCCATGGTCCTTGGGGGAGGAACAAACAAGAACAGAAAATAGCAGCTACGATTTATTGAGAGCTTAACACTTTGCCTCAAGACTGCAGCATCAACCCACCGAAGTTTCCAGCCTGCCCGCCTGCCCCACAGATTGTGGACTTCCCATGTCAGTCCCACAATCCAGGGAACCATTCCTTAAAAGTCTGTCTCTCTCTCTCCCCGTTGGTTCTGCGTCTCTGGAGAACTCTGAGTGTGCTACGAATGCACTTTCTGATTTAATCCTTACAACCTCTCACGATTAGACTCCTCACGAGCAAGGGACTGTTAAGATCACTCCCATTTTCCAGATAAGGAAGCTTCCCAAGGTCACACAGATGGGGTTTAACCTAGGTCAGTCTGACCCCAAAGCCAGTGGCCCTAAACCATCTGCTCTGTGGCCTTGCCAGGTGAGAATGGAGAGCGACGGGAGCACAGGCAGGGAGCACCTCCATCTCCACCCAGGGGATGTGGGGGCTTCACTGAAGAGAGGCACTTTTGACCTTGAATGGTCAGGACAGACTGTTACCATACAGAGAAGGGAAAGAAGAACCTAGGCAAGGGAAAGAGAAGGGCCAGGGACTCCCATCTGGCTGGGGCAGTGGGACGGGAGGCTGTAAGGTGGCTACATGAAAGTGCCACACAGCACACCGAGGCATCTGGACTTCATCTCAGAAGCATGGGAACAATCAAAGGCAGGTGAGGAAAGTGAACTCTTTGGTGGCTGTGAGGAGGATGGACGGGAAGGTGGACGCAGCAAGGTCTGATCAGATGTGGTAGCCCAGGGAGGGCACAGAGTCAAGAGCTATTTAGGAAGGATGATCTGCAGCTCTTGAGGACCTGCAGATGTGAGGCAGGAAGGAAGGAGGAATCGGGAATGAATCTGAACACTGACTGTAGCTTGGCTAGCTGGTAGATATAATTCTTTGAATTGGGGGCACAAGGAGAGTAAGAGAAGCCTGGCTGGTAAAGTTGCTAGTACGGGAGCAGGGTCCTGCCCACTCCAGGGCGTGCAGACCATTTCCTACCACTGCTGCCACAACTAGTGCCGTGAGCAGTTCTTCATGTCATTTTTCAGTGATTCACCGAGGGCGTGGGTAAGGGCTGGGTGCACAGCTAGATCACCTATATTCCAGTTTTATTCACTGTATTTCAACTTTGGGAAACTGCCCATGGTGGGGAAAGCAAAGTGATATCATCTCATGTGCCAACTCCAATCAAGTGGTGGAGGGGGCCTGGAATGTGATGTTGATATAGATGCTGAGGCCAGAGAGAAAGATGGCTGTGATTGATTAGTGATGCTCTCCGTGGTCAAGAAAGGGTAGTGTAGCACATGGACACTGAGAACAAAGGATGACAGAATATGCTAGTAACAAACAATATGGTGAAGAGAGGAGAGCAATCTATAAGGTCTATCTGCAGAAGACGTGCAGTGATAATCTATCTGACAAGGAAAATAGCAAGTGGTAATGGCTAGTCACTGGTGCTAAGAAACCCACATGAAACAATCAAGCTGAGGGAGAACCATCTGAGAAAATACCTGGCGTTTGCATTACCCTTTTTCAAATATTTTCACATTTTTTATCTCATTTGATCTTCACAATAACTCTGTGAGGTAGGGAGCCAGCACTGTTCCTTTCTTACAAATGGGAAGGCTGAGGCCACAGCAGTTCCAGAACTCACTCAAGGTCACAAAGCTAGCGAAGAGGAATGGCCCCTTCAAGTCCTGGTCCTTCCCACCACATAGCACTTACTCACTGACAGCAGACGCACGAGCCGTGGAAGCAGATGAGAGAGCTATAAATGGCCATGTTGTGTGTGCACTCAGGAGAGCGATGACCCTGGGGACACATTCATTTGTGTGTCTTTGGGCAGCCACCCAACCAGCCTCAGCACCTTTAACATGAAGGACACTGCGGGTTCCAAGTCTTTGTCTATGCAAATTTTTGGAATCACTACTAAAATAAACTTTGACTTGTTCTCTTAAAGAGAGAATAAAAATCCTTGCATAAGTTGATTCATTTGGCTTTGGTTTCCAAAACTGCTAAATGAGGTTGGACTCAGTTGGTTAACTTTCAATGGTGGCTCAAACTGTCATGTTCTCATGACAATGGCCAAGGCTTTTACAGAATGGCAGTGAACACCAACCCATCCTTCTCAGGGAGAAAGGACTTTTGTTCATAGCGGGAGCCAGGCTTTTTGATAAAGCGTTTTGTAGAATGTAAGCTGTGAAAGTCTAGAGTCCACTGGCCTAGTGACTTTACGTGTCCCTTCTCATCATAAAATTCTAGGAAATCAGTGAGCGCCATTGAAAGGAGCCACTGTAACAAAACACCTCTGTGTTAGGTGGCCTTCTTCAGACTGA
The DNA here is from genome assembly GCA_031878705.1 of Tapirus indicus. Lineage (NCBI taxonomy): Eukaryota > Metazoa > Chordata > Mammalia > Perissodactyla > Tapiridae > Tapirus > Tapirus indicus. The sequence continues at coordinate 5,450,585 of CM062922.1, read as the reverse complement.
CGGCTGGTATGAAGCATCATGACCTGATAACAAAATTAACTTGCTTAGTTCTGAAGAACGTTTTTGAAATACCATGTCAAATTTAGACAATCTGCTGTTTGCCTGTCTGCCAGAGACCCAGGCCAAACAATTTCAGATATGAGCAGGACTTTCCAGTTACACCATTATACAAATAAAGAGCACTTGACTAGGAGTCAAGCTTTGTAAATAAATGCTGGTTCTGCCACTTAGTAAGGTGGTCACCTTGAACAAGTCACTTAACCTCATTGGGCCCTAGTTCCCTCCTGTTTGAAACAAGGACGGTAATATCTATTCTTTCTACCACACAGAGATGATGCGAGAATAAAATATGTGCACGAGGGTGTGCTAACACACAGTAGACTCTAAGCCCCTGAAGACAAAGACCACAGCTGCCTTTTTTGCGATCAAATTGACAGTGCCTGGAACAGCACCTGAGACTGAGGAGAAAGCTCCAGATGTACCTGTTGAATGAATGAAGCATTTTTGAAAGTTTGAAGTGTGTGCAAATGTCACATAATCGTACGACAATGTCCTAAGTGAGTACAAAATTTTCCTCATTATACTATTTGTTAAAGATTAACATGAGTCACTCTGCGTGGTCTTTTTTAAAAATCCTAAAATACTAGTCCTGATGCATAATAGAAGTTGATATGAACCAAAAATTAAGTGGAGTTTGGTATATAGTCAAAATATTTGGAATTGATGTGTAATTCTGATTCTGAAGTTGCCCTTATCAGGGGGCTATTTCTCTTGTGTGGAAATGTTCAAGCATAGAGCTGTAGCTGAGCTCTCAGCTCTAACTTTACACGTGGGGAGAATGAGTCCAAGAGGCACCATCATAAGACAGTCAGAGAACCAGTATCAGAACGCCAGGTTTCTGCACGCCCACATGTTGCTGAACACACGGATAACACAGGCTCACGCTGACTGACTTCTGCAAAAGGAAACTGGCTTTCCGACCGTTGAAAGGGACTCATGGGTGTCTATTTGTATATCACCTCTCTGAATCCCTCTCTTGAACATTCCACTATCCTTTGCTCTGGACGCACTGGCCTCCTTGCTGTTCCGCCCACAGTCGGAGCCTTCGCACTTGCTATTTCTCCTGCCTCTTGGGACTCTTCCTCCAGGTGGTCACATGGCTGCTCACTCCCTCCCCTCCCTCAAGTCTTTGCTCAAATGTCCTCTCAAGGAGGCCTTCCATCGCCCCCCTATTTGCAACTGCAACCCCATTCATCCCACTCCTTCCACCGCTTCTTCTATCCCCTTTCTCCACTCGATCCATCTCCACAGTCCTCATCCCCATCTAATGTACTCTGCATTTTATTATATCATCTCTCTCCTGCGCCAAACAGGAAGTTCCATATAAGCAAGAATTTTTATCTGTTTTGTTCACTATTGAACCTCTAGCACCTAGAACAGTGCCTAACACCCAGTATGCATTATGTGTATAATTTTTGATGCATATGTAGAGAGATCTATGCTAGGAGCAATGGGGAGAGGTGCATGAACACACTTTTGTCTTCTGATACAGCAAGATGCAAAACTAACTTGTGACATACGTGCAAAAGAACAGGAGAGGAAGAGCACACCAGGAAAAGGCAGGTAGTAAAACACTCAAATTATTTTTGCGTCAGGGAAAGAAAATTTTGAGGTGGGAGGAAGAGGAGTCAATCATTTGAATTCAAACATTAGAGGCAGCAGAAATGGGTAATCCAAAATCACTCAGTGATGCCAGAGACTCTTAGAGCTGGAAGTTCTAGAGGGATGGCAGATCCATTCTCTCATTGTGTTTGCAAGGAAACAGAACCCCGGGAAGTAAAGTAAGCTTCTCAAGACACACAGCCAAGCAGTCACAATAAGCAGACTCAAACTGAAGTCTGACTTCTGGGTCCATGCTGTTTGTATCAAAACACCCAAACGGCCCAAATTCAGCAAACCTACTGAGCTTCTAAGATGGACAAATTCTCCAATCAGGAATGATTGGTGTCTGAGAAACCTTATATACTGTGACATTGCCCCTGCATGTGCAACATTGTGCAACATTACACTCACTTACATTCATTTATTTATTTAAAAATACTTTCCCAAATTCCAAGTCAAACTCTCCAGCTCTAGAAGCCACTATTTTCAGATTTGGTCACGAACCAGAGAAAAGGAAAGAAAGCCCAGGTGGGATGGAAGAATGAGAGAAGTGGTGAAAGGAAAGGCAGAAATACAAGGAAAGCATAAGAGAGAGAGAAAAAGAACAAATATCTACAGGATATGGACAACACTGCCTCTGGGAATTTCTGTGAATTGCTGTGTTATAACTTGTCTCTTTCCATTATGAAATCATTTCCATGGAGCTAATCACCAAAATAACTGAAGCTCAAGTACATATTTTCAAATGAACTCTTTCTTTTGCTTCTCAAAATGTGTTATCTGTATCCCACAACTTACTATTCCATAATACATTATCTTTTTCCTAATTATTTCATGTTTATAGATCTTGTTTATCCAGCAAGAATATAAATTTGACCATTTCCTTTTCTTATATCCACCATAATGCCCCAAATATCTCACAATCTATAGTATGAAGTCATTGGAGTCATTCATATCTGGTTTTATTCACTTATCCAATAAATAAACATGCTAAGCGTCCACTGGGCATCCAGAGCTAAGGACACAGAGGTAACGATGACAGACCAGGCTCCTGCCTCCATGGTGCTAACCTCTGAGTGAGATTCAGCCCATACACCAGTGGACAATCACGGGTCACAGATGCAGCTCTGAGGAGTGAGAGGGCGTGAGAGGGACTCAGTGGCCCAGGATTTGTGTCTGGGGGTTTGGGAGGACAAAGGTGACAGGAAAGTCCTCCTGAGGAGGTGGCAGTTTTGCTCAGACCACAGGAGAATCAGTTACTCTATGAGTTGGCCAGAGAGGGTTCTAGGCAGAGCAAAAGCCCTGAAACAGGCAAGTATTGGTTGTAGACACTCTGAGACAGGCAGTGAGGCTGTCAGTGTAAGTGAGGCACTGGGCGGGCTTGAGGAGGCACCGCAGGCCAGTGGGCTGGCTCTTGTATGCTATGGATTTAAGAGAAAAGAGAAGATCTTGAAAGTTTTTAAACAAGGAAGTGACATCATACAGGTATTTAAATAGAGATACTATCTTTCTAACATTCTGTAGATGCAGTTAAATGGTATACATGCTCCAAGAATGGAGACTCACCCCTCTCCAAGTCTAGACCTCCTTCTCCAATAGCTCTCTCACTGGTAAGCAAGCCACCCTGAGCCCAAAGAAGTATTTGGTAGTCAGCTATAAACCCGTTGGACCCAATACCTCTGCCCCACATGCTACTTTCTCCTAAAGAGGATCCTGCCCTTACCATGCTCCCCAATTCTCTTCTGTCTATGATCCCCCTTCCTTGTTCAGTGACGGTCTCCCCAGAGACGTTTTCAGACACAGAGGCCAAATCCATTATAATCCCTTAACCTTTTTCTCCCTTCCAACTCCTTTATAGTCATCTCAGTAAATTCTCTCTCCCTTTCTTAATTCCATTTGTGAGTTTACATAATGAAAGTAATCACGATTTAACAGCAGTAGATACGTTAAAACTGAACCAGGAGGGGCCGGCCTGGTGGTATAGCGGTTAAGTTTGCCCACTCCACTTCACGGGCCCGGGGTTCACAGGTTCGGATCCCGGGCGCAGATGGACGCACCGCTTGTCAGCCATGCTGTGGCGGTGTCGCATACAAAGTAGAGGAAGACGGGCACGGATGTTAGCCCAGGGCCAGTCTTCCTCAGCAAAAAGAGGAGGATTGGCAATGGATGTTAGCTCAGGGCTGGTCTTCATCACAGAAAAAAAAAAAAAATTTACTCCCTTCACTCCTCAGAATTGTTTACCTTAGCACGACTTTACTATTCAAAAAAAAAAATTGAATCGAGAGAAGGTAAACCACAGGTATGGAAGCACAATTGAACAAAGTTGAAAAGTCCAGTGTCATGAGTCTCTAAAATGTCTGAGAATATACCAAAAAATCCCCTTCAAATTTTCTCTCCATCTCCTCATTATCCTCTAATTAAACCCTCTTTCCCTCAAAGAGCAACATTCAAAATTGAAAACACATTTAGCACCATTGTTCTCTTCTGGCTAATTACTACGGTAACCGTACTGTTCTTTACACATTTCATAGCAAATATTTAATACTTCAACTAGATAATGGATTAATAGTCTTTGAAGGACTGGTGTGAGATCTAACCATCACTTATATCATTATTCCTGTGGGAAAACCTGCTTCAAGCGAACAATTCACAAACTCTCGGGAATATAAAAATTGTGAGTTGGTGACTTCCTGTAACTTGTTTATTTGAAACATGGATAGTGTATGTGCCAAATTCAACAGAAAGAATTATCCAGAGTCTTCTTGGATGGTTTCTCTAATTTTTTAAAAGACTACGTATTCTTTTTGGAGATTTGAAGTTGACCCTTGGAATTGGATGGGAACTGATACACATCAGGAGACTCTTTCTGACACTGAAGGAGAGAAATTACATAAGTGATGGAACATATATTAGAATCTCAAAATCTTAAGATTTTCCAAAATAACTTCACCATTTCTGGGAAGGGAATCGGTCGGAGAGTTAGAAACAGTCCCTTTAAAACTTCCTCACTAACTAGAAAATGAACGATTCCAGCTTCAAAATGCTTTGTTCTTTTTTGATCACATCAAAGAATTTTCCAAACAAATAAAACTCCGTTTCTAGATAGGAAAAAAAAAAAATTACTGTTATAAGGTTCATGGCAATGACAGAGGTCAGTTAATTTAGAATTGTTCAAAATTTTCCAAGTAATGCTTTTGGAGGTAAAAGGCATTAACAAGGAATTAAAAGGTACGGTTCTATGAGTACTCATATTTAAAAGACAGAGAGCCAGAATAAACCATCAAAGAAACTAAGTCCTAGTTTTCATTTAGGTTAACATGCCCACCTTGACACAAAGTAAAAAGAAAAGGTTCCTATTTAAGTGTTATAAGGGATCAAAAATATGAGCTTTATTGTTAAATGTACTTGGGTTCAAATGTCATTCCAGCATTTTTCTGCCTCAATGTATCATTTTTTTATTTTTGTAATTTAGAAAATATGCTACAAAAGTGCTGTATGCAGAACACACTGATGTGCAGTTTATTGTGAATAGAAAATATAATAAAAGTTATTAAATCACCCTGCACTTTGCACTTAAACCCAATAAACCCTTAAAAATATGCATGTTCATTTTAAAAATTGTTATATAGGATGAAACTATTGGCACCCAAAAACTTATCTTTCTAGTACAGTACCTAAGAGCCTGAATATGGAACTAAAAACATAAGCACTTTCAGTCTAGTTCTGTATGAATAAGGGAAAACTTCCCAGACTGCCTTACAAATAAACAGATGTCTTAAGAAACCCTGACTTAGTTTCACTGATCTTAGAAGGGGTGGCTAAAATACCATTTTCAAACTTTAATAATAATATATGAAAAACAACAGAATCCTTGAATAGTTGCCCTAATCACATAGACTGCATTGTAAGCTTAGCCAATACACACACCCTTTAGCAAATAATTCCCTTTGCTCCTCCTCGTTCCTTCGTGTTCATACCGCATAAGGCTCCACATCATGTGGCATTCTTTAGGAAAGACAATTCAATACCAACCACTGCCAAAAAATAAAGAATGCGGGAATCCATGAATGAAGTCCTGTAAAAATATATTTTTCAATAAAAATATTTGAAATGAACCATGGAGCCACAAACTACTGGTGACCTGCTTGAGTTCCCTGCAGAATTATTTCACGTCTTCTATGATACTGGAATCTTCTATGATATTGGAGAGGTAGTAACATTCTTCAACTACGATCAGGATTTCCAATACTCATTGAATGGACATCCTCTTCCATCAAAACGAGAACACAAAACTAAACTATGAGCCATTCTGATGAATATTTGTTTACTCTTGTTTTACACAAAGTAGAGAAGTGGCTTTGAAAAGTTGCCATGGCCATGCTTTCCTGAGCAGCAGACTAAAACATTTTAGTGAATATAGAAATATATACATACGAACACGAATGAAGATTCTTTCTCTTTCTAGAACGGTGTATATGCAGATGGCTGCACGTGTGTGTAACTGTGTGTGTGTGTGTGTGTGTGTGACATATGTACCAGTTGAGAAAAGACATCATTTTAACTATCTAGATATTTGGTAACACCTTCTTGGAGCTCACTGATATTTCAGCAGAGGGCTGCCATGACAAGATTTTAGGGTACCTTTTAGGAGGTTCCTTATTTCCAAGCTTGTCTTAGGGATGAGTTGAGTGGAAATAATAACTGCTATGCCTCACCTTCAGAGCAAGAGCAATTCAGAGTGAAATTCTGGATGCAATATCAGAAAAATGCATATATTGCCCCAAAGACCCGCTTCTAACTTGAAAGGCCATTGCTAGGCAAACCGATTTCTGGTTAAGCTTCCCACCTGCCTTTCTAAGGTCACCGAACCATTAAGATAACGTCTTGAAAAGCATTTAGGTAGGAAGTTTGGGTAGATAAATAATTGTTAGTTTCATTTAAATTTTTAGGCCAATGGGAACAACTGTCCAACATCTTTTGCAAGGGTCTGATGTAAGGCAACTGCATGCAGTGTCACCTCGAATCCACAACAGTGCAAAGATCACACCCTTCATTAGGTAGAATTGGCAAACCCAGAGCAACAGTGCTAATTCAGGTCCAACACAAGTCTTTATTACAGTTCTCATTTCGGTTTAGGCAGCTCAGATAAGCTCATCACAGGGCTCAGAACTGATGTTCTGGGACAGCACAATAGGCAATATTATCAGGAGAAGTGTTAACGAGCTTCAATAAATATTACTTCCTTCAAAGAAGACACTCTAACTCCATAGTTGGCAAGACAAGAACAAAATAAAAGCTCTTCCACTTTCCTGTGTAAAATTAAAATCTAATTAGAATGAGTGAAGACTTATCTTTAAAAAATGCTAAATGAAATTTGGCCAGAGAAACACAGTACCTCTATAGATCATTTTTTTCTGAAGAAAGTAATCCATGTGAGCCTTTAATTGAAAAGTACATCAGTAATACTCTTTCTGTTTTTCGTGCCTGCTATTCGAAGATTAAATCCATTTTGAATTAATGAAAATGATTTAATCTTAGAGCGTTAGTAATTTCAGTTTATTTAGGCCTATATTTAAGGAACTAGCTTGAGAGCCCTTTGCAAACAAGATCAGGCTCCATAACACAGTGCTACCCAATCGCTCTTTTAAGGTTATTTTCTAAAATCTGTGGGCCGCGACTGTGGAATTCTTCACTCCCCAAATCACAATTAACAATGTTTGACGTGATGACAGAGAGAGCGAAAAGAATTAATTTCTGCCAAACATGCACACTGCTGTTTTTTTGAAACCTTCCTCCTCTTATTCCATTTTGGTAAATTTCTAAGGAAGGTTTAAAATCTGTAGGACAGACCTGGGCTTAAGAGGTGGCCTCTCTGCCATTTTCATGGCTGATTTGAGACCCATTATGCACTGGATTCTGCATTGTGAAATCCAGGCTGGGGACAAATTTCTGCCTGTCATCTTAGGAAAGGCCAGGAGTTTTGCACCATCCTGTAGTATGAAAACAGAAAATAAGGGTAGGGCTGCCTGCTTCTTTCTTAATAAGCTTGCTGCTTTTTTGAGGCAACCTTGGCTGTCACTATTTCAGGCTTGGAAGGGTAATTTAGTGGAATAAAATATAGTTTAAACAACGTCTCCCCAGGGAAAGTTCCTCGTTACACTTAACATTGAATGCAAAAGGTAATCAGTAAGTAATCATTCAACGCTTGGGTAGGACCTATTGCATGGGGAATGCATTTAGGAAGCACAAAATTCTTTTTATAACCTGATAAGACCCTGAATCAGGAGCCAAGAGGCCCGGATATTTTCCTCATATTGCTCATTCTGTTGCAATGACATCCCCATAAAACTATAGCTTATGGACCAAATTTGCTGCACCTTTCATGCCAAGAATAAGATATAAATTGCAAAGGTAAAAATATCCTGCAAGAATTGTTAAAATTTTTAAACAGTTCACTGAGAATGACAACGTGGATAATTGTCAATGACCTCTCCTGTCTAATGTTAATTTCAGAAAACAAGTTTCCACTGTAAATGTTTAATCAGTGTAGTCCCAGGAATCCAGAGCAGAAAACCTTATCTTCTCTCCCAACTTATTTGCTCTGCAAGCTGTTTGCTGGCTCTCTCTCAGTTCCCTGCAAGCACTTTAGGTTTTTCTCTCTCAAAGGAGCTGGGAGCTCTGTAGGTTCTGAGCTACACAGAAACCCTGTGGTTTGATTCCATTAGTCTGAGCCCTGGTCCGCTGCAAGCAAACTGCACCATTTCTGCAGGCAAATCCTGGCAACCAGGTTCTAGACCAGCCACAAACACAGCCTGCACACATTCTTCAACGCTGTTCTGCGCAAACCTTGCCTGAAGCCAGTCAACCCCAGCAGAAAGCATCCTACCTTCCATCATGGTGGCAGAATTGCATTCCTTAATCTCCAAGGAGTCTGAAAAAAATACGGGAGGACACAATTCCAGGTCCCAGCTAAGTCCTCACAACGCTGCTGCTGAGAGATCTGCTCTGTCCACTGCTGAAGTCAAAGGAGACAAGTGTTAACCCCAGAGATAGGCCATGGATGCTGCTGGTGCTGCTTCACCTACAGGCTCCCAGGAAGATGCTGCGAGAGAAAGGGAGAGGAGCAGCGAGCCGGCCGAGCTGCGCCGCCTGCGCCGCCTTGGCCAATCCCTTCAGCTCTGGACCGCGTCACATGGTAGCCAGCCTGCATCTCCTGACACAATACCCCCGGAGAGCACACAGAACCTATTTCCCGTCCCCATTCCCCTCCACCCTCACCCCCTCCCTCTTGTCACCAACGCACAGCCCCTTCCCCACCTGGTGACGCACTTCCCCCGCCCCTCCTCTTCATCTTCTGAAGCCTATTGCAGCGGCCGGGTACCCGAGATTATCAGACGCTGCCACCTTCACAGGGGACTCTGAGTGAAAGGAGCACCTAAGTGGCTCGCTGCTCAGGGGATTTTTTTTTTAAGGAAAACTTCTTAATAATTCCGTGCAGCCTGAAGTCTTAGCCGCACACTTTTCAGCTCCCATTCCCATCTCCTTTTGCCCTGAAGGAATTCCAAATGTCAGTGTCCCTGGCCTCCGCACACATCTGTGAGTCTGTCTCTCTCTCTCTCTTTCTCTCTCTCTCTCTCTCTCTCTCTCTCTCATTCAAGGGAGAAAAATCAATCCGGCTGACGTCACATCATAAACAATTATCCCCAAAAGGATGATGCGGAAGAAATTTCACCCCAGCTACTTCCAAGAGAGCCAGGGAATTAATCGCGCATGACATGCCGGAGGGCTGGGAACTGTCATTAAAACAAAGAAACAAAAGAACCCACCCGAGTGGGGCTCTGGAATCAAGCCGGCGGCGCGGCGGTAATTTCTGGGGCGGGGGCGGGGAGGGGCGGCGGGAGGGAGGCGTCCCCGCGGAGGACGGCCGTGCGCGCTCCGGCCCTCCCTCCCCGGGCGCCGCTCCGCCGTCCTCCCGCCCCGCGCCCGCGTCCTCCGGCGCCCCGGGGGGAGCCGGGCTGCAGCCGCCCGCGCTGTCCCTGTAGGAAACCAACTTTCTTCCAAATGGCACGCTTTTCGCGACGCGCCTCCGGCATTTGCAGTCGCCTTCAAGCCCACTTGTTCGCCCCGGTGGAAATCCGGAGGGAGGCATTTGTGCCGGTTCCGGCCGGAGAGGTGGGTGGAGTCCGGGGTGTTGCAGCTTCCAGGGATGGGATCTGGGTAGCGAGCTCCTGCCTCAGTGGGAAAGGTTATGGTACCCGGGCGGCTCGGGTTGAGAATCTCTCACCTGACTGGTCCCCAGGGACCCCGGGAGCCTTTCAGAGGGCCCAGGCCCCGGGTCCGGCGAACCTCGGTTCCCTTCAAGTAGGCTCTGACCGCTAAGGAAGGAGAGGGAGAAGGAAGGAAGGGAATGCTTATTTAGAACCCTGGGGGACAACAGCAGGAGTGGGCACTTCTCCCCCGACAATCTAGCAACATGACTGGGAGAAAAGCCGTCACATCACAGAGCAATTGTGAGCATCAAATGGAAGAACTTGAAGAAGTAAGATGATTACACGATGAGAGGTGAACCTCAGTACTACTATTAATCATTATGTTGTTAATATACCCATGAACTTGTATTGCTCAGCCCTGGATATGGTCTAGTTCTTTCCAGCAGAGAAAATATAAGGCATTGGCACCTGAGCACTACCTACTAAAGACAATATAACTAAAGGAGCTGACTGAAGTAGCACATTAACAGTTAAAAAACAAAAACCAAAAACTTCGTTCCTTAGCAACTTAGAAGTTTTTAAAAACTCATTGTTCTCCCTGAGGACACATATTTCAATGGCATCTAAATTTCACAATGAAACTCTCCAGGGAGCTGCAAATACTTGTGCCTTTTTCCTTATATCTGTGAGGCAGTTGAGTTTTAAAGGAAGAGAAAATTTCAGAGTAAAACCTGTCTTGAGTACAACTTACACTGCTCCAAAAACTGCAAGGTATGGTTGCAAAAAAAAAAAAAAAAAAAAGGTTGATTAGTGTGTGTATATTTACCTAATTTTTTGTAATGGTTAAGAACGTGGATAGCTATCGGTGCTAAACAGACTGGGATCAAGTTCTGCCTCTGCCAGTTAATGAGCCCTGTGACCCTGTGCAAGTGATGTCACTCTCTGTGGCTCACAGTTTTCTTATCTGCGAATGGAGATAACAATCACACCAAGCTCATAGGGCTATAAATAGTAGTAATAACAAATCTTTAATAATGGCTTACTGTGTGCCAAGTAGTATTCTAAATACTTCGTCAATAAACTACTTAGCATTGCATCTGGAGCATAACAAACCCTCCATGTTAGCTCTTTTGTATTAGTATTATTACCACTAAAGGGCTGCCAGAGGCATCAAAGAAGTTTGCAGCCGACAGAGAGTTATCCCACATGCACAGAGAACAAGTGAGAGACCAGGAGTCATATCCTCCATAACGAGTTGGAGGGTTCTGAGAGACTGCCATGGAGAAGAGCGATTCAAACCAAACAAGGGTAGTTAGGGAGCTCCTCTCACAGACACTGAGTTTCATAGAGTGGCAGCTCTGAATAAGATAGGGAGTTCTAAATAAGCAAAATGGCTTGTGTAATATCTGGAGGTAAGTGCAAGCATGAAGTGAGGAGATAGGAGGCATTGTCAGAGATGTAAGGGGGCAGGCGAGCTGGAGAAACCCTTCTGCCCACCTTCCCTCACCAGTTTAGGTTTTACCATGTGTTAAAGCAAACCTCTCAGATTTAGTATGGGCACACGTCAATTCTGTTTTAGACTTACAGTGGGCAACTGGCTAGAGACAGAAAGACAGTTCAAAGACTCTTTTGGTCAGTGGGGTGTTTGTAGGAAAAAGAAAAGTGTCTAGACAGGATTGTTAGAGAAGGACCAAGAAAGAAATGTGTAGTTAAAGGTGGTAAGGCTAATCTCAAGGCTGGTTAAACTTTGTGCAACTTTGTTAAGAAGATGCTATTCCCAATTGTAAGAATGTCCAATGAACAAAGTTTTGCTTCAAGTAAAAAATTGCTCAAGTATGTTATCAGAAAAGATTAAGCATCCTAATTTTGTCTTCTCATAGGTTTTTGGGAAAAAAGGTGTGTGGGGGGGAGTGTGTCTCAAAAACAAAGACAGTACTTTAGACTGTGGCCCAAATTTCATCACTTCCTAGTACAGTTTTTGCTTACCAACAAGTACAAAGGAGAATTTCTAGCTGCTAAAATAATGGAATGTTTTTTGCAAGGCTTAAATGGAAGTCAGGGGTTTGTGGAAAAGATCGGGCAAATTGCTGAGTGCCCAGGAGTTTGTCTAGGATGGTGAGCGTGTGCCCAGGTCATACCAGGCTCTCAGACAGTGCCTATGACTAGCCCAAGACCAAAAACTTAATTGCTGAAGTCACCAGATATTTAAAAATTTTTTTCTGAAATAGCATTTGATGGTGGTGATACCCTGCTACACGTTTATTTATTTTTTTTCAGAATCAAATCTTATGATATTCCTACTATAAGTGTTGAATTTCTTCACTATATCTCAATTTTAGTGTTTGGGGAAAAATCAGTTCATATTTCAGAAAGAGAAAGAAACTGAGAACTGAGTCACAAAGGAAGGAGGAAAGAAAATTAACATAGAGGGAAAGTTTAAAGAATGGATCCAGATATGTGTCTCCAAGATAGTGACCTTAGCATGACATTTGACTCTGTCCCTCTTGCTATCCCCACTGAGGCAAGTCAATGAAGGTAGAAGGGAAAAATAGAGTCCAAGCCCTGGAAATCAGCAAGGGTCCCACCTGAAGAGTTAGATTTCCATGGGATGAAAGAGGTGAAAAAGCAACATAATATAAATAATATAGTGTATATGTTACTTACCTATATGTGTATAATATAGATCTATATATGCCCATATTCACTATGCTCTTGGTTAAGATGAAGAACTCCAACTGGAACTGACGTGGGCAAAGAGGGGATTTATGTGGGTAGCTCACAGAATTACATGAAGAACTGCACAGCTGAGGGACAGCAGGAACCTGGACGCTCCAGGAAACTTCATTACCAGAACCAAGTACTCACAATTCTGTTTCTCCTAGCATATCAGCTTCTTTTCACCTACTAGTTTTTCTTGCTGTGATCAGGGAGCTGGCCATTTAAATCCTTTAAGTGCACATCTTCAACTTGACTATCTGAAATCTACTTCAAAATATTTCCGGGGAAGGACTCTGATTGACCTGGCTTGGGTCATTGTTCATACTTTGGGGCGAGGTTGATGAAGTCTCAGGATGGACTTGTTTAAATCAAAACTTACACTGTGCTTAGTCACATGCCCATTACTGTGACTAAACATGGGGAGGGAGATAGGCAAGTTTCTACGACAAACAACCCTTAATAGTATGAACCCCGTAATGTGATTGGAGGGGTAGAAAAGACGTCAAAGGAAGAAAGAGGACTATTACCAGAATAAGTGTGGGGAGAGAAACTATGAAACAAAAGCTGTCCACCACTTAGACATTACTCAGTGCACCTAAGGTAAAACTTACAAAAGGATTCATGGTTGCAGAGGGACTCAAAATGCCACACTCATCCTATGCAGCATACTTGAGAGGTTTGTCATATATTCTCACTCACTACATCCAGAGAGAAACTTGCAGACCCTATAGTCATCCTCCTCACGGTGGGGAGGAGGAGTGGGAAAGGAGAAACTAACCCTACTTGTTGGCCCACTTACACCAAAGACATGCTCTGGTATGCTCACCACCCATTGGTCCATCCCTGCCCGGAGAGCCACGTATCCAGACATACACCAGTACCGAAGGAACTTTTGTCAGCTAGATGTGCTTCTTTATCTAGATCTACATTGACAAAGATAAGCAATGAGGACTGACTAGATGAGAAGAATCAGCAGTTCCAAAAGAGAGAGAAAGTAAACAGTTATAGCTTCAGAATCAGAGGAAAAACCCTCACTAAAAGCAGAGGAAATATAGAAAACTAGAGAGGCATTTAAAAAAAAAATCTATTTTTTTTACTATTGATATAGTTTCAGGGATACAGCAGCAATAAACAAGAGCAGACTGCTATGATAAAAGAGCATGCTGAGGGCCGGGAAGAGTGCATGGAAGTAGTAAAAACATTCTTATTAAAAATTTTTAAATGTTATAGCTGCCATCAAAGATGTATGGATACAGCTGAGAGGGAACATGGACAGGCCCAGTGGCGATGTGCTTGAAGCATAGACTCACGATAACAATAACCGGCCCACGCACACTGGAATTGTTTTCTCCTTGAAGAATCAGTCAACTCGGATGCAACTTTAACAGTTCAAGAAACTAAAGAAAGGAAAAAGCTCCAAAATTAACTTTATAAATTACAAAATCAGATAAAAATAATAAAAAAGAGACTATAGCTCAATCTCACTTATGAATATTGATGCAAAATTTTAAATAAAATAATGGCAGACAGAATCCAGCTTTTCAAAATCATTGTATATTATAATAAATTAGACTTTATTTTAGGAGCAAGAAAAAATAGTTCAACATTAAGAAATCTATAAATATAAGTCACAATATTAAGCTGTTGACAAGAAAATTATATTATCTCCATAGTTGCTGAAAAGATATCTGATAAATTTCAATTTATATCACTCATTAAATAAATAAAAATGTTATTAACAAGGACAGGGATAAAAACTTCCATAGGATGATAAAACATACAAATCTCTTTCCAAAACCTATCATCTTGTTAAATGGAGATACAATGAAAAAAGTCTTCATTAAAATCAGGAATAAGACTAAAATGTCCTTTATCATCATTGTTATTTAATACTATTCTACAAATGCTGGCCAAAAAATTAGAAAGAAAGAGATATAAAATTGTGTCAGAGACAGTGATATGTGTTTATCACACTCTTTTCTCTCTCTGAAAACACAGTAAGACTGTATTTGCTGGACTTCCTGGGTTTGGGTGGAGTTATATGACTGAATTAAGGCAATGGAATTTTCCAGGTCTGGCCCTTACAAACATCCTACATAGTCTCCATATCTCTTTCCTTTCCAAATGGCGGAGAGTTACTTGATCTTCATTAGACTTTGTATGTGCAAGAAATAAACTTTCGTTTTGGTACTCTCTATACTATTTATATACATTATGTATATAAATATTTATATGCTTTTATATTATATGTGTGTATAATCTTTTATGGATGATATAATAAAAAATATATATTTTAAAAGAGTTAGAGGAAGAATAATCCAAACAGAGGAAACTTCAAGTGTAGAGACCATCAAATGGAAAGAATTAGGTATGTTCTGGAATCTAGAACCACACGTCTAATGTGATAGTCACTAGCTACATGTGGCTATTTAGCACTTGAAATATGCCTAGTCTGAATTGAGATGTGATATAAGTGTAAAATGCACACCACATTTCAAAGACAGTACAAAGCAAAAAGGATCCAAAATATCTCATTAATAATTTTTATATTGATTATATGTTGAAATAATATTTTTATACATTTGCTTAAATAAAATATATTATTAAATTAATTTCACTTGTTTCTTTTTAATGTGTGTACTTGAAAATTTTAAATTACACATGTGATTCACCTTTGTGGCTCACATTGTATTTCTATTGGACAGCTCTGTTCTAGAGACTGACAGAAAATCAACCCAATAAACATTGTGGGCAAGGGGGATGGGTTACATTTAAGAGGTTATGCGTTAATGGTGTATATTACCACCGCATTAACGTTTGTTCATTTCTTCATCCAACAAAGCTATGTTAAGAATTGTCTATGCTCAGGCACTGTGTCACGTTTTGTGACAGAAAGATGAAAAGGCATAAACTTTTCAAGAGGCTGATAGTCCAGGGGAAGAGGCAAATGAGCAAACCAGGAATTGCAATACAGATTTATAAATGTTCAGAGCTAAGGCAGCAAAAGGAGGGACACCTGGGGTAGGAGGGAGGCAAAGAAGGCTTCTGAGAAGAGATACTGCTTGAGCTGCTCTTTCAAGGGCAAGTAAGATACTCTTACAGCTCCGTCTTTATCCGGCCCCACCCCCATCCTCATTTCCCCAACTTCAATTTCTCCTCTAATAGACCTTTCAGTGTTCTGTCTGGATCTATTGTTCAATGGTTGACAAAATGTCTATAGTCAAACTTTAGCATCAACCTGCCTAAACTCACCCCTAGTTTTCCTTTAATGACATATTTTCTCTTTTCTCTATATCCACTCTACTGGAGGCCATATCCCTCTCCCATGCCCTATCCTTCATCCCCCACTCACTAGGTGAGGAGGGGTTGACATTTTCTTAACTTCTGTGTCAATCATTTGCTGCCAT
The DNA here is from genome assembly GCA_031878705.1 of Tapirus indicus. Classification (NCBI taxonomy): domain Eukaryota; kingdom Metazoa; phylum Chordata; class Mammalia; order Perissodactyla; family Tapiridae; genus Tapirus; species Tapirus indicus. The sequence goes on along the minus strand of CM062922.1, from coordinate 5,434,588 downwards.
TGCCAAAAATATCTTCTAGGGTCCATCCTGGTTGCTTTCCCCCATTTTGGTTGTTTTTCTTTTTACTAACCCTAGACCAACTCCAGGTCAAACTTTCCTCTATGACTTCAGCAACTGTATCATAGTCCTCCTCTTTATTTCACCACATTATTCATGACTTCAGCATCCCTTCCATGATCCGATATGCCTACCTTATAGCTCCTTGACTTTCTCAATTCCAGTGACCTTAATTTCCATTGTGTCTCAGTCACTAAAAATATAGCCACATTTTGGACCTCATTTTTGTTTACTATTTCACACTGTACATTTCCCTAATGCCTAAACTATTTATCTACACTTCCCCACCCTCCACATGCCATTCATATGCTTTAACCTCCTGAATCTTCTTTTGCTTCTTATTGTGATTCCTAGGGCTGCTGATCTTCCTTATTCACTTCTCATAGCCTTTGGAGTAAAATCTGTGTATATGTGTGGTAACATGGTAGGGGGTATCCTTTGGAGCAATTTCTCCCTCAAAACTCAACAACACTTGCTCCATTCTGCTCTAGTCATTTTTTTCTGGTACTCAGCTAACCTGGAATGTCTTTTTGTGTGTGTGTGTGAGGAAGATTGTCCCTGAGCTAACATCTGTGCCAATCTTTCTCTATTTTGTATGTGGGATGCTACCACAGCGTGGCTTGATGAGCAGTGTGTAGGTCTGCACCCAGGATCTGAACCTGCGAACCCCAGGCTGCCACAGCAGAGCATGCAAACTTAACCACTATGCCACCAGGCCTGGAATACCTACTTTTCTCTCCAAAAATGTCATCCTTTCCTCAGAGTCAAACTCAAATCCTCTCCAGGAAATCAAGCACATAGATCTTTCCTTCTCTTAACTCTTACTGCATGTACCAAATCAACTTTTGATTATATAGCTTAAGTCATCTCCTAATTATTTCATGTTTAGTAGTCATCACCCCAACAGAAATCTATAAGAAAGACACCATACCTTCTATTTCTTTGACATTTCCTACTACAAATAACACAGTCCTGGATGCATGTTTGATCCTCAATAATTATTTGATAAACAAATATACAATGTTTTATTTTTTTAGATAAATCCAGTAACAGAAATATTGTTCTGCTTATTGTCATAATTTCTTTGGCAGTGAAGAAATTTCAGGAGAAAATAAAATTTTTCTTGTTTGATCTCCCCAGAGAGGTGTGTGAAAATCCTAGTAGGAATGTAAATCCAGCAAATTACTTCTCAGGTTGGGTCCAGAATCCAGACATGGTTGTTGTGGGGTTGTTGTTAGAGCAACCAAAACAAAAGCCACAGAGCACCATAATAGCCACAGGTTATGAAGCATTTCACAGCATTCTATATTGTATTAAGCATTCGATAGGCAGCCTGCTAAGTATTCTGTGAACATTATTTCATGCAATTCCCCCAAACCTATGACTTAGGTATTCTATTCTCATTCTACATGTGAAGAAATAGAGTAAATAACTTGTCCAAGAAAAGAGCAAGTATCAGAGTTGGGGTTTGAACTCACATCTGTCTTACTCTGAAGCTCATGACTTAAAGTTAAATGGTTATAAACTTATTTTGCAAATATTAATCTGGGGCGAGTCCAATATCCCTCCTTTTTTCTGGTAACACAACTCCCCTTCTTTGAGGAGAAATTTCCTTCTTCTTCCCACTGTACTCCATCAAGAAGAGAAAATGGTTGCTGTCATCTCCCAACATGGCTATACCTCCTTACCCACAGTGTTTGGTCAAGGGAAAGATATCTGGCCCAAGCTGAGCCAATAATACCCTATTTCCCAGGTCATAACCCAAGCTGGCTCAGTTAGAATCCTTCCTTGAGAGTCAAGAAACTAAACCCATGAGGAAGGTGCTTTTCCTGTTAAGTACTCAAACCGTGAGAACATAAACCTGAAGCCGTGGCAGTCACGTCCTTCACCTCCTGGAAGAAGCCTGCGTGCAGGAGAGAATGAAAGTGACATGAAGAGAGAGAGGGAGAGGGAGCCAGTCCTGCTGGCTTGTGAGCCCTTCTCCTCCCCCCACCCCCTCACCCCCGTATCTTCTGACTTTCCTCTGGTTAGAGGAACCAATAACTATGATTTTGCTCAAGCAAATTCAGGTTGGTTATCCGTCACTTGCAAAGGAATCTTGAATGATTTAGCTCACCCCATGAAGTGCTGAAGGTCAAAAATCAGTAAAATTAAGATCTGTTAGCATATTCAAGAAGCAAATGAAATGTTGGAATCAGGAGACAAAGCCAAGAAGTTGCAAGTCAGACAGTACCAAAAGTGGATTCGAGAGTGAGAGACAATGGAAGTGAAGCCGTTGAAGACAATTTACCCTGAAAGAGCTCTGTGAGACTCAAAGCTCCTTTCTTTTTTTTTTTTCTTTTGCCGAGGAAGATTGGTCTGGAGCTAACATCTATGCCCATCTTCCTCTATTTTGTATGTAGGTCACAGCCACAGCATGGCTGCCAATGAGTGGTGTAGGTCCATGCCTGAGAACCGAACCTGGGCCACCGAAGCAGAGCATGCTGAACTTAACCACTAGGCCACAGGATCAGTCCCAAAGCTCTTTTCTTTTTAAAGCTCCCTGGTAAAAATAAGAGTCAGTAGGTCAGCTTAGTTCAAAGGCACGGATGGAGTAAGGTCAGTAATCAGAATTTCATAAGATAAAATCATTCCTTTTAACAATCAAGCCATCCCTATCTTAAAATAGTGTTGTTCACGGGTATGCACTACCTCCTTTTTAATGACCATTACAAACTACATAAATCATATGCTAGACCCAAGGAAGACATCAGAAGGAAACCAAAGACATTGAATATGTAATATGTCATATTAGTCGAGGAAATGGAGTGATGTAGAATTTACTCACAGAAGAAATGGTAGACATTTCACCAGGATGATGTGTTGAGGTTTAGATTAGACGAAAATCAGTCTTTGACAGTGGACCACAGAGGCGCACTCGCTACTGATTATATGGCTGTAAAAAAGCAGCTTCCTCACTCTGCATTTTCATTTTGAAAATACAATTGCTTGAGCTTGGTTTCCTAACTGGGTTTAACCAGGGATCAGTGTCAAGCAGCAAGCTGTAAAATGTAAATAATTCATTGGTTCATCTTGTGATTTCCATAGCTACCAAGGACTTTAGCGCCCTGACCTCTGGGAGAGGGGTGAAGGCTTGGATTGAAGCTTTATTTAGTAAATCCTTTCCATTCAAAACCCATAAGCTGCTTGTCTCTGTCAGCATGTCCAGAAGGTGCCTTGTCAACAGATCCTACTGGAGGGGAGCCTGCTGGGAGCTGACAGAAGTGGGAGGAGCCTTGGGAACTTCTCCTACAATCAAGCCTGTCACATAGATTGAAAACTGCTTTGATTTTTTTCAACTGGAAGTAAATAACACTTGTTCGACTCACTTTCTGTTTTGTGATGTGTGTATGTGAGTGCAGTATGTGTGATGTGCACTTGTGCATGCTCATGTGCAACTGTGTTTATCAGTTGAAATTGGGTAGTTTTCACATGGGGCATAGTCCAATAAAAATTGTTCAATGGCCAATTGCTTCTTGTGGGTTTTGTGATTATTGTCCAGAACAAGAATGGTATCCAATCCAACTCACTGGAGAATCTACCACCAGTACAGCCAAGTAGTATGACCAAAATTTTTTGAGGGCTACTAATTTAAATGGATCCACATGTGCCCAAGCTAGAATATCAATCATTCAACTTTTTTGCTGAAAGCTTTAAAGTTTGGGAGTGGCTTAGGATTTACACAAAAAAATCAGAGATGTTCATGCAATTTCTTTTTTTCTGTATAAGAAAATGGTTGTGCCCCTATTTAATCACTTCACTAGAAATAGGCCATGGTGAAATGTCTCTAACATAAAAAAGATGAATTACTAAGTTCTCTAAATCTTGTCACTTTTACTGTTGACAATTAAATTATTATGCCCATAAAATGGAATAAGAGAAGGGTCTTGCTGAATACATCATTTCAGTTTCAGAGTTGCTTGATAAATAGTGATAGGAATATAAATTCTATTAAGTGAGAAACTCTACACTCTAAATTGGATACACATGGTGGACCTGAGAAATGGATGTGAGATGAGAAATGCACTCACTTTGTGAACCAAAGTGATGGAGTGGTTGCTAATCTCATTAAGGCGTTAGCTGATCATAATTCAGTGTGTTAGGTTAAAATTATGGGTGATAAGCTTTGCCTAGTTCTGGTTCTGACCTATAATGACCCTGGGTGTATTTGCATCCCCATTTTCAGACCCTGCCTTTTTCAGTCCCTTTGAACCAGCATCCTTGAAACCTTTCATCTGTAGCTTCAACTGCACTTCTCGTGAACCTCCTCTGACAAAAGCTGGAAAGAATGTTAGTAGTTAATTGCATTCATTCCTGTCAGCAGGTGAAGCCCAGAGACATTTGTGTTTGCCGTGTGGTACCTGGAGGGTGCCGAGTGTGAACTCTGGATGCTTCAGTGCCCTCTACCATTTTATTCTGGTTCATACACCTGATCTTCCCTTAGTTTTTCTCCTGGCTTCTTCACAGGACCTGCTTACAAGGAGCTCTGGCACTTTTTCTGGTTTTACTAAACAATTTCCCTGGTATCCATCTTCCACTTGCAGTTTTACGTCACTGGACATAACTGCCACAGAGGCCACAAGGGCTGACTGAAAACAGCACGAGAGGATCACTCACTGTGGCAGCCTGAGTTTGTTCAAGACAGTTGAGACTCTGCAAGTACAAATGAGTATAACTGATGTTTAAGAATGAAGACAGGGCTTAGACAAATGTGGAAAGCTCTGGGGGAATATCAGTCTGGATGGCTAAGGCTGGAAAATCAAGAAATAGTCACAAAACTGAAGCAAAGAAGCTGGGAAAGGAAAGTACCATTTATGGGGAAGTTTTCAAACCTCTGTGACTCCGGGGTGAGAGCTCGTGAGGAAGTCTGGAAGCCTATCACATGGGATGGTGATGACTCTCCAAAAACTCATTGCTTCATTTCTACCTTCCAAATCTCAAGAAAGTTGTTCTCATTGGAAAACTCTAATCCTGAACCATGCAGAGAAAGAGATTTTAGGAAACATATTCTCCAGGCTCAAAGGGGGATTGTCAAGATGCTACTAAATTGACAACAAACAATCAAGGAGAGTTGACACTTTTGGAAATTGACATCTGTGCCCCATGTCTTTCAACCACAGTTAACTCCTCAGTAAAGAATGTAACGACATCATGCTTTTAATTAGCACAATGCAACCACACTTTAGGAACCAAAGACCAACAAGCCCTCTTCCCAAGAGGAGACTCAAGTCCCATATGTCTTGGTGAATAGATCAACTGTCTTCAGGTGATATTCAACCCTCTTTAGCTGAGTTACGTTTACCCCTTTCAAATCCTGTAATAGAAATATTGAAATAGACGGGTAATCATTATTAAAATATCTAACGTTAGCTCAGATACCAATGAAAAGAGGAAAAATCAAAGAATAATTCATTAATGTAAGTAAATACAAACAAATCAAAGCAATAAAGAAAACCAGTTTAATTACTACAGTTATTGTTTTGACAAGTGGTGTTTGGGCCACAAGTGGTATTTATATCTTCCTTACTCCACTCAACTTTCCTTAGTCTCTTTGTCTTCGGTAGGTGGTTCAGGTGGTTGTGGTACTTTGCCCAGTGGAACTCCCTGATCCTCCTGAAGGATCTCTGTCATTAGCAGTCCTGTCTGTGTTGCGTTTCTAGTTTTCCACTACCTTTTGCCCAGGACATAGGAGGACTAAGAAGCATCCCAAGAATATTCTGGGTTCTAGTCATACCTCCTTTACTCCCATTTTATAGTAGCAACCTAATTTCCCTTTATAATCAGAATGAATTACCCCAACCATTATAGTCATACCCTACTTTGTTGGTTCAGTGGCATGAAGTGCCCCTAGGGGCCAGATGGCAGTTGCAGTTTCTAGTTAATAATAACTATGGTGTGTCCCCTGATTCCAAGAATTAAGATCTTAAAAGCAGTAAGCCCAAGTTGTAATAATGGGAATAGAAAATTTGCTAGTGGATTGTTAGGGGCAATAATGAGAGGAGCCAGTTACGCTTCCACACCGTGGTTCCTAAACCCATGCATCCTGGCTGTAGGAGAAATAATGTCATATACTGGTTGCTGCTTCAGAGCATATATAGTACTCGGAGGACGTTTCCCCAGGCTTGCAAAGTTTGCCAAGCAGCTCAAGCCCTACATCTTAAAAAGGCTATCCCACCATTATGTCGGGCCAGCTGCCTCAGGGTGATGGAGGATATGGCAAGACAAGTGAGTTCTGAGGGCATGAGCCTACTGCCACATTACATTTTCTGTAAAATGATTCCCTTGGTTAAAAGCAATGGTTCTGTGGAATAATCTGACAGTGAATAAGGCATTCTGTAATCCACAGATATTGGTTTTAGTAGAAGCATTGCAGACAGGGAAAGGAAATCTATATACAGAATAAATGTTTCAGTAAGAACAAATCACTGCCACCAGGCAGCTGGCTGGCCCTTCCAGGTAATGGCGCCATACTGGGGAAAACAGGGTTGATCTTTGCTTTGGCAGTTTAGTCACTCAGTAGAGGCTGTAGCCAACAGTCTCGATGAGTGCACAATCTTCATCCCTGCTGCTATGGCCATAATCATAAGCTCATTGGGCAGGGAAAGGCATGGCTGGAGAAAGAGACTGACTGACATCCATACATAGGGTCATATTGTCCTCTGAATATTGAAAGTCTCCTCTGCTGTGGCAGCCCTTTGGTGAACATTTACATTGGACACAAATATCCTCATATTCTGTGTGTTTGGAGGGTTCCGTCCATTTATCTCTTCTCTGGACCTGCTTGTAAACAATTTTCCAAGTCTGTGCCTTCCAATTCCATAACCATCTAGCTAAACTGTTAGCCACTCCCCACAAAACAATATAGATCCATACCTCTGCCTATATTTCCCTCCAAGGAAAAGGAATAACAGGGTGCATTGCTCCAAGTTCTTTTCACTGGGAAGATTTCCCTTCATTTCCATTCTTCAGGGTTACCTCTGAGTGGTGCAACAGTGTTACAGCTGCCCATTTCCAATTGTTATTAGAATATAAGTAATGCAGAATCATCTGTAAACAAGCTTTGTTTCTGTCGATGAACTGGTCGTGGGGCCTCACCATGAGGCTATAGGTGCTGGTTGAAGGAAAGAAGTCTGGCAATAGGAGGAGGAGCCATAGGAGACTGAGTGATGTGTCCACGCAAATTGCTTGTGTCTTCAAGATCTGCTCTTACACCACTTCCACTTGGTGGTGAAGTGCTGTTGGACACATCTAATTTATAACTTGGTGAGCCAGACAACACACATTCTATAAAGAGAAGATAGGTCACATGGTACCGTGGTAACTTGGTCCCATTAATCAAACATTCAGTCTCTTCTAGGATTCAGGAGCAAGTCAAAAGCTATTTCTCAAAAGGAAAATAGTTATCTGCAGAAGATGGCAAAGCTTTACTCCAAAATTAAAAAGGCCTGGACTGTTATTTATATATAAAGACCTGCCAAAGACTTCATGTAGCATTCGGGTCTATCACAGACACTTCACTTCCATTGGACAAGCAGAGTTATACGGCTGAAGTGGCAGAGCAGCTTGAACAGCAAGCAGCCTGGACCTGTTTTGTAGCTTTCCCTTGCTCTCTTCCCCAGTGAAAACTCTCAGTCTTAACAGATTACTCAATAAATGGGTCAAAACAGCATATTCCTAAATGAAGTATAAATTGCCTCAAAATGCAAAGAGGCATCCTAGATGTTATACTATTTTCTTAGTGGTTGGGGCCACTTGTCCTTCACTTTGTGGGGAATATCTCAATATATCCCCAACTACAGAATTCCTAGAAATTTCTCTGGGTCTGCAAGCCCTGAATTTTGTGGTCCTACCTCCTGGCATGCATGGGTTTTATTAAGGTATATGAGGGTATTACCTACTTCTTCCTCAGTTCCAGTCAGCCATGTATCATCAATGCAGTGGACCAGAATAATGTCCTGTGGAACTGATAGACAATCATGGTCCCTGAGGATTGGATTATTATAGGGTCTGAGGTAAGGTAACCTAGTGAAGGTGTATTGCTACTCCCTCTACATGAAAGAAAACTTTTTTTGATTGTGTTTACTAATAAGTATAGAAAAAAAGCATCCACTAGATCAACAGCTGCATATCAGATATCAGGAGCTGTGTTGATTTGCTCCAGTAAAAATTCACATCTGGTCAATAGCTTCAAATAAAGTCACCACCTAATTAAGTTTATTGTAATCCACTGTCATGTCCAAGATCCACCTTTTCTCTGCACTGGTCAAGTAGGTAGGTTGAATGGGTAAAGTGGTAGGGACCAATGTCTCTCCATATCTCAAATCTATGATGCAGTGTTACTTCCAGTTTACTATTTTAGTAGGAAAAAGCCTTTCTCACCATAATAGCTGCCACTCCACAGATCAAGGAACTGATCTAGGAAGTCTGAATATGCCTATTTGAACTATGCATTCCAGAACCAGGAAAATAGCCAGAGGCTTGGAGACCTAATGGACTTACAGTGAAACAGACTTGAGCCAAAACTCCATTAACCACCCGGCCTCCATAAGTCCCTTCTTTGACTATTGGACCACAGTGGCATTTGGGTCTCCAGGAATGAGCATCAGGTCAGAGGCAGTTTCTATTAATTCCTGGAAAGTTTGGCTAGTTCCCTTTCCTCAGTACACAGTCACCCTGGTAAATGGACACAAGTCCCTTTGGGAAAGGTTGGGAGGAGGATTTACAGGATAATTTTTATAAGTATAGCAGATTTTTTACTTAGAGTGACCTGGTATGTTAGTTTCCCATGGCTGCTGTAACAAATTACCACAAACACACCGGCTTAAAACAATACAAATACAAATTTATTAACTTACAGTTTGGGGAGTCAAAAGTCCAAAATGGGTTTCACTCTTCTAAAATTAAGGTGTTTGCTGGACTGTGTTTCTTTCTAGAGGCTCTAGGAGAAAAATCTGTTTTCTTGCCTTTTCCAGATTCTAGAGCCGACTTCCATTAGCTTATCGCCCCTTTGTATCTTCAAAACCAGCAGTGACCAGTAGAATCTTTCTCATGATGCCATGTCTTTGGTTCTGACTCTTCTGCTTCCCTCTTCCATGTTTTAAGGACCCTTGTGATTACATTGGGCCCACCTAGATAATCCAGGACTGTCTTCTTATTTTAAGGTCGGTTTATTAGAAACCTTAATTCCATCTACAACCTTAGTTTCCCATTTGCTATGTAACATGACATTTCCACAGGTTCTGGGGATTAGGATGTGGACATCTTTGGGGGGCATTATTTTCCCTACTGCACCTAATCTCCCCTTTTTGAAAAGGGCTCTGGCTCTGTGATTTGGCTCAAATCTGGGAATTTGTTCAGGGAACATGACTATTTATTGTATTGATTCATGTTAGACCTCTGTCACCAGATCAAGTTTTATTTTCCGTTTGTTGGTTTTGCTTATACAAATGAAGTAAGACTTTAGTAGGGGGCTCATCACGGTCCTAGGGACCTCATGATAAATTAACCACCACCAAGGATTTCTACAGGCCAAATCATTCTGATAACTTCTTGGATCCTGTCAATTGGGGATCTCATCACCCATTGAATTCAGAGAACCCCTTTCCATGGCAGCATCTCTTACTTTCTTTGTAGACAACTGCCACTACAGAGCCTTTCAAAGATGCTGATACCGCTTCACCAATTTATTTCTCAAAGCCTTGATGAAGTGTGTGTACTCTGGACCCTCCCAGGTGACATAAATAGCAGGTGGGTAAGCAGGTCATTCATAATAAATCCACTCCAGCATTCATATCTCCATAAGCCTTCAAATACTTTCCTCAATAGCAATGGTTTTCAGCTGGGGACAATTTTACTCCCCCAGGAGACATTTGATAATGTCTAGAGACATTTTTTAGCCAGCCTTGGTGGCCTAGTGGTTAAGATCGGGTGTTCTGACCGCTGCAGCCCAGGTTCGTTTCCCAGTCAGGAAACCACACCAACCATCTGTTGGTTGTCATACTGTGGTGACTGTGTGTTGCTGTGATGCTGAAAGCTGTGCCAACGGTATTCCAAACACCAGCAGGGTCACCCATGGTGGACAGGTTTCAGCAGAGCTTCCAGTCTAAGATAGACTTGGAAGAAGGACTTGGCCACCCACTTACAAAAAAATTGGCTACGAAAACCCTATGAACAGCAGCTGGCCTGAGCAGCATTCAGTTCTGCCGTACGCAGGGTCACTAGGGGTGAGAATCCACTCGACAGAACTAACAAGAACAGAGACATTTTTGGTTGCCTTAAATTGGGGGAGGTGCTGCTGGCATCTAGTAGGTACTGGCTAGGGATACTGCTAAACATTCTACAATCCAGTCTCCCCTAACACCCAACAAAAAATTGTCTGACCCTAAATGTCAGTAGTGCCAAAACTGAGAAACCCTGCTCTACAGTATACCCAGGGAGTTCTGATATCTTAGCTTCATTAATTATAGACCACTACTGGGCCCAGATTTCAGTCAACCAATCTAGAAACTGTTAGAGTCATTCTCAGCTGCTTGAGCTAGCACATTTAATTCAGAATCACAGTTAATGCATCCATATTAATAAATTCAGTCTGATCTAATATTATGTTTCTTTCACCCTGGTCTAACACCCTTAAGATCTCTTGTGATCCATCATGCCCAAGTTTCTGATACAAATTGGTGAAACCTTACACTCAACTCCCGTCCTTCTGGGTGATTCTGGGTGTTATACTGAGTCTTATTACAAGTCAAGAATCAATAGTGGTGGTAGGGCTGCTCTCAAGGATCAGCATCCACCTGCAAGGAGCCCATCTCTGGAGTGGTCATTACAGGTTCCACAGGCGAGAGGAGCCTAACCCTCTTCAAGGGGAATTTGGAGCTTCCGGGTCATCAGTGTAATCAAAATCTGACCAGAAATCCTCGTCTCAGTTTTTAGGGTCCTGCTATTCCCCAATTAGTGCTCTAAATTTAACGTGAGAGCATAAGACTTTGGATTTGGTTATCAGAAATTTCAACTCTGAGGCTATAGGAGACAAGGTTTCTTTCAGGGCAGTCATAGATGTTTTCTGATGATTTATCTCTCCTTAAGCAGAAATTTTAGAACCCTAAGTGCATTTTTTTGTTTTTTCTCCTCCAAGTTCTTGGAAGCATTTAGAAGCAACCAATCCATCTGACATGATTTCTGTTATAATGTTTTAGTGTAGCAGCTTACAGCCTCGACGTCTATACGTACTTGAGTCCAGGAGATGACAGTGGTAATTTAAGTAAATTTGCCACTGCCTGCCATAAACTACCAATGACTCATTACCACTGAAAATGAAGGTTATTAATACTTTTAAACCTTATCAGGTCAGAAAGCCAATACAAGACTCCCATCCACGAGTTTCTGTGCCCCTCACATGACTTTTAACACCAGTGGTTGCGTTAGTTCGGGTTTGGTCGGGAAACAGAGCCATAACAAGTATTATGAAAATAAGTACTATAATATAGGAATTGGAGTTCACAAATGGGAAAGATCTGTGGGATCTGGGATATCTGGCATGTTGAGGCTGGAGGATTAGAGAAACTTTCACTGTGATGTCAATAAAAGCCCTGGAACAGAGAAAGAAAACTGCTACTTGTGAAGTCTGCAAACTACTGCAGCTTAAAAGTAGGAACTTCAGGAGAAGTTTGGAAGCCTGCCACATATGACTGCTACAGTACTCCAAATATTATAGCTTCTGTTTCACTTCTGCTTTCCAAATCTCATGCAAGTGGCTTCACTGGCAAATTCTAACCCAGGAACTTACAGAGAAGGGAATTCTGGGTAACATAGTTCTCAGCCTTAAAAGGACTGGTGGGGATGGTACCAAGCTGACTACAACAAAAGCAGCACATGCATCAGTTTTACTCATGGATCCCCGTTGTCAGACTCTGCCACCTGCAACAACCCTGGTATTTCAATCCTTGCTGGTTTGACCTCAGTCTGCTTTTGAATACCCTTCCTAGCATTAGAGAATCGGCTTCCAGAAGTAACTGCTCAGCGTTTGATCCCCAGATATGTTTCAACTTCGCTTTTCAGAACCTTACACTAACTTGGGGGACCACATTTCTGGACTGAACCGGTTGGTTTATGTGCTTGAACTCGGTTTTGTTAATCTTCTGGACTTTTGGAAACCAAGTCTCATGGTAGCTGCAGGTAGTTGCATCCTGCTTTTCTTTTGCTCTGTGATCCCACCAGATTTTAAGATCCCATCAGATTTTAAGTTTAAACATCACATCCTTGGAGAAGTTTAGCCTGACCTCCCACAGATCTAATCTACTCCGTCTGGTCGGATTGACCACATTCTCAAGGCAGCACTTGTACTTCTCTATAGCACTTATCATACTGTGTACTTATAGAGGTGTGTAATCATTTGATCAATAACTCTAACTCCCACTGAACTGTAAGTCCCAGGACAGAGGCTATGACTACTCTGCTTACCACTACATCCTTTTGTTTACCATGACATCACAGAGCCTGATATATAATAGGTGCTCAGTAAATATTTGATGAATGTGTCATTTGATAGCATCAAGCCATCCCTTGCAAAGGTGACAGCATGACAGAAAGAAAGGAGTGCTAATAGACCATCAGGAGAGCTCTGTTCTAGTCCCACCTCACTTGCTACCTTGTTAGATGACCTTGGGCAGGTGTCCCTGAGTTTCAGTTCACTCCTCTGAGAAATGAAGCGGTTGAACTGGAGGGAAGCTCCATTAGGGTTCCGAGTCTATAACTTCTTCGTATGACTGAATCCTGTACATAGAATTTTCTTTAAATGGGATGTACCATCATACTTCATTGAATATGGGAGGTGTGGGAGATGGAGCATACGGGGATGACTGTCCAATTTTAGCTTGGGTGACTGGTGCTTTTTATTTTTTTATTTTTATTTTTTTGTGAGGAAGACCAGCCCTGAGCTAACATCCGTCGCCAATCCTCCTCTTTTTGCTGAGGAAGACTGGCCCTGGGCTAATATCTGTGCCCATCTTCCTCTACTTTGTATGGGACGCTGCCACGGCGTGGCTGACGAGCAGTGCATCGGCAGGCGCCTGGGATCCGAACCTGCGAACCCCGGGCTGCCAAGCGCGGGCTGAACCGCTGCACCACCAGGCGGCCCCAACTGGTGCTTTTTATATAAACAATAGCAATCAAAGTCTGTAGCTTGAGGCAGGGATTTTTCTTTGGATTCAGGATTACCAATATCTTCCTTATTTTTACTCATTTTTATTCATTTTGGTCAATTTTATGGACTGCACTCACACTACCATTTTTCCTGGAAGGTAGCAGCATGTTTAGTGGCAAATGCATGGGCTTGGGAATCATTCAGATCTAGTTTTTAATCCTGGATGCTTCACTTGCTAGTCATCTGGTTTTGATGAAATAACTTTGCCTCTGTGAGCCCCAGATTTCTCTTCTATAAAATGAAAATAAGAATGGCTACCCTATAGAATTCTTTCCAGGATGAAATCAGATAATCTTGGTGAATATTCAAGCCCAGTTTCTGGAATATAGGCAGAACTCGAAAAACCTGAGTTTACAAATGAGGAAATTGAGGCAACAGGGAAATTCCATGTATTTGTGTGTTGCCTGAGCTCATTTAGCAGAGCACCTGTTTCTCAAATCTGCCCGGATCTTGGATCTGCCCGCCAATCCTGTGAAAAAGGAAGGTATGAAAGGATGAAATAGGATCATTCGGAAAAGAAGCCACGTGGATAGAAACAGTAGATACATAAGTGGCACAAAGAGTTCTTAGGATCTAAGTGGACGTTGAGCACTTTCATTTTATTCCTTTAATCTTCTTTAATATTTATCTTGAAACTGAATTGAGCACAATAAACAGCATTTTTACACTATCAGACTATCAAAAAGTTAATTCAAAATACAATACAGTTTTTAATTAACCAAACTGCTCAGAGAAGAGCAGGATTTTGGTTAACTGAGAAAGAACTCTAATACCTGTTTTTTTCCACCTTGAACTTGAAAACCTTTCAAGAAAAATGTTTTAAAAATTACTAGCCATAGCCTATACAATATGTACATTCTTGGGAATTTTTTGTTGATGTCTAAGGATTTAATGACACCTGTGCTAACACTGATTATCAATGACTCATTCAATCTACATATATTTTCTGAGTGTCTACTTTAATAGAAATTGCCAGAGGCTAAGAATATAAAGACAAAAGATATTATTTCTTTCCTCAAGATTCTCACGGTTTAGTGTTATGAACAGCAGACTTGTCAGAAATAACCCCAAAGTGATTGTTTAGTCATCATTTTAATTTAATTATAGAAGTTTTTCTTTTTAAAATATAAGGTTTCAAAGGCTATGACTGAGTCCGTTTGTTTATGACTCTGAAGTGTTGGACGGAGTTTCACATGTATTCCCTTGATGCGGTTCCAACCCAACTGAAGTCTGATTTGTTCCTTCACAGTTTTAAAGCCAGGTTCAGATTGTCCAGGTTCAAACCTGTGGATGTTCTCAGGTAACTTTTCTCAAAATAGATCAGTTTTATCTACATTAAAAATTAGTAGAGGCTGTTGATCACCACCCCCTCAACACACACACACACACACACACACTCTCTCTCTCTCTCTCTCATGCTCTCCAGGGCAGCCACAGAATGCCCCAGTGTCTGTTTGCCTCCTCATCAGTCTGACATCTGCAGAGTTCAATAGGCCTTGAAGCACTGCACGTTCAAGGGCTGCATTAAAACTTTCATCAATAACATTTTTACCTTCTTATCCTTTAGTCCTTTAGCAAACCTTGAACCTTCCCTAGCATGAATATTAGACTAGTGGGCTTCAAGCATGGACGCTGATTCTCTAGCCATGCACTTTGAGAGTTATCCATTTTGCTCATAACCTTTCTTCATGTCTTGTTGAAACACAGTATTTATTATCTGTGGCATGATTTAATCTTTGTCTTTCAGAATCTTTCTTTCTCACCATACTGCAAATTAATCCATTTGCAATATTCATAATCTTCTCACCACTCTCTGATTTTAAACATCAGTCTCCTCTTTTTGTCCATTGTACATATACACCTCTTACTGCTAACATTTTCCATACACTGCCATGCCCACTAATTAGGGAAATATAGGACAATTGTTTGGAAGCATTAAGGACCCACTTGAGTTCTGGGTCAACAATTTAAGGTGATTTCTGTCAGGATGGTTGGATATCTTCCCCTGGGCACCTCCAACTGAGATGCAGATGTGGAAGAGCAGAGAACTGGATTTGGCCAGGGTTGTGGTTTTGTCTGCAGGCAAGATGAAGGGCGAGATGGGCAAGGAATTGGGTATGTGTAAGTGACTCTAAATATTGACCTTGGAATTTTAAGCTAGATGCAAAGCAAGAGAAGATATTGAAGCATTGAGAAATAGTAAAAAGGTAGACTAATCAATTGGCTAGAGGTGCCTTGAAGAGTCAGAAGGTTGATGGAGCCAGCAGTCAGGGTAGAGAGAATAAACTGGAAAGATGAAAGGTGGTGATCAGAGTGGGATGGGATTGTGGCTGGTTGCAGGTGGCTTTCTTCACAAGGTCTACAGCATGTTTTGGGAAGTGAGGAGGCTGAGGTAGGGTGGACAGCAAGATCACTGGGGGAGAGACATTAAGGGTATGAGCAGCCGGGCTGTGAAAGAATCACGTATGCATATGTTGAAATCACCAACAGTTAAGATATAAGCAGTATGGAGACTGTGAGAGTGAGTCAGGAGCTGAAATCACCAAAAATGGGGGCAGGTGGTGATAACCTGGGGGTCAGTAGATAACAGCCATAATTCCATTAGACACAGTAGTAATATTACTAAAAACTTCAAAACTGAGCATAATGACCAATAAACACACTTTAGTCCAGAGGTCTTAAGCTGGCTAAGCACTAGCACCATGAATTAAATCAAGTCCTTTGATATTTTTATCTGATAGACAATACACTTTTCTAAAAAAAGAATAGGATTAGTTTCCACCAAACAAAACCCAGAAGAAATCTCATAAAAGTCCAGGTTTCCATTTTCTCTTGAAAAATGGAAAGTTTTGTCAACATTGGGCTCAAACTGACACACAAGTATAATAGACCAGAGCTGAGTGCTGACTGCCCGACTAGATGGGACACATTCTCTCCAATTTGCCACAGCCCCCACCACTCCCTCATGTCACACGTGGGTGAGTTTTCAATCTTGTGTTAAATTAATAGACAATATTTCAGCCAAATGACTGTGCAAGATTGCTAAAACTATTCTTTTTTTTGGAGAGGAAGATTGGCCCTGAGATAACATCTGTGCCAATCTTCCTCTATATTGTATGTGGGACACCGCCACAGCATGACTTGATGAGCAGTATGTAGGTCTGTGCCTGGGATCTGAATCCACGAACCCCAGGCCAGGGGAGCAGAGCATCCAAACTTAAACACTACAAAACCAGGCCAGCCCCACTAAAATTAAAGTTTAGTTAATTTAGTTTAGTGATTCTTAAAAGTGAAAATCAGAGAAGGAAAAATATTTACATATCTGAGGATTCTTTTTAGTTGGACTTTAGTTTAAGTTTACTGAAGTTTTATCACATTGACCTACCAGTTCACAATCAATTATACTCATTGAATCAACATTCCTAAATTATAACTTACTTCAAACTCTATTCTAAAGATATTCTTTGTTTCATAAAAGTGAAGATTAATAGCCCGAAAGTTACCTTAAAGATTACACATTCAGCCTTCTCAGTTCGTAGGAAGAGAATGGAAGCACAGGGGGTTGAAGTAACATGTTGAAGGTTGTGCACCATACTGCACAGCACAACTGGAAATCAAATTCTTGTCTTAACTCCCCAAAATTATATTTAAAGACCATAATTTCTTTGCTTTAGGGTCTTTGGAAATATTTTATTGTGAAATATTGCAAACATAGAAGCTTACAGAGTTTAATATATTAATATATATGTACCTACCACCCAACTTTATTGAATTTTAATACGTCTTTAGATTTGAGAATAAAATATTATAGAGTTGAAGCCCTTCCTCCATGTTCTCCCAAATTCTCCTCACTTTTCTCTTTCCTCAGAAGTAACTGTTGTGGCAAATCTCGTATTTTTCACTTAGGAATCCCTTTAAAAGGAAATAGATTCTGAAAGTAGTCACATTTACGGAGAGTTTTCATTCTTATTAAGATGTGTGAACCTGTAATGCTAAAAGGAGAATGCAAATAGAGCTATTTACAGACCATGATCCCCCTATGAAGGGAACAGAGCTTCCTCCCAGCAAAGTTCCAAGTTGAAACTTAGTTATACAGACGCAAGAGCGTACCTCAGAGACTCATTGTTTCAATAATAAGAACCAAATACTGTTTCTGCAAGAGGAAAAATGGAGAGAGCTGCTTCTAGGCAGGGCCAGCTTCCCGGTCATGCAAGGTGTGCAGTCACACAGAGCCCAAGGGCTCAAAGGGTCCCACGCTTGGTTTAATGCCCTGCTACTGCTGTCTTGAAATTCTGGATAATTTTTGAACAAGGGGCCCCACATTTTTGTTTCTCACTAGGCCCTGCCAGTTACGAAGCTGGTTCTGGTCCCAGGGCAAGGGGCAGCTGAACTGGACCTTCCATCCCCAACTCTCTCCCTAAGATGCCACTCTCTTCCAGGGACCTGAGCTGGCGATGGCTGCCAAATTCACTTTGTCTTCAGGAAGGTGCTGTTCAACCTTTCATTGGACCTAATCTTAGATGCAGACTTGCCTTGAGTCCCCGATGCCCGGCAGATGTTTAAGTAGAATTTTGAAGGCTGAGTTACTTCAAAAGAGACATGGACACGGAACTACGAATAGATAAGAACTCCAGCCGTTTGTTGAGGCCTCACCTGTGCTAGGTGCTCTGCTAAGCGCAGTAAAAGCAGTTTTCTTTTATCTGTACAACACCTTCTCTAGAGATGCTATTACCTCCATTTTATAGCTAATGAAACCGAGGACCAGAGAATTGAAGTACCTTCCCAATGGCAAATAGCTAGCAAGAGGAAGAATTAGAATTTGAGCTCTCTTCTGTCTGCCTCCAGAGATGACGAATGGAAGGTTTTGGCTTTTTGTTTGTTTGTTTTAATCTGGGAGTCAAGACTCCAGGAAAAAAAAAACAAGTAACACAGTTGTTTTGAAAGGATTCTTAAAAGAGCTCTCCATGCTTTAAACCACGCCATTCTAATAAAGCGAGAAGGGTTTGCCGGGGTGCATCATGCACTTTCTGAGCTCATCCCACTGATCACATGCAAAGTGCTGTATTATTGTCCACTTTCAGTAATCATGGATCTCAAATTTTACAGAATGCTGTGGTTGGAATGTTTGTGTCTCTCTGAAATTCATATGTTAAAACCTAACCCCTGGGGCCTGCCTGGTGGCTAGTGGTTAAGTTCACGCATTCTGCTTTGGCGGTGCTGGGCTCGGACCTACTCACCGCTCCTCAGGCCATGCTGAGGCCGCCTCCCACATAGAGCAACTGGAAGGACCTACAACAAGGATATACAACTATGTAGTGGGACTTTGGGGAGGAAAAAAAAAGAAAAAGAGGAAGATTGGCAACAGATGTTAGCTCAGGGCCAATCTTCCTCCAAAAAACAAAAAAACCCAACCCTCAAGGTGATCGTATCAGGTGGTGGAGACTTTAGGAGGTGGTCAGGTCATGAGGGTGGAGACTTCACGACTGGGATTAGTGTCCTTATAAAAGCTGCCTGAGAAAGCTCCCTGTCCCTTCTGCCCTGTGAGCTTACAGCGAGAGGATGGTTGTCAATGAGGAAGCGGGCTCTTCCCAGACACTGAGTCTTCCAGGGCCATGATCTTGGACTTCCCAGCCTCCAGAACTGTGAGAAATAAATAGATATTTGTTGGTTATAAGCCACCCAGCCTTTGGTATTTTTGTTATAGCAGCCTGAACTAAGACAGAAGAGTCCAGATTTCAAATATGCTGCCCCATTGTCTTCTCAAGTTCTCTTATGCTTCTCAGCGGTGAGTTTTGACTTGAGACTCTGAAAACATAATCTCTGAAATTGAGACATAACTATAAACGGGTCCTTTCAACCCAAACCGCCATGAGTTCACGTTCGCAAGTAGAACTTCGGGGTACTTCAAGGCATGTATGCCTGTAGGCTACCCATAAACACCTAACTGTCGGTGGAGAAGTTAACTGTTTACTATTTAACGGTAATTTAGAAATGCAACTCAATAAACCTAACACCCGTACGGAAGATATATACACATTTCCTAGCAGGAGCTCATATTATTATAGTATGTGCTGGTCTTACCATAAAATGACACAATTATATTGTTGCCACATTGAATATGATATTTTCTCCTAGGTTTTAAAGAGAGTGTATATTAGATAAAGGAAATTTCCTTTGTTTCCTACTTTACAAAGAATTGTTATTATAAATGGGTGTGGAATTTTATTGAATGTACTTCCCACGACTATTGAGATTTTCATACTTTTTTCTCGTTTTATAAAGAACATAATGTGTCCAAATATATTCATTGGATTTCTGACATTTAAAACCCTCACTAGCTAGGATAAATTCAGTATAGATATTACATATTCATTTTGTTATACATTACTGGATTCGGTTTGTCAAATCTCTCTATTGTTTTTTTGTTGTCTATTTAATCAGTTTCTGCTCTCATTTTTATAATCCCCTTCATTCTACTTTCCTTGTGTTTATTCTCTTGTTTTCATTCTAACTTTTTAAG
Source organism: Tapirus indicus (assembly GCA_031878705.1). Lineage (NCBI taxonomy): Eukaryota > Metazoa > Chordata > Mammalia > Perissodactyla > Tapiridae > Tapirus > Tapirus indicus. The sequence goes on along the minus strand of CM062922.1, from coordinate 5,414,771 downwards.
TTGAATACTTGGTTCGTGTATTTAAAGACTTCCTTCTTTTTACTTTCTAATATTACCATTTATGGTATAAAATTCCTTCAAATACGATGTTGGCTCAACCTCACAAACTTTTGATGTTTTACTTTTTTACATTCAGTTTTGAGTGTTTTCTATTTTCCGCGATAAGTTCTTCTTTGGTCCATAAATTATTCACAAGTGAATGTTAAAATCAATGACAAAAAGATGACTAAGAATGAAGTGATCTTCTGTAATGCAATCTATAAATTTCTTTAGGTTATTCTCTAATTATCTTTAGCTTTATCTAGTCTTCCATTCAGCCTATTCATTGAGTTCTCACTTCAGTTATTATATTTTTCACATCTAAACATCTTGTTTTCTTTTTCACATCTTCCTGGCTATACTTTGATACTCCCACTGCTTCTTCAAGCATATTAAACATGCTTTTAAAATATCTGTCTGTCAATTTTGAGATATAAAACATATTGGGTCTAATTCTGCAGTTGGTTTCTGCTGCATCTTCCTTCATATGTTTTTGATTTCTGACTGTGAGCTCATGTGACTGGAAACTTAATCTGTACCATTTTTTTTGAAGACTGAGTTTAGCGTGATTTCCCCTAAAAAGGATCTATTTATGCTCAGTCAGGCACTACCATCATGGGACTTTTTTCAACTAAACTTTTTTGTTTCAAGTTCACAGGCCACACAGAAGTGTGAATTCTTGCCCAAAGTTATATGACTGTCAGCTTGTGTGTGAGCATTCTCAGGGGAGATTTATTTTGTTTTTACCTTTCCACTCACAGTCAATGCTGAGAAGGCAAATATCTTCCCTATCTCTCTCTAATTGATTATGGCATTCCCCCTTCTAATTATTTCTTGAGGATATCATCTTTCAGGTCCCAACTTAAAAAATGGTTTCTAGACCAACTTTCCACTTACTCACATCTGGGGAATGGTTATGGTCTCACAGCTGAAGCATTAGTGCCCAAACTCTTGGCCACCAGGATCAAGGACACTTTCGAGGCAATATTACTCCAGAGCCACCTGACCTCGCCGGCTGCACACTTTCTTGTCTCTTCTGTGCTTCATTTTTTATGACCTTACTTTTCTCTAGCTCAGTCCTATCTTTAAAACACTTTCATCAAGCACTTTTTTGGTGTTATATACCGGGAAATTTTCCCCAGACTGCTCAACAATTTGTCAGAAATGGAAATCTAGGAATTAGCTTTAATAAAAAGAAAACCATGAGATGGACACAAAATCCTTTGTTTATTCAGGTACATTTGTGTGCTAAGAAGAAAGCTCAGTTTACCAACTGCTGAAGGAAACAAGGAGCTTTGGTTAGTGAAATGATCAACCAAGGACAGGTTTGCCAGGACAGTCCTTCTTTATGCTTCATGTTCCAGGTTTATTATTTCTCCATTCAATTTAACTTAATATTTCTCCATTTCACTCTCAAAAGTGTTCCCATTGGGATGATGAATTATGGTCATCCTTACTAAGGAAAAGTTTCTTTCCTTTCTCTTGAGAGAGATTTATCTGTTGCATTTTCTTGACATTCAGTGTAAAGTGATAAGGACACACTTTCAGTCAAGTTTTTCTACAAGCTAGTCCATCTTTACCCATTTGAAATATAAACATCTATATTTTTATGGAGGCCATACTTCTGAGAAATGATAAAAGTAATTATGGGAAATGATAAATTATGGCTAGGGAAGGAGATAATGTTTTCAATAACTTGGATGTAACAGAACTTACAATGAAATTACTGTTCTTTTAATGTATTATAAAGTATTTAAGATATAGAGAAGGTATAAATCTAGTATGAAAGCCTTGAAGAAATAAATTGTTCCCCAAAGTGGTGGTATTTCTGTGTTATCTCCCCCCGTCATGACATATCACCAGCCATTCAGAAATACTGTTCCAAATTGGATCTTGATATGTCTGACTCCTTTTTAAAAAATATTTTTTACTTCATATGTATGTTCACATTAACAATGGTGTTCATTTTAGCTTGACATAAATGGGATCTCATTGTATATATTCTTTTGCAACTTAATTTTTAACCTAATTATTATAGTTGTAAGAGGCATCCATGTTTAGAATTATTGTGAATTATTAAATTATGAGTTATTAAATTATGAATTATAATTATTATGAATTAAAAATTATTAGAATAATTTTAACCTAATTATTATGGTAAGAAGCATCCATGTTTATTTGCAGTGCTCTCCTTCATTTATTTTCCTGATAAATAGAATCCACTGTGGTCAAGTCATGTAACCATTTTCCCATAGATGGATATTGAGGCTTTCTTCAACTATTTACTCTTACAAAAAGTGCTTCTGGGGCGGGCCCAGTGGCGTATCGGTTAGGTTCTCACATTCCACTTTGGCAGCCTGGAGTTGGCCAGTTTGGATCCTGTGCGCAGACCTACTCACCGCTCATCAAGCTATGCTGAGGCGGCGTCCCATATAGAAGAGCTACAACTCTACAACTATGATACACAACTATGTACTGGGGCTTTGGGGAGAAAAACAAGAGGAAGATTGGCAACAGATGTTAACACAGGGCCAATCTTCCTCAAAAAAAAAAAAAGTTTTTAAAAAAGTGCCTCTGTGAACATTCTTTGCATGTTTCCATGCACCCATTAAAATGTGTTCAAGGTATAAATATCAGAGAGTTGGATTGCTTGATTGTAGGGTATGCTCATTTTCGATTTCACCCTAATGATCTCATTTTAACTTAATTACCTCTTTGAAGGCCCTGTCTCCAAATACAGTCATATTCCGAGGTACTGGGAGTTAGGATTTCAACATATGAATTTTGGGAAGACACAATTAAGCACATAGAATCAAATTACTAACATTTTATATTCTATTTCTTTAAATTTATAGAACAATTTGGGGGAGAATGGTTATGTCTTCCAATTCATGGACATTTATTTAGGTCTTCTTTAGAGGCTTTCAATAAAATTTTGTAATTTTCTCCATAAAAATTTTACACAATTTGTCAGATTCATTTTTACAGTTCTCATATTTTTAGTGGATATTATTAAATGTACCTTTTTAAATGTATATTTCCTGTTTCTCTGGTCTTAAAATTTTGTGCGTGTGTTTTTAAATTCTTTCCCCAACTAGATCTAAGCTCCTGCTTCTCTGAAACTATAAAAATCTTACAGTGATTTCTGGTATTTGGTCATCTCCCCTCCGTTATGGTTTAAATAAGTGCCTCTGCCAGTTTCTAAACCAAAAGCATAACTTCATTGAGCCAATATGCCATGCAGATTTTCTATTTACCAGTTGTCTAATCACATAGGCTTTGAATAAATCATTTCCTTTTTTGTATTTCAAAAATATCTCTAGAAAAGAACAACATCAGATTAAGAGGCACATACTGAGTGGTCAGTAGCTTCACTGGATCAATGGCTTTCTAAGCTTAGTGATCATTCCTACAGGTCTTCATTCTAGTGAATGCCCCAGGGGACCCCCATTTTTCCACGTTAGAGGCCTTTGAGGCTACTCACAAATGATCCAAGTCATGAATAATCTATAAGTGCTAAGATACTATTTTGACAGTAAATGCTGACATTTAATGAGTGTTTAATATATTCTCGATGTTGTTTTTTTAAGTATTTCACACATAGTGTCTCTTTTAATCTTCACTAACAAACCTGTGAAAGAGGTGTGATTACTATTATCCCCATTTTGCAGATGAAGAAACTGAGGCCCATGAAGATATATCTCTCTCTCAGGAAAAAGAGTGAAGGTTGCATTAGTAAGTTAATTTGTCCCAAAATGCCTAATAGTATTTCCTCTACTCTCACTTTAACTCATTATGTAGTGTATGTGGTTTTGTATTGCAAGGAACTGAAATTCGAAGAAGATTGTGTTACTCTATGCTGTGAAGACGGTGTTCCATAAGACCTGGTCAAGACGATATTCTTCTGAAACAGGTGTGGGCTGCTGCTTTGCCAGTCCCTTGTTGGTTCTTTGGGGATCAGCCAGATTGTGTCCTTTACTCATTTTAAATTAATCTAGCATCTTAAAGATTATAAATTGTAAAAGAAGAGAGGGCTCATTAACGCTGATAGTGAAGTATCATACAGAGAGCAACGTTTGTTTGCTACTAAAAGTAGCTACTCATAGAGTTCACAGGCACAGACCCAAATTCAGGCTCTTCTCAGGTGGTATCCTAGCCCAGCTTCAGGTTGCTTCCTTTTGGCAGGAGGCACTTACTGATCTCTTCTCTGCCACCTCCACCGCTACCGGGAATCCCCTAATTATCCTCCACGTTTACGTGTCTCAGAGTACATGTAGCCACCAGCCAAACAGAGATAAGATCTCCATCAACAAGAGAAAGATGTTCTCCAAACAATTTGAAAGGCCACCATTTGAACCCTCCTGGAATTGCCCCAGAATTGATTTCTTTCTAAGATGTTTAACCATGGGAACAGTCATTCCATTTGCGTGAAACTCTACTCTCATACGGAAGTGTGGTCCTGTTCAGAATTTTATCTTAATTACTTTTATTTATGAAAACATTTCATTGATCACTCCATTGTATTTCCCTAAAAGAAAAATATTTTAACATTTAACAGATTTTCTGGAGCCATAAATATTTATTTAACTTTCTTCTCGATTGAGTTATGATTATAACTATTAGCACAGGAACATTTCTTAGTTCCTTACCCAAAATCCTGAAACTCAGAAATAAATTTGAAAATTTAAAAAATTTTTTAAATTCAAAAAGAAGAAAATTTGAAGAATGAAAATATTTTTCTAAATCAACAACAGATGATTTGGCTAGTAAACCTGTCCAAAATTGAGAGAGGGCACATATAGTCTGTCAAACATCATAAATATATTACACATTTTGATAAATATTAAACATAAACATTAAAATTCCATTGGCACTGAGTCTCTTAGTAAAAAGGACAGTGCCTTTTTTAAAAGTTAGATTAAAAATCCATGGATAAATATCAATTTTGCTAGAATGAGTCAAAGATAAGTGTCAGTTCTGTTGTTTAGTTCAAGACACTCAGTATCATTTGCATATGTTTCTGTTTAATGCTGATCTTCAATATATGCTTCAAATACTAATGTTCATCAGAGATTTCCTTGGAGAATGTTCCTTTAAACGTACTTTGCAACTTGCAAGTCACTCTTATTTGTTAACCCAATAATGATAGAAGTCTATATTATTTACACTGCAGTACTCTTGGTGACCTGACTGCTCTCACCACTCTACATGTGTGTTCAGTCTTCAGATTGTGTGTCTTCACTGCAGTGACAGGATGTATTATTGCATTGCTCTCCCTTTGGTGCAGAGTCACTTCCCAAGAGGAAACTGAGTTAAAAATTGGATCTCCAGTTGGGAAGAAACATGGACATTTGACCTTTCCAGTGATGCAACATTAAATGTCCTTCTAATCCACACTGCAGTAGCTGTTCAGAAGGTTTGTGATAGAGACAACTAGTGCTCACTGAAGAAATGCTTTCCTTTCCTTCCTGGGCGCAAAGGAATACATGCCAGGGACTCACAGCCAGGTAGATCCATGTGACTAATTCTGGTCAGTAGGCTGTGAGCCAAAGTGACATGGGTTATTTCTGCACAGCAGCATTTAGAGTGGGTGTGAGCTCTGCAAATTGTCTCATTGGTAATTTTGGAAGCAATTTTTTCCAGATGGTGTAGCCACAAAATGGAAGGAGTCTGGATCCCTGCTGGGAAGGGAACAGCCTTGGAGAGCTGTCTGAACTAAAGGAGACTTTGTGAGTGAGAAACAAACTGTTCTGTGCAAGACCACTAGGTTTCTAGAGTGATTTGTTACCAAAACATAGCCAATCCCATTCTAATACGGGGTGCCCCTATTTGTCCATTTCATGTCACATATCCTGTGACTACGCTAAATCCTTTTTATTCCAGACAACAATCACTTTTCTCTGGAATCATCTGGAAAGAAGGTATTCCACATTAGTGGATTTTCCAAACACCCAAATGGAACCAGGGAGTTGAACAAGCACTACTTGTGATTATCTTCTCCCTGTGCCTGAGTGAAAATTGGGCAGGGCCCATAAATTTTCTGCTCAGTCTTAGAAAATACAGTCTTACAGTTACTTCAAGTTGCAAGCCCAGTCTCAATTCAGTATTCGGATGTCCTCATGAAAGATTTTAATCAAAACTCTGATCTCACATTTGTTCCCTCTCCAGCTGGGTCTGTTCAGGCTGGAGGTCACGGCAGAAGGGGCATCTAGGTTTCTCCTTGTCTTGTGCTTGCTCATCTGGACATCACATGCTACCTATGGGTTGCATACGGCAAAGAGTGGGGAGGTGAGATAAGGGGATGGGACAACTTTTACTTGGTTGTGTAGCTTTGTGTCCTATGGCCCTGGATGATTCGTGTTTCTGAATGGGCCTGACAGATAATGAAGGCTGACTTTCTCTTGGAGTGCTTTTGTGGGCTCTGTGAAGGTGCTATGCTGATTCTGCTCTCTTCCATTTCTTTTGACCCAGGAAGATGTGCCCCTATTCTAGGTGGTAAGATTTGTGATTCCTTTCTCATCTCCCAGGTATCTTCTTGCTCCTCCAGGTCACTTGATTGAATAGGACCCAAGAAGACTCCACTCTGTTACTGTCCTTTGTGGCCCAAATGGTCCACAGGAAACATTCCTGCATCGTTTGCCCTGACAAACTCTGGAATAAAAGCTGATCCCAATGTGGCAGTGCTCTCCAGGCTCTGGGTTCCTAAACTAATTAGTTAATTTCTTTCTCATCCTCTACTTAGCCCACAGCCCACTTTTGCTTTCTTAGACACCAGTCTTCTCCTCGGCATCTTCCGACTGCAGAGGACACTTAAATATCTCCATGTGGTCCTCTTGGAGATCATCTCACTAAGATTGAGGAGAGAAGACTGTGACTCTACTTATACTCCACAGCAGGCCATGCATAGACTCACAGCAAGGCAAATGCGCTCCTCAAAGACGTCTCCTTCCCTGTTGTTCTTTCTATCTGACCTCGTGTTTATCTCTGATCTGACTGAGGGATTGAAGAGACCTGGGTTAGTTTCTCAGGGTCATTTTCTTCATAAATCTGCATATCGGAGCATGTGGTGGGCGGATTCTGTCTCAGGCTCCTTTTGCTATCCCAACATGGTAGTATGAGTGCCTTAACTGATACTAAGATAGCGCAGACGAGCCCCATGGTAACATCTTATTACATTATGCTTACAGTTTAAACCAGCAGATTCTTTCTATTTTAATAATCTTTCAGTGACATATATTTTAAATGTGTTACATACTTTGTAAGCTTAAATTATTTATATATAACTGAAAAGTTTTATTATGCATATTAGTTGTTATAGTATACCTAAAAAACTCATGCCTTTGGGGAGTACTGATGTACGTAAAGTTGCTTATTTCTATATCAAATGGCCCCAAATGACTATGCTTTAATAGTAATGTCACATGAAGAAATTGAATAAAATTTGGGGTAATTAGATTGAAGAAAATAAGACTACAAGAGGTATGAAATCATTCTTTTACATTTGAAGGGTTGTTTTGTGGAAGAGGGATGAGAATTATTTGTGTGTCCTGGGGGCAGAATCAGAACCAATCTATGTGGAATTTTGGCTCACCATAAGAGTGGACTTTCTGATGAATAGAACTGTGGCGTTGACTGGCTAGCCATTTACCAAGCCTGTTTCTCCTCATCCTGGAATACAATTAGGCAGTATTTCCCGGCTCCCCTTGCTGTTAGGTGTGTCCACACGATCGAGTTCTGACCAATGGACAATAGAATGTGATGTCTGCTACTTCCAGGCCTGGTCCATAAATACACTCCTTGTGTGATCCTCCATGCTCTTTCTCCTCCCACTGGCTTGATGCTGATGATTCTGGAAGCCTTGGAAGCTACACGCCAAAGATGGAAGGAGCCTGTGCCCTGAATCAGTGCTTGGAGGGAAGCCTGACACCAGTTAGGTCACCTACTTTGGATTTTACTTGACCAAATTAATTTGACTAGATTATCTGTTAACACGAGCACTAGACACTAGCACTGCCCTAACTAATGTAAGAACTGTCTGGAAATGGAAAGGGTTCCATGGGGAAGGACTGCATTTTTCTATCACTGAGGCATTCCCTCAGCAAGGATCCCCTGCAAGGAATTAAACATTTGGACAAGGGTTGAATTAACTGTTCTCTGAGTTCCTGAGAACAAAGTAGAGCTAAAAATCTCTAACCCTGATATTTTTATTATTTTATTCTCTCAAAAGGTTTTTCTAACTTACTACACTCTCAGACATTCATTTTACAGTTTCGAGCATATTTCCCTTTCACAGTCCTCGAATCTCTGTTCTAATTTGCTGCTTCTAAAATGTTATGAATATTTTAGACAACTGAACTTGTTAGCTCTGGGCTTAAAATAACAATGAGTATGAAAAAGGCAGGATATGGATTGTATAGAGAGAACCATTCTCATTTTGCGATGTATTGATATGCACATGCACACAAAGAAAAAAAGATTAGAGTGAAATACAGAAAATAGCAAAAGTGGTTATTTCTGTGTGCTTGGATTATTGTTGATGTTTAATTTTTTAAAAACTTTTCTATGTTCTATTTTTTAAACCAAAAAATAAAAAGATTTTTTCTTTAATAATCTAAAAAATAATCAAATACTTATTGAGGCTATTTTAAAAATTAAAAATAAATATACTTTAAGCTAGGACCTGTGAGGTTCATGTACGAAATAAAAATGTGGCTTTGATTCAAGGATTTTGCCATATCCATTAACTCCAGACAGTCAGACTCTATTGTTGACAGTTCAGGTGACTGACCACATGGCCTCTGGTTAGGTGAAGCCGCCTTCCTGTACAAACACTTCAATTTTATTTATATCCATCACCCGACTTCCATTTCCCATTGTTTTGTAAAAAGGAAAAGCAAGGGAGAAGCTGCATTTACAGTTGATGTGAGAACTATTTATCTCATTCTTTATGGCTCATTTCATTAACTGATAGTGTACATACCACCTATTGTGACCTCATGTATATCTTTGATTGGAACAATTATTCACAATTGTAGGCCTTCAATGAATGCCTATTGTGATAGAGAACTTGATGGAGTATTATTACTTATTCCACATGGAATTATAATTGGATAATTCACATTACAGCTCTCTTTGTTTTATTATTCCCCGAATCCCAATTTGCCTTTCATTTACTTTTCAGTTTATTTGTTTTTCCCTAAAATCTGCAGCTGTCATTCTGCATCATTGTAAGAGAGCATGTTTCTCTAATCTATTTTATCTCTCTCCTTAAAATGACTCACAAAAACAGCCATGGAAGAAAAGTCCATGTTCTCAGAGGACTGAGAATCTGATTGGTGGTCTCCTCCTGCCTGTAAAGCCCAGGAAGAGCTAGATATTAACATGTCTAGTTTGGAGATGCCAATTTCGTTACCAGGAGAGCCAGCATGGAGGCTGCTTGAATCGTTCTCAGCGTCACATCTCTGCCGTTGAAGAAACGGGGCCACATCCTTTCCAGGTCCATATGTTCCCATAGACTGTGTTTTAATGGTTTTGGCCAGTGGGTGCTAAAAGGCCGTGGAGTGTCCATGCTGAGCAGAGAGTTTTTAGCGATGAAATGATTCAAGCAGTTGTCAAAGTATACAGCACACAGAGAACAAACGTCAGAGGAGCCTTGAACTCAGTGTGCCCATGCTGTTCCTACAAGTGGTTGACACTATGTCCAGACAGATCACAGGGGCCCTCCTGGACCGTGTGGACTGGGACCAAACGCTAAATCATGCCCACACTTAACAGAAACATTCTTCAAACCAAAAGTCAGCAGCTAGGTTTGACAGAGTAAGGAGGATAAAAGTCCTTAATGGTGATGATGATGATGATGATGATGATGACAGTTAATACTTTCAGGGCACTGTTCTTTACATAAATTATTTATTTAATCCTCACAGCAATCCTGGATGGTAAATGTATAAACAATCAGTTAATGAAATGAGTTATGAGAAATAGAATAAATGTTTTTTGCATCAAGAATAAACACAGCTTCTCCCTTGTATTCCCTTTTTATAGAGTGAGGAGAATTGGAGGCAAGTGAGGAATATCAGTATTCCCATATTACAGAAGAGAAAGCTGAAGCACAGAGAAATCAAGTCTCTCATCTAAAGTTATACTGAATATTTAGTATTGGAGTTTAGATTAGGGGACATATTTGATATTGGAGACACGAAGTGGATGTAATAGCACAGTTATCATTTACCTACACTATCTCTAATCCTCGTAATCACTCTGCAAGGTAGGTACACTGTCTCCATTTTACAGTGAGGAAACTGAGACTCAGTTTTAGTGAATTATTCATAGTCACACAGCAAGAAATTGGTGGAGCTAGAGGAGGTGCTCAGGTTTCCCCGATGAAAAAGCTAGGGATGTCTTACTAGATCATACAGCCAGGCGCACACTTCCAGAGTTGGTCCCAGACCTTCTTCCTTTTTACTCCCTCATTTTTATAACTAGCCCAAATGTTAGTCAGGGATATAATTCAAGAAAATGAGGATTTCAAGTAGACTAGAAAACAGGAAAATTAGTCTTGTTTTCTTCTCTTCTGGATTTGGATATTGGAGTTGGGGTGGAATCCTCTAGCTGTTTAAAGGTGAATAAATAATAATACTGTTAGTCAAATGGCATGATAAGGCCTGAGTAGACAAGGAAAAATGAAAGGAATGGGAGAAAAGAATAGAGCTTCATATGAATGAAGATAGGCACACGAGATGAGGAAATAGGTATGAGAGAATGGAAGACTAGAAAGACTTTATTAAACAACTAATTGAAAATTAGACTCTAAGAGCATTGTGAAATATACATATATAATCAATCGCACAAGGCATACGGTTTACTCCAAAGGTCTGGCCATTCCCTTACAAACACACACACGTACACACATGCAGAAGCACATACACACATATCCTTATCTAATGAACTAGATCTCTCAAGTAATGAGTATTTTTGTGCATGTGTGGTCTCTTTCAGGACAGAGAAATGAATGACAATAACAGAAATTGATAGCAAATACTAATTCAAAACACTACCCATTATGTCCATTTCAGACTCCTGTTCATTCGGACTCAGATTCAGACTCATTTACAAATCCATTATCCTAGACAATCATGCACCTTTTGGACTCCAGGCCATGGTGACGATTAGGTGAACAAGTTTCCATGATTTCCTTCTACATCTGTAGGATTTTGCAATAAGTAATTTTTTCCTCCTGGTAATTTCCCTAACTATAAGATTCAGAGTTTGATCCTAACTCATTAAAGATTCTGTTACATTTATGATTCAATATTACAAATGCAAGACAGCATTTTAGCATGATTTATAATCATTTTCAATAAAAATGATTGAAAAGTATTAGAAAAGACTTTTGGTTTGTTTTCTAGTTGCATCCTTCTTGTAGAAATTTTTGCAAATAAGAAAAAACAATGCAAAAAGATTTTTTTCAGTAATCCTTTCCAGAGATAAGTATTGCTAAATCTCTGATATAAACATATACATATATTTATTTAACAGATAGAAGAAATGCTATTAAAAATAGAAAACTAATTGCAGTTGCTCCAGCCTCCTAGATTAATGGCAGAATTCTGGTAGATGATTTTTCTGGTTTATTTGTGGGGAAGGAGGAGGAAAAGCATTTGATGGGCGTTTTTGGTTACAATAGGCAAGGTTGTTACCACATACCACCAACACACTTGCACAGAGTGCAATTTGAATGGGGAAGTGCAGGACAAAGGATGAGCTGTATATCCTTGCAGAAAAAGTAACAGGAAATTTAGTAGCTCAAGATTTCAGTGAGGCCTAGCAACACGGTGGGAGGCTGGGGGGCCACAGAGAGACAGCCAGTGGGAAACTGAAGAGAAATGCAAGACTGATGCTTGCTAGATTTCTAAGGATGGTGATATCTGCCTTTGAACTGTCCTATTTTTCTTCCTCTCCTATATTTTGTCTACTAGTTCTTCACCAACCCAATTTTCTACCAAAATTTCAATAAAATTCCATTATATACAAAAACTTTGTGTCTGTGATCCTTTGGATGAAATGTGTGCAGAATGAAAATCAAAAATCAAAATCATATTGTACACATAGAGTATTGAATGCAATCTTTTTCACTTTTTATATCATAACATTTTTTCCATGTCATTTATTGAAAATGTTTCTTAATTGTTGCAAAGAAATTTTTCCTATGGAAGTGCTAAACTTTAAATAATAAATCCCTTGGTTTGGGTATATATTTTGATATGGAAAAGAATATTATTATGCATATATATTTGCATACAATTCTGACTATTTTCTTAACGACAGATGCCCAAAGGTAAAATAATTGGATCAAAGAGTATGGTCGTTTTTAACTTTTGATATTGATTTCCAAATTCCAGTCAACAAAGATTACACCACAGCTCTGCCCTTACAAGGTGCCTGTTTCACCGCATCTTCATCAACATTAAAAATCTTGACAAATTGATATTCAAAGAATGACATTTGCTTGTTCTTTATTTGCATTACATTAATTATTAATGTTGAATTTTTTATGCCTATTGAATGGATACTAATTAAACACTTTCTCCTTTTAACATCTTTTATTGACTTGTAAGATATTTTCCTACATTAAGAACATTAACATTTTTTCTATTATGTATGTTGCCTATATTTTTTCAAATTGGTTCTTCTACTTTTCATTTTGATTATGGAATTACTTTTCACTTTAAGGAGTCTAAGTTTTTACATGATGAAATCAACCAAACCTTGCATTTGGTGGCATGTAAATTTTCTTCTAGGTATTACATGTAATCTTTTATATTTTAGGGTTTCATTCATATTTCGGAAATTCTTTTGGGAATTTGGCAGGTTCCTGTACTATTGAAAGTTTCCACTTCTTTTGTGTTTCGTTAACATCTCACTGGCAAAGTTGGGATAGCATTATTAGCATTCTCCCAACATAACTTGGAAGGGATTTTTTAAAATTCTTGGTTAGTCAGATAACTCAGTTCACCAAATATTACTTATGCTTTAAGATGTTTTCAGCTGTAAAAGCAAAGCAGAACATAACTTGAAAGTGGCTTAAACAATAATGGGTTTATTATTTTACATAATAAGACACTTGAAAGTAGGGGGCCGGCCCCATGGCGTAGAGGTTAAGTTCGCACCCTCTGCTTCTGCGGCCCGGGGTTTTGCAGGTTAGGATCTGGGGTGCGGACAGGCACACAGCTTGTCAGCCATGCTGTGACAGCATCCTATATAAAGGAGAGGAAGATGGGCACGGATGTTAGCCCAGGGTCAGTCTTCCTCAGAAAAAAAGAGGAGGATTGGCCATGGATGTTAGCTCAGGGCTAGTCTTCCTGACACACACACACAAAAAGACACTTGAAGGTGGGCATTTCCAAGATTTGTTAATCCAGAGAGTTAATGTTGTTATGAAAGACCTGGATGTCCTCTCCACTCCGGAGGCAATGTCTCCCTTCTTCCTGGCTAAAGTGGCATCATGTACTCACACAACCAAAGAAGCAGAGAAGGGCTATTCTTCATCACCTACCTTTTTAAAATCAGGATGAAAAAACTCTCCCCAAAGTCCACAAGTCCAGAAGCGAACTTCTCCCTACTCTGATGGATCAGGGTTTCAGATCACACTCATGACTAAACCAATCACTGATGAGGGGAAAACAGGATTATTGTGATTCTAGATTAACTAGAATGGTTGGCATTCACTCCCTGGGGCCGGGGAGAGGCCTCTATTCTGAGCACTTGTGAGCAGGAAAGAAGAGGTGGCTATTTCAATAGACAGCAAAATGTGATGATATAATCAAGTGCTGCAGTAAGTTTATTTTTTAATGTAAAATTAGAATTCTCATTTATAAATTAACCCTGTTTCCTTGTAACTGGAATTGACCTCTGTGAGATAACAGAAAATATATATATTGGTCTCTGCCCCTGGTTCCTGACACAAGGCTCCTAAAACCATTGTAATTTCCTAAATGATAAGAACACTGGGAGAATCTCTTGTTCTAATATTTGTCTTGACCCCTTGACACAGGGTCCTAAATCCTTGTAAATTCCTAAGTGATAAGAGCACTAGGACCATCTTTTATTCTAATGAGGCAGCACTGGATGGCTCCTGAACGGGGGCTGGTCACCAAAAGACCAAACCATGATTAGAAGCTTAGAATTTTCAGCTCCACCCCCCTTCTCCAGGGAGGTGAGAGGGGATAGACGTGGAGTTAATAATTGATAATGCCTATGTGGGGGAAGCCTCCATAAAATCTCAATAGTAGGAGTTTCAGAGAACTTCCAGGCTGGTGAACACATCCGTATGTTGGGAGGGTGACACACCCCAACTCCACTGTGATAGAAGTTCTTGTGCTTGGGACCCTCCCCAACCTCGCTCCATGTATCTCTTCATCTGGCCGTTCATCTGTGTCCTTTATCACATACGTTAATAAACTGGTAAACGTAAATGCTTCCCTGAGCTCCGTGAGCTGCTCTGGCAAATTAATCAAACCTGAGGAGGGGGTCGAGGGAACCCGATTATGGCCAGTTGGGCAGAAACACAGGCAATAACCTGGGCTTGCGACTGGCATCTGAAGTGTAGGGGCGGGGAGCAGCCTTAGTCTTGTGGGACTGAGTTCTTAACCTGTGGGAGCTTCTGTAATCCCCGGGTGGATAGTGTCAGAATGGAGTTAAATTTTAGGACACCCAGCTGATCTCTCAGAGGATTGTGTGGTGTGGGGAAAGCTCCGCAACTGGTGACTAGCTGTGTGATAGTAATGGAGACGTCACAGGGATAAAGACCCACAGTCAGGAAGAACTGGGCTTTTCCCCATACAGAGAGTGGAAAACTGAGGTGTCCTTTTCAACCTCTGTCTGATCTAAGTGGAGATTGTAAGTGACTTGAATGTATGACTCACATCTTCCAAGTTGTTCTGAGAAGTAGTTTTGAAAGATGGTTTTTACGCGAGAGGAGAGGCAGGATTTTAAAATCAGAATTGAGAGGGGCAGGCAAGAAGGAGAAGGGAGTGAAACAGTGGTTTTGTAGGGTTGGTGTCACAACAACGGGTTGGGAAACACAGCTGCAGGGAAGGGGATAAAAATACATGCTGTATTTGAAATATAGATTCGTCTTTTATTGCCTTCCACTAGAAATTACTTTATTAACATTTTGGTTTTAGTATCAATATTAAAATAGTAATGCCAATTTTTCATTCTGTCACAGGAAGCTATTGATTAATCTCCAGAAAAATCTTCAAAATTTCATTTTGGACATTAACATTAGCCACTTCTATCTCCTCTCACCGAAGCCACTTATGAAATGCTCTCATTATCTTTGCTTCTTTAATTTTTTTATTATTTTCCTTCTGGTTGAATTTTACTTCCTACTCTCGCCTCTGAGTAAATAGCTTAAAAAATCATGGTTGTTCCCACTTTTAAACATTTAACTTTTATGTAGCATTTCTCAATTTATATTTTTAAAAATTCTAAATGTTTTCTTCTTTGGTCCTCATAGTTTCTATGAAATGTAACTGTTATTGCTGTTACTCTCTTTATAAACACGAAAGGACTGAGACTCAGAGAAGTTAAGTAACTTGATCATGGTCACACAGTTAACAGGCAGCGAACAAGGGCTGGAACAAGGTCGTTGTGAGCCCAGGACCTGCTTTCCACAATACATGCTGCGCTCATTGAAAGGCGGACCACAGAGCAGAGTGGGTTCGGGGATAGCTGTTCATTCGAGGGGGAAATTTTTTCCCATTCTTTTTCAAAAATTTTATAAATGCCAGACTTGGCATGGAAAGAGACAGGGAGGTGGAATGTAATGATGAATTAGGCCTAGCTTCTGCCTTTGAGGGACACTCACGGTCTAGTTGAAAGACGAGCTATTCCAATAGCTGTGTGTTGTGCTGGGTGTGCTATGAGGAGGGAGAAGTCAGAACGCTCGTCGTCCCAGAGAATGTGCCATCTGATCGCTGTCTTGAAAGATGAGTAGGAATGATTACGGGGCAGTTCAGGAGAAGGAGCCACCAGCCCCAAAGGCACAGAGTCCTGAGCAGGCTGGATCCAGCAGAGGAGGGGCTGTCTCCGGGAGAGATGGCACCGGAAACCGGAGCTGCGAAGGCAGTGGGTTGGAGCCAATTTATGAAGGGTCCTGGATACGGGAACAGGGAGTTTGGATTTTACTCTGGAGACAGATAGAAGTGCTGAGAAGTTTTAAAGCTGCGGCCTTTGAGTGACTACCTGAGCCCCGGGGATCTAGGAAAGACACAGCTTGACTGGAATTGACACGTTTTGTTAAGAAACAGTTGTGACCGTTATGTCTTTACTTAGACATTTTTTGGCTGTTCTCTTTCGGTTAATCAACTTGTGCTTATAGCTATCAGTCTTGGAAGTTTCACCCAAGTTGATTCATCGGTATGATTGCTGAAATTGCCCCCAGAGTAGCCCTAAACTTTCTGAGTTCTGGGTCCTTCTCAGACTCGGGCCACTTAGAGATTTGGGCATCCTTGCCCCGACCTTGAGCCCCTCTGAGCCTGATGACCTCTAAGCCTGGCAGAGGACTGGTGAGAGGCGCTGAGCAGCAAGGTCAGCAAAGGTCACCTGAACCAAAGTGGGCGAGCGTGGGGATCCTGCCCTCAGCTTCACTCACGCTGGTCATCAGGGTGTCCGTGTTTGGAGACCAGGAGGGGCCTGAGGAGTGATTTTTTAAAATTGCAAATGTTGCTTCATTCGGGCTTCATATTATCTGTGAAATATAATTGTTATTATTCTCACAATAAAAATGAAAAAACTGAGACTCGGAGAAGGCTCCTGGTCATGAGCTAATACAGCAAACTAGGGCTCTGTTAGCTTGTTTTGCTACTGTGCCTGCTCCCAAATTCTTGAGAATCCTGGAGAACAAACGACATATACATTCATGCATCTCTTAACTAGGGGATCCGTTCTGAGAAATGCATCGTTAGGCGACTTTGTCGTCGTGCAAACATCACAGAGTGCACTTACACAAACCTAGATGGTACAGCCTACCACACACATAGGCTACACGGTCCTAATCTTACGGGACCACCATTGTATATGCGGTCCATCTTTGTCCAAAGCGTCACTATGTGGCACATGACTGTAGTCTGAATTACATTCACTGATTTTGTCTTTCTCTTCCTCCTCTCACTGTGGTACAGTTGTTAATGGCATTCAGGCCAAAAGAAAGTGGGAGGAAAGGAAGGAGTCACAATGGGGTATCATGCCTAAGAGTTAACTAGAATGTCCTGAGAGCAGAAAAGAGGTGTGTCTAAAACCTTAGACTATGAGCGATGCTTTTGGGAATTGTGATGTCTCCTAAATATTAGATAGTGACCCATCACTGAAATATTACAGAAGAGAGTAGGAATACCCCTTGTGACTTCCGAGTTTGAGATGCACTCATCTCTGCTTCCCCAAAGTCAAGTATTTCATTAACATTGTTTTAGTCAACCAGCACAATTTTATTCATTCCACCTTGAAGAGGGAAAAAAATTTGAAATTCAAAAAAGGCTGCAAATTTGGGTCAAGGTCATAATAGAGCAAGATGATAGTGAAGGCAGGCATAATTAGTTAAGTTTCAATTCATCTGGGCAAATGCCTAAGGGCATGGACTCCTACATGCAATAGCCTTCCTTGAACTACTTCCCCCTCCCACCCATCCTTCCTGTCTCCCTCCAGAATAAAACTCCCTGTAAATCTCTGTCTAAAGAGTAAATAACATGCAGGTTAGCCAGGTATTCCATGTTTTGCCCCTAATCTAGTTTTTCAACTTTTACTAAATACTCACTTTTGTTCCTACTCTGCTCGAAATTGATCACTGTCTGAGCCCTGTACATCCTGGGCATTTTCTGTTCTCCAAATTTTTCCACCCAATGTTCCATCTCCCTTGAAGCCCCTTCCAGGCTTCTCCAGTTTCCACAGGCCCTTTGCTTCAAGACTTATCTCTACAACCAGCCATTTAAGATGGTTTCCCTTATCTCTGCTACTCCCACACCACAGCGTTTTTGCCTCTTTTATGTCCCTTTCTACCACTGTGGGGGGTATCTTTCCCTTTGTCTGTCCTGGATCCCTATCCTATGAACTAACTGCACCTACTTCTTTGGTTCCTTCTCCAACACCTACACTGTCTTTTCCAGTGGCAGTTCCTATGTTCTTATAGTCTTCTGGACACAGTTGACTAGTCTAGATGGGGCTCCTGTTTCCAGCTGGAAATTTAGTTGATAAGAGTTTTTAGATTTTCTTTAAATAGAATCAAGAAAAACTAAGTCAGGCTCCCTCTGGTGGCTAGGTTTGTAAGGGGCCAGATTTGGGAGATGGTGGCCTGCCACGTACCACCATGGATAACAGGACTGCCTAAGCTGATGGGCAGTGAGAAGCAGAAGTTAGAGAAGAGAGAGGAAGACCTGGCAACATCTAGGTCCTGGTTCCTGTGGTTTCTGAGTTGAACCTTCCTTGCATTTCATGAGCCAATTTGCCAATTATTTACCTGCTGTATTGTGCCACCTTTCTGTATTGTGCCAACTGCATTTCTCAGACGTCTCTGTCAGCTGGCTTCTTGTTAGCTTACAGGAGGCACCAGAGGAGATAAGAAGGCCCAAAGAGAAGACAAGGGTCTTCCTTCCTGTTATCTGGCTCTCATTATCAGGGTCTTTTGAAACTATTTGGCTTGAACCTCATGCATTTACCCATTATATCTCACTGTCTTATCTCCTTCAGAATGTGATCAATACATGATTTCTTTTACCCCTTCTCCACCCTTCAGTCTTGTCCTCAATTTATAGGGCTGTACCTTGCATTAATCAGAAACTTGAAGAATGAATGTTGAATGTCTTTTAAAAAACACAAACAAACAAAAAAACCACTCTCTGTGAACTATATCTTCTTTCTATTTGTTCCAAGGAGACCTTGCTCCGAGGGCTCTGAGAAAGGCCCAAGCATTTTCTGGGCAGTCATGTCTCTGAGACTTCCGCCCTGGCCTCATCCAGAGTACTTCTTCTCTTTCTTGTGTTGTAGAGAATATAATGTGTTTTACGTAAGATCTCGTCTGAGAAAGGCGTTTCTGCTACCAAAACAGCTTTGAG